>OX382261.1:344317-1544317 GCA_947507595.1 Pyralis farinalis | reverse complement strand
CTAAGATAGGTGATGTACTAAATTAACTATGCATTAATGGACGTTATAAAATTGACATGTGCTCTTGAACTATTCGTTATTATTAGGTACCAAAAAAATATATTGAGAAATGTTTTTAAATCTCAATTTACATAATACAATACGTATTATTACAAAAGATAGTTTATATAAATTTAATCTTTGATTATTGCTGCTATGGCTGTGTGGAGTTTGATTTCTCATTTTTAGGATGCAATCTTGAATTAATGAAAAATAAAAAATGAGGTAAATGCCGACCTGGGACATACCCGACAGTGTGTAAATTTTCAATAAAATACATCCAATACCTTTTGCGTTTTGTGCCATCGTAGTTTCCAAACGGATGTGCAGTTTCCAATTCGTTAAATAAATGAAACCAAAAACAAGTACGAGTACGTACCCTAAATACATTTTTTGCCCAAATGAAGTACAACTAAACATATGCAACCTATAAGAATTTCTTTTTTGAGAATACTTGTCATTTAGTAATTTTATTCAACCACTCGAAAAAATATCGTATACTCAATTGTCAATATTTATCAATTAAATTAAAGTATTATTCGGCAATAAATTCTGTGCACAAATTTTACCACTACTACAACATTATCTTAAAACAATAACTAAAGAGTTGTTTACACCGATTTACAGGAGACACTAGAAATAAGCTTAAACTTAAAAAAAAACACACATGTTATTTGAACATGAGCGCGAATCACAATCACCGAGACTAATTATAACGCTTTTCAAACTACAGCTTGGCCTATAAAGCTGATGTGTTTGTCCAAGAACAATGAATTGAAAATAATGTCAAGAAAAAGGAGCAACGAGTTGGAAATTTATAAAACTCTTAAAGCTCAAATCCTTTAAGGCTTAATCCTTTACTTTTGCCAAATATCTTATTTCATATACGCAATTTATTCATATGCGAAGATTACATAACACTGTAATTTTATTTGTGTATTGTATATTTACAAGCGTGTAGTCCTGTAAGTGTACAATGTACTAACGTTTCCTCGATTATGCGTTTATAAAAATTAACAGTAACATGAGATTCATAGAAACGTGCTCATTAAGTGCATCATGTTGTTACTTGAACTGCATGTCATCGATCAATTATATTAATGAGGACCACATGTTCTCCGCGCATCATCAACTGTGGAATATGTCTAGTGCACTCCCATATACCGCCTCCCAAAGGTTTCTCTGTCACCACGGGCACTGGTGATATAGTCGCTGCTGTACCTTTTGGGACGGGTGTACCTGTAAAGAGATCCTAAGTCTCAGTAAAAGAATCCAATACTTTCAGAAAAGGTCGACCATTGTTCGGTCTGAGATTGTCCCAGTTTGAAGAGCTTTCAGAGACCGCACAATTAAGATTGTTCTCAAATGTTTAAAAATTTTCAATATAGGGCTTAAAACAGAACATTACCAGCTTTTAAAATATGTCACTAACTTTATACATGTAGCTTTTAACATTAAAATACTCGTAGTCAAAACTGTCGTTGATATGACAGATAAGAAAATCACGATATTTGATTTTTTTAATTTGAAATGTGATGAAAATACAGTAGATAAAAAATCTACAGTAAATCTTTCAGCCAACAGACTGATACACAAACAGTAAAGCGAGAGGTTAAACCTTTAAGAACCACATTTATATCGGACATTAAATCAACAGTTCTAATTTAGGAATGACCTTAACATTGAATTTTATTAGTATTAATGTGAAGTGGGCTTGAAGTATACTCGTTGAAAGATCTTACCCATGGCCGGTGGTATTTTCCTCTTCTTAGGACTCTTCCTCGTCCAGATCTCTAACACATCAGACAGTGCTAAATTCCACTGTTTATCAAACGCCACTAGTGTTGCGTGGAGTTCCCCTCTTAAGCCAAATCCGTGCCGTGTTATCACCTGAGAAAAAAGTAATTTAATCTAAACGAGGTTCCCTATTTAGTCATTATTGAGCCTTCCTCAGTAAATGTTCCAATGCTACTGAAGCTAGTTTTCTTGACGTATGTAAGAAACATTAACGATGCTTATATCCCAGGGCCTAACGAAAAACAGCGTGGCAGTACACGGTCACCCGAGTACTCCGACATGATGCTGAGAAGGCACCATGTTGGCAGCCATTGGATTACACATATTTTTATATGTATTTTCAACCATTTTTCTTTGTGTACCATTTTTTTACTATGTGTATTGTTTTAGTGGTTTCTGCCAATAAATATTTGTTTCTTTCTTTTTTTGTTCTAATCATTTATTTTTTTCTTTTTTTTATTTCAAATAATATTCTCATTGGAAGTGCGTTTGGATCGACTGTGTTAATTTTATTTCATTATTACATACCAATATTATGCATTACAGTTGCCCAATGCGCATAATAATGTACAATATACATAATATTATAAAAAAGAAAATTCAATGAATTAATTCACAGGTACAAATTACAAAATTATCAGATTTAAAAACAATAGATTAAAGTTAAATTAAGGAATAATGATATAAATAGTGACATTCACAAATAATAATAACAAAAAATCATTGATAAATAATAGTGCAACAAATTATAACTACAATAATTAAAAATGACACATTTCCAAAAATAAAACCAGTTGAGAATGCGCAAGCTTGCATTGCCAGAGGAACACCTGGCACGTCAATTATATAACAATTCAATATTTTTTTTTTATTTGTCGGCCATTTTGACCATGTTTCATAAGAGATAGGAACGGTGTTCCTGATAATAAATAACCTATTCTCGGCTTTGGGTATAATCTATAGCCGCTCTGTGAAATTGTTCTTTCGAGCAACTAAACAGGTCTAATGCGGGTTTTTTCCTACAATGGCATTAAGCAGACGCAGCGCTTGATAAGCGGCGCCTAATACGACGCAGCCATTTTAGTCCTGGACGATACGAATAACTCGTGCGACCGTGCACTAGTATAATTGTTAGGTACATACAATACAATTAGTTCTAATACCGCTGGGTCACGCCTGAAGCCCCTTAGAATACTGAGCACAAATTCTGTCAGTGAGACAGTTCTCCTCACTTCCAGCGTATTGTACCCAGTCATTCCCAGTAGGAACTCGCTGGGATATATCGTTGGGTATCCCACATGGTATCCGTACTGCTTATACAACCACCTCATAAACTTTTTCTGTATTTTTTCAACCATGGAAATATACTTCTTCCCCAGCTTACTTCTAACAAATGAGTTGTATAAAAATTTAATGGATGTGACACAGTCTTAAGTGATGTGCCTGTCGTAATACAAATCCCAAAGACCTGTATGCGTGTTTGCAGACTTTATCAACGTGATGGTGAAAAGTCATGTCCTTGTACATTAGTAGGTACTCCCAAGTCAGTTATGGACGATACTCGTGGTGATCACGACCAACATAATAATTTGTGATAAGTGGATTAAGTGACCTTCCAAAAGACATTGCAAAACACTTGTCTGTATTAAATGTTAATTTATTTTTAGTACATCATGAAACAACATTATCAATGTTACGCTGAAGGGCCACACTATCAGTGTCATTGTCAATTTACAGAAATAATTTTACGACGTCCGCGAACAGCAGACACTGCGCCGTGCTAACAGTCTCTGGCAAGTCATTAAATTAGAATTGAAAAACTCCAAAGGCCCTAAGTTGGAACCTTTACTAACCCCGGAATATGTGTAGGTAGGTCAGATTCATAGCCACAAAGTTGCACATACTGAATTCGATTGCTAAGGTATGACGAAAAAAATTTAAGTAGTGCTGGAGTAAACCCTATGGCTGCAACTTTCTTTAACAGTACATCATTAATAAACAAATCGAATGCTTTCCGGTCGCCTAAATAAACTGTATCGACCTGGAATCCTGCATTAACCATACTATTAACGTAAGTCCAAAACGACATAAGATTGCTATTTGTCGATGGACCGACCCGGAACCCATGTTGATTATCACTGAAATGACTTTCTATCTGACCACTAATTCAAAAATGTAAGACTGATTCAAAAATACCGTCTGGTCCTGCTGATTTTTTCGGTTTTAATGAGTTGAGCGCACAATCAACATTCTCTGGTAGTATGCTAGATATATGCACCCAGCTACTACGCTCTTCCATGCTCAGTCTAGGAGGATTCTGATCACATACTGAGCACAAATATTCCGTGAACAATTGGACAAGGGCACCGTATGGCCATTATTTAAAATCCGCTTAAACGTTCGTTTACCATTATTTTTCGAACGAATATAACTCCAAAAAGAGGATGGATCTTTTTTCATTTCTCGTTCTATATTCTTTTTATGCAGGTAAAAATCACTTTCAATATTCAACTTAACAAGCGCTCTTTGACGCGAAAACGCTGTACGATCACTTTCTGATTTGCTTTTTTTATAGCGAGTATGATAATAATGTTTGTTTTATATTTTACTTGAGTTGAGTGACGCTTCTTTTTTTGTATATAGTTATTAAATACACGTGGTAAGGAATTTATCTGTGATTTTGTATAAAGGTTCCAAGTCTATGGCCCCCAATTGTGAATACAATTTAAAGTAGTCGGCTTTATAAAATCCCAATCTTCATTGTCCTCAGCAGTAATAGAACGAATTTATTTCTATTTCCGCTTTTGTCTCAGATTTGATCCTAAACTACTCGCTGGTATGTTTGCTACCTTTGTTCTGAAATAAACGTTTTCTTTTTACATGATATAATGAAGACACAAAGCATTTATCAATAAATGTTTTGTGTCTTCATGTAATAACTTGCAGGAAATCAGCTCTATTACTGCTTTGGTCTCAGATTTGATCCTAAACTACTCGCTGGTGTGTTTTCTACCTCTGTTCTGAAATTAAAGTTTTATTTTAGATGATATATAGTTTTTAACTGATAAATTTGTTTCATACAAACCAACTTTTCAACACGTCAAGGTAAACAATTAAAAAGTTATATAGTCGATACTGACGCCTATTGTAGATTTGCTCATGGTACTGTGCCAGTGCTCAACCCATTCAGCATGCACTCAATAAGTGATGTTCCATTTATTGTTGCAGGTGTGAACTGTGGAGCACGATTGCTCCCCAACCAAATGTGTTCAGTGACAAACAAAACTACCACAGTAACAATACAAGACCTGAGCTTCTACCGGTAAGTTGCCATCTAGATTTACAGGACAGAAAACTGACAATGGTTAATACGCTTTGATAATATCCGCCAAGTCAATGGTGAGATGGAGGAAAATCCTAAACTGGCTTAATATAAAGCGATATCTAAATCGACCGCTGTAAACGCGGGATCGAAATTACTCGAATACGGTAAGCAGTGGATGGATATGATGGAAAGATTTACGGATATCTATATCCAGAAAGCCACTCATGGATAGATACGAACTGAAGATGATATTGGCGATAATTTATCACTTTTGGATAGAACTCTCTTACGAATTTGGTTTTTCAACTCCATGAACCAGACAGAAAACCGGACATTTCTTACGTCAGATAATAACGTCTTTGGAAATATAATTTCTTGGTCGTGCGGGTTGACTTGCGACGTTTTTGTTCATCGCTAGTGATAATTACAAATAGTTACATAAATTCGTAAACACGAACTTTGCATGACCACGCTGCAGAGCAGTGATAGCCCAGTGGATAAAAAACCGGTCTATTGACAAACTGGTCCCCGATTCAAATCCTGCCATGCACCACTAAATTCATGTCTTCGGATTTATGTGCATCCTTCTAATTATCATTTGCTCAGCGGCGAAAGAAAATACAAAATTCAAATTATAGTGTGACCTAACCTACGAAAAGTGTTGCTTTCCCCTGGTCTCGTTGTGGAGGTCTGACAGCAATCGCTCCATGTAAAAATCAGTACCTTCGCCAAATTCTTAAACCTGGTCAATCCTAATGGATTAGGAAACGGAATATCGCTAAGAAGAGGAAGAGATGTATATTCTGCCGCAACTTTAACCAGCAAGCTCAATACACAAATACTCATTACCTCCACCAAGGACTGTAAACTAACCTATAATTCAATCAATTCCAATCTTCATACGGTCGTCCCGCCGTGTTATTCAGACGGAAGGCGAGCCGACCTCGCCGCGGGCCATTTCAATTCGTAAGTGCCAAGCCAAGGTCCCGCTCTTTCGTGAAGCTATTTTTGGTTTTCCTTCCTTAATTTGGACTTCGAGATGAGGTAGCAGAAAATTCTTCAAAGGCTTCGAAACTCTTTTGTGTGATCATTGTGATACAATTTCGGTCATTTTTTATACAAAGTGGCAAACAACTATACACAAAGAGTTTCGTTTGCGCGTCATTACCCTCACTGCTAACGGACCAACTCCTACTTGCTTACATCACCAAAATAAACTCCAACGTCTCCGAAATAAACATAACCTACAGTCAGACGAAAACACTGACCTACCACATTGAACGCAATGATAAAATTCCTGTGATCAAAACACACCTGTTTACAAAAACTTGTTGGCAAATTAAATTACCACTAAGGATATTTATGACAACACACTTGTATCCTTTTAATTTTTGCTTTTGATATATTTTCAATTATTGTAGTCATATTAACACACTTATTGATTCTTTTTTAAAAAAAAAGTGTGTTCAAATGACTACATGAGGTTGAATAATTTTGCTAGTTATTTACCTAAATACGAAAATCTAACTACATATAAGGAAATGCTCAAATGAAAAAGCATACATATTTGTATCTATTGTATGCACAAATACTTGTATGTAAATGTAGTGCAATTAGCATTACATTAGTTAAACGAGTCGGTTTTAATAAGATTATATAAAAAACACATAAAGTGTACACGGTGAACCGCTTGTATTTTTAACAGTTGCATTTAACCAACGTGTATTTGATTAACTAGACTAGATTCTTGTCAGTTCCATTCAATCAAAATAGAAACGCATCAAAATCTCTTAGAAAACACCCTGATGTCATAAGAATAAAAGATATGAACAACATAATTGTCAGATTTATTTGACTTTATTAACAGTCGCATTATTTGTGCTCAGTAATATACAAACAATACTTGGGAAGGTCACGCATTGAATCCACCAAATAGTTACTAAATAAACAGTAATGGTAAACTAACATAAAATCAGTAAATTTTCTATACAGTCGGAACAAGACGACACTGATTTGCCAGAATGTAGTGGAACCGCATTTACATTTCCACTTTTTATAGACTTCGCAGTAATTCACATTAAAGTGCTGGATATTGTAACAGATGTTCATAATAAACTTCACATTACTGCGTTAAATAATATCTGATTGCTATTATTTATATCCTTATCATCATAACAAAGTTGGCAACTTTGATGACAGGTTTCCACAATTTGCCAAAGATACTTTGGTCCTATAATTACCACTCCGGTAGTTTAAAAAAATAATATACAATTATTAAATTAACGCAGAAAATCACCTTTTGGATGTTGAAGCAAGGTACAGACTAACTGACCCTGAGAAGTTGATTATTTAGTCATATTCCAGTTATACGGTCTCATATACACGATGTTGTGCATACTCGTCTACGGAAAATTTCCGACATGCAGAGCTGCGATTGCATATTGCAGTTTGTGAGGTATAAAGTTGACACCTCAGAAAACAATTATAGCCCACACACAACCCATTGAATTCCATAATAAAAAACAAGACCAATTAATATCATTAATGACACCACTCTTTAAATACCAGACCTCTAGTGAACTAACGAGGGATATACTTTTTAATGGACATAGTTTGAAACATAACAAAGAAGTTTCGGTAAAAGTCAGAAAGCCAACAATTAAACGGAAAGGTTGTGACCACCTTGATAGTATTGCTTTTGCTTCGAGGGTGAACTGCTACTGACCTTTTGGCTGTTGATCTCCAAATAATTTTATACATAAACACATAAATCAGAAAGTGGACTTTTACCGTTTTAACCCCGACTTATTAATTGAACTATCGCAGTCCAAATAAGGCTAAAGGCACAATGTTAAAGTGACCAAAATGGCGCTGGAATTATTTCCGGGTGGAAAGTTGCTCTGGGCAAGGTCGGAGCCAATTCGACGTGCCTGAGGACACTGCTCCACTGTGCTTTTATAGCTTACGTCACCAAGTATTTGCTTGTCGTTGACATGAAAAAAATGGCACTTTTAGTACCTACTCTTGATTATTTTTAATATAATATGATACTTTACAATGACAGCGATAATTGTTGATAATCATCGAATATTTTTTGTTTTAATGAGAGGCGATAATAATGGTGTGAACGTAGCGTAAGTTAATTGGTATAATATGAATAAAGTAGTGGCTAAAATAATAAACTGTTGATAACTAGTATTTTTTACAAATAAATATATTCAAATTATAGCAGATACACAATGCAAAAGTGGAAGAATGTAGGAGCCGAGGAAGGCCTTACCTATCATTATCAAATTGGTCGTGTTCAATCAGAAGGTGATGTTAGGAGCCCTAGAAACCGGCGAGCGTGTATGAAAAGAGCAATGAATGTGAAAGAAGTGAGTGAGGTATGTAAGGATCGAGTCGCGTGGAGCTCGGTCCTCTCTGCCTACCCCGCAAGGGACTTGGCGTGAAGTTATAGATAGATAGAAATATATTCAAAATGTACCCATAATATCAGACGTACATACAGTGTACACACGTATGCAGTGTCTTAAAATGACGATATAGTCAACGCTGACGTAAACGCTGCATAACACGCATATGTTAAGATAAAACATTGAACAATTATAAGTTAAACATAACAGTCAAAGTAAAACCAGGCTGGACAACATGGAGGAGTAATATTGTCTAATTTACTTGTATTCATTTAAAAAACCTCTACGTAGATGATAGATAGGCCTGGATATTTTTCAATACCGGCGACATGACTTTAGAGAGATTAATATTTCAATAAACAAACTTCCTATTGTTAAGGTTTTTAATTTCGTTTAATTATTAATCAATTAATTTAATGATCATGCCAGCTCCAAGTTTGTAATGTAAGCTTGAATTTATTTGTTAAATATCCTCTTAAACATATATCATAATCGTTGAAAAACATCACGTATAAATCATTAAGTGGTGATTGAATACATGAATATTGTGGAACAACGTCATGATTAAATCATCAACGAATTTGATATACTTTATTACTGTTTGTTTCTGAGAAATTCAACAAATAAATGCTACCGACGGCTTCATTAATCATATTAACATCACTCGTGAGTCTTAATTCAACGTCATTACCCAACAAAACTTCGATTTCTGCCGCGATCATTTCCTCCGTCATCCACAATAAGCTCACACGACGTGGGCGCGATGTCCCTTTACCTGTCAAGAAGTCACTTGATGCAATTTAGCTCGTCGCTGTCCCTGCTCCTATGATTGTTAAATTGCATGCGTCAATGTTCTTCCTACAGAGTTGCATTCCCACGTTACACAGTTATGTCATTGAATCCTTTATCAGTATTGTTTTCTTTGAAGTGTACGTTTATTTTACTCAATAAATTTATGACTACTGGTCAAAGTAGTTTAGATAAAATTTCCTGACTGGCCTCTCTCAATACTATTGTTGTGTTTGTTTTCTTAACCAAGAATGATTTTTATCAGTGCGATGATTTTTCTGTGAATATTTAAAATGCTCTATCTGCAAATCTTTCTGTTTGTCCACAAAATGCTTTTCGAATAAAAGGACCTTTCGTACAGGCACGTCATCTACAGGTGATTTGACGACATTTCGAGATCGATATGAGCAAAGTTAAACTGAAAAATGAACATTTAAAAGTTAGGAAACTCAAAACATTAGAACGGGCTCGTGATGCACAAAGATGCTGGTAAAATACGACCACGTACATTCCAATACTGTATATGACATTGTAGCAGAAGACGAAACGTGGATTTTTTATTCTCCCAAAAATCGATGATTTGATGAATGGTTTTTCATGAAGTCAGAATACGTCGTAATGGCTTTCAATAAATCTTGCCGCCCAGTCAGATACGCCACGCTATAAACCAACCAAACTAACGTGTACGGCTGGTTTGAGGAAAAGACATCTATGTTTTCAGAGAGAATTTTCCACTACAGCCTACATAGGGATAAGAATACTAATTACAGAAAGATCAAACCTTCGGTTGTTGTATAGTTATTTTCGATTAATATATCACATTGAATATACTCGTAATAGCTACGTAACAAACGCATTTAAGTGGGTTTTCATATCTTTGAAATAAAGGAAGTAGTCGGTCGCCAACTGTCAGGGGATTCCTCGCGACCGCCAATAGATATCGTAAATGAAATTTAAAAATAGCTGCCGGTTACATAATATCATGTAAGTGGACCGTGCCCAGAGCCCTTCGCCTTGATGGTGCCGAGCCAAATGTCTTCGACCATGACTGTTCTGTTTATTCTAACGCATCGCACGTTTTCTTTTGGGAAACAGATTCATACATATACATGTCTTCACAGCAGGTCCCTGCGGGGTAGGCTGAGAGAACGGAACATCCTGAGACGCGGTCCTTTCACACCTCACTTTTTTGACATGTTATGCACCTTCACCGATTTTTTAGGCTCCTTCCTTCACTTTCTTATAACAGATTTGGTCGTGACATGGGCCACTTTTGCATTGTATATCTGGTTCGTCATTACCCTGTTTAGTTTCTACATGTTCGAGCCAACGGAGCAAGCCATTCACATATAAACACCGATCCTTTGTTAAATTACTGTTACAAACGCAGTCCGCAAACGTTACGCCATAGATTTTGTCCAATATTCTTGGCGTTTATTCCACTTTTATGCTCTCTCTGGCATACGCAGTTATTCTTTAGAAAAAAATAAAACATGTATATTTGGCAAGCTTACATTTTTACGAGGCCATATTATTTCTCATAGGTTTCCGTTCTTTGTTATCTTCCCATTGCAGCTCCACTAACACGGTATGCCGATGATGGTAATTACTAATTATTGCAAATTGTAGATTAAGAAACATTTCTTGGTACTTGATATAGAGATTTGGGCTATCGTCATCGCCACATTTTTCAGCCACTTTAAAATCTCTGACAAATCATCAGCAAATATAACTTTGTCTGCTATTTTACATACTACGTTACGCCTCTATTGTAGCAGATAAAGTTGTATGTTGATGACTTGTCCCATATAACTTATCATTTATATAAACCCTCAAAGAGGCCGAAAATTAGACTAATAGAACGCCGTCATTTTTACTTTTGTTTCTTAAGATTTAACACTAATGATGCAATTATATTCTGGGCCTCGCTTATAGCCCTAACATCTGATGTCTTTAAATGGGATGGCGGTGCACTTGTTAGACATAGTACCTTCAGATAAATTTTGTGATTTGCCAATAAAAAAATTATGCTATACGTTTTATTGCTTAAATACTAACCTTACGTGTTTCTATTTAATGAGTTATTACTCCATTTAAAGACAAAGAACAATTTAGGAAACATTATTCAAAAAAATTAAATTGAATCATGAAAGTTCGTTATTTGTCATTGGACTTTTGCAGGCATTTAGGCATGTCTTACATTTTAAATAAAATCTTAACCTGTCTTGTAATACGCAAGTCATTCCTGCTTCTAACATTTTCCCTGAATTTGAAAACGACTTAATATTCTTGCAATCATATGATTTTTATAAAACAGTAGACCAAAAGTTATTTTAGAAATATAATCCAATGCCATAAGCTAACACAGTTTCCAATAAACGATTTCTATTATGCAATATCAGTAATACTTGGCGTTATTCCACAAAAGCTTGCCTGTTTTGACCTCAAACTATCTGATATTCCTATGCGAGTATTACATTCTATTACGAAGAGCATCCAGCATAACAATTACCGAGCACAATCGTAACTGAACGGAAGGAAAATGGCTCGTTTCGTAACGAGAATGAAGGTTGGACTGCAACCGTGAACGGCTATCAAGGTAAAGGCTCCGCTCGTGATTTCAATACCAGATTAGATAGACGTCTTAAATTGGGTAATAGTTTTGGTCATCAGACCCTAGTAGGGACGGAACTGCTTTATTAGTCATCTCGATCATCTTGAGGTCGGCACACGATGTTTTTATGTTTATTTCACTGCGAGGACAAGTTCTGATAGAATATCTGTTTGCTGCATTTGACAAACTTTAAGAAATGTGGCAAGAATCAGTCACGCTTCAATTCACTTAATATTAAATGGCCCTCCCTCTTATTATAGAACGAAATGTTGACACAATATACAAGTTTAAATCTTCGAATTCGAATTATTAGTTGATAAAACAAGATATTTTCTCATCACCATCATTTCAGCCGAAGGACGCCCAGACACAGGCATATCCCACAGACTTCCACAGCGATCGGTCCTGTGCCGTTTACATCTATCAACTCCCTGCGAATTTCATAAGATCATCGTCCCATTGTGTGGGGAACTGTCCTCTGCTGCATATTCCTGTTCGTGGTCATCATTCGAGAAACTGTCTGCTCCAATGCTCGGTTCTTCGAGTGTTGTGGCCTGCCCACTACTACTACTTCAGTTTGCTAATCATTAGAGCCAAATATCTTTTGTCTAAAAAAAAATTTTACTTAAAAGTTGATTTCCTAAAAAAGGCAGGCAGAGAGAACCGTGCGCCTCATGACTCAGGTCTTATACACCACACTCCCTTCTTTAACATTCATAGCTCTTCTCAAACACGCTCGCCAGTTTCTAGGGCTCTTGGCATCACTTTCTAATAAAACACGACCAATTTTGTAGTGTTAGTTGAGTGTCGGTTTGGCCTTCCTCTTACATTCTTCCACTTTCATACTTCATGTGACCACTTTTATCGTTGAAGTTTAAGTTTGTTTCAAGAACTGATTAAAGCGGCTGGCACCCTGCAATAAACTTAATAATGGAGGGAATTAGCGTTGGCATAAAAGTATAAAGATTTAGTTAGATTCCACACGCGTATTCCAAATCACTGCCAAACATCATATTATTTATACGAGGCTAATATCTTTTAATAGATACCCTATTATGGCTCCCCACCAAATACGTAACAATTATCTAGCAGTCATGATTCGATCATTTAGGATTGTATTATCATTAGCTATACATTATCATTAACCAGGTGCTGCCCGAATTATTTTTCTTTTATTACATTTTTAATTTATTTTTCATATTACTATTTAGGAGGGCTACTTAAATGCTTATTACAAAAAATATGAAAAAAATACATTTAAAATACGAAAATAATGACGTGTCATACGGACACTACAGGCATCAAAATGTAATGTTTTACATTTAATATTAAAACATTTATTTATTACAACCTGTGTGCAATACAAAGCACACGCGACTTCTTATTGAACTTTACATATTATGCTATGGTCTTCTAGCTGACTTAGTTCTGCAGTATAGATCGCTTATTTTTTCTTTTTTTTTTTGTCCTTTCAAAGTGACATGCAACAGCGAATTTCCTGTACCTTATGCTGATCTCATGTATCCCAGTACTTGACTAGAGGTGTCTGTTAGCAGCAGGTGAATATGCGCTTAGTATCAACATAGGAAAATCATCGAATTTCATCAGCCGTTATATTATTTTTCACAATATGCATTGCTTGGTTTCTGCTGACTACATAACGGACTACGAACCAAATTTTTTTTTATTGATAACACTAAAGCTCGTCAATAGCTATTAAACATAAAAAAAAATCTGTTAACAAACAGAGGAAACAAAGGTACTGAACTGTTTCATTTTCCCACTCCGGCTTCGCACGGCTGCAATTGATTAAGAAAAAGAAAATGAGAAGTAGGTTTCTCCACATTAATCCTAGCTCATCCCACTGCAGGGATACGGATCTCCCTTCAACCGAAGGGGTTTAGAGCATACCACGCTGCTCAAATGCGGATTGGCGGAGGCCAGTGTATTCAAGCCACCCGAGGGCCACTGACTTACCTTAACGACTGTCATTTATCGACACCAGCCGGGACCGACGGCTTAACGAGCCCTCCGAACTCGAGATAGATAAACCCATCCAAAGACAGGCTGCTGTATACGTTGCTTAACCTGCGTGTTCGGTTAGAATGACACGAGCAACGACGCCATCGAGCTCTCAAGTAGGTTTAGTAGTGAGAAGTAGGCAAAATAAAAAGTTTTGCAAAATAAAATTTTGTATGTTTATTTGGTAATATGTCTTCACATCCAGTGGCATAGTTAGGCTATGTGTTATTTATTGTTCAGTAAGTTTGTGGAGAAGAGATACTTGCAGCCGAAACTTTTCTGAAGTTGAATTTCCACAATGAATCCAAAATCATAAACTACGAACCGATTAAATGTTAAAAACAAACTAAATTACCCTGAACTGACATCAATACAATGTTTGCAACACACCAAATTGCCAAATTTTACGGTTTTGATTCCACTGCACATCTTTTGTCCTTTTTTGCAAAATAAATAATCGATTTATTTTTGTTATGGAAACATAAACTGAAAAGCTGACAAACTGAAGGTTAAAGTTTTTTGAGATTTTCATTAAAAAAACAATCAAAAGAGGTAGGGCGCATCAAAGCAGCCCGTCTAGGGAAGTATCTCCACCTCACAGAAAACCGCAGCCAAATAACAACTCCCTAGAGGGTTGTTGCGTTCCTGCGTGTGAGTAAGGTCACCAGTAAGCTCCCAAGGAGTTGCCGTGTAAGCAGCAGAGGAGGCATCGCGCGAGTGATACTTAATATACCTATCGCAAGCGTTAATAGGCTACGATACCCGCTTTACATCAGGTGAGCCGTATGCTGATATGCCTCCCGACGTTGTATAAAAAAAAAAACACTATTTTTATAACAAAAATTATTGCAATAGTGTACTATATGTTGGTTAATTAATTACTTTATATTTATAGGCTCGTAAAAAAAACACATTTATTCCATACACAACGGAGATTTCATACTTAAAGACTTACAAATCTAAGTCACAGTTTCATTTGAAAAATAACTTTCTCTCTTCGCCGAACCTTAGTAATTTTTCGATCATGACAAATAACGTTTTAGCGTAATTGCTAATTTTGTATGTCCATACCGCATGATATACTGACAATTTCTAGATATAACTGGACACTAGTATAAATTACATGTGTTTTTAATACCGCCAGAACCGTATACGGATTGAAGTCGAAAGGCAGTAATTCAAAATCGTCATATTCAATAAATATAACGAGGTTTATATAAATGATTTATTTACCTCACAAGATACGAATGAATTTAACTACTTGGTTGCGAGTGATATGTTACAATAGACTGCATGTGTGGGCTCCATTGTTCGAATTGGCCCTTGGTCAGCTTGGCGATGTCTGCCACAAGGTCTGACGGTGGTATTCTATATTGCATTAGCTGGGACAATATTTTTCTTCGTTGATTGTTTTAACACTGTATTAGTATTGATTTCGTCTGAATACTTCTTTTCGTTGTAGATTGCCAAACAAGTTTATTTGTAACCATCCATACATAGGTTACTGACAACTTCGTCGACGTATATATATACATTTATATGTATTTGTACATATCTCGTAGGTATTTTTATAAATTTGCCTGCCTCTCAAACGAAGTTAGGACCTTAGAACGAGTTTAAGACGTGTCTAAGTGCACGTAATTGCTCAATAGCAAACAAATATTTTTTATCTTAAGAGAGGTAGGGCGCATCAAAGCAGCCCGTCTGAGGAAGTAAGTACCTCCACCTTACAGAAAACCGCAGTCAAATAGCAATATCCTAGAGGGTTATTTTGTTCCTGCGTGTGAGTGATGTCACCAGAAAGCTCCTATGGAGTTGCTGTTAGCAGGAGAGGTGGCATCTCACAAGTGTCACTGGATGTGTTGAAAGCGTTCATAGGCTACGGTTTACATTAGGTAGGCCATATGTTTGTATGTAATGTATGTTTGCACAAAAAAACAGTCAGTCAGTTCTTCTATGCATACAGATAAACTTGAGTCATGGAAAGGTATAGAGATAGGATCATATCGTATTTTTTAGCCTACGTGGCGAGACATACACACATAATATTTTTCACACTTAGTTACTCTAATGTGAAAAATGTATTATTTATGATGGACTGGCGACCCGCCCCGTGGTCTGGTCCGGGTGACCCGCTCATCCGCGGAGCCAATATGGACATTGCAAAAGAAAATTCATCCAAATCGGTCCACCCATTTTGGTCCATAGGAACATCGAATTTTATATACAAGAAGATTTGTTCAGCGATTCGAGCCAATTTTCTCAATATTTTCTTATTTATAACAAAGATAAACTTTACAGAACTGCCATAAATACGACATTAAATATGGCTCAGCCATATATTTTCACTTGATATAAAATATACTACTAATAATTCCAGTGACACTCAACATTTATTGCACTCTGCAAATAAAATGGAATACAAATTGGGATGGTACGTAAAGAGCGACATAACTGAGACGTATCTTTAAAAATTTTACATATCAAAAGATTAAATCAAGGCACTTCTAGCCGACACACAGAGTCGGAATTTTACAAAGACGTAAGGTTTATATAGACACTAATAATTAGGTTACAAACTCAGTGAAAATTCAGACAGTACTAAATCACGAGAACTTAAAAAAATGCAACTTGTTTCATAGCAAAAGTTTGGCCACGAGAATGAATAGAAAAATTGTAAAAAGCACTGAGTAAAAAAGCCATTGTTATTTTCAATGGCGAATTTTCTTAAATTGCGATCGAATGCAAAGTTGTCTTATAATATTTACCTATTTTTTAGTTGTCTCGTTATTTAGAGAAAGTGCAAATAAATTGTTTTTTCCTTCACAAATGACCAGTCAACTATCGCAGTTTTTCTAAGAATGTTTAACTATATTTGTTTTCTGTACAAGTTCTTTACCTTAAAGTTTACCAAAGTTACAAATTCCCACAAAGTTATCAATTCTTACTAACCATTCTTACTCCTTTACTAAATCTTTTACTACCTTGGTATCCTTATCGTTTGGCATATCTTAAATACACTAATTATACATAAGTTCTGGTAAATTTTTGTATCTGATTTAAGGGCTGTTTAATAATTTATTGCGGTTACTAGATACAAAAAAACGTAAATAGATGCGCTCCACGCCATATCCACACAAGTGCCAAGTGAAAGTAAACAGAATATCCAATGCAGCGCTTCTGAGACATTTCTCTTTACAATTCCCAATTTTAAAACGTCTCTGTTCAAGAAAGCTTTGATAAATGATGCGAGAAAGCAGTTTTAACGGCGATTTGTGAAAAGCTTATCCTGCTACATTGTGCTCCAAATGAGTTTATATTCTCTTAATGTAGGTTTCTCGCTTAAATCAGAATATTTATTTTGATTACAGCATTAGGTATATAGTAAGCTTATCTAATTAATAACTTTCTAAAACTACAACTACTAAGTTTTTATCGTTTTAAAATTTAATATAGAAGTAGTGGTAATCCAGGCGTCGAAATTTGACAGTACATTTTTTTATATTATTTTGAACTTTATTGATAATTTCATATAATTTACATACGTACATTGTATCATTCTGCACTTTTTTTGTCTATTATGCCAACGCAATTATCAGTGTGTGCAATATTTTAATAAGGGGTATAAATATTTTTTTCTCATTTTAGTACATTATATTATATAGACTATATATAGACCACAGACGTGCTCGTAGTCATAACTAAAATCTTCAAAATAAATACTAAAACTGACATTAGTTCAAGTGGTAGTGACATTGACCTTTAGTTAGATGACATCATCAGAAAGAAGTTTGTATTGCAACCTTGGCACCTAAAACACTTTGTTAAATAAACCAAAGTTACCGAAATACTCAAACCAATGTTGAAAAGAATTTCAAAAATTACAAGAACGATTTTGAAATACATAAATTTTGAATTATAAGAATATTTTTGAGTTTAGTAGCAAGTTATTGATAATATAAATATAGTAATGATGCTACAGATACTATAGTTGTAAATAAAACTTAATGATATTCTGTAGGTCAACACAATAACAATTTTATAGCTCCTCAGAAGACGAATAACCAAAATCTATGACCTTGCTCACATAATCGAGGATCCTTGACGGGCCGATAACGTTATGAAGGTCAGATATTTGGTCCACGTCCCAAAGTTCGTCACTTTGCATTTAATAGGTCACTCGGTTTAGATACTGTGTGTCAAGGTCCCTAAATGTTTATAGACACACTGACCTATATTCGGCCATTATGGAATATACACTAACCGTTAACTATAATAGTTGTGAGATTATTGTGTATCTTGGATCTATTCCATCGTAGTGATTAAATATATCACCACATTTTATGACTTGAGAAAAAAACTACTAAATATTTTACTATTTAGCAATAATTTGTCATTAGTATCAATTCATTTTCTTCTTTGTATTATAAGTAAGTACCTTTAACCGTAAAGCTATTTGACTACTATTCATTCGTAAAGGGCCTACAGAATAATTAATTTTACTATACTTAGCGTTGCTGTTCCAGTTTGTTTCTCTCTTATCGATATAGTCTTAATTGGTACATTTTTGATCGTTTAATAGTTTTGGTACCATGATAAAATAATAACGCATACTAAAGGTGTACAATAATTATTAATAATATTACTTAATATAAAGAGGTATTGACATCTACAAATCTGTCCGGCATTAGACATGCCATGGACTCTGGCGTAAGGGTTACCAGATTAGTAGACTAGACTGGCGCTAGACTGATAGCGTAATACCCTTCTACGTCAGGTATATTTTTCAATGTAACCGACCTTGATGATTTCCCAAAAAACGAATACTCAAACACCCAACACAGTGACCATTGACCGCTAGAGAAAGTAAACAGACGCTTATGCGACGTACGTGCGGCCTTGACGAGGCCGTCACTTAACGACTCACTAAACAAAAAGCAACGTTATGTGATTCCAAACAGAGTACAAATCAGACCGTTATCCAAAAGTCCATTCGTAAAAAAATATAACGGGCAGCTTTTAGTAGTGTGCCTTACTGCGCTGATGGTAGAGTACATTTTGATGCATTAGGAATGGAAGTTGTATCTATTGTAGTTAAGTCAGTACCCCGCCGCGGAGTCGCAGTGAAAGTGAATGGTGACGCGGAAGCGTAGTGCGGTAGCTAAGGTGAAGGTATGATAATGTGATTAGTATTTACTTCATACATGTCCGCCAGCACTGGTAATACTGGATATCAAAGCGGTATATTTATGGCGGTGAACGCTATTCGAGTTGGACTAGGTTGCGGCCGCGATGACAACAGATGAAAGTTGTGTGAATGTTATACAGCTGTCACGTAACTTTTATCATCGTAAGAATTTCTCGCAATTGTGCTCTCATTTCAAGGAACAATTTGGATAAAGTTTACTATATGAAATCGATTTTTTTAGTTAGCCATCATTATTATCAATCTATACTCATCCCACAGTTAAAGAAACGAGTCTCTCTTTTAGTTTTTAGTTTAGAGCATTTGTTAGAATCACTGCGAGGTTAACAGAGGCAGGTAAACATACACAACTCGCACTGGCTACGATTCATCCTGCCCTCCGAATTACGGTAAAGCTGAAGATAAATAACTCCACCCAAGGCTGTATTTACGTGTTCGATTAGATAACTACGCGCAAGAACTGATGACATCAATACAATTAATTCATACAAATTTTTGCTAGTTTTAAATGAACATTTTCCTGTGTCACTCTCATGGCTCACTATCATTTTTAGAGATGAAGCCAAACTCATACGCACATGATACACACTGCCGATTAGCAAACGACAAAGACAGCAAGAACACTGTAATTTTTTATTAGTGGTAACTATCGGAGAACCTCCACCTCACAGCAATCCGACGCCGCTCAAAAACAATTTCGAAGGATTGTTATGCTCCTTAGGCAAAGCTACCAGACAGACCAGAGGAAGTAATTCGTATGTCTCCGACGTTGTATAAACATGCAAGTATCAGCGTAATGTTACCACATATATGTTGACCAAACATCAAAGATGATATGAAAGTACATAACGTTATTAAATCAACTATCCCCATCAATCACTGAGCCGGTGGATGTAAGCGGAGTTCCAACGAGGTCAGACTGACATAACCGGGTGTCACCTGCTATTTGTGATTGTGGCACAGACGTGGGTGCTTTCACAGACGCTGTTCCAGATCAAACACTCTCATTTTCGGCTGCCACGGTCACGGGCACCTGACGCACTGCTTTTGTTTCTTTCAAGTTCGAATTATATATATATTTAAGATACATTCGCCTGTATTTCTTTCATGTTGCATTTGTGACATCATTAAGGTACAAAATATACGGACACGTTCGAATCCATCTCGCGTGGAGAGTGCTCCATACTATGAATTTGTAAGCTTAATATTGTAGTAGAAAATCGTGTTCTCCCATAAACTTGTGTACACAATATTGAGAAGCCATGTTGTTTAAATATAATACATATAGGCTTCTTAAAATTTTTGCTGTAAGCGTGTGATAGTAAGGAATAGTTGTCTGTATTATTATCAAAATTTTAGGTTTTTAGTTTCGGAGACACGCGTGGGGTGGGTCAATTTTCTATAATGTAGCACGTATGTAGTGGAATTTTACATTGAGCATGGTTCAACATGCTCTTGACCGATATTATCAATGTATATTTTCATGAAATCACAATCCAACTGATTGTTATCTTCCGCGACTTTTGACCTAACGTAGACCTTCGATAGGTAACAAAAACGATTACACTACCTTCAATAAATTAATTCATTCCCGTAACGGTGTTTTTATTCAAGTTTACGCTTCATCAGCGAATCGCGAGTACGTAAACTATATCGAAAAAATATTAAAAGCAAACAAAGATACTTAAAACCTACATGTAAATTATAAAGGTGTCTCACAGGGCTCACCTCTAGAGCCATGTCGAGTTAGGTATATTTAATTTCACAAATTGACGGAAATTACCGACAATAGCTTTTAAGAAAAGGCTTCTATCCCTTCTATTTATGAAGTGCGAATCTTAAACTCTTCGAATTCAAGCTTTTTTAATTTTGTGAATTGACATAGTAATTGATAAATAAAACGTATTGTTTTTCAATTGGTACTAAGATTTAGTCTACATCTGTTTGCAAATAACTAAATAATGATGCAGAATAACTTCAGTACTTCTATTTCGTTCGTACCACACAACGCGAGATATCTCCTTTAATGATAACAAACAAATTTGTCGCGGTGGTACGAAGGTCTGAAAAAAAACCTATAACAATCGTTAGCCTTCAATGAAACAAAAAGGCGCTGCATTGTGCATCGAATCTAATAAGGAAGGAAATCCAGCCGGAACTTTCAGTGGTGCATAAAGATCAGCCGAAAAACAGACGGAATCGAACCGCGACCTTCTGCGGCACCGACCAAGGCCAGCCCTTTATCGAGTGATAAAAAAAACAAATAGTGATAACAGTAAGTGAATCTAGTAGCAAGGTCTCGTTATCCTCAGGCAGTGGGTAAAGGTCAATGTGGTGGGTAGGTTAAATTTCAGGGTTTTATGATTTCGGGAGGCAACGAAGCAAAAGGGCCGGCTAACGTTAAGCATTTGTAATAGCATTATAAATGAACGAAGCACTTTTAAATTGTCTTTTAAATGCCACTTTGTAAGAATGTGAAGAACGGAGTTTAAAAAAATGAATGAATCACTTTAAGATTCACGAAAGCAGTTTTGTCCGTGATCTCATACATTCGTATGGTCCAATAGATACCTGGGTTGCAGTGCCTGTGGTTTGCTGCGAGGTGGAGGTCCTTCCTCAGTCCGGTTGCTTCGATGTTCCCTATTTCTCTTACGCAGAGCCTTGTTTAACGTCAGGTGACGTCAGCTTTCAATCAATAGTGAGGTCTATACATCTCTAATATACATTTGGCTTACCATATCTTCGTTTGTTTGAAATACATATATGGAAATACATATTTGTATCTATCTATAACTTGACACCAAATCCCTTGTAAAATAGGCAGAGAGAACCGAGCCTCATATGACTCGATCCTTACACAAGTCACTCGCTTAACATTCATTGCTCTTCTCATGTACGCTCGCTTCTGACATCACCTTCTGATAACACGATCAATTTGGTCATGGTAGGTAAGGCTTGACCTTTCTCGGCTCCTACATCCTCCTAATTCGCGTTGTATATCTGTTTTGTAATTATTTTTTCCTGCATTCTTTCATCATCATGTTTGAACCAACGGAGCA
The DNA here is from genome assembly GCA_947507595.1 of Pyralis farinalis. NCBI lineage: Eukaryota > Metazoa > Arthropoda > Insecta > Lepidoptera > Pyralidae > Pyralis > Pyralis farinalis. The sequence goes on along the minus strand of OX382261.1, from coordinate 1,522,050 downwards.
TGCCTCTTCTTATTTTAACACCGACACTGTCTTTATGTTAACGATGGGAAACTGCTGTTACTTTAAATTTGATATTTTTTATACAACGTCGGAAGGCATTCAAGCATACGGCCCACCTGATGTAAAGCAGTTACCGTAGCCTATTAACACTTGTAATATATTAAGTATCACTCGCGCGACGCCTCCTCTGCTGCTTACACAGCAACTCCTTAGGAGCTTACTGGTGACCTCATTCCCACGTAGGAACACAACAACCCTCTAGGAAGTTGTTATTTGGCTGCGGTTTTCTGTAAGGATGAGGTACTTCCCCAGACGGGCTGCTTTGATGCGCCCTACCTCTCTTTAAACATCCAGACCAAGACAAACAGACGTGTTCATGCACACAAATGTTTGTCTTGTGTGGGAATCCAACTCATGAGCGTTGGTGTCAAAGTCGCGTCATTCACGACTGAGCCACCGATCACGTCGAAAATAAATAAATTTCAGTCATTAAGTCATGACATGAATAACAAATCTGAAAATATTTTACTTTGCCACTTTAATGACAGTATAGAATAATCTGTTAATAACAAATGAACTGTCAAAATAACAAATTTAACACGTATTCACATCGATCACTTTTACGAGCCGCGAAGGTCTTAATAAATCTCGCTAGAATTCACACTTATAAGTTGGCAGCCATGGCGATTTTGAAATGTTGCCAGTCGATAAACGTTTATGCCATTGATGTAACACACGTATTCACTAAATAGTTAATTTAAAATATGTATGTATGTTGCGATAATTTTAATTATTATCTATATATATAAAAGAAAGCCACATGAAACCAGTTCTATTTCCGTACCCTTCGAAACTACTTACAGGTATAAAAGTTAGTCTATAATCTACATTTAATCGTAAAGTTAACTTTAATGCGGATTTTAGATTTCGTCGAGGCTCAATCGTTTCGCAGTGTGGCTGCACGTACGGCAGCTCTCTGTGCGATGATGCCCGATGTTTATTTGAAGTTATTCTACTGTATTGACGAGCTCGGTGGCGCAGTGGTGAAACGCGTTGTAACGCTACTATGACACCAACGCTCGTGGGTTCGATTCCCACACTGTACAAACATTTGTGTGCATGAACATGTCAGTTTGTCTTGGTCTGGGTATTTTCTATGTATAATAAGTATGTATTTACAAAAAAAAATGTATTTACGTATGTTTATCAGTTGTCTAGTGCCCATAACACAAGCTTCGCTTACTTTGGGACTAGATGGCGCTGTGTAATTTGTCCGACAATAAATATTTATTCTACTGTATTACACTAGTATAATTTGTATTGAAAATGCACTCTTGCATGAGCAAAGGGTCCAAGCTATTATTTTTGACTTCAGTTTTGACATTCGTTCTTCTGTTTTGCATTATTCCGTTTCCCATATCCATTAGGATTGGCGGGGTCCGCTACCTCAGTCTAAGGATTTGGCGAAGATACTAATTTTTAGGGTTCCGTACCCTAAGGGTAAAACGGAACCCTATTACTGAGACTTCGCTGTCCGTCCGTCCGTCCGTCCGTCTGTCACCAGGCTGTATTTCACGAACCGTGATAGTTAGACAGTTGAAATTTTCACAGATGATGTATTTCTGTTGCCGCTATAACAACAAATACTAAAACATAGAATAACATAAATATTTAAGGGGGCTCCCATACAACAAACGTGATTTTTAGCCGTTTTTAGGGTTCCGTACCCAAAGGGTAAAACGGAACCCTATTACTGAGACTTCGCTGTCCGTCCGTCCGTCCGTCCGTCTGTCACCAGGTTGTATCTCATGAACCGTGATAGTTAGACAGTTGAAATTTTCACAGATCATGTATTTCTGTTGCCGCTATAACAACAAATACTAAAAAATAGAATAAAATAAATATTTAAGGGGGCTCCCATACAACAAACGTGATTTTTTGCTCGTTTTTGCTCGATATTGATAACGGCAACAGGTAGACGCTTGAAATATTCACAAAATATTTAGTTATATATTCACTTTAAAAATAAGTAATTATATTAAAATAAAACAAATATTTAAGGGGAGCTCCCATACAACAAACGTGATTCTTTGCCGTTTTTATAATGGTACGGAACCCTTCGTGCGCGAGTCCGACTCGCACTTGGCCGATTTTTATAGATAGTGGTACAGAACCCTTCGTGCGCGAGTCGGACTCACACTTAACCGATTTTTTAAAAATTGTGTCTGATGAACATTCTTCTATTTGCGGTGGCAATTTATTCTAGAGCAACGCTGCACGGACAGTAAAGGAATTAAAATATACCTTATCTTTGGCTAAATAGTTTTTGACTCAGCATACTAGGAAGATTTTTTTAACAATCATTAATGCATAATAAAGTTAGTGCACAATTAGAGGTGAACTAAACGTGCATCTAAAGTTCCTCATGGCCTTCTTAAGATCACGAATGATTGATTATTAAATTTTATGCATAATCAAATATAGCGGAAATTGTAAAATAAAAAAAGGTGTAAAAAATAAATCCCGGTAGAATAATTATAATATATTACATATACGGAATTATAGTAATTAGTGTAAACAAATGGCTGAACATTATCGTAACATCCAAAGGCATGCACATGGTGCAACCTGGCCATTAACAAACGGGGACCTGGGAGGGGGGCATGGCACAACAATATTGAATCAGGAAAAATATTGAATAAGTCTATATTTAAAAAAAAATGTATTTACGTATGTCTATCAGTTGTCTAATACTCATAACACAAGCTTACTTTCGGGCTAGATGGCGGCGTGTGATTTGTCTGACAATATTTTACTTATGTCAAAGTCAAAGTCAAAATCTTTTTATTCCGTAAAAATGGCTACATTTGTTTGGAATCGTCACAATTTTTTTCCTATCGTGCAGTTCATGACTAGGTGAGCACTGATAAAAATACTGCCAAAAAACTCAGGCATCCCTCTTTTGGTATCCAAACAAATTTACATATTTTATTAATTACATTACAATTGGATCGACTCAATCCCAGGCATTTTTATCATTAATATAGTCAGATACTTTATAATATGCCCTGCTACACAATTTGGCTTTAATAGTAGTTTTAAATTTGTTTATTGACAATTCTCTTATATTGCTGGGAAGTTTAGAAGTGTATGTATAAATACCGTATACGTTAACATTCAGCACTCACCCTATCCGTCGCTTTTACCACGTCTTTCCTGTAAAAAAAGGCGAAACAGAGGTAGTGCGCATCGAATCACCCCGAGCCTTGTTGTATTCCTGTATGTCGATGTGGTTCTCAGTAAGTTCCTGAGGAGTGGCTTAGCAGGTAGGGCGCATTAAAGTAGCCCGTCTGAGTACCACTTCAAAGACTCTGAGTACACTTCTTAGACTCATTTTGTAAAAAGAGTGATACTCATAGCATAAATACTAGATATAAGCATAATCTTGTGTTACTTGCAAGCCGTCTCCACAAAATAAGTAATTCTTTTATGGGGCAATGTATACGGTTCTATAACAAACTTCCCAGCAATATAAGAGAATTGTCAATAAACAAATTTAAAACTACTGTTAAAGCCAAATTGTGTAGCAGCATATTATAAAGTATCTGACTATATTAATGATAAAAATGCCTGGGAGTGAGTCGATGCAATTATAATGTAATTAATAAAATATGTAAATTTGTTTGGATACCAAAAGAGGGATGCCTGAGTTTTTTGGCAGTATTTTTATCAGTGCTCACCTAGTCATGAACTGCAACGGTAGGGAAAAAAATTGTGACGATTCCAAACAAATGTAGCCATTTTTACGGAATAAAAAGATTTTGACTTTGACTTTGAAAAAGAGAACCGCAGCCAAATAACTACCTGGAGGGTTGATGTATTCCCACATGTGAGTGAAGTCACCAGCAAACTCGTATAGAATTGCTGTTTTAGCAGCAGAGGTACCGCTCGAATGATACTTAATGTATTACAAACGTTCATAGGCCACGGTAACCACTTTACATCACGTGGGCCGTATGCCTGCAAGCATTCCGACTGTACAATAACAATAGAAGCGTGGGTGGTATGGTAACGTGCGAGCGGTACTCATTTTGTTGCAATTGTTCATCGGCTACGATAACCACTTCACAACAGGTGGGCCGTAGCTTATTTGCCCGCAGTTGTTGCATAAAAAAAATACATTTCTACAACTCAAATCCAGTCCATTTCCCGGCGCAATTTCATCAGAATGACAAGAGTATAATGAAGATCGCGTCTGATTAGCGTGTGTGCATATGATTGTGTGTGTGTGTTTGTGTGTACCAGCATTGACCTCTGCACCGGTGTTTACGTACACACGCCGGCGCCCTTGCGCGACAACGTGACAAGATGTCGATATAGGCACTATACATAACGCAATTAGGTACAGTAGGTGACACTATACCTTTAATATAATCCTGCTAATATTATAAATGTGAATGTCCGTTTGTTTGTTACGCTTTCACGCGAAAACTACTAAACCGATCATCATGAAACTTTGTACACATATTCTTGGAGGTATCAGAAGTAAAATAGGACACTTTTATTTAAAAAAAAAAATATCAATGCGATCGAAGCCGCGGGTAAAAGCTAGTGTTCTATATTTTAGCTTGCATATTGATCTGTGATTGGATAGAGAACCGGCCCATTGAACAACTATTCCCCGGTTAGAATCCTGGCAGGAGCGTCTTCCACTATATTCATGTTTTCGAATTTATGTACATATTTATCACTCGCTCGGCGGCGAAGGAAAAACGCCGTAAGCCAACCCACACGTCGAAAAAATTATATTTCGAAAGATTTGTGATCTGACCCAATAGACCTGGTTTTCCCTCTGATCTGTGGAGGTATGACTGCAGTCGCTCCATGTAAAAATCTGTGTCTTCGCCAAATCCTTAGGCTTAGGCAGCGGACGCCGCCAATCTTAATGGATTAGGAAACGGGTTAACGTGAAGATTGATCTGTGATAGCCTAGAACTATGAACCGACCGATGGCCTACTGTTAGCGACATCGAATCTCGGTTCAAATCCCTGGCATGGCATGTGCACTAAATTCGTGTTTTCTGCCTTATTTACATGATTGTGTGTATATCTCCACGCCGTGTCTAAATCTGTTTATATGTGATTGCTGAAATAAATACAATAATTCTATAATCCCACTGAAATTTCCGCGATCACTAACGACTGATACAGAAGCTACTGCGCAGCTCGGAAGCGGTCATGTGGCAGTTGGGACCGACTGCATTAGGACTGCATTATGATTGTGCTAGCTTGCAGTCACAGTCTAGTCACGAGAGAGCAGCATTCCGACTGGACTGACAGGACTGCGTAATCGGTTGGCAGTTTTGATGCAGTCGTTGCCAACTAGTCACAGTCGCATAAACGGCATCCAAACTGCAATTTTACTGCCGGCGTACAGTTCAAAGCAGCCAGCCTGTATAGACCCTTAGTTAAATAGACATTCAAAGTAATTAAGGATTTTTCGATCAATCATAAGAAATAAATGCTAATAGTTGAAAAGAACTCTGTCGATGTTATCTCTAGCAATCGGAGATTTGTCGAGATTAAAAGATGTAAAAAAAAATCTGATATAAATAACCATGGTATCTTGAATAAAATTGACTGCGCCAGAATCTCAATTACATTTTATTAAAGAAGATTAGAAATTTTCAATCAATCAAAGGAAATATTATTGATTTTTATAATATAATATATAAACAATTGTTGATTTTTATTCACAAACATGAATAACAATAGACAAGTCCAGTAGTGGACTTGTCGAGATAAAACATGTAAAAAGAAATTTACATTTAAATGAGCATGGTGTTGTGAACAGAAAAATTCCTGCATAAAAATCACCATTACAGTTTATTATTGAACATTTATTCAGTAAGTTTTCCATAGCGGCATCGACCGAGATATCTATATCAAACGCATATCTATGTGTCGCGAAAAGTGCATCGAGCAGGAAGCGTGCGGCGCGGCCGTGACTGCGCGAGGTCGGACCACCGCACGCCACATCGCACAAGTAACATTTATGTAATAACGACCGAAAAGCGTACTAATTATATAAAAAGAAGTTCAAGAAAATGTATAATCATTTGACAAAACCACAATGCACAAATTGAGTAACAATGCGATGTTGTTGGAAACAAAGAATCAATAAAAGGGCATTATGCAACGACGCCTTAGTAAGTCGCGCGACCGCTGATGTAAGTTATACGTATTGAGTGAGATTACAATTGAGCGATTAGAAATTCCCACTAACTATAAATATGAATGTCGAACTTTAAGCATGAGGATATTTGTTCCTCTCTGTATACCCAAAAACGGCTGAACGGATTTGGATGAAGTTTAGCAAACAAATACAGATGTTCTGAATTAACACATTAATAATTTGTATCTCTATCCAGCTTTACTTAACCACATGCAGTATTAAAAAAAAAGTCAAAGAAAGCAATAAATATGTGACCATTAAACACATGCGTGTATTGTTACTAATTTTACATACCTAATTACTCATTTCCCGCTGAATGCGTTCAAGAACTCGCGTAGACATTATACAACTTATACAAAAAGTGCACGCGACTTTAAAGAAGACACTAATTAGAAAGAAAATAGACAGTAAGCCCGTAATAGACAGTCCAGCTCGAAGAAATACATTCAGTAATAGATAAACCTGGAGACAATTCGAAACCGTCTGAATAAGGCTGAGGTATATTTCTACCTCTGCAATATTAGGATTGGCAGATGAAGATGATTATTATTATTGTACGATATTTGTAGTTATAGTAAATACTCTTTGGATAAATGCCACAATTGCCTTGGAACATGACAAATTGTCTATGTGCATAAAGCCGTCCACTTCACAGTCGATTGCCAATGAGTGGTGAAGGTGGTGAGATAGCTAGCACCAACAAAGCCATCTGGTAGAGATTGAAATTCGCATATAACTTTAAGAGCTGCAGTTATTCACATCCGGAAGGCATTAAACACTTATGATCGCTAATTTCAAATTTATCGTATAAATGAAGTTTCTATACATATTTACGTACTTACAAGCAATCGTCACGTATTAGTGTTTATTTGTAAATTAATCACGTGTAACACCGTGGTAACCGACATAGACCACAGGATAAGCAAGCTGAAGTGGCAGAGGGCCGGCCACATAGTCCGTAGAACCGACAACCGCTGGGAAGAAAAGTGTGGGACGACTGCCACTCCACTAGGTAGAGCGACGATCTCAAGGGATTTGTAGGGAGTCGATGGATGCAGGTGGCACAGGATCGAGACGAGTGGCACTCCAGAGGGGAGGGCTGTGTTCAGAAGTGGACTAATACAGGCTGACATGATAATGATGAAGACCGTTTACAGGCAGGAGATAACGCAACACATGATGAGGGTGTTGTATTATCTCCTGGCGAATGGAATGGAAATCTCTCGCGAACCTTCCTGAAAGTCAACCGATCAGACCAACTAAAAGCAATCAAAACGATAAAAGACTATTTGGCTGCATGTTTTCTAATTTCATGCGAAGTGACACTTTGAAACTGCACATGCTGCAGTCACGCATGTATGGTTGACGCGTAAAGTCATGTACGCAGTGTTACCAGCCCCCAGCAGTTATACATATTAAATATATTACCCGTAACCGCTCTTTGTCTAACCGAGGCTTTATGATTGCGCAGTTGCGTAGGAAGATGCAACATAATTACGTATACATGAGCAATTTGTATGCTCATTTAACTGGCAACATACTTGGAAGTTAATTTCTAGGAAATTTTAATACATAATCTACCTATTTTACTCTGTAAACAAAAAATATATATCATTGATTAACATTCGCCTTTAATTAGTTACGCTAATGATCTAACGAATGTTCTAATTAAACACGTGCAACTCGTTCGGCGGTCGGCCGGCGACTGCGCTTGGTTCGCGTGCGGCGTGCGCCTGCGCAGTGTCGACAGGCGGAAGAGTACGCGCACCCGCGCAAGGCTACGCTATTGACCTCGCCGCGTCTTTGTCTAGCGCTATCTAGCGTCTGTTTACCCACGAGGCCGAATGCATCATACCTTGCTGTGCGCACTCCAAACCATAGATTATTGGTTCTTTTTAACAAGGCCTTGTAGATAATTGCGATAAGTTTTGACTATACCAATTATTGTTTTGTTTTTCAGGTATGGCGCGATATAGGTGATCGTGTCGATCGGATGATAGTGTCGAGGCTAGCTAGCTGTAAGTAATCACATAATGTAATTGTACTATAAAACATTCGCTTATGTAATTCTAATGACCTTGGCTTCGAACAAAAATATGTAGATCGAAAAAACTAAGTAGACATTTGAGTTAGCATTGTATTTTTTTCCTTCAAACTATGCTTCCTATATTAATTAGAGGTTTAAGGGCCCTGGCACCCTACCGATTAGCAAACAGGGCTCCGGCGAAAGAAAGAAAATATTTAACAAAGGGCAGTTCAACTAGGTCATTTTACAGAAATGTCACCAAATAGATGTTGAGAAGTTAATAGATTCAGGCGTTATTTTGCGAAAGTCAAATCTATATGCAATTTGATCTAACCTATTATAATATATATTATTGGTGGCGGAAGCACGCAAAGCAGGTTAGATCAAATTGCATGTTGAGAAGTGTTTGTTGAGGTAAATTTCCTCTTGAGTACGGTTTATTACACTCTGTATATAGATACAAAAATCTAAAACACATGGACTAGTAGTCTTTTTTGCAAAGTACTTTTAAGTTAAGATATAGTGAGTTAGAGAGAAGATGATGTGAAACCCTAGAAACCAACGAGCATGCATGACAAGAGCTATGAATGTTAAGAAGCGAGTGAGGTACTTACCTCAGGACTGTGTTTTGTGGCGTTCGATTCTACATCGTAAGGGAACTGTGAAGTTATACATACATATAATAATGTTAGAGACTATAAATTCCTATACTAATTTGTATCCTTCGCCACCGGTTAAATCATAGGAACCAGTGTTTGGCGTAAACTACTCACTATAGAAAAATATGCATCCCAACATAGTTGGTGACTACTGTGATCATCTTTGTCCCGGACGGTCGGTCGTCTCGACACGCGAAGACCGCAGCCATGGTGGCAGCTGCGTTAGCACGAATCTACTATTTGTATTGCTTATACGCCAACCAGCGCTAGTGCGCATTAAAAACATGACGGTGCCTCATACTTTGATCAGTCTCCGCCTCGTTTTACACGAGAGGCCACTGTACCAGCTCGGCTCCTGTACTCCGAGGTTCAGTCCGAATCGCGAGCGATGTGAAGGTCGTCTACATTCGAAGTGCGCACAAAAAACGGTCGTACTTGCATAGTGGGCTGGCTTGATGTTCAGTACAGGTAACGATTGATATATACATCGCTATATCGTGGTAGCAGTCTGATGAGGATAGCCTTAAGAGTGGAGACAGCGTATAGGACCCGAGGCTGGTAGTGGACTGAACCCATTAAAGGACGCTTACACTGAAAAAAATGTTTAGTTGGATTTCCCAGATTCCTAATAAAATTCACCAAAGTCGACGGTTGAACTGGGTCCTACCTTTGACTTAAGTTGATTTTACCAATCAAAAAAGGTTAATGAAGTACCAGTGAAAATAATAAAAATTATTATTTAGTATGATAAACTGTACCATATTATATGTACAATCCATTTATTAGCGGTAAATTATACATTTAAAATATTGATAGCTACAAAATACTTTTGTATGAAGACCAACCGTAATATATTTGTATATTTAACTACAAATTTTTGCATTAATTAACAAAGTTTACTAGTAAAATAGCCTACCTTTGCTTCTTTGGTAAATTCAACTAATCTTTTTTTTCAGTGTATATACGCTTATATAGTACGTGTCGTATGAGATAATGAAATGATGAAAATATCGATGGCTTGATGACCAAAATCCACGTAACAACCAGCGTTGGCATTGTCTTCTTTATTTTTTTGATACTCCGCGCATAATTACACGCATGTGGAGTGTGCGGCTTTCTTTAGTATTTGGCAAATCTGTTCTTTTTCACAAAGGATATCTTTTATTCACAAAACCGTAGTTTAAAATGTATGCTATATTTTCAGTATTATCATATCAGATTCTCAAGTTCTTCTTTTCCTAAACCATTAGGCACGATCCGCTGGTTAAGCCTAGGAACTTGGCAAAGATGCTGATTATGACAGGAGTGACTGCCGTCAGATTTCCACAAGCCGAGAAAAACTAGATGTTTCTTAGATCAGGTCACACGCCTATCTGAAATACAGTTTCATGAACGTGTGGGTTAACTTGCGATAATTGCCGTCAAAGCTTGTAAGCGATAATTACACATATGTATGAATCCAAAACAACGAAATTAGTGGTACATACGGCCTACATCTTACACCATGAACAGAACCAAGGACTGGTTGGTCAATAAACTGATTCTTTATCCACCAGGCAACACTGCTCGACTAAGTTTAAGTCCAAGAGTCTCAACTAAATTCCTAACCAAAAAATACTGGTAGAATTTTAAAGATTTCCTATTTTTTCGTCCCCTGCATAAACTGCAGTGCAGATTGCATGCTTGGGCGGCGTAAATTACCAACGTTATGCACTTCAGATGTCACGATTATAATACATGACCTTGTAATTCAACCTTCACCTTGGAACTAACCGTTAATAATATTTTACAAATTATAACTCTCGGAATAACGTTTTTACTGAATAATTTTGTGATATCGTCAGAGAGTATAAACAAAGGCGCTCTACAGCCGCGTAGAAAGATAAGATGCTTTTTCGAAGGCGCGGCGCGACGAGTCGAGATTAGAATCGAAATCTGTTCGAGATTTCAATTCTAATCTCGACTCGTTTTTCCCACTAAGAATTGCGAGCTGCTTATTGTCTCCTTGTGGTAGAATTTATTGCAAATTAGAATTTAAATAAATAATCAACTATAAATATACCTAATTGTGTTTGAAAAAAGTTAATAAATTAAAAAGTTGGTTAAGTAATTTTAATTCTCGTTATTGATATTCATATCCAAAACAATGACGAGAATTGTGTTTATGTTGCAGAGGTAATAAACAATCGAAGCATACAGAATTATGATTTATTTTTGTGCCATCCATTATTTCCATTCTTTTCTCGCACACCGTCGCCAATGCCGGCAAAGACGCCTGTGAAACCATTTCTACCACAAATACGCGCAAGGCATAATTACACAATTACAATTTTAAATTATTGTCTCCTCTCCGGTGGCGAAGCTCCTTAATTGTGTTAACATCTTACTAATTATTGCCCATTATAAGAAGTTATACGTGAAATCAGTACTTAAACTCTGTCAGACGGGAATCATTAGGTCAGCGATCTGCTACAATCGTAGGTATTCTCGACAATTTGGTCATTACGCGTCGACATTTTGGCAATCTCGATAAGTTGAGATGTAGGAGGTGGAAGGAAAAAACCACAAAAGCGAACAGCCTCATTCATGTGCCTAATTTCAGCTTTCATCGATCTCTCTACAATAAAAGTCATAAGAGAGAGGTTACCACATAATTCCAACGAACAAAATGTCGGTGATCGAGAAGCCGATATCACTTGTATCTTAACGCTTTTGTGGGAAGTGTCCGTAGCTACGGTAGCTACTGACTACTCCTTTTAACATATTAATATTATAAAAAAATGAAAGCATTAAAAAAATATTTACAAACATCAAACCCAATTAGGATAATGTGGTGGCAAAAGTAACAACAAAAGCCAAATAAAAACAATTTCAGGGCTACAACGTAAACGAGAAACGATCAATTATAACTATACAAGTGATTCGTCAAGGCAAACTTCTGTACCGAAAACGGCTAATGACTGACAAATGGATTAATTCGACAAGGAAGTATCGTGCTCGATTCGTCCTAGCCGGCCCTTGCGCGCACACACGCCGCCACACACGCGCACACTCCGCCGGACGGCCATGAGATAACTGACATCACAACAAGGTCCCGCCAATTAATACCGATAGCAAAAAAAGTACAAAATATTGTAATTTCTACGTCCTAAGATGGTTACCATCAACATGTTAATCGAAAATATAGACATGAACATGTTAAAAAAAACGGTCAATCGACTGGTCGTTGGATCGAATACTGGTGTAGGCATGAGTACCGTTCAATTTGTGTTAACGGAAACATCGTGAGGAAACGGGACGTTCAAGAGATTAAGTTTCATAAGATATCTGACCTAACCTAAGAAAGATTTGGTTGCTGGGTTGTGGAAATACAATGGCAATCGCTTCATGTCAAAATCAGTATATTTGCCAAATATTGCTTAGGTATTGGACCCAATCCTAATGGAGTAAGAAACCGAACCGTAGAACACCTACACCAAAGCAAATACGTATTGCCATTCAAAAGTGATAAAACATCTGATAGAACATTTTGGTTTTGGAGACATTGAAAGACACTCATCAAAAAATTTTAAACAACACATGCTAATTTGGTTTCGAAGTGAAAACTTCTTTAGCGGCATTGTGCACATTTTGGGATGAGTAAATAATGTTAAACTCGCGTCAAAACACGTGATCCTGATCGAAAATTCGTAAGATTTTGGTGAGAATTAGAACTTAAGTTCGCTGCAGCGCTAAAACATTAGTTACCTCTAATTAAACAATTAAAACATGAAGTGCTAGATCGTTCATAGGGCATTATTTTCTCGCGACCAAAACGTTGTAAGCGCCATGAAATTCTTGACGCTTACGCGTTTCGTTCAACGTAGTTTAACAACATCGCTGTTTGGTGCAGTGCAGGGCGCTTGCGCAAGTGTGCATGTGTGTTTGACGTTTGTACTACAGCCTGCTACGCGTATCCACGGATGATGACTGCTGATGGCTGGAGATAGTACTTTTATACTGATAAATAAAGCAATTCGTGCGAAATTATTCCCTAACCATTCCAAAATATTCAAAAATGCACAACGTTAATGTTCAAGTTTTTACTTCTGCCGGCACTCCCCGAGTGCAACCCGTTTTTTTTAGCAACTATGTTACAATTTACACATTATATGTCAGTGTCTGTAATTAAAATAAATATCTTTAGTATCTTTTGATGTAAACCAACATTTCCTAGGATTGTTCTTTTAGTAACAATAATTGGTCATATGTTTACCGTATAATACGTAGTAGTGACAAAGATAAGTACGTAGGTAATACAATCACGAAAATTTGGACAAATTATTACACAATTTAATACTAAGCGTGGCTCCTCTACAGTGTCAACCGTGTCGGCAACGAATTTTGATGCAAATGAAGGCTCAGTAAGCCTATGTCGACTTAACGCTGCCAAATGCGAAAAATTACGCTTCTATTGATATCAAAATACGGAGACACCTGGTCTACTACCTGCTCGTAACATGCATACAGCTCTTCCATTTCTCATGTTTATTACAGAACACTTTTTTTTAATAATAAATAACGCTATCATCTAATTACCAAATTGAAATGGCTTTGCGTTAGGGCACTGTATGTGCCTGATTACTAACCTACACCCGCAGCTCGGACGAAATTTTGGTTTGCTTTTCTATCCCTCATATCACTGAAATGACAATGATGAGTTGATACCATAGTCTATAGACACCTACACCTACTTGTACACCTAGATCATTCAGTTGACAGAATTTTACCACATACTAACATCCTATACTGTCTTTTCGTAAAAAAAAATATATCAGAGTGCTTATATAACAATCTAAGTAAGTAAGTTCGTGGGAGGAAATTCACAAATTGTTGAGCTCGTCTGCACGTTTGTATAAGCTTAATTCTCCAGTTGAAATGATAATGAGCGCGTATATATCAGCATTACATCGTATGACTCGACAGATCCGGGGGCGCAAGAAAATTATTTTAATTTTAATTATAATAAAGTAATATTCATAAGGCTGCGTATGCTGTCCGTACGCCACGTGCATCACGCATGCTGCGTAACACACAGTAACACAGTGTTTGTGGCGACAGTCGCCGGCCTTCGTCGGCGCACACACCGCTGAATATTTTTAACTTACGGCCCACGTACCTTGCCCCGAATGATTTTTGATTCGTGCATATTATTGGACTACATTTCAAAGTAGAGCAATGGCACCGCTGGGCGGTGCTATCTGATTATTGAAGTGCTGCACTGCATAATGGCTGCAGCATTTGGAAAACAAGTTCTTTGGACTTTTCATCTTCTACTTTCCAAAGCATGCTACCAAACAATAAATCCTAATTTTATGTAATTCTATAATGTTGTCACTATGTTTATGACAAATAAAGGCTCATTACTTAACAAAAGACAGAAAGAAAAGTATGTATGTATATTTTAAGGTCAGGTCCTTTGTGGAGTAAGCAAGGAGAACGAAGCGCCATAAGACTTTACATAACTCGCTCGATTCTTTAATAAACATAGCCCTTTTAATGCACGTTTGCCGGTTCCTAGGGCTTCTGGCATCACCTTCTGATAAAACAGGACTAGAGAGAAAAGTGAATCAATATATTAAGTCCCACAGTTTCTTCGATTGTTGAAGATCCACTTACCACGACCAAATTGGTCGCCTTTTTCAAAAGTTGATGTCAGGAGCCCTAGCAAGTGACGAGCATGTGCATGAGCGTGCGTATAAGGACCGCGTGTTATGGCACTCTGTCCTCCCTCCGCCTGTTTTAATGAAACTATCCTACGTATAAATCGTTTATCATATCGTATGTAAACAGATAGTTTTTAATACAATCAATTCATGAAAAGAGCTACGAAAGTGAACCGCGTCTTGAGGCACTCGTTACATAGCTACTCTTTAAGGGACTTGCTGTAAAGATAAATAGCAATCTCTTGCTCATACGTATAATAAATCTGTATATTAGTTGTGTAAACACGTTATTCGAGTAAAACAACGCATTAGTAATGAACGAGAATATTTAAAACCAACAAATTAAAATTCAAGGCGAGCGCAGGGCGCCGCAGGGCTGCGCAAATAAGGAAGCTTGAGAACGCGTTACAGCCGCGTGGAAATATTCCTGAAACAGTAAACTATGTTAACTTTATCACTATGTTTACCCTTCCAACACTCGTAAGGCTTATTCATTTGTTTATCTTTGTTTACTTAGTTTTTTTTTATATAGAAAACCGTACCAAATTTTGGCGGGGATTCCCTTCAGTATTTGGTACGGAAAACAAGGGATGCTAAAGATATTTTCAGTACAAATAATCGGAGCCGCGATTGCGAATTGAACATTTTATTACAAAGTTATTTTCTCAATATTTTTTCGTATAGGAAAGGAAGTAAAAACAAAGAACGGATTCGGTTGCCATGTTGTTATTCCTCCGAGAATACAACTTATTTATGCCAAGTTTACTGTGTTCAGACCGCTGGTTTAAACAACCACAATTTAATGAAAATGTTGGTATATAGAGGAAAACCTATATCTTTGCCACTAAACTGCTATTAGAATGACATTTATTTATTGCTGTAACCTGTAGTTAAAGGGTTGATTCCAATTAAAACGTCCAAAGCCCAAATTGCTACTAAATTATTTCATAGTTTGATTCCTTCTTAGTAGTGGTCGTGTGAGGTAATGAATGTCCACCGTCATGTGTCTTGTTTGCCAGCTAAAAAAACTGAACGAAGGTCAGATTTATTATTATATTTGTAAACAGCGTTTCTTTTTTTACGGATAACTTTGAAACAGAACTATAGCGTATTATTTTGTGCATTACAATCTTTGTATATTATGTAGAATGCCAATTATTTGCTATTTATTAGTGCAGTTACATGATTACTGTAAATTCAACACATGCCACATCATGATAATATCATTATAGTATCTGCTAGACAAAATAACAGCCCAGAAAAAAGTCTAAATACATGGAAACTGAGATAGCATAGTGGTTCCTGAAAAGATTCTGTAATTAATTTTACACTTCTACAATTCGCCATTATACCTGTAGGAAAAGTGACAAGCTTTAATCAATAATTACCATTGATTTACAGGCAAATCCAAACTACTTTATGTACATTCCCCACCAGTTAGTTCATAGGAACCAGCGTCGGCAGGCACCCACCCACTACCGTAGAAGCATATTGATAGCTGCCATGGCTATTCTGGTCGTCTCTGCTCCATCGTCTGTTACTGACAGTGTGCAAACGTAGAAGCGACCGGGGCCGCCATGGCAGCAACATATATCTAAACCACTCGTAATAGTGGATACCATTACGAGTAAGCTACAACGCTGCCTCCAGGTTTTTGAAGGGTTACATCGCGAAGGCAAAGGCAGATTTTGTTAGCGAAATTGGCGAGACTCATACACTTGCCCTCCGGGACTCGTGCGTTCTGGTCTCTCGCCAAAGCTGTTCAGAGTGGCTTCTGTCAGTCGTTGGTTTCTCCGTTACGCAAAGCGGACGAATCACAGGCCCATACTGCAAAGAAGAAAGCCGATCTCCTGGGCTCTCTTTTTACATCCAATTCGATCCTTCAGCGTTACGGCTAGCATCGGTATCCTGGGTGTCGTCATACCGAGCGATGTACAGTTTCGCGGTCATCTGGAGAGTAGAACAATACTTTACACATCAAAGTCGCCTTCAACTTTATAAGGCCCAGGTCCGGCCTCGCATGTAATACTGTTCACATCTTTGGGCCGGCACGTCACAATATTTGCTTATTCCATTTGATCGCATACAACATAGAGCAGTTCGAATCGTCGGCGACCCAGTGATCCCCGCTCGGCTGGACTCGCTTTGTACACGAAGAGACGTTGCTTCTCTTTGTGAACTGTACAAATTGTATCATAGGGAGTGTTCGGAGGAGCTGTTCTGTTGGCAACACAGCCAACATAGACAAAAATTGTTAGTTTTTTTGTAATGCGTGGGGATCTTGAACTTAATACCAGCCGCTGAGTTCCACTATCGTACCACTCGCCACAAACTTAAATTTCACCCTCACCATTTTGAAGAGGACAATCCACTACAGTATGCTTTCAGTCATTTTCTACCACGCACCGTACGTATGGGTGCATTTAAGGAAAGAGCCTATGTTTCCTTAAAAAAGCTGACAACTGATCAGTGACACTTTGGTGTCGCTGATGTTTATGGTTGATGGTGACCACTTATCATCAGGTGACTCATATGCTCGTTTCGCCCCTTCTAATATAAAAAGAAATCAGCCGGAGAATCAAGGATGGAAAAGATAGAACTCTTTTCTATCCTTGAATACAGATCAAAATGCTTTTAAATTTGCCTTTCGCAAAATAACACCTGCATTTATAACCTAAAATCGATTTCCAATAAGATCGATAAGACAACGATAGGTGATATTTTTCTGCAGTCAGTACCAGATAGTCGCAGATTGCACCGCACTATTAATAGAATAGCGAGGTGTCGGCGCAGGCGCAGCGGCTTGCCGACAGCCAAGGATCTTCCGACATAGCGCTATGAGTCAGGTCTAGCCTAGTCTAAGTCACGACTGGTCGCCAGCGCGCAGCTTCTACTCATCATAACATGTCACTGATGACTTAATACTCGACGGCTAATGTGGCGTTTAAATACGTAAACAAAATCAGCCTACGGCTCCGGTTTCAGACGCGATTTTATCTCTGAAACTTTCCTGCCCTATTTGAAGTGCTAAATTTGTTAGAAAAAGCAGTTTACTGACACTTCGGTTGTTATGAGTACTGTGCGCAGTATTGTACTGTTCTAAATATCTAACTTCACGCTAAATCCCTTGCGGGGTATATCCCAGAGTAGACCGATCACATGATTCGAACCTTATAAACCTCACTCGCTTCTTTAACATTCATTGCTCGTCTTACGCTCGTCGGCTTCTCAGGCTCATGACATCACCTATGATAAAACAGTAACAATATGGTAATTACCTATCATGATAGTGTAGTCTTGGCCTTCGTCAGCTCGAACATCCTTCTAATTTCGCGTTGTATATCTGTTACGTAAATATTTCTTTCGGCATTCTTTCTACATGTCCCGAACAAACGGAGCATGCCTCTTTGCATTTTCATATTGTACTGTTATGTTGCTTTATACTTTTACTAATAGAAGTAACTTTTCAATTCAATTCAATTTATTTATTTTGTGAACATAGGTGATCATAAAGATATACAAACAATATATAGATGTGTAGCTCTATGTCCCGCCAAAGGGCATACAAAATTCATTAAAGTGTAAGTTAAAATATGAATAATTTAACTAGAAAACAATGATAATTAATATTGTCAATTTAATGAACAACATGAACTAACGTCAATTTAAATTTCTCTATGATAATGTCAATGAATAATGTCAATTTTATAGATGATAATAATAAAAATGAATTTATAATGTCAATTTAAAATTTGAAATCTAATATAAATAAATAGTAATAATGATGATTATTTCTCCATTATACATTATCACTTAGATATTCATTAACTGAGTAGTATGCTTTGTCAATAAGTAATCTAAATATATTTCGCCTGAATATATGTAAATTTTTAATATTCCTAATTTGTTCTGGCAGTTTGTTATATAATTTAGGCGCCATTGCATAGACACTTATGTAAAAAAGTAGTTTTGCATTGAGTTAGGTGTAGTTTACCATAGCGACTTTTAGGGCACAAACATACGACACATTACCACCGCTTACTCTCCTATGCTGACAATATAACTGCGACAACCCAAGTAAGAATGGACAGTACATTGCACTCCCGGAGGTTCTTAGAACTTAGTACGAGTGTAATCAGAAGATTTTTATTAACCTTAGGAAGGTTAGCTGGTAGAAGCTATGAAAGATTTGTAAAATAATGTTTGTGCCACATGATAATCTTATCCTCTAAGCCAATTTAGAATTGGTTTCCCCAAGACCAATTGGATTAAAATTTAACAAATATATAACATAATCAAAGAGAGCCAGTTCATTTTCTAACGCAACAAAACTTTACACTAAACGTACTGCACATAGGTATACACAAAACTCTCGCTGTCAATATAATATGTCGATAAACCGAAAGAACCGCGCAAGTTTGAAACACAAAACCCCTGCAGCAGTCACCTTAAATGGTCTTGTTTAGATTCAGATGTCATAACTTCATCCCTATGCATCCTTTGTGCAGTTTGGCTGCAATCCAATCCGGAACAGTCCGCCGACTTTGACGACTGCCCGCCTCGAAATAGAAACAAAGCCCTTTCTAGACTTTTGAAATTCCCCGCGTTATTGCCGGAATGTAGGTTGATGGCTTTCCGCGGGGAACGCATGGAAATATTATTTTAGTAGTTTATCGTAAAATAAAAATTGCCGGATATTTACGTATTTAACATGGTGTATAACAGTAGCCTGCGGATGTTTCGTATATTGGGGGTAAAATGGACTAGATTTACAGAGGTTGCGAGTTTCCGTGTTTGTGTTAATAAAAAGCATTCATCTTAATATAATATATATTATTTATTGGACGATTTTGCAAAACGCTTAGCAAACATAGAATGCTTGACACGTGTCAACATGGAAATCCTCTTTCTCGATATTTGAATAAAATGTTTTCGGCAAAACCATCTGTCCATTTTCTACAAAAGCTTTCTTGTGGTCGGAAATTTTAAATAGCGTTAAAACACATGTATCTCATTTGTTTTTATGGAAAGAAAACAAATTGATGCCGTTGAAAACAGAGGGTCGTACTGAAGGAAAATGATAGCGCTTAAATTTTACTCAATATGCGGGATATTCCCCGAATATGGACGCCTTATTTAAATATATTTACCTTGTTCCTTGCTTGAGATCCTTCCTCTTCGCGTTATCCCGTTTCCTAATCCATTAGGATTGGCGGGGTCCGCTACATAAGACATTTATTTGGCGAAGCACTGATTTTTACACGGAGCGACTGCCGTCAGACTTCCACAACCCAGAGGGAAAACCAGGTCTTTCTTAGGTTTTTAATTTTTTGGACGTGTGTGTTTCTTCACGATGTTTTCCTTCACCGCCGAGCAAGTGATAAATCCTACTAATTTTATAATGATTTGAATGAAATTTGGCGTTGGACGTAGATTATGATCTGGATTAACACATAGGCTACGTTGACTCCACGCGGGCGGAGCCGCGGGCAGCAGCTAGTATGTATATAAATCCGAAAACACGAATTTAGTGGCACATGCTCCCGCTAGGATTCGAACCGAGGACCTGTTGGTCGATAAGCCGGTTCCTTATCCACTAGGCTATTTATATATTTAAGCTAATTGTCGACACATTCTTTGACATGGATTTCTACCGATTCGACCGCTGCCGACTGTATACGTGCCGGACATTTTCGAATTCGCTTAATCAGAAAATATCTTACCTTGATCCTAAGCCTATTGTCCACACATTCTTTGAGAGCGGCTAGCGGCCCGACCATTGACTCTATACGCGTCAGGACATTCTTCGCCTTTTTAGGTTTTCTGACTGGCGCTGATTCTGGAATACAAAATATATTTTATATTCGTCTGTTACCAGAAGGTGTGGTGTTAGCAGTCCTAGAAACCCGCGAGCGAGCATGAAAACAGCATTGAGGGTTAATGAGCCAGATGAGGTGTGTAAACACCAAGTCAATAGGAGCTCGGCTCTCTCTGTCTACCCTGGGGACTTGGCTTAAAGATATACACAATACTGGGGAACAAATGGCTGATGTAAGCTAAAAATATAATCTATGAACCATCCTTTGGAAAGTAGGAAAGATAAAATTATTAAATGATAAAAGAAACACAGTAGGCCTAAAAGAGTGTCGGTGTTAAAATAAGAAGAGGCATGCTCGAATGGTTCGGACATTTAGAAAGAATACAGGAAGATATAATTACGAAATAGATATACAACGCGAAAGTAGAAGAATGTAGGAACTGAGGAAGGCCAAGACTTATCTACCATGATCAAATTGATCGTGTTCTATCAGAAGGTGATGTCAGGAGCCTTAGAAACCGGCAAGCGTGCATAAGAAGAGCAATGAATGTTAAAGAAGCGAGTGAGGTTTGTAAGGATCGAGTTATGTGACGCTCGGTTCTCTCTGCCTACCCCGCAAGAGATTTGCCGTGAAGTGATAGATTGATAAATAAAAGCAATAAACGCCAATACCGTAAACACAAATTACAATAAACAAGATCTATCTATCTATAGCTTCACGTCAAATCCCTTGCGGGGTAGGCAGAGAGAACCGAGCGCCATAAGACGCGGTCCTTACACATTTCACTCGCTTCTTTAACATTCATAACTCTTTTCATGCACGCCGCCCGGTTTCTAGGACTCTTGACATCACCTTCTGATAAAACACGATCAATTTGGTCATGGTAAGTTAGTCTCGGTCTTCCTCGGCTCCTACATCCTTCCACTTTTGCATTGTATATCTGTTTCGTCATTCTTTCATCCTACATGCTTTCTACATCTATACAGATAAATAAAATTGGAGTGTCTGTTTGTTAATATTGAAATAACCGCTTTTTACTAAATGCATGGATGTATACACGGTACATATACCAAAATGAATATTTTTACTATTTTTGTCTGTCTGTCTGTTTGTTCCGGCTAATCTCTGAAACGGCTGGACCGATTTTGACGGGACTTTCACCGGCAGGTAGCTGATGTAATAAGGAGTAACTTAGGCTACTTTAATTTTAGACATTTTATTTATTTTTATTAATAAATAATATTCCACGCGGACGAGATCGCGGACACAGCTAGTGTACAATAAACAAGATCTCATCAAATAATATCAGATACATACAGAAACTTGCAAGTGATACCCTAGTGGATAAAGAAACAGATATCAACAGGCTGGTCCTTTATTCGAATCCTAGCGGGCTCATGGTAACTATGCAAGTATCACTTGCTCGGCGGTGTATGAAGACATTGTGAAGAAACGTCCAAGAAATTATATTTGGAAAGACGTGTAACCTAACCTAAGAAGGGTTTGATTTTCCCTCAGGGTCGTGGAGGTCTGCCGGCAGTCGCTCCATGTAATACTCAGTATCTTAGCCAAATCCTTAGACTTAAGTAATCGATTCCGCTAATCCTAACGGCTTAGATAACGGGATAACGTTATGAAAAGACGCATAAAATTCCAACAATTTCCATTCCAATAAGTCATTTGTACTCGTAAATTAATATGTCCAATTTTCCATACAAATTTCCTCGCGCCAATTTGTTATTTACAAGTAAAATACATCTTTATTAAACACTAGCTATCCGCCCCGGCTTCGCAAGGGTGATATGATCGCTACCGAACTTCACAGGATCACCTGCTACGCTAACCTGAGCATTCACTGAAAATTTCATCAACATCTGCCTAGCCGTTTTTGAGTCCATAGAGGACATACAGACAAACATTCATTTTTATATATATATAGATAGGTTAAACATAAAGAACACAGTATTACTATGACCACACACTAGGCTGTAGGCCTGTATCGTGGTCGTCAATACACGAGATAAAGATAAAAATTCTTTATTTGCCTTTAGACCCTCACGGGCACTTAGACACGTCTTATATTTTCAATATTATACGAGTAACTTAATATTTTTAGAGTTTTTTCTTTTTTAATCTACCAGCATTTCAAATTACCATTGGCGAAGAAGAAATACCAAAAGAAACTTGCCAATATAAGTCTATTTTTTTCAAATCATCTTATACATATTACAATAAATATATATAAATAGTATATGAGTGTACATATAGTGATATCAAGTGGTACAATTAAAGTTATATTAATTCATGTGCTGAATCATTTCCATACATCTCTGTCAGTTAGATATTCATCGATTCTATAATAACCCTTCTTACATAGAGTATTTTCGATGTGCCTTTAACATATTGTCAGGCAAGGACAGAAATGTTTCAGATAATTTATTATAGAATCGAATACAATTTACAACAAAAGATCTATTAGTCTTAGCAAGCCGATGTACTGACACACGCAATCTTATCCTGCTTCTAAGATTTTCACTACATTTTGAGAATTACATGTAATTTGTGGCAGTATAGAACGGCAATTACAAGGGTTTGTGATAATTTCATGTTTACAATGTAATCATGAAATTACAATGTAATGACAAAATAGAAGCAAGATGTTTTAGCGAAGTGTCATTGCACGCTACGGCCCGCCATATCAGTGGCCCAGTTGTCACACCTGTTAAAATATTGTCGCACCACGCGTCATAGCCGCCAGAGTGCCAGCTGACAATGGCACAGTACACACAATGCAGGTACCTAATCCCGAGCTGCCCTCACTTCCTGCCATGACAGTTCATTTGCACAAATCATACAGTTTCGATCATAGGTCCCATTACGTAAATAATTGATTTGGGACTCAAAATTATTAAACTCGCTCGCTTCTTTAACATTCATAGCCCTTACGTGCACGCTCGCACGGTTCTCAGAGGTCATGACATCACCATAATAAAACAAATTATTAAGTTCGTAGTTACATATCAATAGATAAAAAACAAATTTTTCCTTATTTTGTTTATATTGTCCACTTGTAAAATAGTTACCGTAGTATATAAACGCTTGCAATAGGTATAGGAAGTATCGATGCCACCTCTGCTGCTAACACAGCAACTCCTTAGGAGCTTACTAATGACCTCACTCACACGCGGGACTATTACGTATAGCCTTCCAGAGAGTTGTTATTTGGCTGCGGTTTTCTATTATCCTTCACACAACTCATCGATTCTCACATACACTTCCGTTTAAGCCGTAGTTGAGATATCACCCTAAATCCATTCAGACGCTAATTAAAGATGTGTTTATATGTTCACACCCAGTCCCTTGAAGGATAGGCAGAGAGAACCACCACAAGACGCGGTTCTTACGCACCTCACTCGCTTCTTTAACATTCAAAGCTCTTTCCATGCCCGCTCCTGTCATCACCTTCTGATAACATACGACCAATTTGGTCGTGGCGAGTTTTGACCTTCCTCGGTTCCTATTTTTTATATAACGTCGGAAGGCATACAAGCATACGGCCCACCTGATGTAAAGCGGTTACCGTAGCCTATGAACGCTTGCAATACATTAAGTATCGCTCGCACGATGCCACCTCTACTGGACTAAACTCCTTAGGAGCTTACTGGTGCCCTCACTCACACGCAGGACCCTGCGCTGCCAAGATCGTAAAAACATTGTCCTTCCGCTTTCGCATTGGAAATTAATTACAGACGTATATAAGTCAAACACACGGTCAATACTGTATCCCAAAATATGCGTCACGGCACTTCATTTATCTATATATACTTACCGATGTCTTTGAACCTGATCATGAAGCTGTTTTGAACAATTAAACACATGTGTACTCACTCGCATGTCAACATAGGTACTTCGCGAAACTATGATCGTGTTCCATTTATAAGTTAGGCATACCTACGTTTTGTTATATATTCTAAAATATCTTCGAATACCAAATATTTTTAATAATTAATATATACTTATATATAAATCGATTGGGTGACTGTCCCTCGATTAATTTTTAATAATGTTCATGTACCTTATAGTGAAAGTGTCAAAAATCTTGGTATCTATTTTGATAAAACCTTCTCTTGGTCGGTGCAAATAGCCCACGTTAGCAGGAAGCTGTTTGTAGCTACTGGCTCCCTTCGACGGTTGCGTAATTTTCTCCCTATCGATACCAAAATTTCACTTGCACAGTCCCTGCTCCTTCCAATTCTGGACTACGCTGATTCTTGTTACCTTAGCCTCACTGAAGACCAATTAAATAAACTTGAGCGCCTTCAAAATCTATGCATTCGATTTATATTTGGGCTTCGCAAATATGACCATGTTTCCGAACTTCGCACTCAGCTCAAGTGGCTCCCTATCAAGTTACGTCGTAACTGGCACATTGTCTCTCTTCTTTATTCTATTCTCTTCAATCCTACTTCTCCCAGCTACTTGAAGGAACGTTTTGTTTTTCTCAGTGAGGTACGGGATCGTTGTGATCGCAGTACACGCAGTATTCTTTCCCTTCGTCTAATAACGCCATCTCACTCTTCACAACACTACTCTAAATCCTTCTCGGTACGCGCTGTGCAACTTTGGAATGCCTTGCCAATTTATATACGCAGTGCACAATCCTTAGCCTCCTTTAAAGATATGGTAAAATCTTACTATCTCTCTATGTAACTATAGTACTACATAGTTATATATATATATATATATATATATATATATATATATATATATATATATATATATATATATATATATTTGTCATTACTGCTATCTAAATTTATTATTGTATGTTCTGATCCTCTGTCATGTTTTTTTATTCGTTAGAATGTGTAATTTGTTGTAAATAAGCATTTAATATATAAAAATGAAAATTGTACTGTCATAAATGCGCCACCTACCTACTTTTTACATTATGATTGTTTCTTTTCGTGTCGTATGGTTGTCTGGAAGAGATCGCTTTAGCGATAAGACCGCCTATTGTACATTTATTTTCTTTTTACGTGTGTTCTGTATGCATTTGTTATTGGTGCAATAAAGAGTACTCTATTCTCTATTCTATTCTATACTCTAGTCAGATTAATTATATATATAAATATATATAATAGATCTAATTACAGGTTCGGACATGTGAAAATGCATGCAGAATGACGATACAGATATACAATGCAAAAGTGGAAGGATGTAGGAGCCGAGGAAGACCGAGACTAACCTACCATGACCAAATTGGTCGTGTTTTATCAGAAGGTGATGTCAAGAGCCCCAGGAACCGGCGAGCGTGCATGAAAAAGCTATGAATGTTAGTGAAGTGTGTAAGGACCGCGTCTTATGGCACTCGGTTCTCTCTGCCTACCCCGCAAGGGACCTGGCGTCAAGATAGACATACATACAATTACAGGTGGACCGTATATTTGTAAAAAAAATAGTATTTTTATATAACATCGACAAGACTCGCAAGTTGGACCTGCCTACCCATTCGTTACAGTGAAGTTTGATTGCGGAATAAGTTATGAACAAAACAAAACATGACTAGAGACGCAAACGAACATATGGGTTCAGCCAACATCAAATATAGCGTACCCTAATATCGCTATCACCCGTGCTGGTAACCTCCCTTATTAGTGGAACACGACAACACTGCACGGACTTGTTATTTGACTGTAGTCTTCTCTATGGGGTATTTTGTCGCGCCCTGGCTCTCTTTCGCCAAAGCTTCGTTTGTTCATATGCAAGGTGCACAACGTGCATGTGCGGTTTGCTTTAACTATAAAGATACTACGCCACTTACACCCCAAAAGTCAAAGCCACCCTCACCTGTGCGTGGTACACCCTGTGCGATAAGAAACGATAGGCCAATTCTGCTAAATAACTGCAACTGCACGTTTACGCCTGTCACTTGAGTCGTGCAGGAATAGTGCAGTGCCGATAGGTGTATTCTACTAAAATTTCCTGCACTGCAACTACGCTGCAACTGTGCGTATCCTGCAAGTAAACTACTTAAAACCTGAAATGTTGCCATATTTCAATCTAATAAAACTGAATTTTTATTTAATGTTGCCTCCTATAGTTTCACTATTGACCTTGGTTGCCGGAGTGGAGGTATTTCTAACCGAAAAGAAGCTTTACTTAATTATATTTATCCACAAACATCTCCCAAAACAAAGCAAATATAATTCACCGCCTCAGAATATTAATTTCACTTCGCAAAAGTTGCTCAAGAGTAACGTTAACAAAACTGCAAATAAACTCCTTCAAAACATCTGTCACCGGTATACAAATGTCAAAACAGTTTATCAGAATACGATTATATTGCAGGAAACGTGCAGTTGCAGTGCAGGTTTTTTAACAGTATAGCGATTCATTTACTGTAACATTCCTGCAACGTCACTGCTGTCAGATCGTTTAACAGAATACCGAAACGTCAAAATGTACGTATTTTGACACACGCCGCGCTGCAGTGCAGTTGCAGTTTTTAGTAGAATCGGCCCACAAGACTGTCCAAACGAGAGGATAGGGTGCAACTGCATTTGCTAATTGTTATGTTCAGCTGAGGAAGTGCACAGCGACAAGTTATGTTAGTGCCATAAGAGCGGTTCGGAGGTCACGATCGAGGAGTCTAGATTGAGGAGTCGCTGTGTGTGCATACATAACACGCAGCCAAATAACAAATACCGAGATCATTGTCATGTTCCTGCTAGTTAGATTACCGGAAAACTTCTTTAGAGTTGCGATATTTATAAGCGAGCGATACTCCTTGTAGTGCAAGCGATCATAAGGCTACGGTAACCGCTTTAAATGTAAATCGACCATACCACTCGATTCGCGTAATGACGCGAATCGAGTGGTATACTTCAATCGACCTAAAAATATCTAATATTTCGGTGAGAATAATAGAGACTGCAGCCATACATAAATCAAACGCCGACATCCATACATAAACATTTATAAAAATAACAATGCAATTGATGTATGATCACGACCAACATCTAAACCTTACCAAAATTACGCTGGTCAGTTTTACAAACTATGTATGTATTTCCCTTGAAAATATAGTCTCGAAAAGGCACTTAGAAACAACAGCTTAGCAACAGAGAAAGTTCTAAAATATTAATATTAATACTAGGCACGGAAATTATGGCTGATAAAAACAAGCTAGGAATAGACTTTCTGAGCGAAATCCAGAGCGGTCAAACGTAATTAACAGGTTCGTAGATAAATTAGAAACGCGAATGCAAATTATCCATACATTATCAACAATATTTGTTCTTCAACAAACTATTTGAACATAAGTGAATAAGTGTTTTGGTCTATGGTTACATAATAAGCTAAAATATATATGTAAAAAAAATAACATAAACCAGCGATAAACCTATGCAGTTCTCGAGCCGAGGTACCAGGGAGGCATGGCTCGCATGCGGTCGCCGATCGCGAATTACTTTCACTCCACTATCCCCGGGCGCTGACCGCACGGCCGGGGTCGTCGCCCGCGAGCTGAGCGCGGGAAACGCCACCCGCCATCATGCCATTCAGAAAAGCGCGCCATGTTTACACAGATGTGCGCCGAAACGCGTTCCGTTGCATCACTTCCGTTTGCGTTCCGTTTCGGGATTCTTATGCGTTCCGAATCGCACGTGCCGATTTAGTTGTCTGCATTTATGCGATGACTATTTATAGAATTGACTATAATTACGAAGTATAAAAATAATCACATTGTTAAAATATTGATAAGCAAAAAAAACTACGGTTGGAAATTTTATAACACTTATCTTTGCAATATAGATAAATAAAACAAGCAATATGTGGTAAGTAAACAAAGTATGTCCTAGTACAGAGACTTAGCGTAATTGTCTATGGTTAGTACAGTGGGCTCATAAATAAAGATATCGCTAATAATAGCCGCCCACCGAGACTGGTAACCAATAGGTAACACACATAGATAATAGAGAACATGCTTTAAATCGTCGTGGCAGTCGGCCGACGGCGTGTGCGCACACGCAAGACGCGCACTTACTGCGTCCACTTATCTACATATTTATCGCTATTTCGTTAGTCATCTCGAGTATTATGACCACATTTATTGTCTCTGAACATTTTGACATCACTACAGATTACCACAAAGTTTTACAACTGAGGCGACATTCCTAACGAGTTATTTTTTAATTTGGCCTACTTTTAGATATATCTAAAGTATCTATTTCAGTTTCTCAGCGGTCGAAGGAATTTAATGTGGAAAATTATTTCAGTTATATTTGAATTCAACTAATACGAGTATATACTAATATCTTTTTAATACATATTTTTTTTCTATTAATTTATATCGATTTTTGTGCCAATAAATATATAGCTCTCATGATGTAAAGCAGTTACCGGAACTTAAAAGTTAACGGCTCGCATCATAAGGAGTATCGCATAGCCCTTTGCTGCACTTCTCCTAGCTAGCTGTACTTGTACTACGTTGGCAGGGTAATGACAACGCGCTGGCACTGCAACACTCCTACGCTGCTAACGTTGCACCTCCCCATAAGCTTCCTTGTGACGTCACCTGAGTGAGTGAAAGTTACCAATAAGCTCCAGAGGAATAGTTGCATGAACAGCGGTATTTTAAGCAACGTCGAACCTGTATATCTATAGATGGATTGTGTCACAGACTCTTCTGTGAAGAAACGTTGGAAATCGTAGTATTCACACTGAAAGGATTTTATGAGAACTGCACAACCAAATCAGTAGCGGATGACACTTCAAGCCGACCGGTCAAGTCTGCGAACCGGGCCGCTCACAGATACCGAGCTTGAAATGTAGGGACCTTACCGCTGCCTACCACAGTAAGCCCAGAAACCAAAATCGGCATAATTATACCTCTCCAATATGTTCAAGGACTACGCTAACCGCTTCATATGGTGTATCCTGTTTGTGACGCACCATGCTAAATAACCGAGAATTTGACGAAAGAGAGGTATGGCGCATCATGGCAGTCCGACTGGGAATATATCCGCTACTGTAGCGGTAGCGGATTGCAAACGCGTGATAGATCCTTGTTTTTATTACAAGTGTTCATTGTCCACAGTAAACATCCATCAGTTAGGCCGTACGCTTATATCTTAATCTATCAGACCCACATGATTTTTACACGTATCTTTTTTAAGGCTATCAGCCACCCAACGTCCTATAGAAACATCTATTGGACTTGTGTTCCGTCAAAACGCACACGAAACCTCGCGAGTCCCCGTGCGCGAATCTGGACGCGACGTCAACGACCGAGGACGTACCGATGGCCAGCCCCAGCCTGCGAGCAACAGAGACGGCCTGCGTCCCACTCGTGTGGAAAGCGGTTACGCAACAATCGTACCGCGAAAGTCGTCTAGCGAACGCGCCGTAACTCCCATGATTCTGTCTAGATTACAAGATATACTGGCTGCCTTTACTTCTAAAGGGGTTAATTATTATGTAACATCTTTATGTGGACTTATCCCACTTTTTAAAGTGAAAACTTCTTAAGGTCAAGATTCACCTACCACGACCTTTATTAGACACGTGTTATCAGGTGGTGTCAGGACCTCTAGGAACCGATGACTGTGCATGAAAACACTATGAATGTGAATGCAAGGTGTGCAAATACCGTGTCTTGTTGCGCTCGGTTCTCTTTGCCTATCCTGCAAGGCATCTGGCGTGAAAATATCGATGGACAGAAAAGTTTTAGCGTGTCGAGCCATTTATGGTAGGGAAAAATCTTGTAGTTGCGCATCACTGACATGCTCTGTGCTGATTAACAAACGAGACTCTGGTTGTGGAACGTTAAGGCGAGTAATAGCAGCCCGTCTAAGGAAGTACTTCCACCTCGAAAAAACCCGCAGCCAACTAACAACTCTCTGAAGGGATATTGTGTTCCTGCAACTGAGTGAAATTACCAGATAGCTCGTGAAGATTATTTGTGTCCAAAGCGGGGGTGACAAGGCACGAAGGGTGTATGCTTATTTTCCTCTTTATATTGTACAAAAAAATATGTCTATAGTTTCATACTCTACCTATAAGTTACTAGTTACTCTAATGAGAGCTTGTCTAAGTCAGATGTCATCATGAGGATGTATCACCTCAGACTTTTGTTTAAAATTTGCCATTTTTTCCTTACATAAATCTGATAGTAGTATTATGTGTTTCAGTAAAATTTTAGGAATGCGTTAAATACATCTCCCATCCCTGCAGGTTGTAGGTGCGTAGATCTTAGAAAGGTTGTAAATTTCAAAATCCTTACGGCATAGCTCTGAAGTTCAAATATATAATGCTTGATATTGAACCACTTATGAAGTTGTGTTACAATTACAGACAGGGCATATTTTTAACCATTTATAGAAACAAAAACAAGGAAATCGAATTTTTAATACGATTATAATGCCCAAACTAGCAACCTTCATTAACAGCATACGCATAAATTATTCAAATCCCGTCTATATATAAATCAAACATTTTAGTTTATTCTATTTAGTAATATCTATTGTATTGGAATTGAATAAGTAGACCAAAAACGTATTACATACTCGCATAAATAAATAGTTGTTAGGAACAGCGCAATAGTAACATTTACACAAAGACATTGCATAAGAAATTATACAAAGCTAGAACCTAGTCATGAATTGAATACAGCAATTGCACTAAGAATCCAAAGGCGATAAACAAGTACCATAGACAACAAGCTAAGCAGCTGCATGCGCTTTCATCCGCCATTTTTGCCAAATTGGCGGTAAAATCGCAGTTCTATTGACTTGGGGAGTTGTCACGCGATCGCGTGATCACGCCCTTAATGGCTTCGTTTATTATATACCCAGTCGATATATAAAGTACTGCGACTTGTCCTAATGATAGAAATATGTACAGAGTAACAAAAGTATTTGACAAGCTAATTATCTACGAGGATCGCATGAAAGAGAACATTGTTTTTCACTCCCACTCCCTACTACTTCTAATCATAGTAACTAGAATGTTTTTAGGGAATCACAGACGTAATTTTCCATTTTCTATCTATATCCAGGTATACGCCAGGTACCTTGCGGGGCAACCAGAGAGGACCGACAAAGTTCGCGGTCTTTAGACATCTCGTTCGCTTCATTAACATTCATCTTTTGATGCTCGCTCGCCGGTCCCTAGGGCTCCTGTCATCACCTTCGGATAAAACACGACCAATTAGATTGTGATTAGACCTTTCTCGGCTTCTGCATCTTAACAAGAAAAAATATATGCAAATGTATGCAAACGATGTAAATGTTTGTAAGGATATATGAATGTTACTCTTTCAAGCAATAATGGCTGAAAGGATTTTGATGAAGTTTAGCGGATAAATAGAGTATTTATTCTGGATTAACACAAAGGCCACTTATTGTTTTTTTTTTTTTATATACAACGTCAGGAGGCACACAAGTATACAGCCCACCTGATGTAAAGCGGTTACCGTAGCCTAGAAACGCTTGTAATACATTAAGGCTTGTAATACTCACGCGATGCCACCTCAGCCGCAAGGCAAACACAGCAACTCCTTAGGAGCTTACTACAGGCGTGAGGCCTGTTACATGCAGAAACACAACAACCGTCTAGCTAGGGTGTAGCTATTTGACTGCGGTATTCTGTAAGGTGGAGGTACCCACAAGCGCTGCTTTGATGCGCCCTGCCTCTCTTAAAACACCAAGACCAAGACAGACATGTTCATGTACACAAAAATATATTAGTCCTGTGTGGAAATCGAACACACGAGCGTTGGCGGTTTCAGAATGCGGTGACAAATTTTCCGAAGTCACGCCCTTGGGAATGTTTTTAAATGTTCCAACACGAGAACTAACATCATATCAATCGCAGCCATGACCGCAATGAATATCTTCCTCATGTTTATAACGACCAACCGGTACAAGACTGCACGAGCGACAAAAACACCGGAACGGAAATGCGGCGCCCAAACAGACAATGCGCGATGGCCAGACAGACTGACGCAACTAGCGAGCTCCTCGCAGCTATTGGTTACAAAAACCAGGTAGTTTATGTAAGACGGCAAGTCCGGGCCACCAGGTCACGGGCGCCATGCAAATCACCCGATGCCTTAGTTGATAACGACGCCTCATTGAAGCAACTGAATATCTTAAGTAATTCATTCAAGCAGCTATTAAAACTCGTTGATTCCTATTATTGCAATGTCTCAAGCTGTGTGTAGACATTTGTTACAGCAGTAGTATCGCGACGCATGAGGAACTTGCCCGTACTCACTCGCCGGATCGTAACAAAATTGGTTGTGTTCTGTACGGTGGGTACCAAAAGCCATACACTGCGACACTTTACTATTTAAAGATAATTATCCGTGATAAGTAGCAGTCGAGATTAAATTAACAAAACCCCCTCCCCCATCACGATAAAATGAATTATCAAATTTCCTATCTATTTCTATTACTTTAATCTTCTTAGCATTATCCCGTTTTCTAATGCATAAGGATTGGCGGGGTCCTCTATCTAAGGCTAAGGTTTTGACGAAGATACAGCTTTTCATGGAGCGACTGCCGTGAGACCCACACGTCCCAGAGGCAAAACCAAACCTTTTCTTGAGTTAGGTCACACGTCTTTCGAGCAGCTTGGACGTGCGAGCTTCCTTGCGGTGGTTTACTTCGCCGCAGAGCAAGTGATAATTACAAATATGTACATACATTAGAAAGCATGTATCTAGTGGTAATGCCAGGATTCGAACCGAGGACCAGTTGTCCAATAGGCCGGTTCTTTATCCACTGGGCTATCACAGCTTTCTTACTATTTTCTCTTGTCAAATTCATGGACAGTTCCAAGGAGGTTCATGTAACAGTTTTAAACGTAAGGAACAGAAAAGAACATCCCTCTTCATTGTCATTAAAACCGTTTGGCGCTGTACATCATGGCTATAAAAGATACCCAGTGGTGGGAACACGTGGTGGGCTTGTCTCGTTATATACGTATCTATAAAATTAATGCATGTTTATGCCAAAAATAATGTAAAATGATCTTTGTCGGTGCATCAAAGGGCCTAGTTCCTGATTTCTACTATACAAGAGGCTTAGATCATTTTTCAGTACACTTTCATAAAGTGTCTCGTTAAATAATTCGTTTTACATAAAACATATATATATTTACATTTATGTATGTATATCTTCAATCCAAGTCCCTTGCGGGGTAGGCAGAGAGAACCGAGCGCCATAAGACGCGGTCCTTACATACTTCACTCGCTTCTGTGACATTCATAGCTCTTTTCATGCACGCTGCCGAATCCTGGGGCTTCTGACATCACCTTCTGATAAAACACGACCAATTTGGTCATGGTAGGTTAGTCTCGGTCTTCCTCGGCTCCTACATCCTTCCACTTTTGCATTGTATATCTGTTTCGTAATTCTTTCGTCCCGCATTCTTTCTACATGTCCGAACCAACAGAGCATGGCTTTTCTTATCTTAACACCGACACTCTCTTTCAGACCAACTCTTTCTCTCACGTCTTCATTACGAACGCGGTCAACAAGCATTATGCCACAAATTTTGCGCAATGCTCTCATCTCGACCGCATTTATTCTACTTTCATGCTCTCTCTACCATACCCAGCTCTCACTTCCATAAGTTAGCGTTGGGATTAACACCGCGTTGTGTACAGCGAGCTGTGCCTTCTAGCTTAGATTTTTTACATAAAATGTTAAAAATTCCGGTTTGTTACTAATTTTGTCACCCATAGCTAAAGTCCCGTGACATACGGACAGCCAGCTGGACGACAGTAATAGGATTGTCGATTTCCTAAAAAGGGGAAATGAAAATACGTTAAATAGATTTTTAACATTCACGGCTATTGAAATCAAAGGGAGTTGCCGACATTTTTGTTGCCCTGATGCAAATCAAATAAAACTTGTTACATATAGCTAGTATTTTGATATTAGTTTATTCATGAATCTTACAACAAAACAATTGAAGTATTTTGTATGTATGTACCTATAACTTCACGCCAAATCCCTTGCGCCACAAGACTCGATCCTTACAACCGGCGTGCGTACATAAGAAGAGCAACGAATGTTAAAGAAGCGAGTGAAGTATTTGCACTTACGTATTATCACGAGAAATTACTTTTAGAACAACACGCGAGCGGAGCTGCAGGCGAAAGTTAGTAACTTGTAGAGAAAAAGTTATAACAATATATATGTAGTGTACCGCCCACCCTTAGATAATGCCGGCCGCCAAACTAGTTCCTAAAGTGATCCTTACAATTGGTGAATCCTTATGAGTGACCGCTTGGGTGGCCACCGAGATTATCCCGAAGGCGGGCGGGTGCGAGGCGCGGCGCGGGCGGGGGCGGGTCGTCGCCCTCCGCTGACACAGACTCGCGTGCGTTGAACGCACGGCCTAGACTGACCTCGTGTGCGTGACCTAACGATACGTACCGGTCTATACTAAGTATACACGCCGTACAGGAGCGTATCCACTCTCGTTGCTGTCTCCGATCATTAAGGAGCCAATGATGAGGTGTGGATCTCGCTCGCTATCCGTACCTTCGCGCCGGGCCCTTTTGGAGCACGCAGAGAGAACCGAGCGCAACAAAACACGGTCCTTACATGCCTCGATCACTTCTTCAACAGCCATAACTCATTTCTTGCATGCTACCTATTTGATCATGGTAAATACATCCCTCTCATAACACCGCGGCCGAACAATAACTCCGTTATATTCCTGCGAAGAGCTCGGCTTAGGCGTGGGTGGCAACGCGCGAAAGTTTCTCACTCGTAAGAACACAACAACCATTCCGAAAACTGTTATTTAAACACATCGAGCTAGTGTTTTAGAATGTCTTTTCAAATGATTATAGTGAGCCCTACCTCACTACGGTGAAGCAAAAAGGAGGATTATAATTTTCACCGGTATGCATGTATGTGGGTATGTAGGTACGTATGTTCATCTGTCCCTCATAACTTTTTTATACCACTAAGGTGGCAAACAAGCGTACGACCTGCCCGATGATAACCGGTTACCGTAGCCTATGGACATTTGCAACACAAGGGGTGTCACTATTGCTGTAGTTCCTAGCAAAAACCTCGGCAGGGAGCTCATTGCACAATTTGAAACGGACGGTAACTTCAACTTCTCTGGAACCGCACATAAATACATTTTTTTTGTAAATATATATTTATGATACATAAAAAACACCTTGCTCATTTTTAAGCAAAACATTTCTATTCTTTGACGAGCTCGGAGGCGCAGTGGCGAAACGCGCTCTTTTGACACCAACGCTCGTGGGTTCGATTCTCACACAGGACAAAGACTGTGTGCATGAAAATGTATGTTTGTCTTGGTCTGGGTATTTTATATGTAAGTATTATAATCATAAGAATGCATTTACAAAAACTAAAGTTATTTACGTATACTACATACTTATCAGTTGTCTACCCACAACACAAGCTTCGCTTACTTTGGGGCTAGATGGCGCTGTGTAATTTGTCCGACAATGTTTATTTATTAATTTCCGAGACAATATTTCGCCCTTTTTAACCCGTGATATATGTTTTTTTTATACGACTACATTGCCAAACAAACATGCGGCCCACATTAGATGGTAAACGGTCACCGCAACCTATTGACGCTCGCAACACCACGAGGATGTTACTCGCGCGCTGCCAATCTTGTGACCTAAGGTTGTTTCGTCACAGTACCCAGTAATTTCTCTGCCATATCTCACCCTTCAAATCGGAACACAGCTATATAAATATATTGGCGGTAGAAATAGGTGAGACAGAGGTACCCACGTAGACGACATTTGTACAAAGTCTCCCTCTGGTGAAATAAGTTATCACTATGTGTTTCTTTAATATTCATTCAGCATTTTTTTTCATGCTAACTTTTGACTACTGTATCGATAGTAGAATACAGCACAACATTATTAAAAAATATATTCTATGTACGAACTCAATCCCGCTAGTAATTTATTATATGTACAGTTGCTAGATATCTTGTTACCAATATAATCGTCCGAAAACTAAGGTGACGACAATAGACAAACTTGTTTTTCATGTATCATATGAAATGTTGCCTGAACTGGCGTCCGTTAGCACAGCAGGATCACTGAAGAATTAGAATTTTGACGAGCTCGGTGGCTCAGTCGTGAATGACGCGACTTTGACACCAACGCTCGTAGGTTCGATTCCCACACAAGGCAAACCATTTGTGATGAACATGTCTGTTTGTCTTGGTCTGGATGTTTTAAGAGAGGTAGGGCGCATCAAAGCAACCCGTCTGGGGAAGTACCTCCACCTCACAGAAAACCGCAGCCAAATAACAACTCTTTAGAGGGTTGTTGTGTTCCTACGTGTGAGGTCACCAGTAAGCTTCCAAGGAGTTGCTGTGTAAGCAGCAGAGGAGGCATCGCGCGAGTGATACTTAATATATCGCAAGCGTTAATAGGCTACGGTACGCGCTTTACATCAGAAGGGCCGTATGTTTGTATACCTCCCGACGTAATATAAAAAAAAAATTAGACAATTTAACAGCAGCAAAAAAATAGACAGTAATAAGAAGTGGACATAAAAAAAATCGGCCAAGTGCGAGTCGGACTCGCGCACGAAGGGTTCCGTACCACTATCTATAAAAACGGCAAAAAAATCACGTTTGTTGTATGGAAGCCCCCCTTAAATATTTGTTTTATTTTAATTTAATGTATATAATATATAATATTGTCGGACAAATTACACAGCGCCATCTAGCCCCAAAGTAAGCGAAGCTTGTGTTATGGGTACTAGACAACTGATAAACATACGTAAATACATTTATTTTTTGTAAATACATACTTATTATACATAGAAAATACCCAGACCAAGACAAACAGACATGTTCATGCACACAAATGTTTGTACTGTGTGGGAATCGAACCCACGAGCGTTGGTGTCAAAGTAGCGTAACAACGCGTTTCACCGCTGTGCCACCGAGCTCGTCAATTAAATTATATATATATATATATATATATATAATAATTTAATCATATATATAATATATATATAATAATTTAATCATTTATTCTTAAAGTAAATATACAACTAAATATTCTGTGAATATTTCAAGCGTCTACCTGTTGCCGTTATCAATATCGAGCAAAAACGAGCAAAAAAATCACGTTTATTGTATAGGAGCCCCCTTAAATATTTATGTTATTCTATTTTTTAGTATTTGTTGTTATCGCGGCAACAGAAATACATCATCTGTGAAAATTTCAACTGTCTAACTATCACGGTTCGTGAGATACAGCCTGGTGACAGACGGACGGACTGACGGACGAACGGACAGCGAAGTCTCAGTAATAGGGTTCCGTTTTACCCTTTGGGTACGGAACCCTAAAAAGATCATCAAATCCTTTTATTATTACCTTTAGAGTAAACCTGATTTGGTGAAAAATTTGTAAAAATGTGTGTTACTAAAGTCCAAAAATATCTCCTATAATATGTCTGTCTATATGGTCTGTCTATTGACAACGATTAGGTAGTTGATACTAGTATGCAACTTGTCATATGTCATTGTTTTGTAAATGTGTACAATAGTTTTCTGGAACTTTTCTGACATGAATGTTTTACCACTTCCATGGAAGTTATATTTGGAAGAAATTAAAAGTTCAGATCAAAGATACAAAGCTGACGAGTTCAGTGGTACACTGGTTAGTGATGTTAATTTTGTAATGTTACTTTCACCCCCGAGCTTGTAGATTCGATTCCAACATAGACAAAACATTTATATGCATGAACATGTCTGTTTGCCTCTATCTGGGTGTTTTTAAGAGAAGCAGTGCACAACAACACAGCCCATCTGGGGAAATACCTTCATCTCACAGAAAATTGTTTTATTCTTGCGAGTGAGTGAGCTTACCAGTAAGCTCCTAAGGAGTTGCTGTGCTAATAGCACAGGGCATTATGAGAGTGATACTTAATGTATTGCAAGTGTTCATAGGCTGCGGTAACCAAGTAACATCGGGTGGCCTGTATGTATGCCTTCTGAGGTTATGTCAAAACACAAAAAAAACTTTGATATAAAATGTTTAACTATTAAAGAATTTTTTATTTCACATAAATCATAATACAAGCTTTGACAATTTTCCTGCATGAGAGGTTAATATGCCAGGGAGACTTCTGCACAGCAGAATTACTAAACTGAAGTTATTAATAGTATTTTTGGGCACTGCCAACTCAACTTAATTCTTTGGTGAGTCTGTTGTGATGAAGTACGCCTGCTTTGTGAACACAGTTACATAATGTAAGAATATATCTTGGTCAGGGGATTATTAATTCATGTTGGTTTTGGGTCTATATTTTGGTATTATATCCATTGTGGTGCCTTTGATACTAAACAAAAATGTTTTATGACAAATTTTCGAATTTGAAGTGTGTATCATCTTGTGTGATCGTCCACTTTCAGCATCCAGCCACCTCCAATACTTTAAACTCATAGATAATCTAGAGGGGGAACACTCAACACTTCATAGTCCCGTCATATTATTATGCAGATCTCGGGCTTTCATCAACTATCTACCATTACTGACTCCATAGATATGGCTGTTCCATAGCCACTTCAGTTTACTGAATTTGAGGGCTAGAAAAAAATATTTAAATGGCAAAATATTATAATGTAATATTTTACTATTTAGATATTTTTTTCTAATAATAACACTCAGGTATATAAATTATCAGAATGATCTGATTTTCCCTCAGGCTTGTCAAGGTCGGCAGTCGCTTCATATAAAAATCAGTACCTTCACCAAATCCTTAGGCTTAGGTAGTGGACCCCGCCAATCCCAATGGAATAGGCAACAATATAATACTAAGAAAAAGAAGATATAAATATGAATGTTTTTATTTTCTGTAAAACATGAATAAAATTTATGGACCCAAATTTGCCGCTCCTAAAATATGTCGGTTTACGCTCCAACCTACTTGTACAACCACGACTTCTCCCATTACATACATATCAGCCAATGGTACTCCCTACTTCTACAGTAGCTTTTTAGTTGCTGTGTTAGCAGCGAGGGTGGCAATGTGTGGACAATACTTATATTTCATAAATTCATAGGGTATGGTAACTGTTTTGCTACATGCAGGTAGTGTGTTAGTTGCCAACTGACATAATATATAAAATATATACACCACTTGTATTATTAGATGCTCACAAAATATAGATAATCTATAGCAGAATTTTGTTATACTGTTTCTACACTTCAATGATTTGTATTATATATAAAAATGTGATTAATAGATAGCTAGTAGTATTATTAAGTAACCATCAAAACTAACTAGACAGTAATCATCTAAACCAGTTAAACACCATGTAACGTTCCTACGAAGGCACACAGAAAAATAATAACATAACCTCTAAAGATATTACCTTTGTATTGCGCGAACCGCTGCTTATTTTTTTCTTCCAGAAGCCTTTGTTCTTCCTGTCTCTTAGCCTGTTTCTCCTTTTCCCTCTTTTGTACCAATTCTGTCTGTCCAACAGGTAGTATAGCCTGATTTCTCAAAGCGGCTTCGTACTGTACTAAATTCTCATACATAGGAGCTTTTGCCACTGGTATCTTAGTTTTGGCAGAGTACAAAGCCTTTAAAGGCTCAAAATTAGAACTACAGTGGCTAACCTCGGACTCAGATGTTGAAGAATCGGAGTTGTTTCCTTCAGACATTGTAAAAACTAACCAAAGAGAACTAAGAAAAGAGAAAATGTACTTATACAAGAGAGCTTACGATCAAGTAATTAATAATTATTAGCAAACAAACACAACACAAAAAATAAGTAAATGAGAAAATGAGAAAATAATTAAGAAATAAATACAAAAATGGAAAACAACAAAAGTGGCATGCAAGAATTGCCGACCATAACAAAACAAATGTCATGTCAATGTCAAACACGCTAGACTGACACTGACATTACGTTTTGCGTCAATAATATTGCAAACATCGCTCATGTAATTTATAATTCTATTCCATCCATTTCATTCCATCTGTAAAAAAATAAACGAAAGAATAAACCCCGACATAAAATTATAATTATGTACTATTTCTTATATTATGTGTATTTAAAATGTTTAAAGCCCTGTTACCTTATGAGATAATTGTTACCGAACTAAAATTAAACGCAAGCCGTTTACGATTCGATATACGCATAGTCTACATATTCGTCAACTTGTATATTTTAATTAAATTAATGCGGAGATTATTTCTATAATTCTAGTTGTAATACCAATTGCATTTTTTTTAGTGGCTATAGGTATCTCGTGATAGAATTCAGAAGGTTCTTCCTTATAAGACATTAATAGCCGTTATTATTCCATTAAGAATATTTAACTCTTTTCGATCTTTTGTTTATGCTTAATCGTAAATAGCTTCCACTACCTTATAACACAGGTTCGTTGTATAAAGTAATTTTGTGCATAACTAACTGTGCCCGCGACTTTGTCCGCGTGGAATATTATTTATTTATATTAATAAAAATAAATATAATTTCTAAAATAAAAGTAGCCTATGTTACTCCTTATTAGATCAGCTATCTACCAGTGAAAGTCCCGTCAAAATCGGTCCAGCCGTTTCAGAGATTAGCCGGAACAAACATACAGACAGACAAAAATGGTAAAAATATTCATTTTGTAGGTATATGTACCGTGTATACATCCATATGCATTTAGTAAAAAGCGGTTATTTTAATATTACAAACAGACATTTCAATTTTATTTATCTGTATAGATATTCACTTTGGTAGTTATTTGCTACTAATGGTAGTTTTTGTTTTCTTTAATTAATAGAAAGAATGTCAGAGTGGTAGATCACTGACATGTAAATAAATAAATAAATAAATATTGTCGGACAAATTACACAGCGCCATCTAGCCCCAAAGTAAGCAAAGCTTGTATTATGGGTACTAGACAACTGATAAACATACGTAAATACATTTTTTTTTTGTAAATACATACTTATTATACATAGAAAATACCCAGACCAAGACAAACAGACATGTTCATGCACACAAATGTTTGTCCTGTGTGGGAATCGAACCCACGAGCGTTGGTGTCAAAGTAGCGTAACAGCGCGTTCCACCACTGCGCCACCGAGCTCGTCGATGTGACATGTGTGTCTGTTCGTATAGCAGGTATTTAAAAACGAAGAGAATATTTTTTAGAGAGTTAGGGCGCACCGAAGCAGCCCGTCTCGGGAAGTACCTCCACCTCACAGAAAACCGTATTCAAATAACAACTCCCTAGAGGGTTGTTGCGTTCCTGCGTGTGAGTGAGGTCACCAGTAAGCTCCTAAGGATTCGCTTAGACTACAGACATTTGCAACATCAGGGGTGTCACGCACGCGTTGCCGACCCTCTAATAACCTCTTCACGCCTTCCGTCAAGAACCCCATGCTGTAGTCCGCTGGGAGTTCATTCCACAACGTATACGCGGTTACTGTAGTCTATGAACGCTTGTAATACATTAAGTGGGGCAAAGACTTATGTTATAAGAGTCTCAAGTCAGACCGCACATGGAGTACTACAGTCATCTTTGGGCGGGAGCACCTGGATATCAGCTTAGACCATGTGATTCGGTTCCCAGACGAGCAGTGAGAATTGTCGACGATCCTAAGATTTTACCTCGTTTTGTGTGTTCTACCGATTGTACAACGGGTTGTGTTCTGAAGAATTGTTCGATATCATGAATTTAGAGTTCATATTTTTCAGTCGTTGTTTATTTGACCAGGTTTAGGTAGTTTTTGATAGGATTTGGTATTGGTATGTACTTTCATGTAGTTAGTATGTATATACCCATAACTCTACAAAGTTGTAAGGGAGTAGCAATACGAAGTAGGTACATATATTTCCCGTGTGGGATTAATTTACCGATTACAGTATACCTATGCTTTATATTCGGAGAGTTATGTTTCAGCTAAGTGACATATAAAAAATTAAACCAAACTTTCTAACATTCTGCGAATTCGATATAAAGAAAATTACGGTCAATTCTACGGTTATACGTTACGGATACAGCTTAGGTACCAACAAGTCGAGAGAAGGGGTTGTTACGTACAAGTAAATATGTTCATAAAATATTATATACCATTTTAATTATCGTTGTAAAGCTCCTATTCTACTAAGTAATATTGATTAACAAACAGATGTTGCTAGATTGAAGACATGCGTACTTTGACGAGGAGGTACTAGAATAGCATACAATGTGCTAACGAGATTGCAACATTAACAAACAATAATTTCTGTAAACAAGTAGCATCCTCGCGGTATTGCGCGACTGCACAAGGTCCCACTGCACTAGGAAGTAACCGACCAAGGCTGGGCTGTGACCGTACTCTATAAATCTTTTATGCAATCTTGAGGAAAATTCATTACGTTTTCTTTATAAGGCAAAATATATCTAACAGCATAATTTACATAATTTGTTGCGATTATTTAATGATATTGAAAGTTAACGATGGTTGTCCAATCAAATTTATTGAAAATGTTTAATATCTATCTCTTTCTAAATGATTTGTTACACAACACTTGACTTCTATATTTACCTTTCTTCTCTAAACACTATATAATTATGTAGGTACACATGAATCTGTGTTTTTATCCTACTAATATTATAAATGCGAAAGTTTGTATGTATGGATGGATGTTTGTTGCTCTTTCACGCTTAAACGGCTGAAAGGATATGAATGAAATTTGGCACGTAGATAGATTATGATCTGGATTAACACATAGGCTACATTATTTGACTCCACGAGGGCGGAGCCGCGGGCAGCAGCTAGTTGTATATAATTCCTTGATAACACTAACATGCCACGATGAACTTTTTTAATTTTATATTCAAAATTATCAACAGATGGCGTTATAACTATAACGCAATGCTTTCTGTGGTACGAATAGCAGGCACTGAACTTTTTATAAATTAAAAATTTGCATGATATATAAACATATTGTCCGTCTAATGTGGTTACCGTAGTCTACGGATACTTGCAATACAAGGAGTACGGTTCTCTTCATTTTACCCCACTACTGACGAAGTACCCAGCAGGAACTTTCTATCTCACTCACTCGCACGAACCCTCCTGGCATGTAAAGTTATGTATCTAAGGTGATACTTATACAATCAGGCTATCTTTATTAAAAATATTTGAGCAAATTTTGCTATTTGAAAGAGAAAAAACCAGAACAAGCGTAAGAATTGATTATGTTGTGTTGGATGAGATTGTTGACCGCTGACGTGGAAAATCTAGCGAGTGCCAGGAACAGTGTTCACTGACCACATACGGGAAATTATTTATTAATTAAAGATAAGATAAAAAATATTTATTTGCCATTAGGCCCTCGCGGGCACTTAGACACGTCTGGCATTTTTTGAAATATAGTCTTATTGTATCTTATTGAATTCTCTTATTTCACTATTTTCTTTTTAATTTGCTAGCATTTCAAAAACTACTATACTACTATTGGCGAAGAAGAAATGGCAAAGTAAATTTGCCAATTTAAGTCTGTTTTGAAATTATTAATTACATAGGTATTACAATAAATTCACGTTACCATATTGATACAATAATGATATCAAATTGTAGAATTTAAAGATTAGGGACAGGTCGTCAGTAGTGAATTATTTCCAGACATCTTTGTCAGTTAGGTACATATTCATAAATTCTATTATATATGTCCTTTTACAGAGAGTATTTTTAATGTGCGTTTTGAATACACTGTCAGGAAAGGAAAAATCGAATACAATTTACAAGAAAAGATTTACCAGTCCTAGCAAGCCGGTGTACCGGCATACACAACTTATTTCTGCTTCTAAGTTTGAAAACGACTTTAATTTTTTACGGCCTTACATTTTGTTTTTATAAATATATAGAGAAGTAACAGATATTTATTTCTCTGAACTTTCCTTTTCCCTTTCCTTTTCTCTGGAGCCCAAGTTATAATAGAGCGAATGGCTCTTTTTTGCAATATAAAATTGTCTCAAAGTCAGCTGCCGTTCTCTACAAAATTATATACTATAGTATATAATAAACGTCATAATGCTGCGAAAGTAGCTGAAATAGACAAAGCGGTAGCCACATCTGTCAATTGTCTGATTCTCCTAACTGCATATGCAGCGGAGCTGAGCTTACCTGCAAGTTTATTTATGTGGGGGCCCAATTGCAATTTGGAGTCTACTGTAATTTCAAGAAAGAAAGTATTATTAACGAATTCTAATTTATTATTCCCCGTGAGAATTTCTGTATTGGCAGAAGTCACAATCAGAAGGCTGAATTTGATGCATTTGGTTTTAGCCAAGTTTATCAAAAGATGTGAACCAGTTTAAAATAGCAGACACAACACCATTTACCTTGTTAATATTTTCACACCGGCAGGCCACATTCAAAATTAGAGAGGTATCATCAGCAAATAGTACTATATCCGCCATGTTCTGCATTATTTAGGGC
Source organism: Pyralis farinalis (assembly GCA_947507595.1). NCBI lineage: Eukaryota > Metazoa > Arthropoda > Insecta > Lepidoptera > Pyralidae > Pyralis > Pyralis farinalis. The sequence continues at coordinate 1,477,124 of OX382261.1, read as the reverse complement.
AGATCAAGTTTACATGGAAAGCTTTGAATTTATTTGTTCGTGGCTTACATAACGTGTGTCATTGGAACGTAAGACTTATTGCAATAATCGACGCTTAACGACTACTTACGTGTTTCATAATTAAGTTTTACTGCTGAATTCTAATGAATAATGCAACTAACACACGCTATCTTAAACTATCATAATATATATGTAACGCCGCCGCATGCAGTAATCATATAATACTACTAAATACTTTATACTCATAATATTTAAACTATTATGTAGGTACACAAATAATAACACTTAGTAATTTCTAGTTGATTTCACAGATATATTTATGGACTGTGAAATGACATTTAGGCAATAACATGGTCTATAACTAAATAGAGTGTCTTACATGAGTCTTATTCTACTTGTGTTCTTTATGGTATGACGTAATCTAACTACTGCATGTATATAATGAAATGTGTGTAATGTAAGGTGTGGGTACTTACGTTAATGAGATCAGTTTTGTCACTGACTTCTATATTTTATGGTTGGTCACATACATGCGCGTGCAGCGAAGAAAGTTTATCAAGGAAGCATTTAGAAAACAAAAGTAGTCTTTTTGCGCGACTCTTGCAATTACAGCGAAAGAGCGCGTACTATTGTTTACTTTTTGCCGCCTTCGAAGGCGCTCCAGCCGCAGTTTCGTGGCATCGCGGCCGCGTAACCTTCCGCGCATTGTTTTTTTTAATGATCCCGCGTCTATTACCATTTTGTTATGTTTATTACGCAGTACCCGCAAATTACCTTTTTATGGCCAAGTGTTAGCAGCAGCTGTTGTTGCAATTTCTAAACATCATCCTATTCTTCTGCTGAGGTGGTTACTTTCGATTTATCTGCCGTTTTTTGATATAGTTTTGTGAGAAAACTATCGGTTTCATAAATCAGTTCCTTAATATGCATAATATGTGCCTTGTATGAATTAAATAATGTTAAAAATTGTAACTTGTGGGGTAAACAAACTAACTTCAATTTTATCAAACTTATAGTCCTAATAACTTAGTATAATAAGTTATTAAGACTATAAGTTCTATGACCGTTCTATATATCTATCTGTAACTTCACGCCTAATCGCTTGCGGGGTAGGCAGAGGGAACCGAGCGCCACATGATTCGATCCTTACACACCGCACTCCCTCCTTTAGAATTCCTTGCTCTTCTCTTGCACGCTCGCCGGTTTCTAATACTCCTGACATCACCTTCTGATAAAACACGATCAATTTGGTCATGATAGGTAAGTCTTGGCCTTCATCGCCTTCTACATACGTCTAGTTTTGCGTCGTATATCTGTCTCGTAATTCTCCTGCATTCTTTTCACATGCCCGAACGAACGGAGCATGTCTCTCCTTATTTTAACATCGACACTCTCTTTTAGACCTCTGTTTCTAACCTCATCATTGCAAATACGGTCTGCAAGCGTTGTGTTATTATATTAACTTATGCCTGATACGTACACTAAATGATGATACAATCATTAATACTATTCTTTGCTGTAATTGTAAAAGGATGAAGGAGTCGAGAAAGCTTAACGCCGACAAACGTGCATGAATAAAGCTATGAATTTAGCCCGTCTGGGGAAGTACCTCCACCACACAGAAAACCGCGGCCAAATCATAACTACATCTGAAGGGTTGTTGTGTTCCTGCGTGTGAGTGAGGTCGCCAGTAAGCTCCTTAAGAGTAGCTGTGTTGCAGCAGCAGAGGTGGCATCTCGCGGGTGTTAATGTATTATAAGCGTTTATAGGCTACCGTACCGAGGTTGTATAATAAAAAAAATGTTAAAGAAATGAGTCAGGTGTGTAATAAATGTAGTGAATATAGGTACAGATTGATCGAGACAGACCATTGGGTCACAACAATATTATGCCTATGCACAATTGAAATCTTTAGCACAAGCCATTTGTTATTTTATTAGGAACTCGTGTGAGGTGAACAGATGAAGGACGGGTTTTGACTTGATACTAGAATATTCTATAATTTAATTTTTGATGTGGAGAACTTGAAAAATGGAAACAGATAGGGGAAAGGGGTCTAAAGCGGATATGTTAAGATTGAAGCGGAAAATCAGTAGCTTGTTAAAAGATGTTAATCTAAACGACTAGTGAGTTGAATGGCGTATACAATCGTAAATATAAATTTAGGACAGGTTGAATAATAATAAAGTTATAAGCAAATTAGTCAAACTTGAAGAAAAACCGCAGTGCCCTGGGGGGGGTGGTCTAAAGCGGATTTTGGTATCGAGCAAAGTGGACATACCAAAATGCAATCAAGTCATAGAAGCGATAGAAGTCTTCTAAATTATGTTTTACTCTGATAATGAAGTCATCGAATATAATAAAATCTATCGATGCAATTAAATTATTTCATCATTTATTTTAAAGGTAACAAGGACTATTGAATGGAATTAAAAAAACAGTTTATTTTAAACGTAACGGTATCAATTTCCATTTGTTTTTTTGAGATAAAACTTTGAGATAAAACAAACATGATATTAGCTTTCGTTATCGAGGAAAATACACTGGACATGTAGCGTTTTTTTTTTTCGAAATGCACCCAATTTTGATTTTTCTATTACGACTAACTCGTAACACGATTTCGTAGAGTCGGACAGATTCCTCAAATTGAGCGAGTGGAGGGCGTTGTTCGCGCGCTCTGCGGTGTTCCTAGCTATTGAAGCGTTTAAAAAGACAAATCCGCTTTGGGCATCATACCTTTAGGTCCCTTTACTAGACATGTACCACGAAATGAGGAATATGTATGTTAGAAAGGCACTCAAGCAGGCAAATTGATATGGCGCTCGATTTTCTCTGCCTACTGATCTGATTATAGATTTGGCGCGAAGTATAACATAGAATATATAAAATGTTTAAGTAGTCCTTAATGTAGTCAAGTGCAGCCGTCATAATGGTGTGTCCGTTTGTTCGCAGAGCGGCGTGTGCGCGGCGAGTGTGCGGCGCGCTGCCTCTATGCTGTATCGACGCAGATTCGATATACACTGGGACGTCGCCAGGTGAACTCGACGGATTGCAATTTTAAAAGTATTATAAAGTCGGTAGATACCAAATATTTCCTCTAAGAAATATTTTTTACTGGCAACGCTGTAACTAAAATTAGCAGCTTTATAACAATTGTTATTGAACAATGCTTATTACAAGCGGGACTCATAGAATTAAAAAAACATTCAGTCCTAGATTTTCTTTTATATCTTTTCAGCATCCGTGAACAATAATTCTAACCTCCATCCGAATACTAACACAAATATAACGACGGACGCTATCTCCTAAATGCTAAAACTAAATTCCTCATAGTAATTTCACTAACAAACCCCCATTACATTAACATTTGTAAATCTCCCTATTTACAATGGTATTTAGTAACATTGACTGTAATTTAGAGACTATTTTTAAAGACGTGAAAGCCTACGCTTTCTATATTCGCAGGTCGCTGCTGAAGAGGAGTGGCTTACGTGGAGTGAGGTAACCTGGCCGGAAGAAGGGAACCAGACTGGTCCGCTGCGAGACCAAGCCAAACCGACAATGTGTTCCACCGCAACCGTGTACCTAATAACTTAAATTATACATCGAATAATGTACGATCCGTCCAAGACGCTGCCAAACCTTTTGAACGAATTTATTAGTGTAGATACAGTTTGTGTATATTGTGTATAGTGAACTTTGCGTGCTAGTGAACAGCGCCATCTGGCGTGGAGTAGGCGCGACAACGTGGCGGGGCCGCATGCGCCGTCGGGGCCGGCGCTGGCGATGCCATTTATTGAAGACGAATGGTGGTCTGCGGAGAATGAGGGCAGGATGGTCGACCTCTCCAATTGCCTTCAGGTAAATATAGCATATTTTTAATAGACAACAATCGCAATTTTTGAAACGCTCGCAAAACAATAAAGTTCAAACGAAATTAATTATTGATAAGATGTTTTGCAGTAGAGTGTCCACACTTGGCCAAAGATGCTTGACACTTGTTGATCGAACCTCATTTAGCGGATTGTTTATGCCTCTACGTGTCACAGACTTGAAATTGAAAACCAAAAATATTTTTTTTTGTTAAGTTAGTTTCAAACAGGGTTAAACATTACTGATGATTCTTGATGATGATGATTGCAAAGATGATTCTGTCAACTATATAGATTGCTCTTTGCATCCGCAATTAAAATGTTCTGAGGGGAATAGCAGAGACTACTCAGCGAAGTGAAGCAAGCTCTCGCCTTAACCTTGCTTGTTTTCATGTAAAAACCTTAACCTTGCAGCAATTAATTATGATTGTGCTGTAGTCCTTGTACCACAAGCGGTATAAGGTGACCGCTTCACATAAGGCAGGCGGTATACCTGTGTGCTCAGACGTGGTATAAGAAAATAAGTTAATTTTTATTCAAAATTGAATAAGTTATAAAAAACGGATTATTATTTTATCTCCATGTTTAGATCAGATTCTAGTAACTATAATTTGCTACGTGACATGATATTTTTGTTTCATTTTCAAATCTGCATATATACCTAAATGAAATCATTTATATGCAGGCAAACATAGAATATATTATGTAACTACAGACCTGCGTATACACATCTTATGTAACATTGATCGAGCATGTGCATGTCGCACCAACGATTTACACGCAAAAAATATATATTCATTAGAAGCAATTAAAAATAATAATATAACAATGTCATTGAGTCAATGTATGTATGTATGTATATATGTATGTATGTATATCTTCACGCCATGTCCCTTGCGGGGTAGGCAGAGAGAAAATTGAGTCAATTGCAACAAAATTAGTCTAAATTGTACATAAGTTAACATTAATCAAATAAATTGTAAAATATTGACGATCTCGGTGGCTCAGTCGTGAATGACGCGACTTTGACACCAAATATCGTGGGTTTGATTCCCACACAAGGCAAACATTTGTGTGCATGAAGATTGTCTGTTTGTCTTGGTCTGGATGTTTTAAGAGAAGTAGGGAGCATTAAAGCAGCCAGTCTGGGGAAGTACCTCCACCTCACAGAAAACCGCAGCCAAATAACAACTCCTTAGAGAGTTGTTGTGTACCTGCATGTGAGTGAGGCACCAGTAAGCTCCCAAGGAGTTGCTGTGTAAGCAGCAGAGAAGGCGTCGCGCGATTGATAATTAATATATCGCAAGTGTTAATAGGCTATGGTACCCGTTTTACATCAGGTGGGCCGTATGCTTGTATGCATCCCGATGTAGTATAAAAAAATATATAATAAATTGGGTGGATATGAAAAGAATGACCAAGTTTTTCCGTCATTCCAGGACGCGGTAGTTGCAGCTGGAGGTCAAGCTGTCGCACAACTGCAGCAGATGGCGACCTCCTTGGGAGAACTGTCCCAGGCGGAGCTGACCAACATCGTAGGCGGGCTGACTCTGGAGCCGGACGGTTCAGAAGCAGCAGACCCTGACGACATCCTCAAGCAACTCGGCGAGACCGCCTTCGATAACTTCGACGTGTTCCTCACCGACCTGACTAACTCTACTGCCTCCGTGGTACCACCGATCGAGATAAAGGTATACTCCAAGTTCAAGTACTTTATTTGAGTTTCTTGTGGTATATAATCTATACAGATAAATAAAAATTGGAGTGTCTGTTTGTAATAGTAAAATAACCGCTTTTTATTAAATGCATGTATACACGGTACATATCAAAATATTTTTTTTACAGTTTTTGTCTGTCTGTTTGTTCCGGGTTAAATCAGTACTAAATATCTAGTAAATAATCTATTTTTTACAGCTCTAATAGAGGAAATCTTGCAAATTATAGAAGTTCTTATCTAATAAATATGTTTTCAATTTTATTGTAAATGAATCTATTTTTTTTTGCATTTTTAATATCTGGGATGGGGGATTTTATTGACCTAAGATCCTGGTGTATATATTTTTAGTGTAGAGCCTGGGTATGCCAATCTATTTTGTTGCCTTAGGCCGCGAGAAAAATTGGCCCTCGCAAGGGGATGCCGCTTGGCTTTAAAGACTATTTAGTTACAGCCCACAATCGTTATTGAAAAATAGATTATTGCGCACGAACAGCGTCAGCTAGTTGTGTAAGAGAGGTAGGGCGCATCAAAGCAACCCATCCGGGGAAGTACCTCCACCTCACAGGGAATCGCAGTCAAGTAACAAACTCCCTGCGTGGGTTGTTGTTCCTCTTTCGTCTTCTCTTCGTTTGGCGGGGTGCACCATGTACGATTATTAGTGTTAAATGTCAAAACGCGCCAGATCGTCTCCCTGAGAAATGATACGGAGCCAATTGTACTATGGTAGTTCAAATGCTTTTAAAAAACGGGCCTTATGGTTGTTTGCAAGCGTGTCGAATACTTTTTAACCGGACCCAGTAGCAGTAAACAAGCATACGTCTTTAGTGCAGTGGTTACTGGTATGGCATCTGAAATAGCTAGATTGCCATAAGAGGTCGGGAATTCAAAACAAAGAGGATCACAAGTCAACAACTTTAATTATTATTAACTATACATGAAATATCTTATGTATATTTTTTGACGAGTTAGGTGGCTCATTCGTGAATGATGCGACTTTCACACCAACGCTCGTGGGTTTAATTCTCACACAAGACAACATTTGTGTGCACGTTTAAGTGCACATGTCTGTTTGTCCTCGTCTGGATGTTTTTAAGAGAGGTAGGGCGAATCATAACTACCCGACTGGGGAAGTACTTACTTCCACCTCACAAAAAAACCGCAGCCAAATAACAACTCCCTAGATAGTAGTGGTGTTTCTTCGAGTGAGCGAGATTACCATTACTCTTATCGCTATATACCAACCATTTATATCAACTTATTTTATTATATCTTATATTATTATGATTTCTTATAATATCAAATTGACGATTTTAAAAAAGACCTATATGGCAAGTTTCTGTCGGCATTTCTTCTTCGCCAATGGTTATTTCCGAAATGCTAACAGATTAAAAATAAATAAAATTAACATATACTTTTTTTAATAAGATGGAACAAAATTATGTTTAAAAAATGTAAGATGTGTGTAATCTTTGGTACACACTTCACATCAAGTTAGTCGTTTGCAATGCCTCCCGACGCTATACTCCTCGCATTGCAAGCGTCCATAAGCTACGTTAATTATCAAGGTGCTGTGTTGTACAGAATTATTTTTCTAAATAAATATCTTTAGAGCTAAAGCCAGCCCTATCTGACTGACTGGAGAATTACCACCACCTTCCAGACGACCGCAACCCAAACAACAACCCCCTTGCGGTTGCCATGTACCTGTGACCGAGTTGGCTTACTAGTAAGCATTTAAAGAGTTATATATATAGCAGCGGAGATATCAACACGCTAGCCATATTCCTAGTATTGCAAACATTATTTATATTTATGTATTATATATTATTGGCACACATAACATGTTACAGTTATGTATATGCAGATTATCACCTGTATATATATTATCAAATAGTTAATAGATTCAGGCGTTATTTTGCGAAAGTCTAATTTACATGCAATTTGATCTAATACCGGCCGGCGCTAGGCCGTGTGAACTAATTGGTGGCGGAAGTACACAAAGCAGGTTAGATCAAATTGCATATATATTATCAGTCGCAGGGTTCATCTTGATTATCATCCAAACATAACGGATGCATAGAAAGTTTCACAATTTCTTCAATTAAATGATAGGAAATTCGCTATGGAATTACATAAAGTGCATGCAATTTTGAGAAGAACATTATATTGGCCAGAAAATAGTTAAATAGTTAAGCAAACGCAACACCATATAGCAAAAATGATATATTTAGGTACCTGTCTTACATCAAGCGCGTTATGCTTGTTTGCTACCCGTCGTTGCGTAACACATAAGTGTAGGGAGCGTAAAAAGTTATTTAAGAGTAACATAGCCCCAACCGCATTTATTTTCTACATATAATAGAATTCATAAAATCAAATACTTTTGCTCGTAGTAAGTAGAGTAAGAGTAAGTTTTTAAGAGAGGTAGGGCGCATTAAATCCGCCCATCTGGGGAAGTACCTTCACCTCACAGAAAACCGCGGCCAAATAACAACTCCCTACAGGGTTGTTGTGTTCCTGCGTGCGAGTGAGGTCACCAGTAAGCTCCTAAGGAGTTGCTGAGTAAGCAGCAGAGGAGGCATCGCGCGAGTGATATATGTTACAACTTGTATGTCTGCCGACGTTGTATAAAAAGAAAAATGTGATTGATTTAGTAAGAACATCATGATCATGAACCTTAATGCACTTTTCGTTACATATCCCATTTAATGCAGGTATTTTATTTCCATTACTCCTGTTTAATGTCATCTTATTGGTGGTTTCAGCAAGAAGAAAACAACAACATCTCCTCGCCATCCGGGAGCCAATTACAAGGTTACTACCAACCGGCGAACCAATTATCACTCTCAAATAACGGACCGCAACGGTTGCAGCAGTTACTCAGGTCCGGCACGAATGCTATAAACAATGCAGTAACGAATAACATAAATAATGGCCGATATAACATCGCTTCGGCTAATCCTTTATTGGCCGAGAAACTAGCGGCGACATCTAGTGGCATAAAGCAAGAACCGATCAGTTCGGATTACAGTGGGACGTCTATGAACTACGGGAGTGCGTCGCCGATGCAGCGGGTGCCCAGCGGGAAGCCGCAAGTCCATGATGCCGGTGGAGGTAAAGGTCAGTTATTTATTTTACGACCCCCCCAAATTACAATTTGATATTACAAAGTTGCTAAGCTAAATTCGTTATAGTGACATCTGGTGGCGAATAGCAAAACTAAAATCGCAGCTTGCTGTTTAAATTTGGAATGTGTTAGTCGTGCTTATTACAAATGTTAGTTACACAGTGTTATGTTAGATGGCGCTACGGATAACACGAATATTAGAATGCAGTTTTGCTGATGCACGGCACCAGCTGTGTCTATGCAGTTTCTCCTCGATCACAATCCACTTTCGATTTCCGCTCGAGGAAGTTGCAACGATTTTCCTTTCGCGATATGCTGCTTTTACCTCGTCAAACAGTCCACCGCACCGGTTATATGAAAGTCGCTGCTTGAATATAACATAAATCAACTTTTTGTAATAATTCACTTGCGTTTCTATATTATAAAGATATTTATCGCGTAAAATTCATTAAAGATAATGAAAGTCTTCGTGATATAGACAGTTCTGACAGATTTAATCTTAATATATTCAATAAAGTCGAATAATCATGAACAAGACAACAAATAGATGTTTTATTTTTATTATTCCAAAGCGGCCATAATATTGTCTATTCAGAGAAATGACAAGCACACGTAACTGTAGTTAGTAATCACGCGATATATTTCATCGTAATAAACAATCAATTTACTAGGAATGTTTATTTTAGCTGATCACTTTCCTTGGTGTTAACTACAGGCACTGTTTGATCGTTTCCCTTCCTGTTATATAGGTACTTGAATTTGCGAGTGTAGCGTCTACTGGGTAGATAAAAATGTAACAATGTAGATAGAAGGCAAATATACCTACATTATTTACCTCGAATCGTCATAAATCGTACCTTACATAAATAGATAAATTGAATAGTCTTAATAACTTGAAATCCTCTTCACCGTAAGACGAATTATTAACACGTTTTCTGGAAATGATTATGATATCTGAAGTCTTCTACACATACTTGTCGCTTTTTTTATACTGCTAAGGTGGCAATCAAGCATACGGTCTGTCTGATGGTAAACAGTCACCGTAGTCTATGGACATTTGCAACACCAGGGGTGTCACTCATGCGTTGCTGACCCTCTAAAAACCTCTTCACGCAGAACCCTTGTAAGACTACATTTTATTAACTAGATAGTTAATAAAATCCAGACTACCAAAAAAAGATCTAGTTATAGGTTCTGTTTCGTAATTCTTCCCCTTCTAATTTTAAAACCGACACTTTCTTTCAGACCAACTCTGTTTCTGACATCACAATTACAAATACGGTCTACAAGCGTTACGCCACAAATTTTGCGCAACGCTCGCATTTCGATCGCGAAAAAAGGTGCCGGCCATATACCTCCTTACACCTCAAAACATTTGATGGGTGGCCGTATTCCGTTGGGCGTAATATTTGGAAGTTATACAAATTTTCACCGATGGAAATATTTCGTCTCGGAAATATAGAAATCATTTGGGCGTTTTGTCGTTTTCTCACAAAGTTCACAATTCTTTCAGTCCTGCTTCTGAATCGTCACAATTTTTTTTTTTTTTTATAGTGAACAAGATACTTGGAGCGCTTAATTTATCCTAATTAGGATTTACATATAATATCATACAATATCAGATATGCTTTAATTTTAATTACCAGAGGGAGACTTTGTACAAAAATCATCTGCGTGGCTACTTCTGTCTCACCTATTTCTACCGCCAAGCAGCTATATTTAATTAGATGACATGTGTTCCGGTTTGAAGGGTGAGATATGGCAGAGAAATTACTGGGTACTGTGACGAAACATCCTTATCCTCTTTATTATTATTATCAGCATGGCAGCGTCAACTGACAGGATACGGGATGTAGTATGTTGTCAGTTGCAGTTGCGATTTGGGCTCCTCTTTCGCTTACCATCAGGCAAAGAGGGCCCACTATGCTGAACTAATATAAAAAAAAATCCTCCTATCCTAGGTCACATGATTGGCAGCGTGCGAGTAACATACCCGTGGTGTTGCGAACGTCAATAGGCTGCGGTGACCGCTTCCCATCTAATGCGGGCCACATGCTTGTTTGCGAATCTAGTTGTATGAAAAAATTTCCCAGTCGAGCTTGCTTTGATGCGCTTTACTTTTTTTTAAGATTTCGAAACGAAGACAAACAGACACAAATGTTTGTCTTCTGTGTGAGGAAACGAACCCACGAGCGTTGGTGTTAAAGTAGCCTTTCTAAACACTCCGCCACCGAGCTCGCAATGTTTCATTATTAGAGCTCATTTCGCACGTTGCAGATCACGCTTAACATTACAAGATCGATTGAGACTCTCACTAAAAACGGCACAAGAACCGTACAAAGATCTGTGTCAAGTTTGACATTTACTTAACTGTACAAGTATACTTACTTGTAGTGAGTGTTGGCGGTAATTTGGCATTATTATAATAGATTTAGAGCCATGAATGTTAAATAGGTGAGTGAGGTGTGTTAGGACCGAATCATGTGGCGGTCAGCTCTCTCTCTCTCTCTGCCTACCCTGCAAGGGATTTGGCATAAAGTTATCAATGTAAAAGTAAACCTGACCATTGATTTTGGTAGCATTTTAAAGCTTTAATTTAATTAATCTAATCAATTCTGAGAGTATATTTAGTAAACAAAGGCAAACCAATGTTATTCTGTGTACTCAAAGGTCGATTAGCAAAAAAAAGTCTATTGTTCTATATTTTTAGCTCGGTTATGAATGTATTCTGTAAAATGAAAAGACTCTTTGAGATTTGACGGCAATTATTTAAATTTGTTTACGTAATGAAGGCAAACAGTGTAACCGTTTATTTATTTCTTTGCTGTGTCGGAAAGTAAACAGATACACGGAATCCCTAAAACGAAGCTGAAGGAAACGGTTGCAATACCTTCACGATTATGACTTCTCAAAGGCGATAAGAGATTTTACAGGGCCGACAACGCATCAGTGTTTGTTGTATGGGAGCCCCCTTAAATATTTGTTTTATTTTAATTTAATTATTTATTCCTAAAGTGAATATATAACTAAATATTCTGTGAATATTTCAAGCGTCTACCTATTACCGTTATCAATATCGAGCAAAAATGAGCAAAAAAATCACGTTTGTTGTATGGGAGCCCCCTTAAATATTTATTTTATTCTATTTTTTAGTATTTGTTGTTATAGCGGTAACAGAAATACATCATCTGTGAAAATTTCAATTGTCTAACTATCACGGTTCATGATATACAGCCTGGTGACAGACGGATGGACAGACGGACGGACGGACGGACAGCGGAGCCTCAGTAATAGGGTTCCGTTTTACCCTTTGGGTACGGAACCCTAAAAAAGAACCTAAACACAACAATAACTACATTTCTTGGAAAATTCGAACGATTTTTGTAGAAGAAAATAACTAGTGAGTCTTACAGTAGTCCCACATGATGTGTTACATCTGCCGTCTCACCGGTAACAAGCAACTAGGATTAAATTAGAACTATAAACATTTATAATATCAATAAAATAACCGTATTCATTCGTAGCATGTTATTGTAACGACTAACATGTACAGCGCCTGAGGATGCCTCGTGGAGATAAACACGTGTCGCGGAGACGACCGCAGCAGCCTGGGCAGCAACGGTCGCGGGTGCATGCGATTCACATTTCAGATGGCGACGCTGCAGCAGCCGAGGCAGAGACGACCGGAGCAGCCATGGCAGCGGCGGCATGCATCTACTAATGGTCTAGGATGGGTGCCGGCCGGCAGTAGTTCACATGTGCTAATCGGGTGCGGAAGCACATAATGTAGTTTATAACAAATTGACTGTAAATTTGACTTTCGCAAAGTAACGCTTGAATCTATTAACTATAGAAATTATCCGTGTAATTCATTAATTTGTTTTTGTGTTAAAATTCTTTAGACGCGATATGACGAGTAATTCAGATCTTTTCGGATGGAAAATACATTTTCAGTTCATTTTCAACGGAAATGACGTAGCGAAACGACGAAAAAATATATAGTTCGTTTGTGGCGGTAGTGTGACTAATTACATATTAAGACATAAATTGAGTAAGTAAGTACAATGAAATACGTATTTATTATAAATGCACAAAGTATTAGTGGATATCATTGACATTAGTTTGTTGTCTGTGCATTGTCTACTCGTATCTTGTTTTGAGTGATTATTGTCATTTTTTGTCAATCAATCAGTCAAATTATGATAATCATTGAATTGACTTTGTAATGGGTTATGTAAATGCAGAATTTTATTTCTCATACTGTAAATTATATTATCAATAGTACTCGTATCAATCTCTCGCCAATATGTGTTAGTAGCATTTTACCGCTCGTGCTCATTGGTCAAATCAAATAGCTTATCCTTCCCTCGGCTTACTGTTACACACTTACGTCCCTTTTCACGAAATCACTCCCACAAATTGCAGGAAAGCGATAGGAAAGATGTCATACATCAAAAATAAAAAAGGAAATGCTTTATGTAGAGAAATAATAAAAGACAAGTATTTACACATTAATCTAGGAATGAATTAGTCAATCACATGTAATATTCAATTTTCTATGAACGCCAATTGAGAAATTACAACATAATTGCAGCACTGGCGACCCCTGCCAGCCGGAAGCGAAAGCCGAGTTAGACGGACATTTCTCATAGCTTTCCCTGTCTACTCTATCATACGCCGGCAATTGCCCACAAATCTAAAAATTATTTTCAAACATAGCTCAATAACAGTAGCAAATTTTAATATATTATTATATATTATACAATTAATTATATTATAAATTATAGGAGGATAAAGAAATCGTATCGAAATGAATTATTGTAAATCAAATGTAATGTAGACAAAAGCGAAGGTGATTGAAAGAAATTAAACTGTTATAGTGCCAGTACGATCGGTGATGATAAAGTGGAACAAGTGAACGAGTTTGTTTATCTATGTTATATGGGAGAGATGGCTTATAACGTATGGCAGTAAAACGTGGTTATGGCAAAAGGCGCGTGAAGGAGGCGTCGAGGACTACGTGTGGAGTGGAAATGGCACCACGTGCCTCATGAGCGTATGCGAACGTTTATAGGCTAATCTCAGACCAATTATTTGGGCTGAGAGGCTAATGTACCATTCCTACTGTTACACGACTTTTCGGGAGTTTTCTCGCTCAATTATAGGAGTACAACCTTCCTGACAATTCTTATTTGGCTGCCGTTGTCTATTTCGACAGATTCGACAAGCTCGGTGGCGCAGTGGTTAGTAACACTACTTTGGCACCAACGCTCGTGGGTTCGATTCCCACAGAGGTACCTGCACCTCACGGAAAACCGCAGCAAAAAAACAACTTCCTAGAGAGTTGTTGTGTTAGCAGCAGTGGTTTTACAAGCGTTCACAGGTTACGATAACCGCTTTACATCATGTGGGCCGTATGCTTGTATGCTTCCCGACATTGTATAAAAACCCTTTCTGTAACAGGCTACAGTCGAAGTAGCTTCACCATACATATTCGAGACTGACACATGCCATGTCCCTTGCGTATCACGTAACATTCGCGAAAAAAAGTGCACAAGCAAGCGGTTCTTAGCGGCTTTAAAAAGTTTACGGGCATATCTCTCAAGTCGTATTATGGACTAACAAAAAATTATTGCAGAAATCGTGTAAAAAGCTCACACCATACTCAGCGTCCTCACACGTGGGATTACTCAACGCTAATTGTCTCGCGGGGCTGTAAAAGCGCTATTAATTCACCAAAAGCACAGAATAACTTAAAGGAAAGAAACTTTTCAAAGGGCACTTAAGATTGTACCAAGCGCGCCGCCTCTCGAGCGCCCGCGGTGCACCGTTGGGAATACGGGACCTTGTCGGGAACCTTTCACCGTTTTTTGTTGAAAAAATGAATTGGTCGTAGTTTTTACATATTCCAAGAAATGTACCGTTGGCGGTTTTATCACTCACTTCTTTTTATGCGGATTCAAAAAGCAGGCTCCCAATTCGATCGTATGTAGCTACCATAGATATCCGGTCTCTGTAAGACTACTATTACATATTCACGCCAAGTCTTTTGCGGGGTAGGCAGAGAGAACCAAGCGCTACAAAACCACCTTCATGTATGTATTATATACTAATACATATGTATACATTTTACAGATTTCTTGTACTTAGTAGAACAAAAGCAGTTTGCGTTTGCTAGTTTCTTGTTTTTAAGACATATGGAGTGGTATAAATTGGGTGAAAAAAAAACTATTATTGAAGTCTTGGCGAATTCAAATTGTTTTTGTTATTTTCCTGATATTGCTTTCAATGAAATTGTTTTTTTTAGATAAGCATTTGAATTAGATCCGCAACTTAAGTCTTTCATAGTAACATAGAATTAGATTTTCTTATACAATGTCGGGACCCATTTGGTGCAAATTGGTCACCGTAGCCTATGAACATAGCTCTGAAAGGTTCTCGAATGACGTGTACACGCAGTGAGGGACAACCCTCCACTAGATGGAGCGATGACCTCCAGAGGTTTGTAGGGAGTCGATGGAAGCAATCACGGGATCGAGACGAATGGAATTCTAGAGGGGAGTCCTATGTTCAGCAGTGGACAAATACGATATGAGCCTATTAACAATTCATAAAGTATGGCTCCGTTCGTGCTGCTAATACAGCAACTCTTATGGAGCTTACTGGTAACCTCATCCAATCTCAGGAACACAACAATCTTCGATGATGTTGTCATTTGCTTTACTGCGAAGTGGAGGTACTTCCCCGGACGGGCGGCTTTGATTCTTTATCTCTACCTCTCTTAAAATACCTGAGAATATGTATCACATGTGAAGTTAGTACAGATATAGTAAAGCAAACTATAAATAGTTGGCTTTTTGTTCCCGAATATTTAGAATAAGAAAGAGAATTTGTATGGTTTTAATGTTGGTGACACTTATATCCCAGCGTTTAGACATTCCTTAATATTATTAGGGCTTCAAATTTCTCAGAATAATATATTGCGAAGTCCGAAATGACAAATGTGACTGTGCTGCGGCCATGACACGATTCAAGAGTGTGCGTTGATTATATATTTGCGGGAAATATATAAATATGCGTCTACGACTGCACCAATAACTCGAAGACCATACCCTAATTAGTAATAAACGAATGAGTTAATGAAATTTTATATGCCTTTTGTATAAGGTAAATGTTGATTTACTGATATTGGTGTTGCAATTATATTAAAGAATGCATACCTATATATTCGGAGAATGCATAATATCGGGAGGCATACAAGCATACGGCCCACCTGATTGAAAGCGATTACCGTAACCTATGAACGACTATGTATAATACGGTATCGCTCCGCGCGATGTCACCGCCGCTAGCACAGCAACTCCCTAGGAGCTTACTGGTGACCTCACTCACACGTAGGAACGTAACAACTGTCCAAGGAGTTGTTATTTGGCTGCGGTTTTCTATATCTATGGAGGTACTTCCCAGACGGGTTGCTTTGATGCGCTTTACCTCTCATATCTAGATATTAACTCTCCATATTAGTATTAGTAGTCCATATACGCCAAAATAAGGGCAGATTGTATTCCTCGGTCTTCTGTATAATCTAGCGGAGGGTATGTATGTGATCAACAGTGCTAAAAAGCCTTTTTTCAATCCGGCTTATTCCAGTCTCCCGAGCTGGAATTCATCAGGTCTGCAAACCGTCTCGGTTTGTGATGACTCTCAAACGTACATAAAAGCGGCTCAGAAGCGATATCCGCTTATAGTTCTTCAAAAGGGTTTTATCACCCTTTTTAAAGAACAACATAACCAGGCTTCTGCTCCAAGCTTCCAATGTTTCACCGGAGTGTATAATGGAATTGGATAGCCTGAAGGACTACAAGTATTGGCTTACCGCCCGCTTTCAGAAGCTCCGCCGTAATTCCGTCTTTACCCGGTGCTTACCCATTTTTAAGCTGTTTGAGAGCAATACGAATCTCGTACAGATTGATGTCCGGGATATCTTCGGTATAGTGTCGGGTTAGTTTATCTCTTGGTTCGTTACTAGCACTGTTGCCCGGTTGTATCGACGCTGTGTACAGCTGTCCATGGAACTTCTCCATCTCACTCAGAATCTCAGTCTTCATAGAAATAATGGCGCCAGTGTTGGCTTCGTTAGTTGACTTTTCCCAACAGACAGATCTTTGGCGAAGACTTTGGAGCCTTGGTTCCGCTCTATCGCCTCTTTATTACGAATCGTATTAAATTAAGTTAAATTTAATACAGTAAGTAGGTCACTGTACAAACAATTATTTTACCTTATAAAGTAACTTCTAGGAACATTATATGGGCCAATGTCTCTGAAGTAATGTCCGGCGCCTGTAACGATTCACTACACGCTATTGGTCATCATTTCTAGGACACCTGACAAAGGATTTCCCGTTGACTTCGCTGATCAGTCTATATATATATATATTCATAGATAAGTGGTAGTAATGCCTTTCGCCTGTTAGTGGTACTCATTCTGGCTACATAGGACAACTCCTTTTTTAGCGTTGTAAAGTCCTCTTTCGTGCTCTGCTGGCTGAGTGACACCGACTCCATGTTCTCTTTTCTCGACTAATTTGCGAGTGCATCGGCATGAGCTCTGTGACCTTGCCTGAACTGAAGACTGTTAAGTTTCTAATCCTTCTCGACCAGTGGTTCTCCAACGCACATTTTTGTTTTTAAACGAGGTTTTCTTTCGAATAATCGAGGCTGCTGCTTTTGACGAGCTCGATGGCTCAGTCGGGCATGACGTGACTTTGACACCGATACTCGGGGGTTAGATTGCCACACAAGGCAAACATTTGTGTGCATGAACATGTCTGTTTGTCTTGGTCTGGATGTTTTAAGAGAGGTATTCCTGCGTGTGAGTGAGGTCACCAGTAAGCTCCCAAGGAGTTGCTGTGTAAGCAGCAGAGGACGCATCGCGCGAGTGATACTTAATATATCGCAAGCGTTAATAAGCTACGGTACCCGCTTTACATCAGGTGGGCCGTATGCTTGTATGCTTCCCGACGTAGTATAAAAAAAAATAAGGCACTCTTCAGATGTGACTTCCATCTCTCCAGGCACGCTTCCTGCGTTGCACCTTCTTCCATTGTATTTTTAAATCAGAGTGTCCTGCACTTTGCAAAATAATTCTCCAATTTGAGATTTTCCATAATTTTTGCTGTTCCGAAGAAAGAGAGTGTACGAGACAAAAATGCCTTGCTATGGCTGCTCCAGTCGTTTCTGCTTCAGACTTCAACCTTGATGTTAATGTTTTAAGAGAAGTAGAGCGCGCAAAGCAGCCTGCCTGGGGAAGTACCTCCACCTCACAGAAAACCGCAGCTTGATAACTACTCTCAGGAGGGTTGTTCTGTTCCTACGAGTGAATGAGGTCGCCAGTAAGCTCCTACGGAGTAGCTATGTTAGCAGGGGTGGCATCGCACGAGCACGAGCGTTCAGTAGCCGCTTTACATTAGGTGGACCGTATATTTGTATGCATCCCGGCGTTGTATAAAAAAAAAATATCATCTAAATCTACTCGTACCTATGAAATTAAAATGTGTTATAAATTTTACGCCATAGCAAAGATGGTTTATATTGATAATGAACACGATATGCGTATATGCGTTTCTTCTACATCAGTCTTTATTAAATTGTGGTGCAAAGGACGACTAAAATTATTTTAATTATTATACATAATAGAAGGAAACAATACAAGAAACTACGCAACATCCGCGGGTTGTCACGCGATGCCCAGAAATAAATAATGCCCTAACCTAACTGTAATAGATGTGACATTCTGCCTATTTAAAAAATGAGCGCAGTATTAAACAATTTAGTCGTCTAAACATTAACCTATGCACTCGAGGCAAAACCTGCTTGATAAGGCCTATACTCCTTTGAATTTCAACCCTGCAGCTTATCTTGTAACCGCAGCTGGTACAAACATCCCACCGCACCGCAGTCTGCAAACACAATACGTATACTCCTAATAATCCTAGATAATCTATTTTAATACATAAAGCGAAACAGTCTGTTAGTTTGTAGGCGCTAATCTCTGGAACTACTAGTCGGATTTGAATAATTATTTTTGCATTTGATAGCTCATTCCTCAAGGAAGGTTTCTGAAGGAAGGCTTTTCAACATCGCGACGCGACCCTTGGAAGTCGATAACGATGCCGTCTATAAATACCGCTTATAAACTCTTGGAACACATGATAGTATCACTCGCGCGCTCACACCTCTGCTGTTAACACAGAAACTTTAGAGCTTATTGAAGACCTCAGTCACACGCAGGAACACAATAAGCCTCTAGTGAATTGTGGCTGAGGTTTTCTGTGATGTGGAGGGACTTCCCAAGATGTGCTGCTTTGATGCGCCCTACCTCTCTTAAAACCACCCAGACTGAGATAAACAGACATGTTCATGCACACAAATGTTTGTCCTGTGTGGGAATCGAACCCACAAGCGTCAGTGTCAAAGTAATAGGGCGTTTCATCACTGCGCCACCGAGACCGTCAAATAATAATCGTGTTGTATCTTTTCAATTTTACATTAGTATTCTTTAATCTATTAGTAAAGAACCAGTCCACTAACTAAGTGGTCCAGGTTCGAATCTAAGGGTGGGTATTATCACTAAACACGTATTTTCAGATTTATGTACAATTTCTAATTATCGCTTGCTCCGCGGTGAAGGGAAACATTGCATACCTAAGAAATGTTATTTCGAAAAACGTGTGATTTGGCCTAAGAAAGATCTGATTTTCCCTCTGGGTTATGAAGGTCTGACGGCAGTCGCTCTAGGAGGATACAGCCCAACGGATGTAAAGTTTTTACTGTAGATGTAGTGTGCAGTAGAAGTACCTCCCCCTCACAAAAACCCGCAGCCAAATAGAAACTCCCTGGGGGGTTGTTATATTCTTGCGAGTAAGTAAGGGTTACCAATAAGCTCCTAAAAAGTCAACTTGATCTATACTACTTTGTGTGCTACCGCTACCGATTAGTTCATGTGAACTGAAGCCGGCCGGCACCCACCCGTTACCATACCACTGTCATTCGTAGCATGTTATTCTAACGACTAATATCTACAGCGCCAGAGGATGCCTCGTGGAGAGGAACACGTGTCGCGGAGACGACCGGAGCAGCCAGGGCAGCAACGGTGGCAGGTGTATGCGGTTCACATTTCAGATGTCGAACATTCGCAGAGACGACCGCAGCAGCCGAGGCAGTAACGACTGGAGTATCCACGGCAGCAGCGGCATGCTACTAACGGCAGTGGATGGGTGCCGGCCGGCACTAGTTCGCATGAATTAATTGTCATCGGAAGCACACAAAGTAGTAAATCAAGTTATGTGTAAATTTGACTTTTGCAAAATAACACCTGACCTAACACCGATACTTCCTGCAAGCATTCATAGGCAAGGTGAACCATATGCTTGTAGGCGTTGTTTAAAACTTTATTAACTGCTCCTAAAGAGTTGCTGTGTTAGCAGCAGGGGCAACGTGCAACCGACACTTCCTCCAAGCATTCATAGGCTATGGTAACCACTTAAGGTGAGCCATATGCTTATATGCTTTCAGGCGTGTTTTAAACAAAAACGGTCAGCCGTTAGTTAGTTATTTACCAATAAATGTCATAAGGAAGCTGTTGAAATGCACCCACGCTTCCTTAGATGTCCATAAATGTTCAAATCTCAGTAATTCTCAGACATCGAACGAGATCAGCATACTAAACATCTCATTACCCGCGTATCGTTTCGGCCGGCGCGCGCTGGCCTTACGATTTTTCGACGCATCCGCAATCCGTGCACGCATTGCACCGCGTGCGTCACACACGACACGCGCCTGTGTGCGTACAACCGTGAGACCATGACCCCGTTTTCACTGCGAGCGCTCACGTGTGGGATGGTTGCTACGCGTGCGTGTGTGTGCGTCGCGTTGCGTTGTTGTTATGTCACAAGGGATGGAGTTACTCTGTAGTGACACATTGATGTCGAACAGTATCTAAACTTCGATAAAACAGAGATTTATATATTCTGTGTCTCTACACTTATCTTTAAGATCGTTGCAATGAAAATATCAACCTTATGTTATGCCATTTGGCGCGGTGATATAAAATAGGATTGCTAAAGTTGGCGCTACACCACTAGTGATGATTATACATATATTGTGTTATGCATCATCTGAATAACTTGCTCGAATCATTGATGACGGTCAGTGAAGAATGACTTAAATTGAACAAATCTTCCGTAGTATTCGTTCTATTCACGTTATTACAGTGCTGCTACCTTACTTTTACGCTTATTTTTAATGCTTTTAGAAGCAACAGCTGGCAGTTCTTCGTCTTTCTAGCGTTAACCCTTTTCATAATCCATTAGAATTTATGGGGATCGCTACATAAGCCTAAGTATTTAGCGAATATACTGATTTTGACATGAAACGACTGCTGTCATATCTCAATAAACCGGAGGAAAATCATTCTTTCTTCGGTTAGGTTCAATATAACTCCAATCCAAATTTGATCAAAATCGGTTAAGGGAATTAAACGTTATAGAACATATATGTATGTATATATATTTACGCCAGGTCCCTTGAGGGGTATGCAGTAGGAACAGAGCGCCATAAGACGCGGTCTTCTTCTTCTTCACTCACTTCACTCGTTTCTCTAACATTGATAGCTCTTTTTATGCACATCACAAAACACGACCAATTTGGTCATGATACTAATTTAGTCTTGGTCTTCCTCGCCTCCTACACCCTTCCACTTTCGCATTGTACATCTGTTTCGTCATTCTTTCATCCCGTATTCTTTCCACATGTCCGAACCAACGGAGCATGCCTTTTCTTATCTTAACACCGGCACTTTTTTTCTTTATTTGTGGTAGAACATGTTAATAAATAAAATAACAAACACGCACGACAGTTATATATCATACACACCAATATGTACAGTAACGTGTCGTATACAAGTACGGAAACGCAACTGTTAACTATGCGGTTATGTTATGTTAATCGGCTATTTTGCCAATTCAGAGCAAATAATCACAATAAAAATATTTTGTATTTGTGTATTTTTCAAAACAAAATGTCCTCATTGAAAATATGTCCATAGCGTAAAACGGCATATGAGCAAAACGTTCTTATGTTACGGTATTTTCGAGATCGGTCGTTTGATATAATATAGTTACTGCATGGTATATTTTGCTACGATTAAAATGCATGTCAATGGATGTTGCTCTACTTTGTTTTGATTAGAGTTAATTTATTAATGATCTGTTCATCATTACTCGTTAATTAAAAGGGGAATGAACTTTTTATTATACACCGTTTTTCAAACATTTTTTCCCGTTGACGACTATCAAATGTTTTGCAACGACTGGTGTTAACTATGTCTCTTGTGTATGGCAATGGACAGATACGGGCTGGATAATGATAAATGATGAAATGTTTGTTCTAAATTCAAAATTAAAGTTGTTTAGTGGCTATCATTACTCATGTAGTTATGAACAAATCCAGAATTATAAAGTATATTCTCTCTGCCTACCCCGCCTGTTATGTGGAAATAGATCAAGGAGGCCATCTCATTTTTTTTTATTTAATTAACATCTTTACTTACATGCTGTCATTACATATATATATGAAAATGAAAAGACGCAATATCACGTCTGAAATTTAAATATATATATAATATAGTATATCAAATTAAGTACTTATATGTAGTTTTTATCAGAAGGTGATGTCTGGCGCCATAGGAATAGGCGAACGTGCATGAAAAGAGCATATATATATATATATATATATATACATATATATATATCTGTAATGTAGTGATCCAGACATTTGAAGTTTATATAGAACATACCTACACATCACACTTAGTAAGGCTACTTTCATGACCATGAACATGTCTGTTTGTCTTGAACGGGTGTTTTAAAAGAGGTAGGGTGCATCATAGCAGCTCGTTCGGGCCACCGACATAAGTCCGCCTTTTACAGACAGTGCCGGATGTAGCTCACCTACCATGCATCTATAGATATATAATTGTTACTATAAAGAGTTGACAACAACTACAATCTCTTCACGAAATATATTTTGCTATTCCTTCAGCGTAATTTATAGACATAGGGTTCGTAGAGTATGGAATCCTTGAAATGGAAAGGCGTTTGGAATGTTGTTACATTATAGTTCTCACTGGGCAGGCAGACAGGCGTAACGTAATTAATTTAAAAACATGTCGCGTTCAGTGTTTATCTTGTTGATCTAAACCGCAAATGATCACATTCCTTTGCCTCATCTAATATTATCTGTGGTCGCCGGATATCCGCTGCGGCCAGGCATTAGGCACACTGCATCACGCATCGATATCACACATCGATCTATATACGTGACCAAAATACATATATATACCTAGTCAGGTCATATGTAAGTTCTGTCAAAACCTTATTAATTTAATTTTTTATGACTGGCCAGAAATACTTTGACTAATTTTAAAAATAGAACGTTCCTGCTTGCGAAAATAAAAAATAAATTCATTTTCAAATATGGAGTGGTTGAAGAAGGAAGATAGGGTCGCGGTTATCGCGTTGCACCGCTGTGGTTACGCGCCAAAAGAGATTTTCAACATTCTACAAAAAATTTAAAATAACACTACGATTTATTTATCGCACTATCAAACGATATACTAAAGATTCAAACTTCGAAGATCGTAAGATGAGCAGCCGACCTCGCACAGTTAGGACACCGGCGGTCATCAAAGCAGTGAAGGCGTGAATCCAAAGAAATCCCGTGCGTAAACAAAAAAATCTTAGCTCTTCAGATGGACCATACCAATATAAAAAAATCTTCTTCTTACCGTTATCCCGTTTCCTAATTCATTGGGATTGGCGGGGTCCGCTAGCGAAGCCTGAAGATTTGGCGAAGACACTGATTTTTACACGGAGCGACTGCCGTCAGATCTCCACAACCCTGAGGGCAAACCAGGTCTTTCTTAGGTTAATCTTTCGACTTTCGAATATATTTCGAAATATTCTTGGATTACTAATCCAAGAAATTCTCATCTTCGTGTGTTAGTACATGTCCCCGCCAGAATCCGAACCGAAGCCAGGTGGTCAATACCATGAAAATCAAGATCAATGAGCCTACCAACTGCGGTAAAGATATGATACCTTGATAATGGAAATCTATCTTCGGTTTATGTTAATGGTGATCGATTTTAGCCAAGGAGACAGAGATATGGAGCTATACTGGCTGAACAGAAGAACATTATCACTTATCTAAACCTAAGTGTAATATTGTTGACCTTAAATCGTGTTCCACTTACGCTGTAATCTTCTTTTATTTTAAACATCGACTAAATAATCGTTGACAAATTTTCAAACCACTTTATAAGTAAATATCAAATGAAAGAAAATACTAAATAAATCAGTTCCTAATTAATAATAAGCAATCGCAAAGAAAGATCTAGGTATATCAATTAAAAATGGCGGCTGCCGACTGAAGTGAAAACTTACTGAAGTACGAGTAAATAAATAATTAAGTATACAAATGCTCAACTCGATAGGCTTAGAAGATATTTTTAAGAGAATGGCGTACATATGCCGCCATATTGCTTTTTATGACGTCTCATGTCTCTCACCTATAAGAGAACCGACCGCCTTAAGACGCGGTCCTTACACACTTCACTCGCTTCTGTAACATTCAAAGTTATTTACTTAATTCTCCATCCTCTCTACCTACCCCGCAGGGGATCTGGCGTGAAGATATACATACGTACAAATATACATAGCCTATGTTACCCGGGATAGCATAAGGATACTGACTAACACATCCAAATAATTTCAGTCGTTTAGACTTACAAGAATTCTGAAAACATTACGCTCCTTTTTGGTGTAGTGGTGTAAAACAAACATGACCCCGCTAGTGTTTGTTTATAACAATATTTTCGTATAAATGACACAGCGCCGTCTAGTCCCAGAATAAGCAAAGGTTGTACTGTGGATACAAGACAATTGATAAACAGGAATACCTCTTTTTTGTAAACTTATAATACATATAATCGCACTTGTCTCGCATTGGGGTAGGCAGAGACTATGGAACGCCCGGTGCACCGATCCGAACATATCGCTCTTGCCTTTTCACACTCATCACGCATTCTCTCTGGTTTCGGTTGCTTTTGATTTGGTTCTTTTTCCATATGTGTGGCTCTAGGGGCGGCTTCTGCCGATATCTCCACTCACCATTGCTCGATATACTTCTTTCGTAACTCTTTTGTCATAAATTTTTACCATTTTCAATTTTTGATACACGATTTTTCAAAAATACATATCACATTTATTTATTTATCATTAAGGTAACAAAACATTTTAACAAAGTAAATTAATAATGGTCGAGATGAGAGCATTGCGTAAAATTTGTGGCATAACGTTTGCTGACCGCGTTGGGAATGAAGACGTGAGAGAAAGAGTTGGTCTGAAAGAGAGTGTCGGTGTTAAGATAAGAAAAGGCATGCTCCGTTGGTTCGGGCATGTAGAAAGAATGCGGGACCAAAGAATGACGAAACAGATATACGATGCAAAAGTGGAAGAATGTAGGAGCCGACGAAGACCAACACTAACCTACCATAACCAAATCGGTCGTGTTTTATCAGAAGGTGATGTCAGAAGCCCCAGGAACCGGCGAGCGTGCATGTAAAGAGCTATGAATGTCACAGAAGCGAGTGAAGTATCTACGGACCGCGTCTTATGGCGCTCGGTTCTCTCTGCCTACCCCGCAAAGGACTTGGCGTGAAGATATACATACAAGTTAATAATCAATATTTAAACCCAATTGTAAGCGAACAGAGCGTGCGTTAATGTTGTAGATAAACTATTCAATGTCACACACGTGCCACTGCTAAGTCAAAACCAACTAACAACACAAGTCCCAAGTAATACCTAGAACGTAATATGAATTATTAGTACGGTGGCGTGACCGAGGCGCATAAACAACGCCACTCGGGCAGTCTAGACTCCCGCCGATCTAGGACATACAGTAAAACACCATTTTTATTAACTTGGCTTCAAATTTTCCTTTCCGGTTTTGATAACGTTTCATGTTTACATACGTTTACCTATTTTATGTTACGAGCGGTAAGCAAGCGAGCTCGATATCGTAAGAAGGGTGTAACAACCCCGCCATCATCTATGGATACTCAGTTTACGTCACATACAAAGACAACGAGAAGGTTAAACTAACGTCATAATGAAAAGGGGAAAAGAGGAGTACGGTGCAGCCGGACACAGAAAACGGCAGCCAAATAACGATTCAACGGGGGGATGTTTTATTGATGTAAGAGGAGTTATAACGAGCGAATAATTCCTGTATTTCAAGCGTTCTTAGGCTACAGTAGCCACATTACGTCAGGTGGGTAGTATGCTTGTATGCCTCCCGGCGTTGTATAAATATACTAATTGACTAGCGCCTAATAATGGCAACCTTAATTGCAATAGGTTGGCAATATAATATTATATACATATGTATAGCAAAGGCACATAGAACAAACACAGAAGGTCTTTATTGTAGCACAGCCTCACTACACTCTTAAATCCGGTACACTTAGTAATTGAAAGAGAGGAATCAGAAGGAACACGAGGATTACGGTTGACTACGTAATGTAGGAACAAGTGGATGTATGAGCAGAGTGGATTGGCAGTTTTACACCGCTGATGTGGAGAGACAAGTGAGTGCAGGGAACAGCGTGAATGGAGCGTTGGGTAAACTTCTAGACAGGCGAAATCTAAACCCAGGAGACACAGCTTGCGAAAGCAGGTATGGTAGAGAAAGCATGAAAGTAGAATAAAGTCGAGATGCGAGCATTGCGCAAACTTTGTGGCGTAACGCTTGCGTTTTTTTTGTATACAACGTCGGGAGACATACAAGCATACAGTCCACCTGATGTAAAGTTGTCGTAGCCTATTAACGCTTATAACGTATATCAGTCGCGCGATGCCTCCTCTGCTGCTTACACAGCAACTCCTTAGGAGCTTACTGGTGACCTCACTCACACGCAGGAACACAATATTCCTCTAGGGAGTTGTTATTTGGCTGCGGTTTTCTGTGAGGTGGAGGTACTTCCCCAAGCGCGCTGCTTTGATGCGCTGTACCTCTCTTAAACTTGTGTTTAGCATTCATAATGATGATGTAAGGAAGAGAATTGGTCTGAAAGAGAGTATCGGTGTTAAGATAAGAAAAAGCATGCTCCGTTGGTTCAGACATGTAGAAAGAATGTCGAAACAGACATAAAATGGAAAGTGGAAGAATGTAAGAGCCGAGGAAGTACAAGACTTACCTACTGTGAACTATTGGGCATGTTGTACCAGAAGGTAATGTCAGGAGCCCTAGAAACCGCCGGGCGTGCATGAAAAGAACTGCGAATGTTAAAGAAGCGAGTGAGATGTGTAAGGACCGCGTTGACGATCGGTCATCACTGCCTACCCCCAAGAGACTTGATGTATAGATACAGATAGACAAAACAAGTTTATCTTGTGAAACCAATATATCTTCGAGTAGCAGACGACAGACCAGAAAGTTACTCTGCCACTGTGAATTATGTGGGTTCTTACAAGTTTTTTTTAACCCACACAAGCATACAGCCTGCCTGATGGTAAGCAGTTACTCTTACCCTGTAAAAACCTCTACATGCCTTTCTTGAAGAACCCCATAGTCCCTTGTGAAAACCTCTCATTCCACAACTTAATAGTTAATAGTTCGACAAGGCACATGTGATGGCCCTCAACTGGGCTACTGTAACTCCTTGCCGTACAGACCTATACCGTGTACAGTACATGCATATACAATAGTTACTATACATGCAAGATAATTTGTAACAAAATACCAAATCACTTTACGGAGCACCCACTCAGCAGTTTCATATCATCATTACGTAAACAGGTTTGGATTTTTTTTTTTGCAAATAAACAGTTCTTAGGAAAAAGTTATTATTATTTACAATCGACAAATGACTAACGTTCTTTTGTGCATTCTTCTGTATAGTGGTAAGTTTAATTGGCAATTGTTAATTTGTAGAACTAACTTATTAAATCAAAAATTTGCATGCTGATAAAATGGCTAAATAGACGACTTTGTTGAATAATTCACAACATTGAACGTTACGGTACTTAAAGCAAATAATTTATTATGATTAAGTAATGTGCGAATTCTGTAAATAGTTAGTTCATGGCGCGCAGTGCGCCGCGCGCAGGCGGGCTGTGCGAGCGGCGGAAACGGCACGCATAAAACTATATTGCCTTAATTATTTGTCGCGTACACTGCGCCACAGATATTTGCGACGACAACATAAAAAAAAACAAGCATATGATTTACAAACAGTAATTGCCAGCCAATTTAACAGCACAAACGCAATAGTCTATAACTAGACATCTACTTTTTATGACATCGCAAATATTAAATTTGATATTGTTCAATTGTAGACTTTCACAGTTTACATCACTGTTGTATTATCGCCAGTGTCAATCAAACTCGGTTGCAACCTCTTATCGATAATAGTACGAGTTTAAATGCTCATTACGTGACAATCGCTTAAACAGGTATTTCTCAGTCAGCTTTCAGTTGTTACAAGACTCCTAGAGACAAGTACAATGAGCCCGATTGGTACAAGTTTATTTATACTCAAGTGGCAAGCAGGAAGAGGACTTAGTTTACCTGTCGAATTTCCTCGTTTATCTTCCTAAAACTGCGAACATAACTCTTTCCTGTGGCCTAACTTTTGCCTGTGGTGTCCTGCACCTATAGGTTAAAGTGGGGAAACTGTATTGTTGGCTTTGCTCTTCGAGTTTATAGGTATTTGCGCTATAACCATTTGCCAAACTTTTCAAAATGGCCAACCAAGTTACCCTCGCCTAGATGTTTTGTTTATTGTTGTCGACATAGCAATTAAGAAGTCATTTTCTATATTTTCGATGGCAGTCGGGTTAAGAACGACGAATTCATTGTACATAAGCAGCTTGTGTCTTGTCAAAATCCTCTTTTTTTATATAGATACGTCGGGATGCATACGACCCACCTGATGTAAAGCTGTTACCGTAGTCTATGAACGCTCGTAATACATTAAGTATCACTCGCGCGATGCTACGTCTGGTGTTAACACAGCTGCTTTTAGCTCGCTAGCATTTGGCTCCGGTTTTCTGTGAGGTTTTTTCCCATTGCTCTAATGCGCCCTAACTTTTTAAAAAACATCCAGACTAAGGCAAACAGACATGTTCATGCACACAAATGTTTGTTCTGTGTGGGAATCGAACCCACGAGCGTCGGTGACAAAGACACCTTAGCTGTGTAAAAGGAGTGTATGTTTACAGAATCTATTTATTTTACTAAATTTAAACGTTCTTCAATATTTATGAAATATATACGCGGACATGTGTTTTATCCAGCCGAGTGTACTAGCATGTACTACTACGAACCAGCTCCTTGAGCCGGTGCGACAACCTTATCCATGTCAATGACAAGTAACCACGCACACACACACACACACGGACTGATAACTGGCACACATCCTGCATGCGAGCGCATAAGATTGTGAGATTGTCCACATTACTTGATGTAGGTCTAGTCTGTTACATAAGTAACTGGCGGCCGCATATTGTGTACGTAACTTACGTTCGTGGATTTTAATACGACGCCAGAGGACAACCATGCTTACAGCTCGCCTGATGTGAAGCGGCCCATGATATAAGATATTTATTTTTAAGAAAGGTAGAGCGCTTTAAAGCAGCCCTTCTTTATGGGACAGGCCCACCACTCATTCCGACCACTGTGTCTCCTGTGTAGCCAGAATTAACAGCGGACCACCGAAAACGCAATGAACAGTGAAGTCCATTGCTGTCCCGGGGGTTAAACTACAGCTGCCTTGGAACTCACAACGAATTTAATCAGAAGAAATTTGTAAGAGTAAGAAGTTTTCGAATTGACTTCCCCTCTTGGCAAAGCAGCCCGTCTGGGTATGTACCCCCACCGCACAGAAAACCGCAGCAACAACTCCCTTGAGGGTTGTTGTGTTCCTGCCAGTGAGTGAGGTCACCAGGAAGCTCCCAAGGAGTTGCTGTTTAAGAGCAGACGAGGCATCGCGCGAGTGATACTTAATATCATATCAGGTGGGCCATATGCTTGTATGCCTCCCGACGTAGTATAAAAGAAATATATATCGTGCTTTACCAACGTTACTATCTAGCTACTGCTTGGAAGTTTACTGGTTATTGAGTTACTCACAGGAACACCACCGTCCCCCA
The DNA here is from genome assembly GCA_947507595.1 of Pyralis farinalis. Lineage (NCBI taxonomy): Eukaryota > Metazoa > Arthropoda > Insecta > Lepidoptera > Pyralidae > Pyralis > Pyralis farinalis. The sequence goes on along the minus strand of OX382261.1, from coordinate 1,447,133 downwards.
GGGGACATTGTTTGGCTGTGGTCTTCCTTCATCCTTGTCGCCGTCATTTGCTAGGTTAGGATATAGGACGTTAGGATGGACCACTTATACACATGCTGAACCAACAGGCACAGCTCGCTATACACACACGCAGTGCTGGTCCCAATGCTTACTTATGTAAGCGAGAGCTGGGTATGGCAGAGTGAGCATGAAAGTAGGACAAACGCGGTCGAAAGGCGAGCGTTGCGCAAAAATTATGGCGTAACGCTACCCCGCAAGGGATTTGGCGTGGAGTTATAGATAGACTTATACCCGAAGAATCGTTCGATGATATTTTGACCAGGGATGTAAATTTTAATATTATCTTTAGAGACTAAGTCGAGCTCACCTGCATGTGGTGCACCATGCTAATTAAAACGAGAGCCTAGCTAAAAAAGTTAGGGCGCATCAAAGTACCCCGATTGGAAAATTCCTCGCATCTCACAGAAGACTGCTGCCAAATGACAACTCCCTGAAGGGTCGTTGTGTATCTGCCTGTATATGTGAAAGAGTGTTTTTTTAGGGAGGCATACAAGCATACGACCCACCTGATGTAAAGCGGGTACCGTAGCCTATTAACGCTTGTAATATATCAAGTATCACTCGCGCGATGCTACTGCTGCTTACACAGCAACTCCTTGGGAGCTTACTGGTGACCTCACTCACACGCAGGAACACAACAACCCTCTAGGGAGTTGTTATTTGGCTGCAACGGTACCAGTAAGTTCAGGAAGCTCCTGTAATGCTATGTTATTCCCACCTCCAGGAGCTTCTGCCTCTCAGTTAATTCCACTTTCAGGTGAGAAATCAGCAAGAGGTCTATACCTACTTCTGCAAACATACATGTTATGATACTTGTATAATAAATGAATCATTCGGCTTAAACATTCATAGCTCTTTTCAAATATTTCGTCATATTTCAATATATAGTGTAAATTTTTAAGTGCCAAACCTGAAAAAACTTGTGTGAGAACTTGCATGTAAGTACTCGTAATATTGTCAAAGTTTTAAGTAATTTTTCCATTGAATTTGGAATGCTAGCGATGCATGCATGTTAGTATTTTAGGGTTGGCAACGCACGAGTGACATTGCAAATGTCCATAAATTACGGAATCTGCTTACCATCAAGCAGACCGTATATTACACACCTTAGTGGTACAAAAAATATTTTTTAGAAGAGATTCTTCTGATACTAAGTAATTGCGTAACATCTTTATTTTGCAACATAGAGAAGAGTACAAACTCGGGCTTATCCCTCTAAGGGATCTCTTTAGCAGCCTTAAAGTATTTGAGAGGATTGGAACTACACGAGAAATGCGTCTAATTTATCGAGTAATGATCGGGACCCTAGATAATCTGACCACGACGTGTTACAATGCCAGCCCGACAAGACATGTGTGCTGCACCGGTCATGTGCCGTGCCATGTTCTCATTCCCAGGTCGGGGCGCACCCGTGGTCGGTACTAGTATTGGGCGACCAGGTGTTACCATTCACTTTTCTGTTAATTGCCTCTTTTCTCTGATATATTCCACAGATGAATTATTGTCCATTTAGCACAGCGATTTTATGCTTCCCTGTCTCGTAACGTAAAATCTGAAGCCTTATTGGATCACTTTATTGTTCGTTTGTAAATCTACTCGTCGCGGCCCTTTTATATAGAATAAATATGTCAAAGTAACATTTAAAACATATTTATATTAATGTGTGGATATTAGTAAAAATCGGTCAAGTGCGAGTCGGACTCGCGAACCAAGGGTTCCGTGCCATTATCTATAAAACGGCAAAAAAAACACGTTTGTTGTATGGGAGCCCCCCTTAAACATGTTGTTTTATTTTAATTTAATTATTTATTCTTAAAGTGAATATATAACTAAATATTCTGTGAATATTTCAAGCGTCTACCTGTTGCCGTTATCAATATCGAGCAAAAATGAGCAAAAAAATCACGTTTGTTGTATGGGAGCCCCTTTAAATATTTATTTTATTCTATTTTTTAGTATTTGTTGTTATAGGAGCAACAGAAATACATCATCTGTGAAAATTTCAACTGTGTAACTATCACGGTTCATGAGATACAGCCTAGTGACAGACGGACGGACGGACAGCGGAGCCTCAGTAATAGGGTTCCGTTTTACCCTTTGGGTACGGAACCCTAAAAATGGGGTATGGCAGTATCGGAGACATGGCCGTGAGTTTTACGTAATACGTCTTCGGAACGGGGAAACGGAAGTGAGTTATACTAATAGGACATTATATGATGTCAAGTGATGTAATTAAATTTTGAACGTAAACCATAGATATATAGCTACAATACGGAACTATATCCCCAGATTTTGTTGAACTATTATTTACATCGTACCGTATCATAATTTTCAAAAAGCAAATGTTTCTGTTGGTATGCATGTAAATAACCATTTAGTTTTTATCGATATAAATTTAAATTTTAAAGTTAACAGTTTAACGTAAGTAGCGTAAGTTTAACAGCTTAGTTATATATTGAAATGTATTTTCTACATGAGATCGAATGGTCGATACGAAGCTTAAAAAATGGAAAATCAGCGGGAATTGATCTGATCACAGCTGAGATGATCAAATTAGGTGGCACTTACGTCCGGGACGCCTTCTGGTACCTATGCTGGAGAACTGGAAGGGTCCTAATGAACTGGAGACGCGCAGTCATCGTGCCCTTGTATAAAGGCAAGGGATCACGCATGGACTGCGCCAACTATAGGGCCATCAGTTTGATCAGCTTAGCAGCAAAAGTATATGGAAAGGTGATTGAAAGGAGAATGAGGGTGAAATCCGATGAAATGCTGTGGGACGCACAACGAGGTTTCCGAAATGGAACGGGATGTACGGATCAAGTTTTCTCGCTCCGCAATATCGTAGAGAAGCATCTGGCCATAGACCAGAAGGTTTTCTGCGGTTTTGTGGATCTTGAGAAAGCCTTTGATAGGGTTGTGCGAAAGGAACTGTGGGACATATTGCCGAGATATGGGATTGACGGTTCACTGCTCCGTGCTGTGCAGTCCACTTACAAGGATTGCTCAGCATGTGTGCGGATAAACGGTGGCATGTCACCCTGGTTTGATTTGGCATGGTTCGGGCATGTAGAAAGAATGCAAGATGAAAGAATGACGAAGCAGATATACAATGCAAAAGTGGAAGGATGTAGGAGCCGGGGAAGGCCAAGACTTACATACCATGACCAAATTGGTCATGTTCTATCAGAAGGTGATGTCAGGAGCCCCAGAAACCGGCGTACGTGCATGAGAAAAGCAATGAATGTTAAAGAAGCGAGTGAGATATGTAAAGATCGAGTCACGTGGCGCTCGGTTCTCTCTGCCTACCCCGCAAGGGATTTGGCGTGAAGTTATAGTAGTATAGTAGTATTTTCTACAACTGACTCTAAAATGTAAAAAATCGAAAAAAAGCATAAATAATAACGTAAAGCGGGTACAGTCGCGGCCATAAGCTAGCGACGAAAGCTGGCCTCATTTTGAGCTGAGCGACAACAAATTCAATCGTAATAATGTATGAAATAAATAAAATTGCATATGTCCTCGAATAATCGATCGTAAGGACTTAAGAAAGAATTAGCATTAATGCAAGTTATTGTGGTTGCATCGCAAGTACAGAGGGGTTCCGTATTACTTACTGCTAGTAATTTTACTTTTAATACGAACTTCGTTCTCTCAGCGTACGGAAACTTATATATTGTGTTGCAACATTTGTGAACTCGTGTTCAATACGAAATGGCCTTCTCGGAAACATATCTCGTAGACCGTATTCGTAATGATGATGTTAGAAACAGAGTTTGTCGGAAAAAGAACGTCGGTGTTAAAATAAGAAGAGGCATGCTCCGTTCGTTCGGACATGTAGGAAGAATGAAGGATGAAAGAAACAGATATACAAGGTAAAAGTGGAGGGATGTAGGAGCCGAGGAAGGTCAAGACTTACCTACCATGACCAAATTGATCATGTTCTATCAGCCTTAGAAACCGGCGAGCGTACATGAGAAGAGCAATGAATGTTAAAGAAGCGAGTGAGGTGTGTAAGGATCGCGTCACGTAGCGCTCGGTTCTCTCTGCCCCACAAGGGATTTGGCGTGAAGTTATAGAGAGATCTTCTCTCCTATACAAAAAAAGTACTTCTTTACCAGTATTTCTAAGAGTTTTGCCGTAAGTCCGAAATTCTAGTTATCAGGGATAACATAAACTTGATAGTTTTATTTAAACGGCAGATAATAAATCAAGCGTTATTAATTCTATTTTTTGTTTAGAGCAGAGGTTAATAATACCTACAGTCTGCCTTGTCAACACGAAATGTCTCTATTTATCGGACATATTAAAGTGGCGCCAGCTGCAACACTAGCTATGAGATGCCAAATCCATTGAATTGAAACTATATGTTACGAAAATGTATATATATGTTATGTTATAATGTATATACGAGTATGTTAGTACTTAGCGCACGCGTCACAGGAGTCCGTAAAACGTGCATCTTGCTCTCGGAAATCTCAGTCTCTGACAAAATCTCTGATATGTTAAAATGTTATGGTTAATATGTTATTTTTCGACCTGATATTATGTCCGAAATTACGAATATATACTAATGGATTGCAAATATTCTATTGGTATACTGTACTTTAGAGAGTAAAAAGTTATTGTTTCCTTGGTCCTTTTATAAATCAACAAGGTATGTGCATGGAATTTATTTTTGACATGCTTTTATTTTGTCGACCTGTATACAACTGTGTAATGTAAATGTGCGCTACAGAGTGAGCAAGTGGACTGTATTTATAAATAGGGTCGAAAAATGGTAAAGCAAGACACGTTCTTTGAGGTCAAAGGGTATAATAATAAAATATAGAAAAATACAAGAAATCCGTGCCCGAACATAAAAGCGAATCTAAGCCACGTACACCAAAAAATCACTAACGTCAAAATCCCAAAAAAAGATGTAAAATAACTAAAAAGGTTGCCTTCGGCAACAGTAAACTTATATTTAAATACGGAATTCTAATTATTTTATTAACACAAACTGTTGCAATTGAACCTAGGTGTGGTGGACATACATAAATATACCATCGAGCTGATCTGATCATGAAGGGCGGAGGCTTGATTAACTTTTCTTAAAAAACCTTTTGGGTATACACCGTGTTATTTCCATATGGTTTACCGTACCGCAATTAGTATCATATTAGTATTTAGTAAGTATTTTTCATTTTTAAGCAGTGACAACCCAGCGGATAAATGACCCACTTATTGTCCAATAAATCCTTAATTCGAATCCTGGAATGTACCACTAAATTCATGATTACGAATTTATTTATATATTTATAATTACCACTTGCTCGGTGATGAAGGAAAACATCGTGAGGAAACACGCACGTCCGAGAAATTATATTTCGAAAGACGTGTGACCGAACCTAAGAAAGGTCTGGACTTTCCACCGGACTGTGGAAGTCTGACGGTAGTCGCTCGATGTTAAACTCAATATGTTCGTTAAATCCTTAGACTTAAGTAGCGGACATCGTCAATTCTAATGGAGTAGGAAACGCACAACGCTGAGAAGAAAAGTATTTTTCGGTCAAAAAATCAAAATATATGCGAGCTGAGACTTAGAGAACCCTAAAAGTAGATAAGATTCGATGCGCGCCCTCGTTGTATATCAATAAGTTACTTTCAAAATAAGTGACAATTACCTAGTGCATGAGTTTTGCAACGCTTGAATCCGGGCCGCTACCTCATCAATTTTAATGATCACCAATTCTACTCATCAGGTCCATACGCAGTTGTTTGCGCCGTAGGGAGGATACGAGGCCGCGCGCCATGAAACTTGGAATATGTGTTTAGGTACCACTGAGGTAATTTAACTATTAAAGAGAGTGCACCTTAATCTCACCTGCATTTTATACTAAGGTGCTTATTATGCACTCGTAACGTTTCAGGTTAACATGAGTATCACTTGCGAGTTATTGACTCTGGAAAATTATCCCAGAGCCTTTTTAAACGATCCAATGTCTTTTGGAATGATTATGGTAGAAAGTGCCTTCTGCATAAAATTAGAAGGTGACTAAATAACTTTTTTTAATACTTATATTTTCGCCCGGATATATTTTTAATACTTATTCAAGAAGGTTCTATGTAGACACATATGTCTTTTCTATCCCACTTTCCTTGTCTTTTAACCGACTTTTCCTTTATTTGTATGTGTATAATGTGATGGTTGTGTACAATTGCGGTTAAAATTTAACAAAGTTGTGATGATAATCTTGGTTAAACGGCAGATTTTATATAAAAAAGAGTAACCAAATTTCTTAAAGTCTATATTTTTTTAATACAACGTCGAAAGGCATACAAGCATACGAGCCACCTGTTGTAAAGCGGTTACCGTAGCCTGTTAACGCTTCAAATACATTAAGTATCACTCGCACGATACCACCTCTACTGTAAACGTGCGAAGCCTCCCCTGTTGCTTACACAGCAACTCGTCAGGAGCATCCTGGTGACCTCACTCACACGCAGGAACACAACAACCCTCTAGGGAGTTGTTACATGGCTGTGGTTTTTTGTATCAGTCGTTATTTCTTTTTCATGGCTTCTATAATCAGTATAGATATACATCGATGATTTAATTAAGTTGTTTTATGAAAAAAGATGAATAAAGGCTTTGATATATCATCATCATTTTTCATATCATGTCCAGAGGCAAATAAGCCTACGGTCCACCTGATGTGAAGTTAACGTGTATTCCATCGCAATATTAGGAGGTTGTCCCTGCCTCTCCCGCAGCCAAATAAACACCTCCTCAGGTGCAGGAAGGAACACGATAACTCTCTAAAATTAATTAGTACAATTTCTACTCAAAAATCTAATACAAACAAATTCCATACAAATAAAATGAACGTCCATCAATATGGTGGATGCATCTCTAAACAAATGAGATTCAGTTTGAAGGTGCCCCGGTGTATCTAAATGCATTACGATGCAGCTAACGGGTCACATGCCGTGCCACTCATTGGACCACATACATTTTGATTCGGCACGTGAGTCATAAATTATGGATCCCCCTTGGATGCGGCAACTGCATGCAATATTTATGGGGAGTATTGGATACACTTTCCTCCTCTGTTTGATTTTATTAAATGTTCGAGAACTTTCGTGAAAGTTGAAGTAAATTTCTTTTAAATAATATGACGGTGTGATACCAAATAATACTAATTATTACTGTTAAAAAAAATAAAAATAAATAAGCACGTTGCTTGGCCGCCATTAATAAAATTATGTTTGTTTTTTGTATTTTTAAGCTAACTTGGTAGTAAGAAATATCTTCACGTTTTTCCTGTAATATTCGTATATGTAGTTCTTATCGACTCTATTGGTTTCAGATATTTAGCTTTGATTTTGTTTTTAATCGTATATATGGAAACATGTAGTTACATTTCATTAATGATTATGACATAAGATAAAGATGTATTACCCTTTTTGTACTGAGAATTTTAGCAGATACGATATTAATTAATTACTAAAATATAAACATTTCGAGGTAGTGCCAATCTATCGTTTACTGAACGACTCAAGTAGATAGTCAGCGACAGCCAGCCTCGTGGACTGATGGGTAATTATATTGCACAAACAACATGACTATTCTATCATAGCAACATTCCCTTGCGACCCTGAATCGCGCTATCGACGCCACTTGTCGTGCTATTGTCCTTACTGCACGACCGCTGATAAACACGTCTGGACGCTCCATACAGTTGACACAGTTTATCTTCACACTGAACTAATATGCGTGTTATCTGTTTGATTTAGTTATTGCTACCTGTAATTGCCCAACGATGAGGGGGTTTTTACTGACGTCAAAAAAAAAACAGTAGGTTCTATAATCATAACATGTATTGTCTTCTTTTTGTTCTTAATGTACATCATTTCTGTCTTGTTTTTCCTCATTTCTGATACTTTTTCACATTCACATAACATCTAAAGGCGGTTTCATATTATTTTTGTGTGATGTGTTTTTAATAAAGACCAATCACAAATATTTATTTTGTAATCATTTTATCTATAAAATATTTTTCATTGCCGTATCCAAATGTTTTATTTCTAACTTCAATGGTATATTACGTTACTCTTATTCAATTCATTTTCATTTTAAAGAGTTATCCCGTTCGAATGACCTGAAAATATAACTTTATAGATATGCCAATGATATTAATGTATTTATTTAACGTTAAGGAAAATACGTCAACATGTCATAATTTTTTCACATTGAAATATGAGCAGTTAGGAATTTGTGGTTCATTTGTACTTAAAATAACCGCAAAAAACAATATTGAAACTGATGTTACCATTACCACCTCATTTCATACATGTCCGCCGTTTACCGTTACTACTCCTGATATCTGATACCATATCCAATTTAGTCGTAGCTTACTCTCGGTATTCCCCGGCGCCTATATCCTTCCGTTTCACATTGCATGTTTACATATATCAATTAATAACAATAATTGAAATTAATCTGTTTTAAACTAAAAGAAAATTACTAGTCCCTGGTTCATGTCCTGTTATAGGCATCTGCTGCGAAATTCATATCTTCGAATTTATGTACATATTTGGAATTGTCACTTGAGGAAACCTGCACGCCCATAAAATTATATTTCGAAAGACGTGTTACCTAACCTAAGAGTGGCCAGATTTTCTCTCTAGGCTGTGGAAGTCTGTCTGCAGTCGTACCACGTCGTATTCAGTATTTTCGCCAAATCCTAATGGATTAAGAAACGCGAATATTCTTCATCTTCCTAGCGAAATTCGAAGCGAAACACTAAAATTAGTATTTTGTATAACTACGTCGTGTATGTAATATCGAAATTAAATTATTATAAAAAATACTCGCTCATCCACATAGGATATGAAAAATGTTTCGTTTTTGCAAACGGCGCCACGAAATTAATGAGGGGCTATTAATTATTTCGGGAGTGTTTAACATACGTGTTCTCATGTTAGTATGGGTTCGTATACGAGGTGAATTTAGTTCGTCTGACTGGTCGTGCAGCAAGGAGCACATCAAAGTTACGAGTAGTTTGGGATGTGCACGTGCAAGTGATGTGCCCTGTTCACTTTTTTTTCTATATTAGAGGGGGCAAACGAGCAAGTGGGTCACCTGATGGTAAATGGTCACCACCGCTCATAAACATCAGCAACATCAAAGGGTCACTGATCCGTTGCCAGCCTTCTTCTTTCTTTACTACGTCTTCTCTTTCTCTTATCTTTGTATACTATGTCGAGAGGCATACAAGCATACGGCCCACCTGATGTGAAGCCGGTACCGTAGCCTATTAACGCTTGCGATATATTAAGTATCACTCGCGCGATGCCTCCTCTGCTGCTTACGCAGCAACTTCTTGGGAGCTTACTGGTGACCTCACTCACACGCAGGAATACAACAACCCTCTTAGGGAGTTGTTATTTGGCTGCGGTTTTCTGTGAGGTGGAGTTCTTCCCCAGACTGGTTGTTTTGATGCGCCCTACCTCTGTTAAAACATCCAGATCATGATAAAAGGACATGTTCATGCACACAAATGTTTGCCTTGTGTGGGAATCGAATCCACGAGCGTTGGTGTCAAAGTCGCGTCATTTACGGCTGAGCCACCGAGCCGAAAAGGCTCTTTTATTGGCACCCATATGGTATTTGTTCGGAAACACCGCTGAGGGTAATTTATGCCATAAGTTGAACAGCTCCTCCGAACACTCCCCATGATACAATTTGTACAGTTCACAAAGAGAAGCAACATCAACTTTAAGGCACGGCTATATTTCATAAGCAAGTCGACTGTGCTTGTACTGACTGCCTCTAACTCCAAGGGTTATATTTCTCGACATGAGTTGATGCAAGAGCAGCGGGCATGATATTCCCTGTGTTTTAACCCGTCGAGGCCCGTTATATACTGTTTGCCGTAACGCGCATGGCTTGATAAAGCCACGCGGGTCTCAACACGGAGCGCATGGTTCGATAAAGGTACTCGGTACCTGAAAGATTAAGCATACATTCATACAACCGAAATCGAATCACGCCATCTTGAATGCAGTTTATATAAAAATTACTTCCATTAGGCTCATTGCTGACAGTGGGTGCGTTCAGTGCCTGTAAAATTTAGAAGCCGACTTTAACTTGATATTCGTGGTGAAGTGATTCGCGATTTGCATCACACGAGTAATACTTAAAACGTTCGACATTTGTACTCTTCTCTTTGTACTACCCGATAGGAACTAAATTCGAATTGTAGTACAGCTTAATGCACTCTTAACTGCGCCCTCATGCCTGTTCCCCATTGGGATAGGCAGAAACTATACAACGCCAGGTGCACAGATCCAAACATACTCCTCTCCTTCCACACATATCAACATCTTCACGCATGTCATGTTTCTTTTACCACTCAGATATAATATGTATCGTAAGATTGTTAATACATTTGTATTTAGGGTCCGTCCGTGCCCAAACCGTTGGCACAAGATCCTTCTGCTGTACGCGACAGATCCGTCACAGAGTTGTATCTTTGAACCGTAATAGGTAGAAACTTCACAGAATAAAATAAAATAATAAAAGAGTTAAAAATTAAAGGAGGTAAGGGAAACGTTTATTTTTCGGCGACTTCTACCCAGTTGAGAGGGTTGTTGTGTTAATGAGGTTACGAGTAACTCCTGAGGAGTTATAGGCATAGCGCTTATCTTAATGCAAATATTTATAAATCACAGCAACCTATTCATATTAGGTGGGTCGTATGCTAGATTGTCTCCCGTCGTCGTATAAAAAAACTGTCCCACATGAAGCACACGTCGCGACACGTGTCAGTGGCGTCGCGCGGGCGCCATTTTTTCCATAGACAAAGTGCACGCTCCATTGGCCGTGGTGCGCGACTGCACGCCCATGGGTGTCAGAACATGAGATTAGAATTTCACGCTAACGAATAAGGAGAATTTTATGTCTTTTTTTGTTAGAATTGCTACTAGATGTCACTGGGATAATGTTTGCCAATTTATTATAATTTTATGAGTCTTAATTGGGTGTTAGGTCCATTTTTTATTATCTAATATGATCGATGACTTACTTATTTTTGGCTAATAATTTTGAGAACTTTAATATTATTCTTTTGTAAAATACTTGCCAGGAACGTAAGTTAGTTATTATTTTACACAAATATATCTATGCTTTCATTTCACTTATTTTTTATGTTTTTACAGAGACGTATTTTGTAAATTATGGCATTATTTATTGCAGGTAAGTCAATTATATTTTTGTGCAAGCCGACTGACGATAAAAGGTAAGTTATAGAAATATTTGTTTTAAATGCTCTTTACAAATATATATTGAAATTATCCTATGTATTTAGTAATATGCTGATTGAAAATTTTACTTGACAGCTACTAAACAAAAATAATTGTCAACCCCATCTCTCTATGTGCCTTGTAGTTCGGCTCGCTCGCACAATCTGACCCATCCACTGCACGCTGCGCGCGCATTTAATGTCATTTGAGCGCGGTGCAACATTGCACTTGGCTCGTTACGTACTGTGCCGAAGTATGTCAGGGTTGCGGGCGCAGCAGAAAATGCGCGGGCCGACCCGCGCACCAACGCTAGTGTAGATCACTGGCGATTTATTGCCTAGACTTGTTTTAGCTCGTGACTTTGTTTACGTAATTAACACTTTTAACATCCTACTATTCTATTTAGCACGTATAAGGATCTGCATAGTATTCTAGAACTTTGTTCGATAAAGGCTTATACAATAATCCGAAAGCTAAAATTAAACTAATAAAAATGCCGTAATACTAATCCATTAATATTCTTTTATAGTATAAGAGAATAGCAAACAATATAACACAAATTATATTGTAATGACATAATCCTATGCTGCAGTTTTATAAAACATAACCTATAAATTTCTGTGCTTATTATACATATACTTTTCTTTACAATACATGGACAGTTTCCTTTTTGACATTTGGTATTAGATATTTAAAATACGAACTCGTCATTTATTTAAACCTCAACTTAAATCCAAGGCTTTGTACACACGCAAAAACCCGCTAATTGCATCTGATACACACACTATTACATATTACTTAACACACAAACGGTCGCACATACCTGCATCCTGTCCCACAAAGTGAGGTGAACCGGTCCATGATCTATGGATGTCTATGGTTGTACTCTATGTACGAAGTACCTATTACTAACTCTATATCTATGGCAAAAACTACGCGCCATACGAGTTTCTACTAGGCATTTTGTTGATGCATGCAAGGTTGAAATAAATAATAGTGAAGTATTTGAGAAGCTAATCCTTATTCGATAAAATTAACCTTGCCATCTAATACACATTATTATACATTTTTAGATGTGTCTTTATTTTTTTGCCCTTAAACGATAGGCTAAAGAAATTTATCTATGCAGACGAGTGTTGTCATCAACTTGTTAGTTACCTATCTAAATAATCCGTTGTATGCCATTCAATTGTTCTACAAAAAATGCATCAACTTTCAACGTTCTTGAATAACGTTTCGTAAGTTATATAATATAGATCTTTTAATATTTATATTATAGCTTAGAGATATAAATATATTACTATTATACTTATGTTTAATATTATAGTCGTTATGTGTATGAAAATGCACATATAACAACCACAGTATATCGATTATCAATGCTGACAATTAGCGAATGGTGGCGGTAATGTCGATCACCGCTGTCACGGACGGTGACATTCACAAGTTAAGTAACTGCATTATCACGGACCCCATAAATTTGTTGAAAAAGGTATTACGAAACAAATAATTAATATTTTACACGGTCCAAAGAAAAATATTCCATATTGTACCATGTTACGTTCGCTTATTATTAAGCGCGTAATTTAGACATTTATTTCCTGCATTTACTTCTTTTCAAAGTCAAAAGAAGTTTAGAGATCAAGTAATATTTCTGAAATAATCAGAACACCGAAGAAAACAGAAACCAAACTTAAAGTGTATATGTTTATTACTAATTCTTACTTTTTAATGAATGAAGTGGTTATTTCAAGTACATAGATATTTTGATGATCGAAGAGTATTATATGCTACTCAAAGAAATACGAGTACATTAGAGAGAAATCACTGACAACAGACAATGTTCATATTTAAATATGTACAGTCGACAGCTGATCAAGCATGACATGTTGACAATTGAACCGTCCTTACGCCGTTCTAATAGTGATAGTTTTTGCAGTGCACGTCGCTTTTTACAGTTCCTGATCAATAATTACTGAAACCTCGGAGTTTTTACATACCTTAGTAAGGTTAGTTTAGTATATGAAAGGAACCAGTCAAATGGGGTTTCATCTGTGAATTGCCATTTTCGCCTTAAATTAATAATTAGGACGAAGAAACAATGCCACAATTCTCATAAATAATTCATGATATTTTGCGTTTGTCTCTACTTTCAAACTATAAAATTGTTTATTGCCATATTGATAATTGCTACTATCGTGACTACATTGGAAATACAGCAGTGAATATGCACATGAAGTTATCCATATACTACTAAGGAAGCAAGCGAATGCCCTGTCTGTTAGTAAGCAGCCATTGCAGCATCTTCAACTTTGCTCTTCGTCGAAGCTCCATTATTCTAGTAAACATCATGGATTTTTTTCTCTACTATCCAGGCATAATTATCATCATTTGAAAGTACTCGTAAATTGAAATTTAAATCTTTCAATCAACCTTTACTTTATACGCTCATTGATACAAACCTTAACCAATGTCCAATTAAGTAACAAACATTGTATGCACTAATGCTGCCCTCCCCATTTAGCAGACCTAAATTATAATCAGGTCTAATTAACCATGTTTAGATGCCAGCAGATGCTCAAACAAAGTCCCAGTAAGGGATTAAATACTCGAACGCACAGATATAGAGGCTTGTTCGGCGAATTGCTAGGAATCTACGGTCAACTCTAAATCTGCCTTGTATGGCGATTGAAGGCTGTTTTACTATGCGATACGTTATGGCAAGTAGTCTAAGGGACCGTATCTTTAACATCAATGTGTCATTTCATATTTAAATTAAAAACGTGTACAACTTAAACGAAAATATACGAGTATCATTGTATGTAAATATTGTATACAGATATAGTGTAATTTTAATTAGGTTAATGTTATACAATAACATCATTTTTGGCGTGACACGTGATATAAAACAAAATGTTAAACAGCATTTAGCATTATAGACTTTAATGCTAATAAGTGACCAGGACTTCTATATTGTGTGCACATTTTGATTTAGGCCCAAGCATGGCAGTCTGCATATCATTAAAAAGTCGTTTCAGTTTAATGACTCAAGGCAAAATATCTGTATACAGTAGTCTTACCGTAAAATAATATTATTCTAAACTGTAAAGCCATATACGAGACGATATAATAGCAAAAATATGTGAATGTGTACTGCTAGCACATTCATATTATTATAATATAAAATTGATATTATTTAGCACTCTCTATTGATCTCTTTCTTAAACAGCGACGACAGAATATTTTTTACTTTTATAGAGATATCTTATATTGCTAACAAACTATGCCAATGGTAGTCTATATCTATATGAACTGACGCCGTGAATCTTTATAATAACTGCAAATCTACAATTACAAAATTGACAAAAAAAAAACAAAAGGGAAAAATGGAATATTACTATTAGAATAATAAAATCTATACAGATATATTAAAAGAGTAGTTTATATCGAAATAAAATAAATTAATAGCTATTGTAAAATGCCGCACTTACACAAATCTAAATGTAAACCTGTTAGCAAACCTTAATAATTAAATAAATAAATCTATATATTTAAAATTCGAAGCTCGAAATTCAATTGACGCTCTTATTACGTACAGGATAAGAACGATACAAAGATCAAAGTGCTTGGCGTACACTTAGCTGCACTAGATTATCTTATTGTTATCAGAATACAGTCAGTCGTCAAGTTTCATGAAGGTACAAATAACGGTTGAAATTGGATTCTATACCTTCGATTACGTACAAGTTGACTAATATAAAGCTGAAAAAGTTTGTAATTGTAGCAGTAGGCGATTTAAGGTACTTGATATTTAATTATTTTAAATGAGCAATACTTGTATAAACATAAATATATTTAGATTAGAAAAGGCTCAAACGACTTGAATCAAATTTTGTATTAATATGAATTCTGCTTTTTAAATTTACTTCCTGAAAAAACGTGATGTTACACAAAAAAAAAACGCCAAACGAGACTCGGTCGCCAAGGTGTCAAATGAATAAAAGGAGACAGAAATGGATAAATATCCCCCTAGGCCATCTACAGAATCAAACCTAACCTCACCTACACGATGTGTAACCTGTGAAATGGTAAACTACTCTATGCAACAGTCCTCAGCTAAGTAACACCTTCTTGGAGGGTTGTAGCGTTCCTGCAAGTGGTTAGCAGTAAACTCTGAGCGAACTCATAAATTATGGTAGTTTACATCGAGCAGACCGTAAACTTGTTCACTACAAATTAAATGAATGTTGGGACCACTTCTCTTGGTCTAGTCCATAACCTGCTCGGTACGGCGAGCGGTCGTTCGTATGTGCGAACTGCAAGGTCTCTGCCGGCAGGTTTCACCACACGCGGACAGAACGAGCGTTGCCTAACATTTGGACGTGCCCCGCAAAAATGTACATTCGTTAAATACTTGTTTTTTTATTTCACTCATTGATGGAGGACAAAACATAAGCTTTCAAGGATAGATTGAATTTATCCCTTGTTGTGTTCATATTTTACCATGACATGAGGTTTGCAGAAGGAAAAAATGACGAAACATATATATATACAACGCGAAAATGGAAGGATATAGGGCGGCCTAGACTTCAGGATGACTAGGTGATGTTAGAAACGGATAACGTGCATGATAAGAGCCGTGAATGTTAAAGAAGCGAGTGAGGTGTGTAACCGAGCCATGGCGCTCAGTTCACTATGCCTGTTTCGCAATGGACTTCACATCATGATATGAATTGATAGAAAGGCATATTTATAGAATTTCGTATAACGCAGGTTTTGTATTTCGACTTTTGCTACCATAACAAATGAACGTTATTTGTTTGAGGTAAGATTTCAAGAATGAGGTATATTTAAAACGTTCAGTGTTGCCAAGGGCCCAAGACAACTCAAAAGATTCTCAGTTAAATAAACTTGTTAATTGCTAGCTATATAAGAGTGTTTATTGCTACCTCGACCCTTCATGCTCACATATTTTCCTTTTTCTTTTAGACACATCTGCACACTTGCTTCAATGATTGTGTTAGTGGTCATTGTAACATTATCCTATTGTGCTGACTCCATTAGATCCTGGACTGGTGTTATCATATTTAGGACAGTAATATTGTGCTTTAATGTTTATAATTTGTTTGTGTGCCATATTAATTAAAAACTAAACGGAAGTAGCTTGGCAGTACCGTATTATTGTATTGACAAACGAAGTACGCTAGAGTACCGAGAAACTTATTAACGAGATTATTGTAAGTTGAAATATGGTTTCTAAAAATACTAACACGCAGTTCGATCTCATAAAAGATTAAAGATCTCCTTCCAAGCGTTATACCGTTTCCTAATCCATTAGGATTGGCGGGACCCGCTACCTAAGCCTAAAGATTTGGCGAAGATACTTATTTTGACATGAACCGACTGCCGTCACTCCTCCACGACCCGGAGGAAACCAGACCTTTCTTAGGTTTGATCACACGTCTATAGAAAAATAATTTCTTGGACGTGCTGGTTCCCTCACGATGTTTTCCATCACCGACAAGCAAGTGATAATTACAAATAAGTACCTACATAAATCCGAAAACGCGAATTTATTGGTACATGCCAAGATTCGAACCCGGGACCTATCAATGCCGGCCTGACAATCCTTATCCACTGGACTATCACTGTTCATAAAACTTTAAAGATTCCTAGTAGTAATTAGTTACACCTAGTTTTACATTAGTGTATAAGTAGACAAAACAAAATTTACTTTCGTCGTTCAAAATTCAATGATACTAAACTCGTGACAGTACGTTTGATTTACCTAATCTAGTCATAAAAACCGTAACAATTATTAATCCGAGGAAAAGCATCCAACACGTAGATACCCTTTCAAGAATATTGATGCAATGTGGTACTTTAATATGTATTTTACTAAAAATAAACATTGAAGGAAAATTACTTATATGATTAATTCCATATCAATAATAAAAACTATGTTTTAATCGATTTAAAAAAAGAAGTGTTATTTTGTAATGTGTGTCTTGTGTGGGAATCGAATCCACGAGCGTTGGTGTCAAAGTCGAGTCATTCACGACTGAGCCACCGAGCTTGTCAATTTATTTTATGTTATTAAGTTATGACTTCACTGAAATTAGTTTCAAACCTTTGCTTATATATATTTACAAGTTCTGTTCAGGAACACCGTTCCTATATGAAATCTATATGTCTGTCTGTGTATGCGTTTGTCTGGTTGTGGATATTCGAATTTTGACTTCAGATTCGGATTCAGCATAAAAAAGTAGAATAGGAATGTTCAGGAACACCGTTCCTATCTCTTAAGGAACGCGGACAAAATGACCGACAAATAAAAAATAATATTGAATTGTTATATAATTGACGAGCCAGGTAATGTAAGCTTGCGCATTCTCAACTGGTTTTATTGTTAAGCTATCGATTCGTCAACGAAAAATCGTTAAAGTTGCGACTCGAGTGAAGTCAGTCGACTTCATTGAAGTAGGTTATCACAGTTTTTAAATTTTGACATTATTAACACAACAAAACACACAATCGTCTGACCTTAAACAAACAAACAAATGTGTTGTAACTCTTATATTACGTTGATAATAACATTTTCCTGATAAACTACTTTTGTTGATAAATTCACTCGCAGCAACCGACAACCAATCTTGGAGACCAGAGTTACTATAGTAAATATATCGAGGAATGTAACGGACGCCCTTGTACCCTTTTAATGTATTTATTCTGGCCTATTCTACTATTTTAAGAGTGACTGGAAGATCGAACGCATGATGGGACGTTCACTCTCATATTACCATACAAACATTATATGGGTTGTTAACTACGAGTATTGAAGAGTTATTTTCACGTTCAACATCCATCTGTGACCGGGGGACCTACCACTTAAGAAGAAGATTCAGACCGGATTTTTTAATGCTGAAAATCTAATTTCGGTTTAGGTTAATAGCGCCTTTAGCTAAGGCGACAAGGAAACTCCACCTCTACCGATTGAATATAAGAATATTATCACTTATCTAAACCGAACAACATTATTTGGAATGAAAAAAATAATCTCTATAGATAGATAGAAAAAAAATCTATTTCTAATGATAAATAGAAATCAATAAACATAAAGCATCTTTTACCTTAAGCGATAGGTACCCAGTTCGATGCCATAACTGCCTAATTTCAATTTTGGTGGGTGCAATTTAATTCCATCAATTGTTTTCGTCCATCAATTTCCGTTATGTGGGAACACTAAAAAAATATCTGTTCTCTATTTGTGAGGAATAAAGTTAACATAAACACATAAACAAAAATACTTTCAATTAATAATTAAACCTTTATACATCCTGGTTGAATATAACAGTAGTAAAAATTAAATACCATATCAAACATATATATAGGCTGCCATAGGATAAAATTACTAGATAATATTATTCATACTACTTACAAATTTGACTCGTTGAAATTATAGAGACATTTTCTTCCGAGTTTCGTCCGACACTTTTAAGTTCAGACGTGGACTTCCCACCGAGACTGAGGTTCAAAAAGTGCGTAGAGTACTTTTTACAGGGTTAGCAACGCACGAATGATGTCCCTGGTCTAGTAAGTATTACGGCAATTACTTATCCTCAGGTAAGCCGTTCGCTTGTTTGGCACTCTAGTGATATAATAATGTAATAAATAGTGTAAATTATTGAAATTGCATGTGTCATTGTAACAGCTTCCTTCAACGTCTCCTCTCCATAATATGAGCTTCTGTAAAAGATCCCCAGAGTCAAACGATAAATTTATTTATATACAACATTTAAATCTCGAACTAGTTTCCAAGCTCTCTGCCATATCACCAGCTCTGCCCGACGCGGCCCTGACGTCACCCACATATCCCACAACATCGGAGTAGGTACCCTATTTAGCTTCACGTGATTATATAACCGAGGAACTCGGCGAGGAAGGAAACTGGTGTGCGACTGCAATGCTAACTCTAAGGCCAGGAGAGCACCGACCGCTCGAGGTCGTGACATGTAAATACGCTTCTCAAGGCGCCCGCCCTACTTACGATACGAACAACACTATTTACCACTCTACGACGGCCTTAAACCGACACAACAAAGTCTAAATTTACACTATCCGACTACAAAAACAACTTTGTTCAGCAATAGTTCTTGTGCAGTCTCAGTAGATTTTATTGCAAAGTGTTAAATGATAGTTCTCGATGATGTGAATGTAAATAAGGTTGGTAGATTAAGAGCGAGCGGCCGGCGACGGTGACAGAAACGCGATCCTTTTTAGTTAAATCGGTTTATTGTATAAAAAAATGATTCGCAATGCTCAGATGTGCTCGTTAGCTTAATTACGAGTGAAACCGCTTGTAAGGTTACAACTGGACAAAGTAGGTGAAACTGGTTATATATAAAATACGTATTACGTAACTAGTTAGTTTTAATCGTACCTAAAGTAAACGAAATCGAAATATTGCCACATTTCTACCATTATAATTATAGAACTGATAGATCGGCTCGTCGAAATTACTGAAGCTGAAATTTGGGTCCAGTCCTATGAAGTACCTTCATAGCTTACCTACATTGGTAAGCTACGAAGGTATTCTTTGTCAGAAGGTGTTGTCAGGAGCCTTATGAACCTGCGAGCGGGCATGGAAAGAACTATAAATGTTAAAGCGAGTGAGGTGTGGGATGGCCGAGTCATGAGGAGTTCGGTCGTCTCTGCCTACCCTGCAAGAGACTCGCTCTCGACTTTATCCGATACATTTGACATTCTACATTTTCTGTAACAGGCTATTTCCTTTTTGTAATTGAAACTAATTAGAATGTAGTGTCAAATGTACGTAATGACGTAATAGCGGTTAAATCAGGAAACTTATTTGTCCAGGGTGATGAAAGCTACTTGGCTGTAGGGCAAAACTACGTTTCTAATTCTCTCTATAAATCGGTGTAAAGCAAAACTTATTCAATGAGCGCTAGCCTCGTCAGGGCCATTTTCATTCACTCGAATAACCCCCTCTCCCCTCATTCATCCAGCGTGATGTATGGAAGTTCTGGTGCCAAACGCCTATCGTTTTAGGAACATGTCCATACAAGCCCAGTGGCCATTCATAATCATGGTAATCGAAGGCTAATATGGTATCATTTGAATAATATAAATATGTATTTATTGCATAATTTATTAAGCCTCCTCGTTTGTTAGAACTATTACTCAGGGATTTCCTTGAAAATATTTATTTGGATGGCTGTTTCCTCGTCTTGTCCTCTATTTACGCATACTGTCCCGCCGAAATAAGATACGGTTACCGGAATGGGAGCTGTATTTGTAGTATTATAAACATCCATAATACCTACAATTATGGGATATATAACTCTCGCTTCTACCACAGCAATTCCTCGAGAACTTTTTGGCGTCTTCATTCGTTTTCAGGAAGACGGTAATTCCATGTAACTGTAATTTAGTTATAATTTAATATAATGCCGTTAACATTGTTTTTTATAAAAGAGTTACGATGCCTGGCCAAGATCCTGATCAACTGAGCTTATAGGCCCTTCGTTGACACATACGAAGTTAAAATATTAAAAGCGTTGTCATTGGTGGGAATATCAATATCACCACAAAGAAGAAATTGAAGACTTGCCATTCGTTCTATCTGTAACAGAGGCTCTAGGGAGTCACGTAGGGAGTTTCAATAATATAAATACACTCATTGTTATTTCCCAAAATAATTATGAAAACATAAAAACCGTGGCTCCTTGCTGTGGCTTTATCTGGTTACCAAACAGAAGACTTAAAACTGATTCATCTAATGACAATACACCTAAGATCCGTAATGGTCGTCTTCCTAGCATTATCTATAAGAAATAAAAAGGTCCGCTACTCAAGCCTACTGATTTGACGAAGATGCTGACTTTGACAATGGAGCGATTGCCGCAGACCTCCGTCACTCAGAAAATCCAGATCTCTTTCAAGTCTTCAAAATATAATTTTCTCACCTGTTTCACGGGTTTCTTCTTATTTTCTTCACCGTCGAGAAGGTGATAATTACAAATATGCAAATATTTATAACAAATATTTAAAACGGATTTAGTAGAATATGCCCTGACCTGGATTCAAACAAGAAACCAGTCGGTTAGTAGATAGTTCTTTATCCACTAGACTATCACTTATTTTCAATACACTGAACGGTCGTTTCTCCTCCAAATGTTGTTTGTAATGTTTACAATATATCATTTTAAACATCCTAATATATAACACTACGTTTATAACTAATGAACGGTTGTAGATACTTGTTGACAAAAGACCTAAACTCGAAATATATACGATAGTGACCTATGACAGATTTTAGTGAATGAAAAAAAAGCAAAAGTGGAAGGATGTAGGAGCCGAGGAAGGCCAAGACTTACCATGATCAAATTGGTCGTGTTCTATCAGAAGGTGATGTCAGGAGCCCTAGAAACCGGCGAGCGTGCATGAGAAGAACAATGAATGTTAGAGAAGCGTGTGAGGTATGTAAGGATCGAGTCGCGTGGCGCTCGGTTCTCTCTGTCTACCCCGCAAGGGATTTGGCGTGAAGTTATAGATAGATAGAAAAAAAAGAAATTCTTCATACACACCATCACTCTTCACCACCATTACTTCTACATTCTTCAAGCTTTTTTGCACACATGTCGGTTTCGGGTGCTTTTGACTCAGCTTCTTTTGACTCAGCTCCTTTTGACTCAGCTCCTTTTGAGCACATCCCGATTGGTATGTGTGCGGCTTATTCATTGCTGACATCTCCACTCGCTCTCCCTCGATACACTGCCATTTCGATACACAAAAGAATTTTGATCAACCATTTTTGATTACCGTAAGTTATTTTAAACCCCACACCCAGAAACAACAGGGCTCCGTCAAATATAGGTGTCATGACGAGATAGTGTTTCAAAACAACTACTTTATCTTATTCCTTAAAACTCAACAACTTTAATTTGTCTTTGTTACTGTATAGTTTATTAGATATGTCTTCTGTTTAATATGAGCTTAGATGAAATGACTTAAGTCTTCTGAAATTAGGTATTTAGATCATAGGTGCACTATCATTGGGTGAATCAATTTTAAGTCTCCTGACACATGACCACTGTATAAAGACACCTATATTACAATGTAATGTATGTCTAATTTCAAAACAATCGATGGAAAACTTTTTTCTAATTAAGTAACATTAATTGTAGATTAGGTATGCTTGTCAAATATAAACAAATGTATAAACTATAAATACATATTTATCGTTTATACATGTGCCTATATTTTATATTTTTGAGGAACTCGGTGGCTCAGTCGTGAATGACGCCAACACCAACTTTGACACCAACGCTCGTGGGTTCGATTCCCACACAAGACAAACATTTGTGTGCAAGAACATGTTTGTTTGTATTGGTCTGGATGTTTTAAGAGAGTTAGCGCCCATCAAAGCAGCCCGTCTGGGGAAGTACCTCCACCTCACAAAACCGCAGCCAAATAACAACTCCCTAGAGGGTTGTTGTGTACCTGCGTGTGAGTGAGGTCACCAGTAAGCTCCCAAGGAGTTGCTGCGTAAGCAGCAGAGGAGGCATCGCGCGATTGATACTTAATATATCGCAAGCGTTAATAAGCTACGGTACCCGCTTTACATCAGGTGGGCCGTATGCTTGTATGCCTCTTGACGTAGTATAAAATATAAAAAAAAACCATATGCTTATTTTTTACGAGCATAAATAATAATGTTATGAAAAGAAAGAAAACGTGAAACCAACTTTGTAGAAGTAGGTTTCAATGTATCTGAAGAGTCAGAGACGCCCTCGCACCCGTCAGGTACTTAATTGCTAGGCAGACATGTTATATTTTTATAAATTATTTCACCATAAAAGCACCCGATTGAGAGATAAAATTATGACAAAATCTAGGTTTTACCGACGAAATACGCCCACCGTTGCCAAAGCGGCAGACTAGTCTGGCGCCCATGGCAACGTCGGGGAGTCTGTACTTGAGGAGGCCTTGAAAATTATTAGTACGCGTACTTAAATGTAGGTTATTACCTACATTAGGTAAGTATCCATGTATATAGGTAACTGCTGCTACCTACGTATAAAAATAGTTTCTTTTTCGTTTTCTCCTAGCCTCATATATGATAATATTTCGGAGAAAAGCAATTTGTTGTTGGGAATTTTATAATAAACTTCTACTACTATATCTTGACGGCTATATAGTACCTTGCTGGGTTGGCCAGTGATAGCACAGTGGATAAAGAATCTGCATATTAACGAACTAGCCTCCGGTTCGAATCCTAACATGTAACTAAATACGTATTTTCGGAGTTACGTGTATATTTACAATTATCACTAGCTCAGCGGTGAAGGAAAACATCGTGAGAAAGGTCCTCGCGATTGTTATACATTGAATTAAACAATTTTTAACGGAAGTATCGCGTGTTTTATTTATTTTGTTGAACCTGACGTTTCGAACGCTTTGCAGCGTCCGTAGTCGCAGGAAGACTAAGGTGATATTTGTCTTACATTGTTTGTTCAATTATTACATCTACCGACGTGGATGGATTAATTATATATGTTCCGATTCACAGATCGACTAAGAAACGTTCGGACACTGTGAGCGATTTTTAGTGTGAATTGGAACATATGTAATTAATCCATGCTTGGATGTAACACAAGATTATGCTTATATCTAGTATGTTCGAAACATCAGGTTTAACAAAATAAATAAAATACGCGATATTTCCGTTAAAAATTGTTTAATTCAACATCGTAAGAAAATCCGCAAGTCTAAGAAATTATATTTCGTAAGATCTGTGAACAAACCTAAGATAGATCTGGTTTTCCCACTGGGTTGTGGAGATCAGACGGCCATCGTTCCATGTAAAAATCAGTATCTTCACCAAATCCTTAGGTTTAAGTAGCGGACTCCGCCAACGTATGGGATCAGGAAACGGAATAACACAAAGAAGATGTCCCTTGCTGGGTAGGCAGAGACAACCGAGCGCCACGTGACTTAGTCCTTACACACCTCACTCACATCTGATATCACCTTCTGGATAAACACGACCACTTTCGCGTTGTATATCTGCTTTATCATTCTTCCCTCTATTCTTTCTACATGTCCGTACCAACGGAGCATGCCTCCTCTTGTATCAACACGGATACTTTCGGATATTTCAGACTAACGTTGTAACTCTTTCATCATTTGACCTAATGATAAGCTTACGGCCTGCCTAATGGCAAGCCGCTACCGTAGCCTACGGACATTTGCTACACAAGAGACGTTACTCGTGCATTGCCTTCATGTAATAGTCCCTTGGGAAAACAGGGTATTCAATCGATAAGCATATTCAATCGATATAGCTTATGTTGTATTGTCAGAGAACCTCAGTAACTAAAACAGTAGTAGTTTAGAAGTCTTCGAAACTGCAAGGTATCACTTTCATGCTACCGCTATTAGTATAATTTAGATGACATCCGCTCTTAAATACCATCAAATGCCCATAAACCTTGACACCTAAAGAATACGGGTATGACGTCATGAAGAATAAATAGGTAATCGGATTATGGCAGATAGCCTTCACATGCCCTTTACAGATTGACTCGAAATACCATAAAAAGTAAAAACTAACGTCAATCCAACAACGAATACACCGGTCGCCAAGGCTATCAGAGACTGCAGCTGGCGGCTCTTCCAAAATCATTAAGAAATTTTACAGGGCAAATGCTTCTGATGGGAGCTGCTTGCCATCGTGCAGGCCATTATATCTTAGGTTAGTGTTGCGCAGAATATTTAGGTTATAGTGCAAGTGCTTGGTTTATTAGGACATGCCAGCTGTGCTATCCGCCCACGAGGTTCAGTTTATTCTAAAAATAATCGGGAGCCAGTTATTATCGACTTATTTCATCATCATCATCACCGTTCTACCAGCTAGAGCGAGTGAGATGTGTAAAAACAGAGCCTCGTGGTGCTCTATTCTTTCTGCTTACACCACAACGAACTCGGCGTGAAGATATAGAATACAATAGAAAACCAGTTGAGAATGCGCACGCTTACATTGCCAACGGGACACCTGGCTCGTCAATTATATAACAATTAACTTTTTTTTTTTTATTTGTCGGCCATTTTGATCATGTTCCTTAAGAGATAGGATCTGTGTTCCTGAAAACATTCCTATTCTATTTTTTTATGCTGGATCCGAATCTGAAGTCAAAATTTGAATATTCGAAAAAAAGCGACAGACAAACACACAGACAAACATATAGATTTCATATAGGAACCGTGTTTCTGAAAAGAGTCATTCTCGCCTGTATAACGTTTTCGCTTTCTTCTCAAACAATCGAATATAACTCGGCGTTGTATAATGAAAGTAATAGCTCAATAACATAATTGTTCAGATATTATCTGTGTGAGATAAGTTATTTATAATGAACTAATTGCGATTGTGAACTTTTCCTCGCTGTCATGTTTTCCTCAGCAAGATAAAACAATACGTTCACGTATTAAATGCACGATGCGGCGTTATACTCGTACTATAATGCATTCATTTATTGTTAATCATAAAAATTAAAATAGCTACCATACCATTTACCTGAATGCGATAAAACTTCAAGTTATTGCTTTCACTTCTGCAAAGGTTACTGGATGGAAAAAAAGAAACCAAAATAAAAACCAATCTAGTAATTTGTGTCCAATAAAAATATCATCATCTGAAATTTTTACGCCTAAGATTCTGTATAACTATGACAAACTATTCTACAAGTATTCGTATTAAGTCTATGCAGAATAGATCTTTTGTTGTAAATTGTATACGAATTTATAATAAATTATCTGAAACAGTTCTGTCCTTGCCTGACAATATGTTCAAAAGACACATCAAAAATACTCTATGTAAGAAGGGTTATTATAGAATCGATGAAATCTAACTGACAGAGATGTATGGAAATGATTCTGCACATGAATTAATATAACTTTAATTGTACCACTTGATATCACTATATGTACACTCATTATATTTATCGTAATATGTATAAGATGATTTGGAAAAACAAGACCTATATTGGCAAGTTTCTTTTGGCATTTCTTCTTCGCCAACGGTTATTTGAAATGCTGGTAGATTAAACAAGAGAATAAGTTGAAAAAAATGAGAAGATATAATATTGAAAATGTAAGACGTGTAAATGTCCAAGTGCCTGTGAGGCTCTAAAAAATTTTTTATCTTTTTATCTTTAATCAATCTATTGAACTACATTTATCGTCGCTGTCGTGGGTTCTCTGGTCACGTCGGCTGCTGCGGACAGACGATGTAAGCGCCGTCGCTGCTTTGATCGTCTCTATGACGAATATCTACTGACTATAGTGGGTAAATGACGGCAGATTCTTGTTCAGATGACCTAACTCGTGGCGGAAACACAGATTAGCACAGATCACATTACCTGTATATTTGATTAGCGGAAAGTAACACAAGACTCCATTGACTACGTTGTATTACAACGAAAAAAATAAGAAACTTATCTTATCGAACTAGCATTATCACTAAATCTCCACATCTAAAGATATATAAAAATGAAAGTTAATAAACATACGTTCCGTAGTTTATTATTATTAAAATATTTTGTTTGTATTAATTTATAAATGTGGTGGTTGATTAATTTCTTTTTTTATGTTTGTATATGTTCCAGAATTTTCTTTTTATTCAGTGAATTTAGTATCTACAAAAGGAGCACTTTCGGGGCAGTGATAACCTAGTGGATAAAGACCAAGAGGTCCCCGGTTCAAATCCTGACATATGACATATTTGTAATTATCACTTGCTCGTCGGTGAAGGAAAACATCGCGAGGTAACACTCACGTTCAATAAATTATATTTCGATGACGTGTGTCCTTACCCAAGAATGATCTGGTTTTCCCACTGGGTCGTGGAAGTCTGACGGCGGTCGCTTCATGTAAAAATCACTATCTTCGCCAATCATTAGGGTTAGGTAGCGAATCCCGCCAGTCCTGATGAGTTAGGTAAACGGGATAACGCCCAGAAGAAGTTAGTACCTGCAATAGCTATACTAAAACTCTTCCCAGCGAATAACAGGAAACCATATTCGTTACTGTCTTATATTAAGTGAAATTAATAATTGATAAACGAAATGAATAACGTATAGTGAGCCCGGGGGTCAACATTTTAAATTCAATTTTGACGAGCTCGGTGGCTCAGTCGTGAATGACGCGACTTTGACACCAACGCTCGTGGGTTCGATTCACACACAAGGCAAACATTTGTGTGCATGAACATGGCTGTTTGTCTTGGTCTGAATGTTTTAAGAGAGGTAGGGTGCATCAAAGCAGGGGAAGTACCTCCACCTCACAGAAAACCGCAGTCAAATAACAACTCCCTAGAGAGTTGTTGTGTAAGCAGCAGAGGAGGCATCGCGCGAGTGATACTTAATATATCGCAAGCGTTAATAGGCTACGGTACCCGCTTTACATCATGTAGGCCGCATGCTTGTATGCCTCCTGACGTACTATAAAAAAAATATTAGTTATTTGACAAAAATGATCTATCAATAAAAACATTGTTAACAGCGTGGTGATATTTTTGATTTGTGTGTGTGTGTGTGTAAAAAGCCGCGTCCGCGATGTCGTAACTCCGCGTCGCCGACGTCGCGTGCCGCATTGACCTAGTTGCGTCGAGTTCGATAGCCCAGTGAGGTCGCCCGCATCGGTAATGGTAGTGCGCGAGCGCCGCCGCCTCCGCCTCGCCGCTCCACACCGCTGCGAATCTGCTTTATCTGACGTTTATACCTCTAAATTGGCAGAGTTGAACACTTCTACGTGAACTCTACAATTACGCACATTTATTTTTGTATAATACACGGGGCACACTAAAAGTTTTGCACTTCTAGCCAATCGGAACTATTTGAATTTCGAAAGTTATATTTTTTGAAACATTGCAACCTACTTAGTAATAAAAAAAACAATTGGCGGGAAATCATTTGTCAATTGTTTTTTATCACACATCAAAGTTCTACGTACGCAACGAAAATGGAATTGAGTCGAAAAGATTTTAGAGCGATGATTTTTTATGATTTTAAAAGTTCTCTCTCTCCTCAAGACTGTGCTGCTCGTCCTCAAAATGCTTTTGGGAGAGAAGCACCTTCTTTGAACACCGTGAGGCGATGGTTTGCTGAATTTGAGAGAGGTCGAGTTTCTTTACATGACGAATTTCGTGAAGGGCGGCCTTCAACTGCCGTCAACGTAAATAATGTGGCTACTGTTAAGCGGCTAATTGAAGAAAACCCGCAGATTACCTATGAGACAATTCGAGAACTATTGGGGATTGGTATGAGCCAAATTCAGAAAATTTTACACGAATAATTGAAAGTTCGGAAACTTTGTTGTCGTTGGATCCCTCATGAACTGACAGAAGCGGGCTCGCGTGGAATGGTGTTCACAGATGCTACTGAAGTACGACCACGGACATTCTAATGCTGTTTATGACATTGTCACAGGAGACGAAACGTGTATTTATTGTTTTGAACCCGAAAAAAAACAGCAATCTTGTGAATGGGAGTTTGAAAATGTGAACAGGCCAACAAAAGTGAGGCAGGCGAGAAACGTTGGTAAAAAAATGATCGCGTTTTTTTTCTCAGCTACGCATCCCATCTGCACAATTCCACTTGAAGATCAAAAGAGTGTTAATGCCGAGTGGTATTCTACCATTTGTTTACCCAGGGTGTTAGAAAAAGTTCGCGAAAGACGACCAAAAAGCCGCGTTCTCCTACATCATGACAACGCTCCCAACTCGTTACCCATCCTGCGTATAGCCCCGACCTAGCACCCTGTGATTTCTGTATTTTCCCCAAAATCAAAGATTTGATGAGAGGTTTCACTTTTACCAACTCCGAAGAGGCAGTGATAGCGTTCAATCAGCACGAAGAAAACATGCCTTCAGATCTGTGGTCCTCCTGTTTTAAAAAATGGTTCGATCGCATGAAAAAATGTTTAAAATGTAAAGGAGAGTATTTTGAAAAGCAATAAACATAATATTTTGGTTATAACATGTTGTTTTTTTAAGTTACGCAAAACTTATAGTGTGACCTACGTAGATGTGATAATAAATTTATTATCATATACACTAATTTGGGTTCACTTCAATATGTTGCATCCTGCTCATTAGTATATATTAAATTTGGTTTCTTTATCCATAGCGTATGCTCATGTATATTTTGTGGAAACCATCATTTAGGGTTGCGTCACACGCAATTACTAAATATACGAGTATGTAGTCACTTTTCTGACACAGTATTTTTTTTTATTCAACATCGGGAAGCATTCAAGCATACGTCTCACCTGATGTAAAGCCGTACTGTAGCCTATTAACGTTTGTAATATATTAAGTATCCTTCTCTCCTCTGCTGCTTACACAACAACTCTCTAGGGTGTTGTTATTTGACTGCGGTTTTCTGTGAGGTGGAGTTACTTCCCCAGACGGGCTGCTTTGATGCGCCCTATCTTAAAACATCCAAGGTAAACAGACATGTTCATGCACACAAATGTTTGTCTAGTGTAGGCATCGAACCCACGAGCGTTGGCGTCAAAGTCGCGTCATTCACGGCTGAGCCACCGAGCTCGTCAAAAGTATGTTTCATTTGTCCACTTTTCATTTATGTGCTAATATCTCTTCTTTTTGGAGACCGCAGAGCTTAAATCTGATAGCTATCTGTGCTCCGAAGTACCTAATATGTGCAATTTGTTTTTTTTTTTTAATCTCCTGTAGATGAAAGAATTACTCGCATTATGTTTGTTGACATAAGTTAATAGAAATTAACACTGATTTCTAAATGTAACCCCAGTTTGTAAACACAGTGTTATCTACTTAAGATACTACAAACATAGTAAAATATGTTTGAATTGTAAAAACTCATAAATG
This sequence comes from Pyralis farinalis, assembly GCA_947507595.1. Lineage (NCBI taxonomy): Eukaryota > Metazoa > Arthropoda > Insecta > Lepidoptera > Pyralidae > Pyralis > Pyralis farinalis. The sequence continues at coordinate 1,416,856 of OX382261.1, read as the reverse complement.
CTTCATTTCTCTCTCCCGAATCCTAAATAAACTGTAGAATATGAACGACCCCTCTCAATAACAAGAAATATAATACAAATTGGATCATCCAATAAAAGGAAGAATGCGGTCATACATAAAAGTTAAAAATGTGTACGCGGCGAATCTAGAACCACATTTTTATAGAGTCGGTTAAAAATAACATGACCATTGAAAAAATAGCATTACGATGACGATAAGGGTGATAATAATAGCAAAGTAAATCACGGAGAAGGGTTTCCAACACGAACACTCTATTATAACAGTGTATTTTTGATATATTCGATTACTTACAGCGCACATAATATATCTTTATACGGAACACTACCAAATCGTCCTCTTTCTTTTGTTATCTGTATTTTTTCCAAACATTACTGCCATATATGTATATATGCTTTATAGTCTACTTCAATTAGCTTATCGTTTTAGTACTTTAGTTTTCAGTATTTTATGATTCATTTTTAATCTTAGGTTGTCTGGATAATAGAGGCTATTATACAGGTAAGTGCCTAAATAGCTACCAATGATAGCCCAGTGGATAAACAACAGTTAAGTGCACGCCAAGCTTGACACTTTGACCTTTATACTGTTCTTATGCCGTACATAATAAGAGTTACAATCGCACACTTCAAGTGTACGCTACTCGTGGTAAAGTTTATGAAGATTATATGTCGATATGAAATTTATTTTCGTGATATAATATCAATTTGCCTACAAACTAAACTTCGCTGTAAGCTGTCGCTTAGAACCGGAAATATAATGTCAAAATAATGATACAAGGCCTGCATGGAAATATGTCGGTAGTACCTGACCACGGTCCATGGACGTTGGCAGTTCACGAGTTAAACAGTTGCCAAGTGGCGGACGGCTGGCTGCCAACTATCCACTACCGGTATACTGTATTGCCATCATAAACTTAACTAACAAGTGCGCTGAACAAACAGATTACAATTAATAACGACAAAATTTAAAATGTGTAAATATATTTTGTACAAACGCGCTAGGGTATACAAGCAGTCACCTACCTGATATAAATCGCTGGCGTGTGCCTCCCCTGGTGCTGACACAACGACTCCTCAGGAGCTTCCTGCTTACCTGACCACACTCGTCATCAGGAACACAACAACCCCCATAGTCCCGCGAGTTGTTAATTGGTTGCAGATTCAGGGTTGGAGATACTTTACCGGTCGGGCTGCTTTGGTACCCTCTACCTCTCTTAATAATACCCTAACCAAGAGAATCTGATGTGTTCATATACACATTTTTTTTTGTCTCCTGAGAATCCAACCCACGAGCATTGCTAACTACTCCACCACTGGACCGACTTACATTAGAGAGATTACGGATAGGTTATTTACGCTCTATGCACTTTATCCAAGCGAAACAAAGCTTGTTTTATGGGCACTAGGTATTGTATCATATACGTATATACTTTTTTATAAATGTATATTTCTAAAAAGAATCAGGAATGCGGAAATCAAACCCGCGACTCGACCACCGCTGACTCTATCATCGGTCTCAAAAATTTGAGAAGAAAAAATTTCATTTAAAAAATTCTCAGATATTTTAGGAATATGGTGTCTGTAGGTAAAGGTCTCATTAGGATGCCTGTATTCATCAGCCGCCCTATTCAAATCCCACTGAACTCATTGTCGTACTTTTTTTTATACTACGTCGGGAGGCATACTAGCATACGGCCCACCTGATGTGAAGCGGCTACCGTAGCCTATTAACGCTTGAGATATATTAAGTATCACTCGCGCGTTGCCTCCTCTGCTGCTTACACAGCAACTCCTTGAGAGCTTACTGGTGACCTTACTCACTCGCAGGAATACAACAACTCTTAATTGATGTGCCCTACCTCTCTTAAATCTTACTCTATGGTCCATTTCAATCTCAATGTTTTTATTTGCGACTTTGGATACACATAATAATGTATAATAAGTATAGACATAAGAAACTAAGCCACATTCAGCCTTTCAGCATGCAACTATTACAATTTATGTCAAATCATTAACTATTAAATCATGCAATACTAAATAGTCATCAATAATCATGCACCTTATTTGCAGATCAATTTTAAATCCAACACAAACACGACGTGATTGTTTTATTTCGATATTTAGTATAAACATGCATTTAGTTCTATGATGTAGCATTTTTTTTTTGTTAATTTAATAACTTTTAATTTTATCATCGAATACTTCGAGAATATTCTTCCAAAATTAAGAATAATCCTTATTAATTGGTAAACAGCCAAGCTATGTAAAACATACCCGCCGCCATATCGAACAAACAGAAATAAATTAGTTGTTAACCAGTTAAGTGATCCCTGTGACCACCGGCGTCATCCGTCATCAGACCAATGATACCATATTATTGTCTTGTCATCAGAAACAAGTTATTGCATTGTCAGTTACTATCAGAACTAAGTTACTGTACATTAAGTTACCATCAGAACTGTTACTGTATTGTCAGTTACCATCAGAACCATGTTACAGTATTGAAAGATACCATCAGAATCAAGTTACTGTACTGTAAGTTATCATGAGCACCAAGTTACCGTATTGTCAATTACCATCAGAACCAAATTATTGTATTGTCAGTTACCATCAGAATAAAGTTATTGTATTGTCAGTTACCTAGTTTCGTAAATATATAACAGCAGAGACAGTTGTAAATATTATAACATACATAAAGCATTCATCCTCCATCATCAAATCAGCCCGATAGGACAGTCGGCACCTTTATCTTTACCTTTTTGACGAGCTCGGTGGCGTAGTGGTGAAACGCGCTGTTACGATATTTTGACACCGTCGCTCGTGGGTTTGATTCCCACACAGTACAAACATTTGTGTGCATGAACATGTCTGTTTATATTAGTCTGGGTATTTTCTATGTATAATAAGTATAAATAATTTCCAAAAAAGACGTATTAACCTATATTTATCTGTTGTCTAGTATCCATAACACAAGTTTCGCTTACTTTGGGGCTAGGTGGCGCTGTGTAATTTGTCGGACAATATTTATTTAGTATTATTTATTTATCTAACTCACACTACTGCTTTATCGGATCTCGTTTTATCTACAACTAAGTTATTCTGGTATCGTATTCTATGATCATACATACATCCTACATATAGATACACTTACTTTCCCAAGTACTTCACCACTCGAGTTGCTTTGATGCGTTACGACTCTTTCTCTGAACAAAACAAATTGCTAACTTGTCAAGTTCACAAGGTGCCTGTGGTGACCTACGATAGCTTTATTTTATAAACGTGTGTGTGGTTTAGAATAGGCACCATTGGAGCATTCTACGAATAAAGTACGCAAGTGCACATCACTACGCACACTTACGTACTTGTAGGACGTCCTGACGTCGGGCCGACGCTCCCGTCTCGATCGTCGGTTATATTACCCACAACTTTATAGGTAACAACTAAGATCTTATACCACTTCATTTTCTGTCGTGTTACCATAAAAATAATTAAAAATATATATATATTAAATGTACCCTATATTTGATTTCAAATCTTAAAAAAATATTTTCTGTCTGTAAACAATCTAGTTTATTACTCAATTTAAAAATCCTTTTTACAATATTCAAAATTCTTTCTTTGTGCCATAAGATAGAATCTTGAGACTTGATACGAAGAAAATACCATTTATATCATTAACGTAGCAAACTAGGGCCTGTCTATCATAAGCAGCTACCGTACTGTGATGATCCTGTAAAATCTCTTTCTTCCTTTTCCGGGGAACCCCATGCTGTAGTCTCTTGGGGAAACTTCAGCAGGTAGTTCATTCTACAACTTTAGAGCTTTCGAAAAACTTCTCTGGAACCACACATTGCGGGATCATTGCTTTTTATTTATTTTAATTTCGGAAAATTAACGGAAACTGGCATGCAAAGATTCTAATTGCAGTTGCAGTTCTAGTGTGCGAGGGTAACCTCCCTGTCGTGACCGAGCAGTGCGATTGCAGAAGTAAATGAAGGAAGTGTATTACATTTATTACAATCTTTAATTTCCTAATTAAATGGTGCAGAACCCTAAGTCTTAATTCGCTTATTTTGAACCGAACTGAAAGTGCGTTAGTGTTGGAAAATACGCACGATAAGTGCACAGCGCTACGCACACTTGTGTCATAAGGACGGACGTCCCGGCGACAGGGTAACGCACTCGTCTGGCGTACTGTACAATAATTATAAAAAATGCAATTACCATAGACCGCTTGCAATATAAGGAATACAGTTTGCGCATTGTCCCCCACCCTGCTAACATAGCAACTCTGCAGGAGCTTTTTTTTATACTACGTCGAGAGGCATACAAGCATACGGCCCACCAGTAAAGCGGATACCGTAGCCTATTAACGCTTGAAATTTAATAAGTATCACTCGCGCGATGCCTTCTCGACTACTTACACAGCAACTCCTTGGGAGCTTACTGGTGACCTCAGTCACACGCAGGAACACGACAATCCTCTAGGGAGTTGTTATTTGGCTGCGGTTTTCCGTGAGGTGGAGATACTTCCCCAGACGGGCTGCTTTGATGTACCCTATCTCTCTTAAAACACCCAGACCAAGACAAATAGACATGTTCATGCACACAAATGTTGGTCTTGTGTGGGAATCGAGCCTACGAGCGTGGGTGTCAAAGTCGCGTCATTCACGACTGAGTCACCGAGCTCGTCAAAAAGCTTATTGGTAACTTCACTCCTTCGCAGACATACAACTCTTCAAGGAGCTGTTATTTGGCTGCGGTTTCCTGTGATGTAGGGGTGCTTCTCTAGTGCAGTCTACTTCTCTTAACTTAGCTTAACGGGTCATCTATCGGAAACAGCGGGTAACGACATCTCAATACCCTGATATAGCGGTGAAACTCGATATGACTAAACCCAACCGTAGACAGGCTGCGGCCGACGCTGCTTAACTTACGTGTTTAATTAGACGGACGCGCAACGACGTCATCGTCCTCCTCAAAGTATATGCTTAGACCGAAGAACTTCTATCTGATTATTGCTAAGTGCAGGCAGCATCTGGCACGGCGCGAGCGAATTGTGGAAATAGTTTCAGCTACTAAAACTTGTATAAAAAATAACTAAATAGATTTTAACATTGTAACCATGTTTGTTTATATCCCTATTTATCTTCGCTACAAGTCACTTGCGGGGTATAAGAGAGAACCGAACGCCATATTTTTTAGCACGTATAGCTTTATCATGTATGTAATAAGTAGCATTAATACCGGCTTTCCACTCCGTAAGTTGGAATTTGGTATGTGCACTTTGTATGTTTCATAGGTACATAAATTGGTTGACATTGCTGGCAAATACATCTAATTTATTTATAATTATTACGCTATAATATATATGAGTACATACAATCTATGTTATAATGTTACATTTCCAGAAATAGCAGTAAATATTTTAGCTAACCCCCGTCTGATGAAAACCTAAGATTCCTGATAGATCCCTGAAGGGTTTTGGTTTCCTGTAATTAACTATAGTCATGACGAAACTTATGAAAAATTGCTTTAGCAGCAGTGGGCGTAGTAACACGCCAGCGAAGCTTCTGCTGCGTGTTTGCGAGCCGACGTAGAACAAACACTATTCGAACAGCTAAAACATGTAGAAATTCTACATCAATAGGCAAAATTCAACACACTCACAGGTCAAAGGTTGTGTACACACCGAGTGCAGTACGCACACGAGGCCAGTACAATCAAATCACGCACACTCGCCCGAATGGAAGGGCGGGCGTCCCGGGCGACGCACCCGCGCGTCTGAAGGGCACGTTACTATTGCGCCACAGGTGAAATTCGAGGATTATAGCTTAATTTTGCGTAGGAGTGTTTAGGCAGCAGTTACTTGTTTACTTGGCTATAAATAATTTCAAAAAACTCCGGCCGGTGTACCCGATGGGATTTTCCATCGGCAATATCTCAAGAATAGACTTTTGTTTAACTACTTTATGGGATAAATCCCTTCTTAGGGCTCGCGGACATCACAGCAAACATACAATGGAAAAAAAATATTTGTTTAAGAATATCGACAATACCAATAATATTCACTTTTGAAAGTTAATCACTTGCACTACCTTTTACATATAGGCCACAGTCACGTCTTACTATCAGGTGTGTATAAGTTTTAAAATGGCAGAATGGCATGTAATATATGATTATTGATTATTTAATCCCAAGTGGGGATTACATAGTACTGCTCGTATCTACAATTTACACAAGCAAAATTTTGCTGTTATTTGACTAGCTTTTTACAATAAATGACGTATAAACACAAATAGATCTAAAAGTCGATTCTAACATTAGATACGTATTTTGAAAATGCACTCTAAAGCCAGGGTATGTGAGGTTAAAGTGGTGAACGAAACCTTCACTGGTTATGCTGGGCATCGACTCCGGAGTCTGGAGGTTGCACCCTGTCCTTGCTTCACCCGGGACGTAGGACACGTCGAGAAGGTTATAGGGAACTCTCGTTTATTCCCCTCGGTGTCGCACTGGCTTATTAACGTTTCCCCAGGGTTTGAATTATAGTTGCCATCTTAGCACAGATATTGAGGGTGCAAATCATTTTGCTATTACATTGAACAAACTGTGACTTACATACTGGATCGTGTTTGGAAATTGAATCACAGAGTTTGTTTATTCCACCATCATTTAGAAACGTAATACATTTCGCTTCACTGGAAGTGATGTAACGAGTTAATTGTTAGTTAATAGATTCAGGCGTTATTTTGCGAAAGTCAAACTTACATGCAATTCGATCCAACCTGCTTTGTGTGCTTCCGCCACCAATTAGTTCATGCGGCCTAGCGCCGGCCGGCACCCACCCACTACTGTTAGTGCGTGCATCATGCCGACGCTGCCATGGCTGCTCCGGTAGTCTCTGCCTCGGCTGCTGCGGTCGTCCGCCATCTGGAACAGAATCCGCATGCCCCCTCCACCACCGTCGCTGCCACGACTGATTTTAGAATTTTTATGTTTATTAATTTCTAATTGTTCCCTAATATTTAGTTTTAAACCTTTGTCTATGGTGTGTAAAATTTGATATGTATTAGTGGGGGATAAGTTATGTCCTTTGTCTATGAGATCACACTTCGCTGAGCATCTCATAGACACATTAAGTTCCATGGAAATATGTGGACTATGGATTAGAGTATATTGCAAACTAACCAATCCTATTAACCGACTGATGTTTGAATAGAAACCAGGTAGGGCCATGAATTTAATTTGTATTTCCGGATGTATTTACACATTTGTAATTATCACTTGCTCGGCGGTGAAGGAAAACATCTTGAGAAAACGCGCACGTCCAAGAAATTATATTTCGAAAGACGTGTGAATGGTCAAATATGGTCTCTCTCTAGGTTTACGTTCTAGGTTATGGAGGTTTAACGCAATAGCTCTACGTCAAAATCAGTATCTTCGCCAAAAACTTGGGCTTAGTTAACGGTCTTCGCCTATATCAAATACAAATAAATATCTTTTGTTCTCCTTCCCAAAAATGTGTTTGACAAATAATTTGACACAAATGATAACAGTAGAATAAATGCGGTCGAGACGCGAGCACTGCGCAAAATTTGTGGCATAACGCTTGCTGACCGCGTTCGAAATGATGACGTACGAAAGAGAGATAGTCTGAAAGACAATGTCAGTGTTGAGATAAGGAAAAGCATGCTCCGTTGGTTCGGAGGAAGAGAAAGAATGCAGGATGAAAGAATGACGAAACAGGTATATAATGCGAAAGTGGAAGGATGTAAGAGCCGAGGAAGACCAAGACTAACCTACCATGACCAAATTGGTCGTGTGTTATCAGAAGGCGATGTCAGGAGCCCTGGGAACCAGCGAGCGTGCATGAAAAAGTTATGAATGTTAAAGAAGCCACTGAAGTGTATAAGGACCGCCTCTTATGGATACATACAAAGATTTCGTTATTTTCCTTTGAGGTACGAATCTCTGAAAGTGAGTTTAAAATAGGGAGGGCACATCACAGCAGCTCATCTGGGGAAGTACCTCGACTTCGATGAAAACTGCATTCTAAAACAGAATGTAGTGTTCCTGCGAGTGAGCAAGGTTACTAGTAAGCTCCTAATGAGTTGCTGTGTCAGCACTGGCGATGCTTCTCGTATTGCCGGTATTCATCTGCTACGAGACCACAAGGGTCGTATGTTACTATGCCTCTCGACGTTGAGTATAAAAACACAGAATAAGACATGGGGACATACAAGCCCTAATGATATAGATTAACTATTAACCATTAACAAGATGCTATTTTAAAGAAATAAATATCCTCACGGTTACCTCTCAATATATTTAGAACATAATGTATGCTCGTAAAAATATAAATTCGTTTTCAAAATGTACTGAAAATTTTAGGAGCAGGAATAGATTGCGTATGCCACTACATCGGCTTGCTAAGACTAATAGATCTTTTGTGGTAAATTGTATTCGATTCTATAATAAATTACCTGAAACAGTTCTGTCATTGCCTGACAATATGTTCAAAAGACACATCAAAAATACTCTATGTAAGAAGGGTTATTATAGAATCAATGAATATCTAACTGACAGAGATGTATGGAAATGATTCAGCACATGAATTAATATAACTTTAATTGTACCACTTGATATCACTATATGTACACTCATTATATTTATTGTAATATGTATAAGATGATTTGGAAAAAAAAGACCTATATTGGCAAGTTTCTTTTGGCATTTCTTCTTCGCCAATGGTCATTTGAAATGCTGGTAGATTAAAAAAGAGAAAAACTTAAAAAAAAAATGATAAGGTATAATATTGAAAATGTAAGATGTGTCTAAGTGCCCGTGAGGGTCTAAAGGCAAATTAAGAATTTTTATCTTTTTTTATCTATTGCTATCATCGACCTTGTTTGCGTTGTCGGCAGAATTACTCTCAATTGTCTTTTTTTATACTACGTCGGGAGGCATACAAGCATACGTCCAACCTGATGAAAAGCGGGTACCGTAGCCTATTAACGTTTGCGATATATTAAGTATCACTCCCGCGTTGCCTCGTCTGCTGCTTACACAACAACTCCTTGGGAGCTTACTGGTGACGTCACTCGTATGCTGAAACACAACAATCCTCTGGGGAGTTGTTATTTGGCTGCAGTTTTCTGTGAGGTGGAGGTACTTCCGTAGACGGGCTGCTTTGATGCACCCTACCTCTCTTAAAACATCCAGACCAAGACAAACAAACATGTTCATGCACACAAATGTTTGTCTTGTGTGGGAATCGAACCCACGAACGTCGGTGTCAAAGTCGCGTCATTCACGACTGAGCCACCGCGCTCGTCTAAATGTCTAATACTAGTATAGGAATTGTTGAAGTTTTTACACGTAGTACCGACTCTTGATATGGTTGTAGAGATAATCGTGGTCGGTTATACAAAAAAACGAGTGTGCTTTAGACCACACGCCTGAAGTAAAACTTCTTTAGCTTCATAGTGTGATACAGACAATAGGCCTGCACTGTGTCTTACATATACGAAACTTAACACACTATGAGAGAAAGAGAGAAATAAAATGTGTGCTCGCACCTCTCTCTCTCGCCCCTACAGTAATATACGAAACGTAACTCAGAGAGAGATTTCTATCTTCGCCTCGTTCGCCTCGCTCGATCACACTTTTCGTAACGCTCTCGTCACGCGTTCACCAGTCTACTCCTCTAGTCAAGCGTGCGTAAAGAAGTTTTAGTTCAAAAAGAAATCCAATATATTGTCTGTTATCTATTTCAAAATATACAATGTCGCAACAAAGTTCTTTATGTCCGTGTAAGCATTTTACTGACAAACAAAATAGGTGTTCGGTGGGTGACATCGCGCCTTGCGAGACGCGCCGCCCGCCCTTGCGAGCCTTTCTGTTCACACCTCGCGATCTATACAGATACATGAAAACAATTTTACGGGATTGATGAATGAATAGCATCATATATTAAAAATATTATTCTATCTATCCATCTATCTATTATTTCACGCCAAATCTCTTGGGGAGTGAGCTAAGAAAACCGAGCGCCTCTATCCTCGCTTTTCTAATACACGCTAGTCGGTTTCTAAGGCTCCTGACAATCTATAACTTCACGCCAAATCCCTTGCGGGGTAGGCAGAGAGAACCGAGCGCCACGTGACTCGATCCTTACATATCTCACTCGCTTCTTTAACATTCATTGCTCTTCTCATGCACGCACGCCGGTTTCTAGGGCTCCTGACATCACCTTCTGATAGGACATGACCAATTTGGTCTTGGTAGGTAAGTCTTGGCCTTCCCCGGCTCCTACATCCTTCCACTTTTGCATTGTATATCTGCTTCGTCATTCTTTCATCTTGCATTCTTTCTACATGCCCGAACCATCGGAGCATGCCTCTTCTTATTTTAACACCGACGCACTCCTTCAGACGAACTCTATTTCTAACATCATCATTGCGAATATGGTCTACAAGCCTTACGCCACAAATTTTGCGCAGCGCTCGCATTTCAATCGCGTTCATTCTACTTTCATGATCTTTCTGCCATACCCAACTCTCGCTTCCATAAGTTAGCGTTGGGACCAACACTGCATTGTGTATAGCGAGTTGTGCCTTCTGGCTCAGGTTTTTACTGTCAAGAAGTTTTCCCAACGCTCCATTCACACTATTCCCAGCACTCACTCGTCTTTCCACATCTGCGGTGTACCTTCCATCCCTGCTGAAAGCACATCCAAGATCTACAAACTCATCCACTTGTTCCAACACTTCATCATCAATCGTGATCCTTACATTAGTTCTGGATTCTTCTCTTCCGAAGCTCCTGACAACACTTAAAAATATATATATTTTGTACGTCGGGAAGCATACAAGCATATACCCCGCTTAATGTAAGGCGGTTACCGTAGCGTATGAACGCTTGTAGTTCATTAGGTATTACTGGCGCGATACCACCTCTACTGCTAACACAGCAACTCCTTAGGAGCTTACTGGTGACCTCACTCGTGCGCAGTAACACAACAACCCTCTAAGGAGTTGTTATTTGGCTGCGGTTTTCTATGAAGTGGAGGTACTTCCCCAGACGTGTTGCTTTGATGCACCCTACCTCTCATAAAAACACGCAGTGCAAGATGAACAGACATGTTCATGCACACAAATGTTTGTTCTGTGTGGGAACCACGAGCCACGAGCGTTGGTGTCAAAGAAACATAACAGCGCGTTTCGTTACTGCGTTTGATAAAATTCGTGTGAGTATGCGTATTTATATTCTGATGTAAAATGATGAATCGTAGCCAACGAGTACTGTAATAGAGAAAATCGCACGCGTTGCTACCACCTCCACTAACATAGCGATTCCTCAGGAGCTTACTGATTGACAATAACACAACAATTCGCCAGGGACTTTTAGCCGCCATTTTCTGAGGTGACGCTGCTACTCGAGTCGAGTTGTATCTCATCTCTCTTAAAGCTAAACCAGTCCTGCCATTCAACTCAAACTTATGACTTACGTGTGATATATTTATGGAAAAATAAGATAAGTGAGAAGAAGCATTGGATAGGGCCGCTTCCAGGCAGTGCAGTGCCAATACATGTTGAATCTAAAATGGTTTCATGACGCTCGTTACCATCACCGTGGTTATCGTCGTGCCCCACCTCCTGTGAGATAATTAACACTTTATCTTCTTATTCTCATTATCCCGTTTCTCAATCCATTTGGATTGCCGGGGTCCGCTGCCTAAACTTGAGGATTTGATGAAGATAATGATTTTGACTCTGTGCCAATCCGCATTTGAGCAGCGTGGTGGAGTGTTCTCTAAACCCCGTCGGTTGAAGGGAGAGCCGTATCCCTGCAGGGATGAGTAAAGGTCGATGCGGTATGTGGTAATGATTTTGGCATAGAGCGACTGCCGTCAGACCATAACCCAGGGGGAAAATGAAACCTTTCTTAGGTTAGGTCACAAGTCTTTTGATATATGTTATAAACGTGCGGGTTCCCACACGATGTTTTCCTTCACCGCCGAACAAGTGATAATTACACATATATACATAAGTCCGAACATACAAATTTAGTTGTATTTCGCGATACGAAGCAGGGACGGTCGGCGATAAGGTTATTTATCCACTGTACCATAATTGCTCTTAAGAGAACTAACATTTTACATTGTAATTATAATTGCTGTGTGCTAATACCAAATGACATTGGGGCTTTATTCAAGTAGAAATCCTAAGTTAACCCTCAACTTGTTCGTACGATACTCCGTCCGTATCCTTCTCGGGATTAAGGTCAAAAGTGGCCAGAACGGCCGAGTCGGCCGATCGCGGCGCGAAGTCGACGCCCGCCCTACGAAGGTCGCACCGCCCTACGCTTCCAGTTGTCGTCGACAACACGTGCTCATATATATATATATATATATATATATTACTGCTACTAGCCCATGCTCACGACTTAGCTTAGAATGTCATTATTGTTATCCTTCAGTTCTGAAATAACCTTAATATAATTCAGATCATCTCAAGGGTTTAGTCTAAGCTGGTGACAAATTGCGGCATTAGAAAAGAAACCTCTTAGCAAAACTAACAACCTTTTTTAAATACAACTTCAAGCATATAATCATATGATCCACCTGATATAAAGTGGTTAGCGTAGCCTATGTGTCCTTGTAATACAGGAAATGCCTCCAAACTCCTTTGGTTTGTTGGTTATCAGTAAACTCCTAAGGATTCGCTGTGTTAGCAGCAGAGATGTCAATGCGCGAGCGATATTTAATGCATTGCAAGCGTGCATAATCATAGACTGCGGTAACCGCTTTACATCAGGTAGGCCGTGTGCTTGTCTGACTTCCGATGTTCCGATGATCAAAACTCCTTAAGAGCTTACTGGTTATCTCGATCACTCGCAGTCAGTCAATCGTCCTTAGACTACGGATAAGGCGCACTCGACGAACTAGAAAAAAATTAAACAGCTAGCCAAACCACTACATCTATACAAAATACAAATATTGTTAGGTATATAAATTTAAATATTTCTACCTAATATAAGATATACCTACCAGACGAAAGTGTATGGTGTCACGTCCCGGTGTACACAGCCTACAGCGGGTGTTGAACCTGCACCGTGCAGCCGCCGCGCCAGTCACCTTCGCCAACGTAGCCCGCCGTAGAGGACACCTCTACGCCGTAGAGGGTCTACAACCCGCCGCCCGGACGGCGCGCGAACGCCAGCCCATGCCGTAATAATTGAGCAACCTCGCCGGGTTCATTGTAAGAACATTATATACAACTAGAGGATCCCCGCGACTTCGTTCGCATTAACATTCCTATTTACAAAAAATTCTATTCTTGTTATTCTCCAAGTCCAGCAGCCAGACTGTGCGTTGTCAGTCAGTCAGTTACAATTAGTTACGATACTATTTTTAATATATAGATAGACAGAAAAATATCGTTGATTTATATTAGTGAATCATACAAGAGATGCTTCGGCTTAACTGGCTACATTGACAAATGTAGATTTTTTTTAATGAAAGTACACTCCTATTAGATATAGACACACACACGGCCTACCTGATGTTAAGCGGTTACCGCAGCCTATGATTATGCACTACATTGCTTGCAATACATTAAATATCGCTCGCGCATTGCTACCTCTGCCGCTAACACAGCAACTGCGTAGGAGGTTACAGGTGACCTCACTCACGCATAGGAGCACAACAATCCTCTTAGGAGTTGTTATTTGGCTACGGTTTTCTGTGAGGTAGAGGTACTTCTCCAAACAGGCTGCTTTGATGCTCGCTAGTTCTCTTAAATCTCTTAATGTTTAAATATCAGTGTGCTCTGTTACCGCTTAAAACATACTCTGGCCATAGTTCGTATAAGCGGTATATACTTATATATACTTGCATTATACGAACTATGGCCAGAGTATTCAGATTGATAAAATATTTATATAATATTTCAAATATTCAAAGAAATTAATTCTTGACACGTTATAAAATGGTTTAAATTTTATTATTCGAATGTAGTCCTTTATAATCTTGTGTAATGTTAGTGAATGTTAAATGAAAATTGAATATTCTAATGAACGTTCAGGACTTGAAGTTCTCAGCTAACACAGTTTGTTATATACTAATAACAGCATCAATGCCTACATAATACGAAAAGGCCCTTGTTAGGCTATAATAGCCTAACTAGAGTCTTTACGTATTATGTAGGTATTGAATCGTCAAATTTACATGTAGCTTGTTAGTACATAATTACAATATGTTCCTATTTAATAAGTCTCATGTAACCGGCGGAATCAGAAATGAAACTAAATATCCCCAGGACATGAGACAAGTATATCTATAGTCTTGTCTTTAAGTGCTGTATTGGCTGCGAAATTTGGAAGAATATGCAAAAAGTGTACGAGAGTGTTAGTGCGGGTGTAGATTTCGGCACTGTTTTTGAGATATTACTGATTGGTAATTTCTAAGTATTTCCCCGTTTCTTTCGTAGAAATTAGTGACATTATTAGGTCCTCGTCTTTTATTTTGTTACCCTTCTGATTCAGGGCATATGGATTTATAAATAATTTCCAATTATATGAAACATATATGTTTAATAAATTCATATTGATTCATAAATAGGTTATTGGATTATTTTTATGTATTTTACCTTGATGTGAAAATTGTGAATAAAAGCTATTTGCCTATATTTTCTGTACTTCTGTTTTTATTAATCTTCATTCCAGGTTTCTTGCAGCTAAGCAAACAGAATCGACCACCATATGTATCGATATTTAAACACCTCACTATCTATCTATAACTTCACGCCAAATCCCTAGTGGGGTAGGCAGAGAAAACCAAGTACCATAAGACGCGGTCCTTACACACTTCACTCACTTCTTTAACATTCATAACTCTTTTCATGCACGCCCGCCGATTTCTAGGACTCTTGACGTCACCATCTGATAAAACACGACCAATTTGGTCATGGTAGGTTAGTCTTGGTTTTCCTCGGCTCCTACATCCTTCCACTTTTGCATTGTATATTTATTTCGTCATTCTTTCATCCTGCATTCTTTCTACATGTCCGAACCAACATACCTCACTCTCTCTTCTTAATGAAGACTGAGTTGCATAAACTTTTCAAGACCATTGCAGGCACGTCCACCGGTTTTTAAGGCTTCTGACATTACTTTCTACACTATTAACGTTTGAACTTTTAACAATGATAAAAATAAGCTTTTACCTTCTAGTAGCGAACAACGCGAACTAGACTATGAATACGGTCCATTTACAAGGAAAACATAGACCCACCCGACGAAAAGGGCGAAGCCACGTGAGTCACTGGTTCGTTGTACACTTTCGTTCATAAAACAATATTATTCTAAAATTTAATACCTAATCATATATTTATGTATATCCATTTGCGCTCGATCCTCTCTGTCAACGCTGCGTGAAATTTGGTATAAGATAGATAGATGTGTATATGTATATATTACTATATATATAAAAATGAATGTTTGTCTGTATGTCCTCTATGGACTCAAAAACGGCTGGGCAGATTTTCAGTGAATCTTCAGGTTAGCCCAGCAGGTGATCCTGTGAAGTTTGGTAACGACTGGATCACCCGTGCGAAGCTGGGTCGAGTAGCTAGTAATTCAATAAAACTTCCAATTACTTACCAAAATGTTTCAAAACATAGCTTTAAAAATATCAGAGCTTGTGACTGTATTGAATTTTAAACACAGAAATGGTTTTTATGGTTCCGTAGTAAACAAGGAACCCTTATTCATGTTCGTTTGTCTCTCCGTCCGTCCATCAGTCCGCACCCTAGCTCATAGACGCTTGATACTTGAAAGCTGTAGTTTGGCATGTATGTATATACATATTAACTATGCTGACGACATGGTAGAATAAGAACTTGAAAAAAAATTTTGATAGTACCTACCCACATAAAGAGGGGATGATTTTTTTATTCGCGCCCAGCCCATGGTATGGGGTGTCGTTAGATAGGTTTTTTAACAACATTTAGGGTGTGGGAATATAGTCACTATGTGAATTCTTCGGGGTCCCCTGTAGTTATGGGAGTCCCACAGGGGTCAATTCTAGGTCCATTCTTATTTTTAGTTTATATAAATGACTTACCTTATTATGTAAGGGATAAACATGAGATTGTATTGTTTGCGGATGATACCTCTTTGACATTCAAAATTAATAGACAGTTAGGTAATTATGACGAAGTTAACGATGCTCTCTCTAAAGTTATTCATTGGTTTAGTGTTAATAATCTGCTTTTAAACGATAAAAAGACTAAAGTAATTAAGTTCTCAACACCTAATGTAAGACAGGTGGCTACCAATGTACATGTTAATGGAACTAATTTAGCCCCTGTGGAGACAACTGTGTTCTTGGGTATAACAATTGACTCCAGACTACAATGGGGCCCACAAATTGAAAAATTATCAGGAAAACTAAGTTCTGCAGCCTATGCAGTGAAAACTATTAGACGGCTCACTGATATTGATACGGCTAGAATAGTTTATTTCAGCTACTTTCATAGTATTATGTCATATGGAATTCTTCTTTGGGGTAACTCCGCGGACATTAACACCATCTTTTTATTGCAAAAGAGAGCCATAAGAGCTATCTACAAACTTGGTCCCCGGGAGAGCCTTAGAGAAAAATTCAAAGAAATAAATATTTTAACAGTCGCATCGCAATATATCTATGAAAATCTTTTATATGTCCATAAAAACATAGACTCATTTTGTAAAAAGAGTGATACTCATAGCATAAATACTAGATATAAGCATAATCTTGTGTTACATGCAAGCCGTCTCCACAAAATAAGTAATTCTTTTATGGGGCAATGTATACGGTTCTATAACAAACTTCCCAGCAATATAAGAGAATTGTCAATAAACAAATTTAAAACTACTATTAAAGCCAAATTGTGTAGCAGGGCATATTATAAAGTATCTGACTATATTAATGATAAAAATGCCTGGGAGTGAGTCGATCCAATTATAATGTAATTAATAAAATATGTAAATTTGTTTGGACACCAAAAGAGGGATGCCTGAGTTTTTTGGCAGTATTTTTATCAGTGCTCACCTAGTCATAAACTGCACGGTAGGGAAAAAAATTGTGACGATTCCAAACAAATGTAGCCATTTTTACGGAATAAAAAGATTTTGACTTTGACTTTGACTTTGACTTTGAATTTAAAAGGAAAACTATCACGGCTAAGTAGGCTTTACAGGTTAACGAGTAATAGTCGACGAAGTAATAAAATGTATCTTCTTTTATGAAAACGTATAAATATCATAGAATATTGACATTGCACATATATGCACTAAGCGTTTTGCTTTCTAGTTTCTAATTTGGACGGCCAAGTAATGGAAGTCAGTTAATAGTATTTTATAGTTCATCTGAATTTCATACGTAATTTAGTTCCGACATTTTACACTACATGATGCTGTTCTCAAATTACAGCGCCATATAGGAGTCATCAGGGCATATGCCTACGCGTTTAATGCGATCTGGATAGTCGTAGATTTGTGGTAGTAGAGTGGAATAATCCACTTTGTAACACAATGCAGTGCTGGTCCCAACGCTAACTTATGGAAGCGAGAGCTGGGTATGGCAGAGAGAGCATGAAAGTAGAATAAATGCGAACGAAATGCGATTAAGAGAAAAATTGTGGCGCAACGCTTGTAGACCGTATTCGCAATGATGATGTTAGAAACATAGTTGGTCTGAAATAAGAAGGGGCATGCTCCGTTGGTTCGGACATGTAGGACGAATGCAGGAGGAAAGAATGACGAAGCAGATATACAATGCAAAAGTGGAAGGATGTAGGAGCCGAGGAAGGCCAAGACTCACCTACCATGACCAAATTGGTCGTGTTCTATCAGAAGGTGATATCAGGAGCCCTAGAAACCGGCGAGCGTGCATGAGAAGAGAAATGAATGTTAAAGAAGCGAGTGCGATATGTAAGGATCGAGTCGCGTGGCGCTCGGTTCTCTCTGCCTACCCCGCAAGGGATTTGGCGTGAAGTTATAGATAGATAGTACTTTCTTTCGACTAGTTTGTTTTTCATTCTTCCTAATATCTTGAGATATAACTAAATTCATATTTTATTCTAAATATTATATTGAATCATAATTTTCTCAAGCGATTGTACTTAGGCAAAATATAAGCACTTTGATGTACAGTCTAGGTACCAAGTATATACGGCGTATCATTATATCATACGAATGAGAAATGTACATATTGTACATGTATATACGTGTCGAGATATAAAGTTAGTGTATTGCTCGAAACATATATTATGTAAGCGTTTACTTTGAACAAGTGTCCAAATAAAATAGCTTGTTAGTCCGAGGTACATGTAAAATGTTTATTAGCAAAATGTCTAAAGTTAGTATTGTCTTAGGTTTTCGCGATTGTTACACATTGAATTAAACAATTTTTAACGGAAGTATCGCGTGTTCTTCCTGCGACTACGGATGCTGCAAAGCATTCAAAACGTCAGGTTCAACAAAATAAATAAAACACGCGATACTTCCGTTAAAAATTGTTTAATTCAATGTCTAAAGTTAGTGTCTTACAATTAATTTAAGTAAATGGGAATATATCTAAAGCGTAGGTTGTCTAATCGTATAACATCTGCAAAGCAATTTGTTTTTGTGTCGAAATACCTACAATTCAAACTGCCTATTCGTGCTGTATACATAGTCGCAAATTAGACGTTTTGTTTTTTTAGATACTTGTAACAAAGTACACTTGTAAGAAAGAAAACAAAGACTATTGTATAATTTTAAACTTTCACGGTTTTTACACTACTATGACGGGATGACATTGCCACGGCCTCTGCAACATCGCCGAAATATCAAGGAAATATATATTTCTTGATATAATAATAATAAAAATAAGAAGAAGAAAGATAAGAAGACCGGTTGTCTACAACAAAAACTGTATTAAATAATAGTTACTAGGTAACTAGGGGGGTGTTACACGTCACTTTTTAACGAAAAAAATCCGAAATGTTGTGTAAGCGCCGGCACTTTAAAACTAGACAGATGTCGGTGTATAAAAATAAAAAAACATCGCGGTAAGTCACGTACTACAATAACAAAGATAATTGTATTTGAAAGAGGGAATCGGAACAAACTCAAATACGAGTATTACGGTTGATGATGTAGTATAGGAACAAGTGGGTGAGATTGTATATCTTAGATGTGCTTTTAGCATGAATGGAAGATATATCGTCGTTGTGGGGTGACGAGTGAATGCTGGCAAGATTCTGAATGGAACGTTGGGGAAACTTGTTACCAGTAATAAATAGAGTCGGAAGTTACAGCACACTATACACAACATGGCTCGCTGATCCCAACACTGACGTGTATGAGTATAAAAGTAGATTCAGCAAATCAGCAAAATCTACGGCGTAACTCTTGTAGTTCATAATGGTAATATAAGAAAGAGGATTGGGCTGCTAAACGGTATCGTATCGTTCGGACAATCAGAAATAATGCCGGAGAAAAGAATGACGAAACAGATATACATCGCGAAAGTGGAAGGATGTAGGAACCGAGGAAGGCAAGAGCCAACTATTATCACCAAATTGACCGTATTTTAACAGAAGATGTAATCAGGAAAATCTAAGAATTTTATGTATGGTTTTATCTACAAGAAGCTTTGAAATTTAAAGAAGGCTGTGAGGTATGTGAGGTTCGAGTCATGTGGTGCTTAACTCACTCTGCCTATCCAACGAGGTGATATATAGATTGAATTATTAGACATTGTGCACTACGACTTGTACCCACTTTACTCATTTTACAAAAACTGCTATAGCCGAAAAGCGAAGGATTGCCTAACGAGCATATATGATCATTTGAGTGTACATATATGAGTAAAACAGCTGATTGTTATATGTAATACAAACAAAAATGCAACCCTCTTGACAGCAAGAATAGTACTGTATCTGTGTATTTTGCTAGTCTTTACTTTTGACAGAAATTAAAGGTATTACGTAATATAAAAGTGGTACTTGACTATCTAAAAGCGGAGATGTTATTAACTGCCGAACAAACTGAACTGAAACTGAAACTTTTCCCAACCTTAAGAAATAACCCGCAAAAATCTTAAAGGAGACAACCACACATGGACACCCGTCGTGCAGATGGAGCGAGCGCTCACGGACAGCACGCACACAGGCCCGCGCGCTCGCGGTACAGCGCCGCCCGCCGCCCGCCGCGCGCACACACCCGCCCCGCGTGCAAACACGCGCAACCGTCTAGACAACTTGTTAAAATGCGGTGTTCCGGGGACTCGACATTCGTCAGTAGGATAGGTCACGGACCACCACGGACATATCCCTCCCTTGCCCTCGCATAACGCCGTCTCTATCCGCCAACAGCTCTCAGAAAACAACTGATTCTCAACTCTATGCTGGAGTTTCTACAGACGCTTTCAGCCATCGGTCGCGTCAGGTATAAATTTCGCTTTCAAAGCTATCAGAAAGATGTGTTCAAAAAGTCCTAACTGGATGAGTAAGTAAATCCGAAAATCAATTTTATTACATAGATTGAAAGTTCAGTATGCTGTAATGTTTAAGTTAGTCCTAGGTCTGAGCTGTTGTTTGCTTTGTCCTTGGACAGTCAGGACGAATTAGGCTTGGGAATAATAATTTATTTAAATGTGTGTACATGTATGTAGATAATAACGTTTCAACGTGAGCGCTCAGTCTAGTCTAGCCTAACAACAGTTGCCTAGGTGTCTACATTCGATTATGGATTCTCCCCAAATTACAGACAAAACTAATATTATTAATTCTGTCTGTTATTTGTAATCGAATCAGATCGGTACCATCGACAAGGATAAAACTTTATTGATTTGAATTTACGATAAGTTAATGCATGAAAATTAAGGTGATATGAGGGCCATCATAATTTTAATAAAAATATGTCTATCCCACATATAATTTCGGTACTAAGTAATTGATTATTGGAAAATTTAATATTAATTGAGTCAATTATATACTGATAATCAACACGCGTCTGAATCCCCCAGATCATGTTGACTTCTTTTTGTTCATGGTCGCGTCGGGAGGCAAATAAGCATACCATCCAACCGACGTAAAGTGTTTACCGCTCGCAGTACAAGTATTTGTAATTGTCATTTGCTTGGACCTGAAGGAAACTATCGTGACAAATCGGCGGTGGTCGCTCTATGGGAAAATTAGTATCTTCGCCAAATCCTTAGACTTGTGCAGAGGACCCCGCCAATCCTAATGGATTAGGAAGCGGGATAATGCTAGGAAGAAGATAGTAGTCTTATAGAATACTTATTCTCTAAAAGACAAATTAAACATTTTTTAATTTTCTAAATTTGTTTAATTAAACACATCATTTCAAGTAACATATTTACTCATTACATTAATTATTAAGGCGGAATAAGCATCCTACCGCATGGTAAGCCAACGAACGTTCTATCATGTGGAATACAGTAATATATTTTGTAAGATAACTGACATTTGTATGACTTTTACGGAACAAAAAGTAAAGTCAAGTAGCGTCGCGGAACTCCTAACAATGGTCGATTCTGAAGGTGACCGCCCAAAACACACATGTTCAGACAATGTATTTTGAGTTCTCCCTTACGAAATTTTATATACCGCGTGATAGTTTTAAAAAAACATGCTGAATGGTCGCGAAGTCGGCGACGACCCAGTACGTCCTAGTTTGATTATACTACATACAATTCTATACTCTAGTGTTCACCCCAAAGATCGAAATTAGAGATTAGTTATTCCTTTTAGGAAAAATGACACATATGTGAATGTTGACGAGCTCGGTGGCGCAGTGGTTAGTAACTCTACTTTGAGACCAACGCTCGTGGATTCGATTTCCACATAGGACACACATTTGTGTGCATGAATTTACATTATGTGCATGTCTCCGAACGTTGTATAAAAAAATCAGCGACGCTTTTGTCTCTTACCCTCATTCATATTTGTTACAAGCGAGCCGCGTCAATTTTATATCGCTTGGTTGGTAGAAACACAACAAAACTATACATCTAGCCCCTAGGGTCTTAGGGACCGCAGCGGTTTTCTACCAGTTAACGCTGGTCATTTCGTCATTGAGCTACCAAGGTGATATATAAGCATGTAACGTGCCTGATAGCAAACTGATTCAGTGGTTAACGCTTGATCACAAGAAGGATGCGTCTTATGCGGTTTCAGAACGTTTCTTTCGCGAACTCTTAAAGGTTTTATCAAACGGCTGGCAGGGCAGGACGGGACATTGACGCGGCGCGGTGTGTTTTTGTAATATTTTGTATATACGAGAAATCCTTGTACACATATTTGACGAGCTCGGTAGCGCAGTGGTAAAACGCGCTATTCCGCTACGTTGACACCAACGCTCGTGGGTTCCATTCTCAAACAGGACAAACATTTGCATGCTCATAACATGTCTGTTTGCATTATTTATTATATTGGCTCACTAAGCATATTTTACCGCCTGTACCATGGCGAGTGCTCTGAAGAACTGTTTTCCCTTATCCCACCCTCTCCCTTCCGTCATAGAACCACACGTGCAGGCTTGCGATGTCTTCATTCCACTGTTGAGGACATTTCTTCTCGTACTATAAAGTTCGGCAATTCCTACCTCTATCGCACTATTAAAAAGTGAAACGCCTTGAATCCTTCGAAGGAAGCGTGAAGAAGCACCTTACCTTTGTCAGTCGCCGCAGCAATTTGGGCTGCTCTTTTCGCTTACATGCTGAGCCAATATAAAAAAAAAGAAAAAATGCAGTAACAAAAGTCCCCAGTTCGAAGCCCATTCTTTTCTATTACTTTAAGTGTGAAACTCTTGTAATTATTCCATGTCTTTCGAAAACGGCTCTAACATTTTGCATTAAATTTTGTATTTAGATAAGGTTGAGCTTTTCAAGTTAATGTGTGTTTCCTGAGAAAACGCGAATCTATACAAAAAAGTAAAAACGCCTAGCGAAGATCGCTAGCCCATGGGTACATATAATTTCAGTGTGTACATACATTGAGAGCTCGATGGTGTCGTTACGCGTGTCATTCTAATCGAGCACGCAGGTTAAACAACGTCGACCGCAGCCTGTCTATGGATGGGTTTATCTATCTCGAGTTTCTCCGTGCTCGGAGGGCACGTTAAGCCGTCGGTCCCGGCGGTTGTCGATAGATGACAGTCGTTAAGCTAAGTCTGTGGCCCTCGGGCGGCTTGAAAACACTGGCCTCCGCCAATCCGCATTTGACCCCTTCGGTTGGAGGGAAACCCGTATCCCTGCAGTGGGATGAGTAAGGGTTGAAATTATATTTTTTGACAAGCTCGATGGCGCAGTGGTTAAACGTTCTGTTACGTACTATAACACCAACGCACCACACAGGACAAACATTTGTGTGTGTGACAAATGACTGCTTGTCTTTATGTGGGTATTTTTAAGAGAGGTAGGGAGCAACATAGCGGCACGTCTGGAAAAACACCTCCGTTTCATAGAAAACCGCAGCTGAATAATAATTCCCTAGTGAGTTGTTGTTTTCGTGCGAGTGAGGCCACCAGTAAACTCCTAAGGAGTTGCTGTGTTAGCAGCAGAGGTGTCATCGCGAGTAATTCTCAACGTATTACAAGTATTACAAGCGTTGTTAACACTATGGTAACCGTTAAAACCGGTAAAAAAATGTAAGACATTGTACGTGTCACTTTTTAACCGCGATATAGGCATGAGCATCTATGTCCTATGTCACGCGTCACCGCATCCTTTGTTTGAAGGTTTAAATTGTGGAATAAACGAGTGTTCCCCCCAACATCGAAATTCGATAAATCACTATTAAAAATTCTAGGAAAACATATACCTATGAATTTGTATGTATCCAACTTGTTTTTCTAGAGTTTCGATTTTTCATTGGTGACACTAAAGTTAATAGTCACTGAAGAAAAAGAAAATGGTACTTAACTTATTTATATACAGGTAAATAAATAATGTAATGTATACTAAATAGGTATATAATAAATAAGTTTATGAATTATTTATGATTCCCTTAATGTTACATCTAGGTCAAGAAATATTACAGAAGTTAATATCCACGCTGATCTCATTAATTATAATCATATAATTACCTAGTTAATATTAAAGGCATTGGATGATGTAGGTACTAACAGTAGGTAGTGATCTGTTGTCTTAAATCGTCTGTGAGCAACAATTAATCAGCGACCAATCGCGGCGCTGACTTCACGCCGGTTTTATCAGGATTACTGCGGAAAGTACGATCACAACATAAACATTTCGTGTAAAATATGTTGCCAAGACTCACAGGCTAATAACGCTTTATGTAAAAGGTTATTCCATATTATGTAGAGCCAGGTCTCTAAGTTGCTAAGTTGACAACAACTGAGTGATATCTGTAATGCATCTATAATCTATGGTAACAGTACGGTGTAAAGGAATGGCAGTTGCTTTGTTAGAAACAGCGTTATCACGCCTATCTAAACAGAACAGGTTACATATTTCTAGAAGTTATTTTGACAAGCTCAGTGGCTCAGTCGTGAATGACGCGACTTTGACACCCACGCTCGTAGTTTCGATTCCCACACAAGACAAAAATTTGTGTGCATGTACATGTCTATTTGTCTTGGTCTGGATGTTTTGAGAGAGGTAGGGCGCATCAAAGCAGCAAAGCCCGTCTGGGGAAGTATCTCCATCTCACAGAAAACCGCAGCTATAACCGTAGCAGTAAAGCTCCTAAGGAGTTGCTGTGTAAGCAGCAGAGGAGGCATCGCGCAAGTGATATGACTTAATATATTAAAAGCGCTAATAGACTACGGTAACTGCGTTACATTAATTAGGTGGGTCGTATGCTTGTATGCCTCCCGACGTTGTATAAAAAAGGATACATAAAACATATATTACCCGAATACATATTTATACACATGCGTATATAGAATAGACTTCTTTAGGTTTTCATAAGGGACTAAAGGTAGCGGTTCTTCAACAAAAGCGCGAAGAGATTTTTACAAGGTTGGCAAAGCACGAGTGACTATGGTAACTACTGCACAGGCTAATAAAGCTTACAGTTTTAAAAACTTATCCGATTTTAACGAGAGCCAAGTCTCGAACTCTACAAGGTGTAAGATTTCGGTCGTTTCTCAATGCATGATACAACATTACCTCGTTGTATCACCAGTTACTAATTCTTACTTAAGAGTATCAGTGCGACGGTTTCCAAAGAGTGAAGCTATCATTTTCGACAAAAATATTCCGTTTGTAGAGTTAGGACTTGAGGAGTTAATGGCCCTACAAAAGAGCTGACATCTTTTTTTTAACTGTGAAAGCGTTATCAGCCTTAGCAACCTACTCCAGCTAAAATGTTTTTTTTTTTATATTTCATTCTTTTTTGTGGAAGTCAGCCCTGGTTCTTATAATTATTTTTTTACAAACTCTGCAAATAAAACTCTGTGTGTGTAATTTTATTATTAGTAAATAAATTTACTAGTAATATCGTATTCTACGAATTTTACTTTAGTTTTAATCAGGTCGAAGAAATGATGGTTCAAAAGTGCGACGAAGTTTGGGTTCTTGTCTGATCTTGGCTGGTGTATTACCGTGTCCGTAGATCTCGAATACGTCACTGAACCATTGGTTATTTATTAAGTAGATATTATGACTTAAACTAAGTCATGATTTAGGTTGTTAGATCCTCGTATCAAGCAACATAAGCTCGTCTGTTATCTAGACTAAGTAACATAATGATATGCCTAGTATGTGATTTAGGAGAATATTGGGGTCAAAAATACATAAATAAGCACTGAAGTGGGCAGGTTATATAGCTCAGGAGAACCGATGGACGTTGGAAAAGGTTTTCGAATGGCGACCAAGAAACGGAAAACGCCCCCGCCCACACACACACACACCATGGACGATCTTGGAAAGATTGCAGCGAATATATATATATATATAATATAATAGGACGATAGGACCGATCGCCGTGGAAGTCTAAAGGGGACTCATATGTGCAGCAGTGGACTCTAATATAAAATCCAAAGTTTGATATAAAACAAAAACCAATTTGAGACACAAATCTCGCTGTGCTTCAATTACTTGTACATCTTGCTTAAACAGAATCATAAAGTGAATTAGTGTTCTCGGCACGTGTCACAGCGGGGCGCTTTATTATTCATTTGTGTACAATATTCACAAAGCACATAGCGACCGGTCGTCGCGGCGGCCGGCGGCCGGCGGCGGCGCCTCGGGAATTATGTTTTCTTCTAAACAAGTCGCTTTAATACTCGTACCTACACTTAATCCTCCAGGCTAAGCTGAAAAAGCCGATTCAGATGGATTATTTGATCTAAAAAATCTGACTTCGGTTAATGTCAGTGGCGATCGTGTTTAGACGGCCCGATACGATAATTCAGAGAAAATAAACATTATCGAGACAGTTTTACACTGTTATATATTCAATTAGTAATCTTTACGTATGTCATGTAATGTAATCGCTAATATATTTACGTACAAGTCGCCCCTAGTGAATTCCCATAACCTTACAGCAGGTGGATTTGTATATCTTAATCAGTTTGTTCTAATTCCCAGTAATTGCGATCACTTTTAATACCGCCTTTATTACTACTAGAAATAAAAACCTAAACATAGTAAGGTTATTCTCAAAATTCTTATTTCTGACATACACCAAATTAATTAATTGACGAGCTCCGTGGCGCTGTGGTGAAACGCGCTGTTACGCTACTTTGACACCAACGCTCGTGGGTTCGATTCGCACACACTACAAACATTTGTGTGCATGAACATGTCTGTTTGTGTTGGTCTGGGTATTTTCTATATAATAAGTATGTATTTATAAAAAATAATGTATTTACGTATGTTTATCAGTTGTCTAGTACCCATAACACAAGCTTCGCTTACTTCGGGGCTAGGTGGCGCTGTGTAATTTGTCCGGCAATATTTATTATTATTTATTATTAATTAATGAATTTATTTATTTATTATATTTAGTCAGTTACACGTCTCTTCATGATCTGTGCGCGGTTCACCACGATGATTAGAAAACGAGGCTCTTAGTTATTAAAACAGAAGTAGAATTATATGATGTATCGCCACATCAAATCCCTAGCTCTAATAACTAATAAGGTAGATATAATCCATAATTAAAAAACAAGTAAATTAAAAAAGAAATACTTATACAAACAGGACAAATGATTATCCCCTTCTCTATTGCTCTATTTACTATAATAATAAATTCTATCATAAAATTCTGTAGATTGTATCACGATATCGACAGTGAACTTGCAGGCAACAAAACTTATGATGTTCCATTCGAAGCGTCGGAGAAAATTAGAAACGGCGTGAGCTATCATCAAGATAAATAATACGCAAGTTGTCCTGTCGCAACTTTGGTACGGAACTCTGTGCTAAAGAAACGGCACGTATTTGGCAGCTCCATTTTATTTTCAGTCTACCTGGTCTCTATCCCATTATGAGTATGCTACTCATATGTCACCACAACACAATCCGATGTATTCATTTGTAGAAGTAGTTTCATTTGTAGATGCATATAATCATCTACAAGTAGATAAAGTACTGAAGTCTTCAAACAATAGACAGCGTTCAAAGGATGGTCTAGGTTCAGATTGAGATCTAGAACTTTAACAGCGGAGTGAGTGAGTTCTTGATATTATGATTAATCGTAACTCAGCTTGAAGTTGGTAAGCAGTTTAGTTTTTGCCGAGAACAGGCAGCACAATTAGCTAAAAAACTCAGCTCAGCTTAGGCTTAGGTTAATTAAGCGGTCAGGGAGAATAATGTGTTCGAACTTTGGTTTATACACTTATACACGTATGTGTAACAGACACGCAATCCTCTCCAAAATAATATGTAAGACTCAGGGCGCCTTGAAACGTAACCATATGAACAAAAATTGTTTTCACTTTTCTATTGTTTTTGAATTTTATTTAATACACCGAATCGCAAAAAGATACGGGGCAGTAACAAACAACTCAATATCTTCTAAAATGTCGGAGCTAGCTTTATGAAATAAATACTACACTATACACAAGTAGTGCTTAAATTAAATTCATAAAATAATCAAGTTTAATTTATTTTGAATAAAAAATATATAATACACACATCAAAAGTGTCTAGGGATCAACATATATTTTTGCAATAACTTTTCTCCTGATTGATATTAATTAAAATTTTCTTTAAGGATTCATCAAATAAAGTGTTTTCGTTAGTCTACAGTAACGATAAACCAAGTCACCTTTGCATTAATAAAGAAATTTGCCATTTTCATAATAAAGGGATTTTTGACATTTGCACCACTAACATTAAAGTTCGAAAAAAAGACTGAAATAACAGTTTTCTTTAAAATTTTATTGGGTAACTTAAACAATTAATAATCCGTGTTTCTACCGCGAACACTAACAACACAAGAACATCGGTTTGGCATACTCAAAATGAGTTCATCCAAATCACGCTGTGGAATGGCCGCCCATGTTCGTTGCAACAACAAAAAAAGGTCTTCTTGCGACTGGATACTCTCCATATTCGGCAGAGCTCTTCTCTGTAGCATATCCCATGCATGCTCAATCGGGTTCAAGTCTGGCGACTGAGCAGGCCAGGGCATGACATTGATGTTAGCTGCGGCGAGAGTCGGTCTTACAACTCTTGCGGTGTGCGGTCGTGCATTATCATTCATTAACTGAAATAAGGGACCGATTTGCACTTGTAGAGGAACGATGACGTCTGATACAATCGTCTCAGCATAAATTTGAGCGTTGAGGTTGCCTCTGATCCAAATCAACTCAGTTCTTCCGCCGATCCAAATACCCGCCCATACCATGATGGTTCCACCACTATAAGGATGGACTTCCTGGCAGGATTTTAATCGCTGTTGGCGTCCAGGGGTTCTCCAGTGTCGTATACGTCTTGTATCCGGTCTCATACCAAAACGAGACTCATCAGAAAAGCACACGAAACGCCATTGTTCTTCTGCCCAATTTCTGTGTTCAAGAGCCCATTGATATCGAATCCTACGATTGTGCATTGCTATAGCTGGTACCCTTAGCGGTCTTCGGGAATGAAGGTTCACTTCATGCAAGCGGTTTCTGACTGTTTGGTCGCTATTTAAGTTCCCTGAAGAGTGATGAAGCGTCACGGCTAACATCATGGCGGTTATTGTTGGAGCTCTTCGAGTTGTGATTTGAATGTATCGGTCTTGTCTCCGTGTGGTGCAGCGATACCGTCCTCCATGGCGCTCAGCCACGGTACCAGTGCTTCGGTAACGTGTCCAAAGTCGACTGATAACACTCTGACTTGTATTCAGAGCTAAAGCCACAGTACGTTGCCGGGAACCAGCTTCTATCATCGTTAGTGTTCGCGGTAGAAACACGGATTATTAATTGTTTAAGTTACCCAATAAAATTTTAAAGAAAACTGTTATTTCAGTCTTTTTTTCGAACTTTAATGTTAGTGGTTCAAATGTCAAAAATCCCTTTATTATGAAAATGGCAAATTTCGTTATTAATGCAAAGGTGACTTGGTTTATCGTTACTGTAGACAAACGAAAACACTTTATTTGATGAATCCTTAAAAAAAAATTTAATTAATATCAATCAGGAGAAAAGTTATTGCAAAAATATATGTTGATCCCTAGACACTTTTGATGTGTGTATATCTATAACTTCACGCCATACCCCTTACGGGGTAGGCAGAGAGAACCGAGCGTCACGTGACTCGATCCTTACATACCTCACTCGCTTCTTTAACATTCATTGCTCTTTTCATGCACGCTCTCCGGTTTCTAGGGCTCCTGACATCACCTTCTGATAAAACACGACCAATTTGATCATGGTAGGTAAGTCTTGGCCTTCCTCGGCTCCTACATCCTTCCACTTTCGCATAAAGTAAAAAAAAAGCATTGTTCACTAGATTTCCATATTGTACTATTGTTTTATGCAATTTTCACATATTTCAGTATTTTATATTATGTTATTTGCAGATTTTCAATAGATTCAGGTTGCTTTACCAAGACGTAGGTGATTTTTTTATAATTAATTAAAACTCGATTTCTTGAGGTTGTTGAGACCGTCGGATCCTCCCACGCTGTCCTGTATCTTGTTCGGCCTGTTCCTGGTCTGCTAATATTGGATCCAATCTCCTGAAAGTGCTGGAATACTCTCTGGACGGCTAACAGTGGCACACAGTTCTTGCTGTATAACGCTGACTGCGTCCGTTTTTAAGCATTGTCAGGATTCTGGTACAAACTTCAGGAATGTTTAGATATGTTTTTATCAGAATTTGATTAGAATAATGAATTTCTGCATAGATAATCCAGTGGATAAAAAACCAGTTTGTTAAACGACTGAGCGCCGTTTCCAATCCTGGAGTAAGCATGTTGTACCACTACATTAGTATTTTCGGATTTAGGTACATATTTGTAATTATCACATGCTCGGCGGTGATGGAAAACGTCTTAAAAGTTATGTTTCAGTAGACACGTGACCTCCAGTGTTTTCTCTCTGAGTTGTGGAACTTTGACGTCTGTCGCTCTATGTAAAAATCTTCGTCAAATAGGGTTAAAGCTGGGAAGAAGAATGACTTTTTGCATAGAATATGCCGTATTTATGACAGAACAGAAGCAAAGTAAAATAAATGATTACAAATTTCTTGTTTGAATTTGTAGAACGGCCTATATTTTTTTTTTTTTTGGTAAATAATACAATCGCCAAATAGAAATGTTAAGGTTTTACTATTATTTATATTTGCTATTATATAAGTTTTGATAAAGCGTTATTTCATTACGCTGACTCCAATATTTTAGAAGATATTGATGTTTTTGTAACTAAGACATTTTCTTTGCTATTATATATATATGCATATAGATATATGTATGTATATTTCACGCCAAATCCCTTGCGGGGTAGGCAGAGAGAACCAAGCGCTACGTGACTCGATCCTTACATATCTCACTCGCCTCTTTCGCTCACCGGTTTCTAACGCTACTGACATCACCTTCTTTGCAAGCCTAATCTAATTTTTTATAATAACTTCGCCTAGAATGGAAAGTCGTAAATTTATAAATTACTGAATTCTTTGTGATAGTATTAAAGATCCTGAAATTTCATTGATTCCTCTTTGTCTGTTATTTTAAAAGCCTAATGACGAATCGATTTTGCGTCGGGTTGGAAAACCTTGTACTATTGCTATTATCTGTTGCTGATATCTGTGTGTATTTTTTTTCATGTATAAATAATATGGCCATTTGTTACACCGAGGATAAGGAATGAATTAATCACTTCTGGCATTTCACTATTGGCGTGATAACGTTTTATTCCGTGTACGGAATAGATTTAAATTTGTCACTAACGTGTTCGTTAAATAAATGTATTAATTATTTCTAACTGGTGAGTAATTTGTTTCTATATACACTAGCAATGGGTAATGGAATCGGGTGTTGTTTCAAAGAAGTCAAATTCATATGCATGTATTTGAATCTATTCTATTTTGTGATCTTACGCCAATTACGAAATAGTTAATGCAAGCTAACTCCAATCCACACGTACCCACTATCATTTATAGAGGCATACCATCGCAGTCATGGTTGCTCTGGTCGTCTTGGTTGCTGTGATCAGCCAGCAACTATAAGCCAACAAGAACAGTGAGAGTAGAATCTTTAAAATACCCTTTCATTAACATCCCATATATTATATGTTTCATTTTCACGACATTTATGTTAAAATATGGAGATAATGACGAGATATCTACACCCTGAGATATTGTTTAATGGAAGTTAGTCTTTGTGTAATTAAAACGAACGAAATAATATATCACCCAAAGCGCAATGCTGTATTGCTTTTACGTTCTATACGCTACCTATGTGGCACTGGCAGCTAAAAACAACAGACCCCGTTTGAGCGCCCTTTGTCCTGATGAAGTTTGAGAAACTATCCCGGCACGACGGTGCCGCAGGCTTTAGATAATGACGCTATCATATGCTCGCTTGTATTCTGAAACTACATTTCGCTGCTGCGATATTCGTATAAGGGTACTTTCTCCTGTTGCCACGTTCCTAACTAATATTAATTAAATTCAAGTTATTTTTTCTTGCCTTTACGGCTATACTCAACTTGTACTTTAGATATTTCCAAAATCGTAACTCTTATACAGGAAAGAATTCAATTCGAATTATATATATAACGCGAAAGTAGACCTTTATTGTAGACCTTTATTCCAAAAACTACGTATATTACCATTACCGAGCATGTACATTAGAGATATCTGTATTTTTGTTAATTCCCATCCTCAAAATTGGAAGAAGAGGAGTGAAATCTTCGCTAGACAAACAAGGACAGATATCATGAACAAATTATATCAACCTCCTTGTTATAAGTATATTTACGAGAAAAACGTCGTCAATATGTGTATCACACTTTATAATCATTTGCCTGAGGACATTAAACGCTTAAAACGAAATTGTTTTAAAACACTATTGACTAATTCGATTCTGGGCCATTGCTTTTACAGTGTCTCAGAATTCATGAAATTTAAATTTTAAAATTGTATTAATATGACATATGTATTTTAATAATTTAATTTCAAATGACCTGTATATATTAGAACTTGTATATTTTATTAATTGAATTATAACTGTGATATTTTGCACGCCTGCTTGCGGGCTGAATGCACTGTGCCTGATTTTTGTATATTTAAGACCTTTATGTACTGTATTCTGCAAATAAAGATGATTATGATTATGATTATGATAAGTGGTAGATTGTACGAGCCGAGGAGGGTGAACACTCATCTTGACAAAATTGGTCAAATCTTATCAGAATATGATGCCTTCGGTTGGTTGTTGGCAATGGTCGGCGATATAGAAAGAATGCAGGCGGAAAGAATGACAAAATAGTTAACAACGCGATGGTGGTAGGTTACAGGACCGAGATAGGCTAACAATTCAACCACCAAATTGGTTGTGTTTTATCAGGAGGAAATATTTTTTTTTATACAACGTCGGAAGGCATACGAGCTCACGGCCCAGCTAATATAAAGCGGTTACCGTAGCCTATGAGCTTGTAGTACATTGAGTGTCACTAGCGCGATACCTCCCCTGCTGCTAACACAGTAACTCCATAGGAACTTACTGGCGACCTCACTTACACGCAGGAACACAACAACCCTCTAGCGAATTGTTATTTGCCTGCAGTTTTCTGTGAGGTGGAAGTACTTTCCCAGATGGGCTGCTATATTGCGCCCTAAACATCCAGACCAAGACAAGCCGACATGTTCATGCACACAAATATTTGTCCTGTGTGGGAATCGAACCCATGAGCGTTGGTATCAAAGTCGCGATATTCATTACTGATCACCGAGCTCGTCAAATATTAGGAGCTCTATGAATTTTGTAATAATTATCATATTTCTTTTACGATTTTGTCTCGGTTTATTTTT
This sequence comes from Pyralis farinalis, assembly GCA_947507595.1. Classification (NCBI taxonomy): domain Eukaryota; kingdom Metazoa; phylum Arthropoda; class Insecta; order Lepidoptera; family Pyralidae; genus Pyralis; species Pyralis farinalis. Next base: position 1,383,346 of record OX382261.1, on the reverse strand, counting down.
AATTGTGAAATATCTCTTTTCATCTTAGCGTTATCGTAATCCATTACGAATGACCTATCCGCTACTTAAGCTTAAGGATTTTGCAAAAAACTAATTTTTACATTACTGTCAAACCTCTAAACCCCAGAGAAAATGCCAACCCTTTCTTGAGTTGGGTCACACGTCTTTCGAAATATAATTTCTTGATCGTGCGCGTTTCCTCACGATGTTTTCCATCACCGCCGAGCAAATGATAATTACAAACATGTACATAATCCTAAAACTCGAATTTAATATTACATGCCCATACCTGGGTTCGAACTAAGATAGTCGGTAAATATTATTTATCCACTATTACTCCAGGGAATTATTATTGAACCGTGGTCTTCTGAAAGTTAGCGATACTCCAGTGAGCCTGTTCCTGATAAGCCTTTTTCCTCAGAGCGTTTGTTTACTGAATTGAACCGTGCGCATTTTAGATTATGATAAATTACTCAAGTGTCAAAATGTATTTCAAAAATAATTTGTAGTGTCGCATGTGTCATATTACCCACAGCAGTAAATTAATTAAATCTTTACGAAAGGTAGGGCGCATCAAAGCAGCCCGTCTAGGGAAGTGCCTCCACCTCACAGAAAACCGCAGCCAAATAACAACTCCTTCGTGGGTTGTTGTGTTCCTGCGTGTGAGGTCACCAGTAAGCTCCCAAGGAGTTGCTGTGTAAGCAGCAGAGGAGGCATCGCGCGAGTGATACTTAATATATCGCAATTGTTAATATGCTACGGTACCCGCTTTACATCAGGTGGGCCGTATGCTTGTATACCTCCCGACGTAGTATAAAAGAAAAAATATTAATCAGAATTAATTTTTATTTTTTACAAACCTTTATGAAAGAATAATGAAACAGTAATATACGCCAAAGTGAAAGGAGGCTGGGCCGCTAAAAAACTTCTCCTGGATTCCCACAGGATATCGGGATGATAGCCAACGAAGTTGCAGGCTTCTTGTAAATAATATAAATCAAAACAATTCTATGCAAATTCTCTTTTATGTAACCCTCAGTGCACCACCCTCAACCCTTAATTAATTACATGTATTATGGAGCTTCCTAGACAGCCGCCCATCGTCCCGCCCGCCCAGTCTGAAGGTCGCGCAGGGTAGGGCGTTCACCCCCGCCCACCCACACAATTGCACTTCAATACGCCCACACCGGCTGCACGCACACACGCACAATTACATCTTGTATTGTCGTTTACATAGGTGTGCGTAAGATTCGTCATATTGCCGCAAGTCTCGTCCTAATGTTTACTAGTGTTGGGGTCCCATGGAAGGGACTTTTTAAGGTGTTATTAATAGCAGATTGTGTAACGGTTAATGGTCGTTCTTTGTTGTTCAGCTTAGCGTGCTGAAAAATTGGGTTAGCGAGGCGTGAGTTAAATTTTGATGGGATAAATAACTTGGATGGGTTGGTCTTATGTACATAACAAGTAGATAAATAGAATGTGCAACAGACAGATCGTAATTTAATAATATGTATATCGATGTTTACAATGGGTATTTTTTTTTGTTTTGTTTTGAGGCCATCGATGATATCAAAGCATGCGACCATATAATTAATTTACTCTATGAAAAATTACTGTATGTATGTACTATCTACACGTCAGCTCGCTTGCGGGGTAGCCACAGAAAAGCGCGGTCCTTACACACCTCACTTCGTTCTTTAGCAGTCATAATTAAAAAAAATTAAAAATTTTAATTAATGTAAAATTATTAATAATATTGAGAAAAAAGTATTTATTTTGCCTCCTTTTAGGCAAAATACTGCCGGATGGCGAAGACCGCGCCGAGTGGGGAACGAGAATAGAAGTCGAAAAGAAGGTTCCGAAGCTAGAACTTAGGACGCGTCCGGGAATAACGCTCCGATGATAATGATTATCCATGGTGTACAAAAGTCGTCTGCGTGGGTACCTCTCTCTCACCTATTTCTACCGCCGAGCAGCTATATTTATATAGCTGTGTTCCTGTTTGAAGGGTGAGATATGGCAGAGAAATTACTGGGTACTGCGACAAAACATCTTTAGGTCACTAGATTGGTAGCGCGCAAGTAACATCACCGTGGTGTTGCGAGCGTCAATAGGCTGTGGTGACCGTTTACCATCTATGCGGACCGCAATGCTTCTTTGCCAATCCAGTTGTATAAAAAACACAGATAGTGAATGGTACTAGCATTAAGTCCACTTTTTGTACCCTCAGCTTGTGTAAAATGTATATAAATAATCAAATAATATTATGTAGATAAACTAACTCGCCTTGGGATTGCTTCAATACCTACTATAAATGCCGTAACAAAGTAATAATTTGTTTCCGTAGCCCATAGATTCTACCGACATAATAAACATCGTTAGGTCACCATTATTCCTACTCCTGACGACATTACTCACTTGCAGAAACGCAACAGCCGTCACGGGAATCATTGTCTAGCTGCGGTCTCCTGTAAGGCAGAGGTAACTCCCCAGTGGGGCTGCGTCTTTCTGCATATACCTGCCCCCCTACTCCACCCCTCCCATACGAATACATAACATACTTAAAACTAAGTCACGCGTTACTAATTATACCGCTGAGGTAGGAAATAAGCATACAACTCAACCGAGAGTCCCTCACTCTGACCATATTCTATAAACTAGAGTCTAAAAACCGGTGGAGAAATTGTGTAAACAAATCTATTTGTCTAGATCTTCACGCAGTCTCTTGCGGTGTAGGCAGAAACTTAGCGCCAAATGACTCAGTCTTTACATACATCACTCACTTCTGTAACATTCATACGAGTAGCTATTTTCATGCACGCTCTATCCTAGGGCTCCTGACAACACCTTCTGATGTACACGACCAATTTGGTTGTGATAGGTGAGTCTTGGCATTTTCTCGGCTCCTACATCCCTTTACTTTTGCGTTATATCTTTTTCTTTCTTTGTCTTTCTTACACCTACATTACGAATTCACTCTACAAGCGTCACGCCGCAGATTTTGGACAATATTGCATTTCGACGGAGTTTAGGGTACGTTCAAACAAATCAATGCATTAAAAACGGCTTGCCTCTGTTATCACTGTCGCACAGACGTGTCAGAGCAAGTGGTCACTAGCGAGTGGCTCAGTGTCATTTGATAGTAAATATCGCAAAATCCTTACCACCCAAACGGGTGAGCTGGATAGCGAGCGTTCACCTGCGGCACAATTCGGTCCACACGCGTGACCTCAAAATAGTGCGAATGAATTGTAAGATATAACAAACAATAATACTTCAATAGGTTTTCGTTAATAATATGTCGGATGTCAAACAAGCGTCGGACGTCGGAATTATAAATGAATAAACTTAACAGCTGCAGGGCACATCAAGCCGCCCCATGAAGTACCTCACAGAATACCGCAGTCAAATATAGAGTTAGCGAACCAGTTAAGTCGTCAGCAAGCTCTTGAGTAGTTGCGTCAGCAACGTGGGTAGCAATGCGGGTGGGATACTCCCTTTCTAGCCGGTATTCATAGGCTACGTAACTCTACATAAGTGGGACCTGTGCTTGTATGCATCCCAAGTATTAAAGTTATTAGTATTAAAAAAGAACACAATTTAGTAGTAGATAATAATATCTAGATCTAGAAGGAGAACATGAGGAGACACACACGTCCAAGAAATGATATTTCGAAATTTCGACCTAGCCTAAGTGAAATGCTTATTTCCCTCTGGATTATGGATGTCTGATGGCAGACGCTCTATGTAAAATTTAGTTTCTTCGCCAAATCCTTAGGCTTTGGTAGCGGACCCCGCCAATCTTAATGGATTAGGAAACATGGTAACGCTAGGAAGAAGAAGAATGACATGTAGATCTATGTAAAATACTAACTCAATGCTCCTTATGTTGCTAATAAAGTGCATACATTTATTTGAGCCGTACGCTTCCTTGTTACCCGACATCGCATAACAAGTTGTTTCTCAATACGAAAGTTTCTGATATTAAAATCTCAAATAGACCTTCGTCTAACTTTTTGTTTACGTTAACAGGCACGAAGCTCTTGCCTGCGAACAGGCTGGTTTAATAGGAGCGGAAGTACGCCGACAGGAAGCTGAAAGTCGGCTTCGCAAACAGCCCTAATTAAAACCTTTTATTGTATCGCGTGGACTAAATACGGCTACAAACTAAGTATTATGTTCAGGTACAAATGTAGAGTGGTAGAGTTCATAATTCAGGGGTTGCATGGTGATTGTCATAATCATAACTTTTTATTATACAATGCCGGTAGGTAATCTAGCCGACGAGCTGTTGACGAGTCCGATGGCGCAGTGATTAATAACGCTATTTTGATACAAACGCTCGCAGTGCGATTCCTACACTGGTCATATATTTGTGTGCATGAACATGTCTGTTGTCTTGGTATTGATGTTTTTTGAGAGATAAGACGCTTCAAAGCAGCCCTGCGTGTGAGTGAGGTCACCATTGATCTCTTAAGTAGCTATGTTAGCAGGTATCGCGTGAGTGATACTTAATGTATTACAAGCGATCATAGACTACGGTGACCACTTTACATCAGGTTGCTTGTACGCCTCCCGGCGTGTCGTGATAGCCTAGCCTACTACGAGCCACTGCTGAATGCTGCTTCAAACCCTGGTGTAAGCAAGTACCACTAAATTCATGTATTCCAATTTATGTACATATTTGTATTTATCATTATGTATACTTATTAAGCTTTATTTCGTGTAAGCAAAAAACGAGAAACCTAATCAAATTATTCTTAAAACTTAATGACATGCTGATATGTAATTTTGCGGAATATACCTCATCAACCTGAACAAAAACTATTTAATTCTACCTGTCAACGTAGTGTCACCGGTTAGATTGACAACGGTCTGACAGACATCCGCGGCTGTCATCATAGGTCGGCTCGTGGGTCTCATGGGAAACTGTCTAACGGTACTTTTAAATCGATAAGTTACAGGAAGTAAGTGAAAAAAAAGTATTGTATCGATCACGTGCAAAGATTCTATCTATCGGAAGATTTTCCGCGCCAAATAAAGATTCCTTGGAGAGTTCTTGTGTTCTTGCGAGTGAGTAAGTTTACTTGGAAGCTGAAATAGTACTGCTGCTAAATGGCACTATATTAGCAAACGGGAAGCTATAAAACGGAATCGATACACCTTGCGTCTAACGTAAAATGGTTATAGTAACCTCTGATCGCTTGCAAAAGAAGAAGTATCGCTCGCGCGATGCCACTTCCGCTGCTAACACTACAACTGCTCACGACTTTGCTGGTATCATCACTCAATATATTGTTATTTGACTGGGTTTTTGAGAGGTGGAGATACTTCAATGATTTGCCCTGTCTCTCTTAAGGTATGCTTTTTAAAGTTTATGATATCTCCTCTATATCGTATGTTTATTTTATACCACTAAGGTGGTAATCAAGCCTACGGCCTGCCTGATGTTAAACAGTCTCCGTAGTCTATGGACATTTGCAAAACAAGGAGTGTCACTCATGCGTTGCCGATCCTCTAAAAACGTCTTCACGCATTTCTTGCAGAACTCCATGCTGTAGCCCCTTGGAAAAACCAGTCGAGTGTAAGCCATGTATGTGTTTTGAGCATGCAATTTAAACAAACTAACATAAACACAATTTTAACTCAATGAATTCTCAATTTGTGTCGTTAACTCGTTTTGCAATAAATTAGAGCCACGAACGGGGTATAACAAGGAAGTTACATAACAGTAAATTACCAAAAAAAATCACAAGTTTAGCGGAAACTTGTAAGATTTCTTAGTAAAATTTGTTTCCCTTTATAAATAGTCTCCATCTTGCCATGATTACAAGTGTTATTGTACTTTGCCGACGCCTGTTTTCCGAGAACACCAGAGTTAAGGGTGGTATTGAGGGTGGCTAGAGCTAAACGGACTGTTCCGTCGCCCACTGTTTCAAACTGGCGAAACCACAGCGGCGGCTCCGGTGAACTTGCCTTCATCAATTATTGTTACGTAATCATTAGCAGTTTCTCAAAGAACATAATTCATGAGTTTATTTGATTTTTTTCCTTTAATATTTCTGTATGCCTATTGTTAATTGCGAGTCGCACTCATAAACGTAGAATTCCGTACACCCGCCTAATATTTAACATTATATATTTAAAAGGAAGTATATAGGAGCCGAGGATGGCCAAGACTTACCGACCATGACCAAATTGGGCGTGTGCTAATAGAAGGTGATGTCAGGAGCCTTAGAAATCGGCGAGCGTGCATGAGAAGAGCAATGAATATTAAAAAGATCGAGTCACGTGGCGCTCGGTTCTCTCCGCCTACCCCGCAAAGGATTAAAAACATATTAATTACATGTCTCTACCTAAGTAGTACGGTTTAAAAGATACAGCCCTGTGACAGCCAAACTGACAGACAGACAGACATCGGTGCGTTAGTTATTGGGTTCCGCGGTTATCATATTTCTATACTACTATATATATTTACGTCAAGTCCCTTGCAAGGTAAGCAGAGAGATTCGAGCACATGGCCCCTTACATGCCTCACTTGTCTCTTAACTTCTCTTCACAGCTCTTCTCGTGCACGCTCGCCGGTGATGAAGATGATATCAGGAGCCCTACAACTTCTGACATCATCTTATGATAAAACACTACGAATTTGGTCAAGTTAAGCAAGTTTTTACCAACCAACTCTGTTTCTACATCTTCATTATCTACATTATAGCCAATATTTCAATTTCATAATTTTGCCGATGAATGGATAGAATTTTATAAAAGTAATTTACATAATTATTTTATGATAAAACTGTAAACGTCCAGTGCAGTCCGGGAACAATTTTTATAACGTATGAGTATGATTAGTAGGTAATAAACAATATTTAATATTATTTTTATTTTTTTATATTTAACTAGCCTGCGATTTAATTCTGGTATTATTGTAGTAATAGTAGATAATGTCAGATAGTAAGACTGTTTGCTAATTTGACCATTCGCGATATGGACCAATCGCTATGTTGATTGATCGCAATTTTATTGGTTTTTTAGTCACTTTACCTCTTGCGAATTGATCAAAAATTGATCATACACGACGAAAGGGAGTGTATGATGAGTTGATTTCATTAAATAAAATTAAATGTTGTGAAACGACTCTACATCTTTTTGGTTTCACAAATCTCTGCAAATAAATGCGGTCCCATGCCATATGGACGACTTGCAATTTCATTACACTTAATAGCTTATACAGTATATGTACATACACACCTGTACCTTCCCCCCTTATCTTCCACGTGTACGGGAAAACGCTCAGAACAATTGCGCATCTCGCACATCTGTCGTCTCTCTCGAACTCAATGGTAGTTATGTTTGCATCTCTCTCATTGCAGAAATGCAGTTTTCACTAGCGGACACGCGACGCTCTCAGCGGCTCCGTTGGATAGATAACACGTTAATTAAATTGTTTTATCGGTGTGTGCCATTTCTCGACGGATTTCTCATTTTTCATACAAACCTTAATTCCGTATTCATCACTCTTGTAATATGGGTTTTCAAAAATCCTTTCACGATGGCTATTTGCAAGCTCTATTATTATAGTATTCTATGGGTTATAGGTTCGGTTCCCACACTACACGAACATTTCTGTAGTGTTTGCCTCGGTTAGTTATTTTATGTAAAACGTGTTTAACTATATTTCAGTTCTCTAGCATCCACGGTACAAGCTTTGCCTAATTTGCTAGAAGGCGTTGTGTAATTTATTAGTAAAATATCTGTATATCAAGATGGAGTTATACAATTCTGTACCCTGTTTCTCTAAACAAGCTATTCTTATATATAGATATATATTTCGAAGCCCCCGCTTGTATAGAACTTTAAAAATGGATATTGATCGTGCATATGTCACTCAGTATTATAAATTTATATTCAATAGATTGTCATTTTTTTTTATCACTGCGTAGGTCTACCGATTAACAATCTATACTTTAGCGAAAATGCATTATTTTAATAAGAAACACCGTCACGCAAAGTCGCAGTCCAAGAAAAAATCTTTGGAAAGATGATGTGGTCTTGCGAGTGAGTAAGACCTCAAGGAAGCTGGTGTAGTGTTATGTCCTTTGAGTTTAAAGTGTCCATAAATAGGTTAAGGTAAACGCTTCAAATCAAGTAACAGTATGCTTAATATTTTATTCACAAATATGCTTTTTCTTTGTCCTCGACCAAACTTTTCTCATATTTCTTCTTATTCGCGTTATCCCGTTTCCTAATCCATTAGGATTGATGGAGTCCACTACCTAAGCCTAAGGATTTGACGAATACACTGATTTTTTCATGAAGCGATTGCCGTCCGGCCTCCACAAGCCAGAGTGACAACCGGATCTTTCTTAGGTTAGGTCGCACATCTTTCGAAATTTAATTTCTTGGACGTGCATCGCGACGAACATCGTGAGGAAAACCCCTCACGATGTTTTTCTTCACCGCCGAGCAAGTGCTAAATATGTACATGAACCCGAAAACATGAATTTAGTGGCACATACCCGCCAGGATTCAAACCAGAGACCAGTTGGTCGATGGGCCGGTTTCTTATCCTCTGAACTGTCCCTACTCACCGAAGATTTCTCATACAAATATCAATAAATATATATGTCTTTTGTCTTTCAGGTAAGTTCCACATTCTGCATGTCACAGGTCACATCAATGCACTAGACGAATATGTAAGTTTCACCCAAACAGTGTATTCCCACTATTACTATGATCTGATGCAGTATTTCAATACAGTTTAGTCGTTTAGCGAAGATATTTTTATGTATTTTTTTTCACCCAAGAAAATTGTAGAGCCACAAAAGAAAGATTTACCCGCCACACGCGGGTGTGCGTTAATCATTCTTCCGAAAGGGGCACCCTCCGGACATATTGGAGAGGGGTGGTGAGATCTTGCATAAGATAACATTTCGGAAGGCCGAACTGATTATGTCACATTCCTACTGACTAAAACACCACCTGGGACCACCGGGAAGGCTTTTAAGGCTCCAACGGAAGCGATGGCCCCAGGAAACGGGACGACGCAAAACTATTTGTATGTTTTGTGAGTCGATCGACAACGTCGGCAGGTATAAAACGGTTACCGTAGCCTATATGTATATGCAATAGCAAGGAGTTACCATCCTGTTGCTTGCAAAACAACTAACAGCAGCTAACCTCGCTCTCTCGCAGGAACGCAACAACGCTCTAGTTGTTATTAGGTACTGTATCTAATATGCCACGTGTAAATAAGAAAAGAGGTTAAAAGTGAGCTACTTAAGCTTCATAAATTATTTGCCAACATCTGATAAGATTTCTGTACGGACTTTTAACTTACCACTCGAGAGGATGAGGTGATGGATGAAAAACTGAAAGATCGCTCGTTCAATTACAACATCCCTACTTGGGGAAGTATCACCTTCCAGAATAGGGCCATAACATAATAAATATAACCTTGTTTTGGTGTACCTACAACTCGGTAAGAACTCTACATTCTAAAGAGTTTCTACTTCCGAAGCTAATCTCTATCGTCAAATTTCGAAAAGCATAGCCTGTTCATATTCCTTCTTTATATAACGTCGGGAGGCATACGAGGATACGGCCCACCTGTAAAGCGGTTACCGTATTCTATGAACGCTTGCAATACATTAAGCATTATTCGCGCGATGGTGTCTCTACTGCTAACACAGCAATTCCTTAGGAGCTTACTGGTGACCTCACTTACAGGAAGCAACGGAACATAACAACCCCCTAGGGAATTATTGAGTTGGGATTTTTTCTGTCAGATGGAGATACTTCCTCTGACTAACTGCTTTGACGCGCCCTTCCTCTCTTAAAAACACCCAGAGACATTCTCTCGCGATATAACAATGACGTCACGAATCACATTTCACACCTTATGAATCTTTACTAGCAACTCAAATGAAGGAAAATGTATTTTTCTTTTTTTTACTCTACATTTCTACCGTGAAAATATCCATGTAGGTATGTTTAGCGTGTAAATACACGCTAGATCCATGTAGGTATATGTTTACACGCTAAGTCCCTGTGGGGTTAAATACTCACACCTACACACTATACCTAACTCACTTCTTTAACATTCATGAATGCTCGGCTCATTGATTTCAATTACACAAAAGTTGTTAGCTCCGAACTCAATTAGTTCGAAAACACCGCATCTTTAATCAATTATTGATATTCATGTAATAATCCATTTAATATTTTAATATGTAAAAATTAGCACTTTGTTTTATTTTTACATGGGCGTCTACTGTAAATATATTACGGTTGGCGAGTCCTAATTTGTTAGTTATTTCTGTTCATCATGTAGTTTCGTGATTTTAAACCTAGTACATACTCATATTGACACATTTTTTGACCACTATTTCAGAAATCCCTAATCGTACACAGTACAACAACTATTCTATATTTCACTGAAATATATATAGATAAAAAAACTATAAGTGGAAATAAATAAACCCGATGTGTTTAAAACGATTATGCAATTATACATTTTTCTGTAGATGCATATGGACGACATACGAGGAAAAAAGTAAAAGTCGCCCGAAGCATAGCTAATTAGCCGGCCTATGAGCGGTGTCAGGCTCTACCGAGCAGACCTGATTAACGCCGCGATTACAGTACTCGGTCAGTGGAGAACGGCTGCGCGCTGCGCACGCGGCGGCGGCGGCGCGGCGCTGGCTGCGTGGGAACCGAGATGCACTTTGCAAAGGCCACTGTGCACTTTCAAATCCTACTATTGGATCGCTTAACATAGATCAAATAGTTTACTATTTTCTCATTTAGAAACAATACTGAATATTTATAAACAGACATGTAAGTTTACGGATGAATGGCTAGTAATAGTTACGTAGCACCGAAACTCGTGGGTTCAATTCCAGTACAAAGCACACATTTGTATGCATGAACAAAGCTGTCTGTCTTTCTGATCTGGGTATTTTCTATATATTATAACTTTGTATTTACAAAAAAGGTATAGCTAGTACGGATATTACAAGCTTAGCTTCGTTGACACTTGGAATTTGTCCGAGAATGTTTATTTATATGACGAACTCGGTGGCGCAGTGGTGAAACGCGTTATTACACTACTTTGACACCAACGCTCGTGGGTTCGATTCCCACACAGTAGAAACATTTGTGTGCATGAACATGTCTGTTTGTCTTGGTCTGGGTATTTACTATGTATGATAAGAATGTATTTACAAAAAAAAATGTATTTACGTATGTTTATCAGTTGTTTAGTACCCATAACACAAGCTTCGCTTACTTTAGGGCTAGATAGCGCTGTGTAATTTGTCCGACAATATTTATATTATTTATTTATTATATACAACGCTGTCAAAACTTTTTATCCAAAAACCAACGATTATAACAGAAACTAGTGCAATGTGCAATTTAAAATCATTATCAAATCTGGATTCTATTCTATTGTATTTTCTAGACCATAATGTCACAAAGAACATCGTAACCTACTAACCTTTTAAGGAGTCGATGTGAGTCTGCGTAGAACATTTTCCTTGCTTTACCACAATTTAATAGTTAACTTTATTTAGTGAAATGTATATACGTAGTTTAAGAAAACTATATCCACTTCTGTTACTTTCTGTATTCCCAAGAACTCAGTAAGACGGCCAAAACAATTCAAAATAAGACGAACTTGTTGGTAACCATTGCGCATTGATCCTCGACCTTCAGCTCGACGATACTATATTATTAAATTGGCATTAGATCTATTTATTATTATACTACGTCGGGATGCACACAAGCATACGGTCCGCCTGATGAAAAGCGGTTACCGTAGCCTATTATCGCTCGCAACACATTAAGTATCATACTACTACTCATGCGATGTTACCTCTGCTGCTTGCTTCTTAGAAGCTTACTGATTAACTCACTTGCACGCAGGAACACAACAATCCTGCAGGGAGTTGTTATTTGACTGCAGTGTTTCTATGAGGTGGGGGTACTTCACCAGACGCCCGTCTGGTGAAGCTTCGTCTGCTTCAATGCGCTCTACCTCTCTTAAAAACACCCAGATCAAGTCAAACAGGTATGTTCATGCACACAAATGTTTGCCCTGTATAGGAATCGATCCCATGAGGGTTGATGTCAAAGTAACAGAGAGTTTCGCCACTGCGCCACCCAACTCGTTAAAATTATCGAGGTTTATGATAAGGACCTCTCACACACACATGGGTACTAGACAACTGATAAACATACGGAAAAATATTTTTTTTTTGTAAATACATACTTATTATATATAGAAAATACCCAGACCCAGATATATGGGAAATAACAAGACAAACAGCCATGTTCACGCACACAAATGTTTGTCCTGTGTGGGAATCGAACCCACGACCGTTGGTGTCAAAGTAGCGTAACAGCGCGTTTCACCACTGCGCCACCGAGCTCGTCATGAATAACCCTCAAGATAGTTGTTATTTGGCTGCGGTTTTCTGTGAGGTGGCTGGTAACTCCCCCACATCACATGCTTTGATGCGCCCTACCTCTACAAATATCATTTTTCAGAAATATTTTGAGTACGATATTGTATATAAATACAAACATAAAAGTTTTTATAATAAAGTATAAAATAATTACGTGTTGTATTAAAACTAGAGGACACTTTCACTAATATTTTCAGTCAAAGTAACCGTTAACAGATATTTTTCGGTCACGTAATAGATTTTCAACTGAGTACTATAATGCAGTATATATCAAATAAACAAAATTCGGCCACCTTGATTATCGATTAGTTAAAATCACTAATGTCCACTCCGGCTGCCATTTTTAAAACCTAAATATAACCCTATAGATATATTTATAGATATAGCCGAGCACTAGAACTCAGTTCTAACATGAGTTTATATTTTACACGTACTAAAACTTTCTTATTCACATACATTACATTGGAATCGCGAACAATAGCTATATTTAAAATCAACAAGTGGGTCATTATCTGCACCAATATCTACTTTCAAACCTCATCCCATTTTATAACTAGGCACGTAATAGTCCATTCACAAACTTTCGTTTACAACCACCAGCCAGCGCCCGGCCGGCGGTGTGCGTCGGTGCATCGGTGCATCGTGTTGGTGTTCGGCAAGTGCAGCGGCGCGCGTGTGTGCGTGCCGCAATAGGAAGAAAGTGCATTCTAACTGCACGGACGGCTAGGCGAGGGAAACTTGACATTACGCAGCGGACACACACTGACACGGTTCGGCGCGATGTGTCCGGAGATAAATGAAACGTCGTCTGTCCTCGCTTGCATATACCCTAAACGATAGCGAATAACTTTGTATGGATTTATAACTACATATAATAAATAACACTACTACTTACTAGAATAAATGTTTCATAGACGGTGAATAATTCAAATGATAATAAATCGATTTCGATTTTGTTTACAATTAATATTGTCCTTATTTTCGGGCTTATAGGCCTAATTAATAAATTCTTGAGTATCTCCTTACAACGTGTGAGTTATTCGTAATGCTGGTATAAAACAGAGAGCTGGTCTGGCGGACAAAATTTGTGATAGGACGACATAGGGCATGCTCCGTTTATTTAGGCATCTAGAAAGCATGAGAAATGAAAGAATGACACAACAGATATACAATTAGAATGCAACGGCCAAAATGATTGAGTTTTATAAAAATATAAATAAATAAATATAAATATTGTCGCACAAATTATACAGCGCCACCTGGCCCCAAAGTAAGCGAAGCTTGTGTTTTGGGTACTAGACAACTGATAAACATACGTAAATACATTTCTTTTTTTTGTAATTACATACTTATTATACATAGGAAACACCCAGACCCAGAAAAACAGACATGTTCACGCACACAAATGTTTGTACTGTGTGGGAATCGAACCCCCGAGCATTGGTGTCAAAGTAGCGTACCAACGCGTTTCACCACTGCGCCACCGAGCTCGTCTAAAGATAAAAAGATCAACAGACTTAAAAACCTTCAACCATTCTGAAAAAAAAATTATAAATATTAAAAAAGAGAAGTGTATGCAGCCCTCATCATGTAGCTTACGGTTCCTTCTGCCTTTGCCCGCGAGGTACTTCTCGTTAAATTTCCTCAAGCTAGCCTATGTTGTATAACCCAAGATTTTCAACAGCGAAGGTTGGCTTGGTAAGATCTGATTCTTCAATAAATATTAAGCGTCGTTTTGATTGTAATAGTAGCGCTGTTTAAAATGTGACGCCCCAGTAAACTTGAAGAGGTGCACGAAGTATAATAGAATGCGATATATTCATAGAGTTATGTCTACTTGGTTTACCGAACCGTGTCTCATGGCAAAAAGGAATTTTCATATCACAACTACAACACTAACAAGGTAAACATGGAACTGTTTTCAGCTACACATTGAAAACAATATTTCACGTTCTCGTAAAATGTATCTTCAGATCGCGTCTCACGACGCGGAGGCCGTGCGCGCTGCGCCGGCGCAGCCGACTGCACTTGCGCCAGTAAACTTGAAACCGTTCTCGACGGCCGGCCAGTGTTATTATGCTGTTTCCCTTTCGACCGGCGCGGGCGCAGTGCAGATTAATTTAACAGAAAGCGGGCGGCTACTGTTGTGCCGGAGGCGTTGTCTTCACCGCACGTCGATGACAATCTGTTCAGATTAGAAACTGAAGCCTTCTTGGGAGTTTATGGAGATAGGTATGGTATTGTTCGGTCCCGCGTGTATAGTTAACGTTTGTAAAGTAGATTCCGTTCTTGCGATAGGCTATGTATATAGATTTTACGATGTCTCATCTTTATATACAGATCTTCTGTAATAAAACAGGGGAAAGTGGAAGCATTTGTTATGTATTGCGACACGCTGTATATACGTAGTTTCAATCACAATCTAATATGTAAAATATTAATAGATTGACAATGAAACTCCAGAACGCACTCTATGGGGTATTTGTCACATTTCAACTTTGCCATCAGTCATTCTTCAATCCGACACAGAAATATCGAGTTGGTTAACGAAAGCAGTGGTTAGGTTAAGTTGCCAAAATACTCGGTATGGCATTTTTACCTATAGCTAGGGTTGTCACATTTTCAAAATTTACTGACCTATTTTATCTGACTACGCCAAAGTCAAAAAGAAGGCTATGGATTTGGCATGCTACGCCTGTATATATTATATGTTCATTGGGTTACTTCCGGGTTATCTATTAGTATACGTTTAATTTAGGTATTTTTGGTTGGTATACTTTTTTTATGTAGTTGCTACAAAACTTGGAAAATATACCTAAATTGTATTTAATAATTTCATTTTTGTTTGGGTTTTTGACTGTTTGGGATATATGAAACCGGCCGCAACTTTGTTCGTCAGGACATAAATAGTTCATTTTTAGTCGGTGTCATATTAATCAATTATTAAATTTTAATTTAAAAGAGCGTGGATTTTTAATAGTAAAAAAAAATTATAAGACTTTGTGAAGAACAAGTACTTCTTTATTAAAAATACTTAAATAAAACTTACGTCAAACGTTTTCGTATAAACAACAATTAGTTTCTTTTCGTTAAACTTTTGACAACCCTACGTCACTTACGACTTTTCTATGAAGATTCTACGAAACCCGTGGTAACATTACGTACCATTTAGTATTGCTATTTTAAAGTGGTATTTATCAGGAACACCGTTCCTATATGAAATCTATATGTTTGTCTGTGTGTCTGTCGCTTTTTTTCGAATGTTCGAATTTTGACTTCAGATTTGGTTTCAGCATAAAAAAGTAGAATAGGAATGTCTTAAATACTAAATACCATATTTCTTAAGAAACATGGTCAAAATGGCCGACAATTTTTTTTTTAAATAATGGAATTGTTATATAATTGACGAGCCAGGTGTTCCTCTGGCAATGCAAGCTTGCGTATTCTCAACTGAAATCGATTCTGAAAATATAAATTTTGTATTAGGTTTCTTGAGCTAAATTTTACACAATTATTGTAGTTTTGTTTAAAAATTGTGTCCAGGTAAAGAAAGATGCCACCAACGTGTCAGTTTTACCTACAGCTTCGAAATTGCTCTAAACTTTCAAATTCTAGGGTACTTATGTTCAAAGCTAGAAAAATCGATAGACTAATGCCTTACCATCATGTTCTTTCATCTTGTGAAGAAGTCAATTAGTTTTGAGTCAATTTTAATTTGAGTACAAAAATATGGTAATGTTGCCGTGTTTGACGGAACCAATATAGTCGCATAGCACGCGACCATTTCGGTTCTAATGCGTATGTTATACTTACTATAAAAACGTTATATACTTTCTTTTAAGTATGCGAAACTATTACTACTAAAAGTATATAATTCCTGGACATATTATATAAGGATATCTAGTCGATAGCCAAACAAAATTTGTATAATAGATACAATGAACATGATAAACGTAATTAAAAGTGTTCATTAATAGTTATTTATAATACTTCGAAATACAGCATCTTCGCCAAATCATTAGGCTCAGGTAGCGGACCCCATCAATCCGAATGGATTAGGAAACGGAATAACGCTAGAAAGAAGCAGATTTATAATACTTAAGAACACCCAGAATAAAACAAACAGGTCTGTTCTTGCACGCCTTTCGTGTACAGGAATCGAACTCGCGGTAGAGAAGGTAATTGTAGGCACCAGACCAACGGACTTGTCAAATCTATCATGTCCAACTTTTCAGGAGTTAATGGAGAATTTAACTAATTCGCAAGCTCAACTATTAAAATCGAAACCTTGATATTTTTGGATAGACTGCCAGACTGATGGCAGAATGAAACAGTAACAGGCCTTTACAGTCAAAGGGATCATATAATATTCTTGAGATTTACAAAATTATAAATGTGTACAGAGTATAATTTAGCTGTTGAACGGCAGCCGACAAGGGATGTTGACTTAGTTCTCTCATTACGGCCTGAAGCGGCCCTGTCGCTATTAGACCTCGCCCCAGGTACCAGTCTAGACGGAGGCCTTGGTCGGTTCGTCTGCACGTCACTATTAAGATCTCGAAATCTTTCAGGTATTTTCGTGTTGCTCATATATATATATATATATAATATAAATGGATTGTATGTAGGTTTTCCCGTTGCTTAGTTACGAGAAATACCCAGATAACACAAACTTATTTAGCCTTATTGAATTCTATTTCTAGTGCATACGTCTGGCTTCACTTAGATACGGGTGGCTCGTTTAGTTACGGAATGTATATTACCTTATAGGAAAAGTTTGACTCGAGAAGACCTCCAACAGAGAAGAAATGTCCAAATGACAGTGCACTGACTTCTAAGCTCCTGAAACTTAACCCTTTATGTAGACAAATTAACTTAATCATACCTAAGTTGCGTAGTAGTAATAGTTATTGTGCAATTAAGCTACGGAAGCAAAGTGATACATCCAGCAGGGTCCTCTCGAAAACAATTTCAATCGACCGGAAGTGAATAAAGCACGACAGTAGTTGCCCCACATTTGGGTAATCTTGATGGCTGGTTGTAGAACTAGAGTACGTTGCCAAATTATACCTAACTTTACAAAATTTGTCCGTTGGTTCGGGCATGTAGAAAAAATGTAGGAAATAATGACGAAACAAATACACAACGCAATAGTGGAAGGATGTAGGAGTCAAGGAACGCCAAGCCTCACCTACCACGACCACAATGTTATTATCAGAAGGTGGCGTCAGGAGGCCCAGAAACCGGTATGTGCATGAAAAGAGCTATGAATATTAGAGATGCGTGTAAGGCGAGTGTGTAAGAACCGACTCATATGGCGCTCGGTTTCCCGATATGAGCACAATATGCTCACTATATTATAAATAGATACATAGACATTACAATATTTACATATTTCGATATTGGAATTAGATTTTATTTCAAGAGTAACCGCAAAAGTCAGGAAACGGGAAGCGAAGTCGTTGATTGAAAATTGTTATTTTCATTTATATTACATATATATCGGACCCGCGATCTCAGACTCACGGTAGGTAGCGGAGGCCGCCAAATGCTAAAAGCATTACGAAACGGGATAACACTAGAAAGAAAGAGAAGAATAAAGCCTTGAAGTAATGCTACCGACAGTGCGTCGTGTGATCTACGTATGGATCGTGCAAAGCACGCGGCAGGTGATAGACGCCAGCTCGGGGAGCCAGAATTTCCCCGACTCGTTCGCACGCTCAGTTTTTCTCGCTAGAACAATGTCATAATTGAACGATTTCCACTTTCAATTTCACTGTTGGACGGTGATCCGAACGCAAAAAACGGCGACGCTATGCCGACAAGCTTAGGTACGGTGCGCACATCGGTTTCAATGGAAGAAACCGAATATGAAATGACATCCACAATAATTAATACAGCGAAATGAAATACTTAACGAGCTCGATGGCTCAGTCGTGAATGAGGCGACTTTGACACTAACGCTCGTGGGTTCAATTCCCACACATGACAACCATTTGTGTGCATGAACATGTCTGTTTGTCATGGTCTGGGTGTTTTAAAAGAGGTAGGGCGCTCCACTTCACAAAATACCGCAGCTAAATAACAACTCCCTAGAGGGTTGTTGTGTTCCTGTGTATGAGTGAGGTCACCAGTAAGCTCCGAAGGAGGAATAGGCTACGGTAACTGCTTTGCATCAGGTGGGCCGTATGCTTATATGTCTGTCTGTAGACTGAAATTGTATGAGATATGCGCGGATGAAGTCATAAACAATCCAGTTCGCCGATAATATAAGTAACACTTAGTCTCTCAGCGTATTTTACACTTTTTGTGTAAAATCATTTTCCAGGATTCCATTATACAGATAAACTTAAAAAGCAAAACTTGGTCTAAGTACACAATTGGGTTACACATCGTTAGAACCGATTCTGACGAATGACGAAGCAGATATACAATGATAAAGTGGAAGGATGTAGGAGCCGAGGAAGGCCAAGACTTACCTACCATGACCAAATTGGTCGTGTTCTATCAGAAGGTGATGTCAGGGGCCCTAGAAACCAGCGAGCATGCATGAAAAGAGCAATGGGTCTTAAAGAAGCGAGTGAGATATGTAAAGATCGAATCACGCGGCGCTCGGTTCTCTCTGCTCGATTCCCTACCCCGCAAGGGATTTGACGTGAAGTTATGGATAGATAGATAGAACCCATTCCGTAATACACGAAGTATATGTATATATACAGGAATAGCTCTTTTAAAGTAATAAGATTACATGCATTCATATATACCATCACGCCTGTCTTCCATTGAGCAGATAGTGATTACAGAACGCCAGGCGCAACAACAACTCTCTGACAAAACAATTCTCTGGATCGTTGTTGTGATCGTGCCACTAGCGAGCTCATTCAGCATAGGCTACATTGTAAGATAAAAATAATTTATTTGCTATTGGTCTCTCGCGGGCACTTAGACACGTCTTGCATTTTTAAAATGAAAACTTATTGTATATTTTTAAATTCTCTTTAGTTATTCGTTTTCTTTTTTATCTGCTAGCATTTCGATTTTTTTTTACAACGTCGGGAGGCATACAAGCATACGGCCCACCTGATATAAAGCGGTAAAATGCATTAATTAAAACAGGTACTCGCGCGATGCCACCTGTGCTGCTAACACGGCAACTTCTTAGGAGCTTACTGGTAACCTCTAGTTGCCATTGACTAAGACTAAATGCTGAAAGCTACCTGCCAATTAGAGTCTGTTTTCAAATAATAATGATGTCTAGTGGTAAAAGTTTTAGAAAATTATTAAAAATACTTGTGTCCCCAATATGTCAAGTTATCAGCGAAAAATTATTATTGTATATTTTTCTGAAGACCATAAAATACGTAACCGCTTGGCATACTGTCGGTACAGTAGCGTATCATGTTTGTTTACAGTTTTCACTCTCGAGAGAAATTCCCGCTCTGCCGCCGCCTGCCGCGTGCGTGCGCGCGTCTTTTTACCGCCCCCTACCAGCGCACGAACGATGCGTCTGCGCCGTATTGAGATCACTAGATCTTCTGGTTTATTCCTGTACACTTAACATAATTTGTAATTGTGTTTAAAATAACCATCTGGTTGATAACTCGTAAGGAGTTACGTATAATCTAGCATATGTGTTTCGTAACGATTTTATAAGTCTTCTATGAAAGTTATTTCCTGTCTATCAATCAATCAATAGACGCCTCACCAATAATCCGAGGAATGCGTACTCTAATGTACTATGTTAAAGTTCCGTACTTTAAAACTGTGTTTCAAACAAATAAACTGGTTGATTGATTAATGTCAAATGGAAATGACGTTTCTTCCTATTTATCACATCAAGTAACAAACGGATGTTGATTAAATACTTTATTCAATTTATTGTTGTCTACCATATTCGTGATAAAAATTAATCTAACGACATGGCACACTTCAAAATGTCTGTCAGTCTGGTAAAATGAACTATATATTTTTTTACGGGAATATATCAATGTTGCGGTAACTTATTTGTGGGACATAAATCTGTAGTAAGCGAATATACCTACGTGATCAATAGGCTGACCGTCGGAAAATGATAGTGCTCCGCTACTACGGAACCACATCTGGCTGTGTGTCAACTGTCAAGAGAATGTATCACTTGACGTTCGTGATTAAAACATCCGACTCAGAAGCTCCATTATATATGTGCATAATTAATAAACTTGTGAATGATTTTACGATTGCATTGTGCGATGATTTTGGTTAGTAATAAAAAACAATGATGATGATGCTTAATGTAATATTAGATTGCATAATCGCACAAAATTTTAATATTCGTCGTACATTAAAATGAAAATTTCTCTAGTAATTTTTTTTTTTCAATATCTATTTAAATTACTCTGGCAATGAAAAAAAAATACGAAGTGAAATTCACAGCACAATATTTTTGTTTACAATAGCGATTTAAGCAGAAAGATATTAATGTAATGCAGTTGTAGTAAGTGCAGCACATCGAGTATCTATTGCTCACATAAATTATTTGCTTTAAAAATCCTTGTTCCTCTCCGTGCCATAAATTCTAAATAAGCCATACGGTATATATTTAAATTATAACTGGCAACACTAAAATGTTAGTACTCCCCCGAATATAAGTTAAATGATACATACGTAATGTAGCAGAATGACCAATTACTCATGAGTCATGACTGATATCTGCGCGTATTTTACGTCTACCAATATTATAATGAATGAATGACCAACGTTGTCTATTCTATTACTGTATTAAATAACATGGAATAACCTATATTACAATTATTATTTATCGGCTAGTTCTATAAATACCTACATTATATATTTTCTGAATAATCCCATCGTTGATACCTTCTAGGAAAAAGGATCACTGGTTTGAAACCAAATCCTTCGACGATTTATCAATGCAATGCATTCGAACCTCATTGTTGAGAATTAATGTTCGAAAACACTCCAAGCTTTTGGTCCACTTAAGGCCCGCCTATTTCATTTATGACTACTAGGGTAAAAGCTCGAACTCATAAGCTCCTTTCTCTATGCCTTCGTACTCCGTGACTTGTGTACTTACGACACATGGCAAAGATTTTTGGTTTTTTATATACCTTAAAAACACTAAAAGCAAGGGGCCTTGAAAGTTTTTAGTGTATACAGTTTTATAAGAGTATTACGAAAACAAAAATCTACAAACTGAAGTTGGAAATTAAAAATATATAAACTTGTTCAATCGGACACTATCAGGAATGCTGCAAAATCGGGTTTCAGTATGTGAATGAATGAAAGTTAATGAAAGTTTTTTTGCCAACAAATAAGATAATAAGATGTTATACTGATAATGGTTTCTTCCATTTTAACTACATGGATAGCGTGTAATGCAAGTAGGCATCCAGAAATAATAAAAGGGTAAGCTTCACTATGATTTCGATGATTTGAGACTGATGATAAATAGTTTACATTGTGTTTTGAGATTATAATAAAATATCAAATACTCAATAATGTAAGTTTTAAAAAAGATAAATGTTTCAAAAAGGCAAACATGGTTCTATTGTTAGCACAGTCATAGAAAATGAGAGAGAGGCTGCAGAAATGAAGGTTTTAGAGAAAATTGTTTGGTTTTCGGTTACTCATTAATTTCGTCATGAGACATTAATGTTTTGATATTTTCATTTTTAAATTGCCCACACAACATTTTTACTAAAAATACAGTTACTTCATACTTACAGTTACTTGAGAGGTAGATCTTGGTGAAGTATTTAAACCTTAATAAATACCGCAGTTAAATAACCACTTAAAGGATCATTGTGTTCCTGGGATGACTTAAATTAACAGTAACCATGTAAGCTCTTGCCGTGTCACTAGCGGAGGTAGCAATGTACAATCAATATTCCTTGCACGAACGATTCATCTTTGGAAACAGCCACACATCAGGCAGACCCTTATTTGCCTCCCATGTAATATAAACAAAAAACTTTCATAATAATCCATGTGTAATAAAATAATATTGTATATTATAAGTACTCATGTGCATGAGCTATTATAAATATATATTAACTATATATAAATTTTGCTGTCCCTAACTTGGTTTTTGAGAACTTGACTGATAGAGAATCTTCTTAATATTAAGATCTCTTACTTTGTGATCAATAAAGTTTACATAAAAGGAAAGAATAAGTATCAAGTATACTTTGACAATAGCTAAACAACAAGACAAGGATACCTGTGTGCAACTGTGACGCCACCGATTGTCCGCGTCAAGGCGGCCACAGCGGTGACGGACGGTCACCCGATGGTGAATTTCCTCGACGTAATCGTCCTGATCAACTCCAATGACACTGTAATCCACGATATTATGCAGATTTCTCTTTGTCTATAACTGATCTAAAGACACAAGGTTGCTTTGTTTTATAAGAAGTGGCTCGGAGTTTGTGTCGGAGCAGGCCGTTTAGTGAAATTCTACATTGCAAAAGACACTGTCTAAACTATACCTTGTACTATAGTTTGTTTTACTCTGGAACTTAAGTACTTTATATTTTTGATGAATTTGTGGCCTAGAGACAAGGCATGTAATTTAGGCCTGAATCCTCCGTTTACTATAAAAATCAATCATCAATCAATCAATCAAAGAGAAGCGCTGAGCAATGCCAACAGTAGACTTACGTCAAATGCCGTTATATACTTGTTGCCGTAACGCGCAAGGTTTGATCAAACACCTCGGCACTCAACGGGTCAATTTCTGCATACCCACTTGAGGTACGAAAAGAAGTTAAGCTAAGTCAGTGGCCCTCGGGCGGCTTGAAAACACTGGCCTCCGCCAATCCGCATTTGAGCAGCGTGGTGGAGTATGCTCTAAACCCCTTCGGTTGAAGGGAGACCCGTATCCCTGCAGTGGGATGAGTAAGGGTTGATGTACGATAAATTTTCGTATTGAGAGGCATTTCGCATCAAAGATGGAACGAACTGAGAAAAAGACTGGGAAAGTACCTCATCGTCACAGAAGACCGTGACCATATAACAACTCCTTGATGGGTTTTCTGTTCCTGCAAGTGAGTGAGGTTATGAGTAAGCTTCTAAGGAGTTGCAGTGCTTAGGCTTGTAATACAACCAATATTTAGTTCATATCTGATAGGCCGTATGCGCACTTGTCTCTTAACTTTATATAAAAATGAATGACAAGTCGTCAATGATCTGCTAACAAGGATATCGGCATTTGTAGATACGTTAAGTGAAGTGTTTATGTCGCCAAGGTGATCAGAGTGACGGCCGGCCAGCGGATCCCTCGGGCCGTATCGATGGCCCTTACACGATAGTGGCTGCTGTATCACTGTTTGTTGGCTGAGTTTGTTCTAGATATGATTAACAGAAAACACTTCAACAGAAGGCTACTATAGAAATTCTCTATAAGAATATAAAAAATCAGAAATTTCTTATAAGAATAGAATCTCTCTCTTATAAGAAAACAAAAGAGGGAAAATGTTGGCGATATATTTTTCACGAAAATTGCTATATAACCTGTTGCTCCATTAGTAATGAGTTAGGCTCAATAAGTTGAGCTTCCTTTTCGAGTCTAGGAAAAAAGGTCTTAAATATCTATGTCTATCTATCTACACCGTCGCGCCAAATCCCTTGCGGGATAGGCAGAGAACCTCATTCATAGCTTTTTTCATGCACGCTCGGTTCCTAGAACTCCTGACATCGCCTTCTGATAACATCTGAGCTATTTCGTTCTTTCTACATGTAAAAACATCGGAGCAAGCCTTTTCTTATCTATAACTTCACGCCAAATCTCTTACGGGGTAGGCAAAGGGAACCGAGTGCCACGTGACTCGATCCTTACACACCTCACTTCATTCTTTGACATTCATTGCTCTTCTCATGCATTATTTTCTTATCGTAACACCAATAATTTCTTTCAGACCATTCCTCATTACAAACTCGGTCTACAAGCGTCAAGATGTCCTTCTGTATTGAGTGTAACGACACGTAATAATGTTGGTACGAAATATTTTCTTTTGGAAATCTCAGTTAGCAGTGTTACTCTTGAAATCATTTTCGATCGATCGAAATTGGAATGTTAATGTTAGTATCGGTTTTTAGAGTTAGACATTATTATTAATGTATCATCGTCTCATGTTGGCAATATTATTGTCGAAATTATATTGCTCCATACTTTGATATTGGAATTGATGTGTCATCGAATTTAGGATCAGATCAGCCCCACTTTTGAGCTTCGTAAATAAAACAATTAAGGTGCGAACCGTTAATGGTAAATAAAGAATTTTTATCTTTATCTTTTTTTTTTATTCGAAATGGTATGAAAAAACATAATAGGAAGCTAGTAAGAAGCCTTCGTACTTTTTTTTGCAATGTTGATAAAGTCAGGAATGAATCCTGTCTGTTAGTGGGCCTATAAAGTGTTTACATCTCTAATCATACATTTATCACACGTGATATAAAGCGGCCACCGTAGCTTATTGATTTTTGCAACCGGTGAAGTGACAGTCACTCATTTTAAACGCCGCTGCTAAAGCAGCATCATCTGCTTGCAGCTTTTGACCACAATGCTAATTACGAAGACACAATGTTTCAATAAACTAACAACTTTATTTTTATCTTTTTGCCTTTCTATCTAGATTTTTATCATTTTGAATGACCTATGACCATAATTTCTTTTCATTCATTGCATTCTTTTGTTATCGGTATGAGCATAATAAAAATATAAAATGATTTGTTAGTACTACCTCAGTCAGTCAGTATACAGAAGAAGCTTTTATATATAAATATAGAAACTGGCTGCGTTGTAGTCGACGATTCTTCTTCATAGCTTTCTGGCGACGACTTTAATGAAAATTTTCACGTTTTCCTCGAGAAAAAAATCAATAGGATTATGAACAATGCTAAGACGTAAACAGCGTGGATTTTTCAAGGTTTGTTAAGTTAATAACTACTTAATTAATGATCAAATGTTCATCAAATTTAAACGAAATCACTACAGACCCATCTTAACAAAACACAGATTGAATTATCCAAACCCGTGGACTCGTTCCCGAGATATCCCTAACATAAATAAATGAAGAAACATACACACGAACACAGAACCTCCTTGATATCAATTAAAAAGCTGATTGTATACAGAAATATATAAATATATTGATAAAACGAGGCATCCGTAAACAATGTTTTCTTTATAATGAGATTAATATTGAATCAAGCATGCTCTTAAATAACGCGAAACGTTGGAATGCAGTGCAGTAATAGATAAATAACGCGGCAGAACATAACCTACCCAACAGTCGCGAAGTTGACCAGGCCGCGCTAAAAATAAGACACAAATTATAAAAAGAGTGCATAGACAACCAGTCTTCCTGTGCTAATCGATGCCAATTACAACTAATGTATAGCCTGTGGCTGTGTGTGAGTGCATCCATGACAACATAGCACACTGGACTGCACTTGCCGGACTTACGCTGCAGTCATTTACACTAATATAACAGTTCCCTGGGGAACTGATAAATTCTTGAGAGGAAGTGCGGTCACCAGCAAGCTGGTGAGGAAGCCTTTGGGTTGACAATGCGCAACGAATATTCCTGTATTGCAACGGCAATGGTGATCGCTCATATCGGGCCGCCCAACGCTTATTTACCACCCAATATTATAAAAGATGATGCTACGTTACTCGATTCATATTTGGTGAACAGCGTGTTTGCGTGTCATATAATTCACAACGTGGCAGATAATAGATCTCACGTCCTCGTTTTAGAAGTAAATAATTCATAGCGTCTGCAAAAATGATGTAGTTTTCAATTCCATTCGTTGTTTTTTGTGGCTACGTTGCGACGTATATCCGCCAATTGTCAACAAACTTTGAAAATGATATATTTATTATAATACATAGTTGATTGTAATGGTTAGTCTAAAAGAAATTGGTGTAATTACGACTTGATTGAAGTCACCTTTCGTGATTTTTAACCTCCTAGTGTAGTATTGATCTTATACAAATATGTTGAAGTTTTTTTAGCACGTTATTCAAGAAAACATGAGTATGACGAGACACGTATACTTTTTGTTATTCTACTTATTAATTAGAAGAATACAAAAGTATACTCAACGCGTGATAAGTAGCTAATGAATTAGAAGTCATTATCAATATTACCCAACCAATATTATCGTGTCAAGACGCTATCAAAAAATATATGAATTACATGTTTCCTACAATAACTCTCGCAAAATAGATAGCAAGCGGCATATCACAAATCAGTACATGTATGCTGTCATGACTACTCATGACAGATGTCATTCAACATCGTTATACCAAAACCGCGCATTTTAACTCACAAAAATATAAATACAATGCTGAAAAATAAAGACGTGATTTTATTGAGCAGTCATACGTTATATACGTTTTCCCATACATTTCGCGGTCGTATACGACCACCCGGGTTTCGAAGGGTTAATGATCAATTTCTATCGTACTAACCTTTGAAAACAGAAAATAGTTCAAGGGTAGTTAAAAATATACAAAGGTGTCTTTGCTGTCAACTCGAGTATTTTCTATGCAGTATGGTATTGGTAGTCTATGAGTACGTTGTCCATGGCACATCGCCGCGCGGTGCACCGGTCGCGAGTGTGCGTGCGAGCGCGAAGCGGCGCGGGCGCAGCCTTGAATCCGTTCATCGACTGCATTATCTCAATGCCAGTTCGGATATGCTCACTAGCGTTCTATTGCTAGTGTACTAGTAATTTTTTTGCAACCACGTAACGGTTCGCTATTGTAACTTTTTGCTAATTCATTGTATACGGTTGAAGGCGACCAGTTTCTATTCAGTCTGCTATGTTTAATTATTAATGTTTTCTTGTTACTGTAAACTGTATTGGAATTAATAGGACATTTGAGGTTACGATCGTAGATATAGGATTATTTGTTGTATTGATAATTCATAGAATATTTTGGTATCAATAACTTTATGTAACCTAATTGGTCAATTACATACTTTCAATAAAAGATTTTCATTTATGTCTATTGAACAGAGAAACGGTTACAAATGTAGAATATTATTCTCCTAAGAATAAACGTCTATTTTTTCCTACGAATGTATTGTATTATTTTATGATGATCTTTAATAAAAGCAAAGTAAACATATAGACTACAGGTAAATCAATAAAGAATAAAGTTCTGACAGAAAAATCTGGAAATGTAACAGTTTTGGTAAAGGAATATAGGTACCTGCTTTTATATTTTAAACGTAACTATTAGTTTAGCAAACAAAGTATATGCTCGTACATAGTAACAACTAGAAAAATATTCATACAAATTATTATTTATATTTCCAGAAGATTCCAATAAGATTCATATTGGATTTGTAATTCACTAGCTCCCCGCGGCTTCACGGCTGCGTAGAGTACCGCTTTTCAAATTTTACTTTTATGAACTCTAAATAAGCAAAAACCTGAAACATAGTAGGTCCATAAATCATTCCTTACATCCAAACGAAGAAACAAACCTTAGCCCTTCATAATATTACAATAGATAGCATGTATATTTTGTATATTACCTTATGCTTTTTAATGCCAGATCTGAATTATCGACAAAAACCTATTTGCAATATATCCAAACGCATCCCAATCTGCAACACCGTCCTTTGGCCGCTTCTCGCTCAAAATCTATTCTTCTCTCTCCCACGCCCTGATCGCAGTCGTATCGCTATCCTTGTCGTGCTCGTTGATAATTACGGCCGCAGGAAGCGACGAAAGATTGATGATCTAAGCGTTGAATCGATCGCTACTGCGTTTTTTTTTTCTGCGCCGGTTCCGTTGCAACTTGCACATTTCTCAGTGGTATTGCAAGTTTACCTTTTTTTAAACTTGTTTACGCATACGACAACAAAATGAAGACGTGTAGTTATTATAGACAAACCTTTAGTATTTTATTGTAGTTGAAGAGTTCTCAAAATCGTAGTCGTACAACACAATTGAATTTTGTTTGTTTCTATTTCGTACCTTTTCATCTAACTTCTTGGAATATTATGTAGGTATTTGAGACTTTCTTAGGTTAGGTTACACGTCTTTTGCAATATGATTTCTTGGATGTGTGATTTTGCTCACGATGTTTTCCTTCAAAGCTGAGCAAGTTTAGTGATGCCTACGCCAGATTCGAACCAGGGACCGCTCTAGTTATAAAGTAGTTATTCTCTATTAAATAGAAAGTGTTTTTTATGGTTATTCGAGCACGATTATGTGTTTAAATTACCGTTTCGGTATCCTGCTGTAATACCGAATTCATTCCCGTTAACGTATTATAAGCTAGACCAAGAAAGGAGGTTTTCATCCGCCCAGCTGGATTCCTAACGAACCCACGATTCCGTGATACTGCTATGGATTTTCTCTAAGCAGCACAAATTGAGACGTAATTGTCATTTGAAATGTTGGTTAAATAAAGAAATGCTTTTTTGTCGTCGTTTCACGGTTCATCCATTCAAATGGTCATTATTATTATTAAAGAACACGTATTATCTGACGTCAAATATTTTTAATAAATAACAGATATTAATATTCTATATGTAACATTTGTTAATTAGATTTTTCCTGAATACCTACCTCTTGCAAGACATAATAACAAATATAAATGTATATATCAGACGAATTACATTGAAAATTTGTTTAAAAAATGTGTTTAATACAAATCCCACCATCTTTTATAAGCAAAATACTCGTATTTTTGTTGTTGTTGTTGTTATATAATACTCTTAATTACACCAGTAGTTAGTATATACAAGAAGCACGTAAACACAAGTGTACTACTTATAGAAGGGAGAGTAACCATTAATAGGGAAAAGTAGGTACCGAATAAAAGCATTAATGCAAAATTCATTATTAAAAATTATACGTAGTGATCACAATTTACAATTTATGAATATAGTTGTAAAGTTTTTTAATTGCCTTTGGCACAAGTTGCTATGACAATTAATATATATGTGGACAAATTCGCTACCACCATTACAAACCTTCTGTTCTGTACAAAACTGAGCTACCAAGCCGAGTTAAGTTGAAGGAGCACTCGAAAACAATCGAGAAGTAAGTTCAAGCCCTCAAAACGGGGTAGGTTAACTTTACCATATTAGATTAGGTATTTATAGGAGTATATCCTGTCAACAGAGAAACAGAGTTCAGCTTGTATGTGTATATCATTGAAATAGTTATGCCGCCGTACTCTACTACCGCATCGAAGTAATACAGATACAAAAAGAGTGATATTTAAATTTCTTACACTTCGGCGCATCACGCGAATGTAAAAAGAAAAGGGCAAAGACTTGTACGTTATGCAAGTCTCAAGTCCGACCGTATTTGGGGTATGTAATCAACTTTGGGAAATATATTCTTACACACCGGAACACAATAGTCGTGTATGGTTCCAGAGAGTTTTCTACCGAGAAAGCTTAAACTGGACTGGACTGGTATGAGATTCTTCAAAAAAGAGGTGAAGATGTTTTCACAGGTTTGGAAACGCATATGCGACGTCCCTGATATCGAAAGTATCTATAAGCTACGGCAATATTAAGGAAGTACGCCAGTTTACCTTTTGTTTTTTTTTTTTGTTTATATAAAATACTGAACAGATTTTGATGAAACTTTACAATTTTTATTTTATGCTACTATTATCCGAAAAATATTTAGAATTGCTACTATCTAAAATGCCAACTTCCAGCGAGTAAAGCAAAGATGTCAATACAGAATAATACTTCTCTACATTCTTATCGATTATAATTTTTCTTATCGACATGAAAACTGATGTTTTGAGTAGTGGGTGAACACTACGATTACATAAGCTCGGGATGGCGGGTTCGGTGACCGATCTGTGGCCCTCCTGATGCCGATAAGAGCACTGTATCGCTGATTCGCGGCCACTGGTGACTACACGAAAAATCGAAATTGTACCTCTAACGATAAAGAATCTATTGGCTTCGCATAAAGTTGTCACCCTAGCCTTAGAGCACTTGCAAGGTAAGGATTGTCACAACCAATGCGGTTTTCTATAAGCCGAACGGATATAACCCCATTCGGACCGCTTGTCGCTGCACCCTACCTTTCTTTTATTAAATTTTTGCTAATAAAGAAGATGGCAAAACACTGGCACACCAAAATACGTTTAAGAATATCCTCAACGTTTTAAGCATTTTTTTCCCTAAATCGGGGAAGTTTATTTTTCATACACGTTCCAGTGTTCGTCTCCAACGTTCAAGTGTTGAATATATTTTTGCTGAACTGCATGTCACGGTCATTTTGGTAAACGCATTCATTTACATTAAAATACGGAAACCGGTATTCCATAATACAGTTTCCAAGCTGCTTCCGAAACACAAACCTATCATAGATTGTTGGTATATAAAAATTGTACGTATGTATGTATATGTATGTATAACTTCCTGCCAGGTCCCTTGCGGGGTAGGCAGAGAGAACCGAGCGCCATAAGACGCGGTCCTTACACACTTCACTCGCTTCATTCACATTCATAGCTTTTTTCATGCACGCTCGCCGGTTTCTAAGGCTCCTGACATCACCTTCTGATAAAACACGACCAATTTGGTCATGGTAGGTTAGTCTTGGTCTTCCTCGGCTCCTACATCCTTCCACTTTCGCATTGTATATCTGTTTCGTCATCCTTTTTTTTCTATATAAATATTAGGACAAAATAAAAGCCACACGGAACGGTAATGGGGCTCCAACTCGACATTGATAGATTTTTTGTTGCTGCCGACGTTTATAACCAATAAGGGCCACTAAAATGGGCAGTGTGCCCTTAAAGGCTACCGTGAGCGTAGCCTGTAATTCAAATAGGCAATTATTTGTGCAATCATTACAGTGACGGGTGGCGAGGTGCCGAAGCTACAAACTAAGCTCATAATCATAAAACCAAAAAAAAAACTAATGTATACCCTAACCTCTTAATAATGAATACCTCCCGCTATCTAATATTCCACCTGCCCACAGAATGCTTCGGGCGCTAATACCAAACGCTAGGTCCCAAGTCGAGAGCTAGGAATGTCTTCGCATCAAAGCGAGCAGTAATTACGTGGCGGCTCTCACCTTTCAAACCGGAATACGAGGATGCAGCATCAAAAATAGAAGACGGGGAGTATATATGTCTTCGTGAAGCTACAGGTTTCCTTTGAGACCTTTTGGAATGAAACTCTAAAATTTCAATAGTTACACGCCGTTAAACGTTTATGACTATTGATATGTTCTGGGCTTTTATTAGAGAGATTGTATAAGAAGATGTATAATCATCTCAAATATTCACCTCTCTTGTATCAATCCAAGTCAGTGCTCTAAAATTGCAATACATCGAGCTTATTGAAATAAACTTTAGAAGAAAATAATTATTAACTACGCATTTTGGTACATTGGGAAGATCTCAAAGTTATCCTGAAATACATAATTAAATGTAAAATTATAACAATAAAAAAGATAGTTTTGTTAGATTTAGACGGTAACTAATTATTGAATCGGCCACACGACGACAGATCATTGGTGGGAATGATAAAGCTACGCAATCTGTCTTCAGCTCAACAACAAAAAGTTTCCACGGCCATCTTTACCAACTCTATTAAACTAAACAAATGATACTTCTGAATGCGATTTCTCGATATATTTTTTTTTGGTTTGCTATAAATACCGAAATCGTTATATGTGTGCCTATGACATTTGAGGAGTTTTCTCAAATCTTCATGAACCCCACTATCAGAACTGAAAAAAATGGGACCAATCTGATATACTATACTAGAAAAATACTCTTTCAAATAAAAACAGTTTTTTCAAATCGGTTTATAAATGATAGAGTTATGAAGTAACTAACATGAAAACAAAAAACAGCCGAATTGAGAACCTCCCCCTTTTTTGGAGTCGGTTAAAAAATATCAATTACACGATTATATATGTACTGTAGTTTAATTAGAAATAATAAACATAATGGAACCACTCATAAGGTTTTTTAACCAAAATATGCCAGAAACGGCCGTCTTTAGCACATTTTGTTTCAAAAACTACAATATACTGAATTTCAGTACGTTTTGAAGTTATAAATAAGTATTATCAAACAATCGCTTAATATT
The DNA here is from genome assembly GCA_947507595.1 of Pyralis farinalis. Classification (NCBI taxonomy): domain Eukaryota; kingdom Metazoa; phylum Arthropoda; class Insecta; order Lepidoptera; family Pyralidae; genus Pyralis; species Pyralis farinalis. The sequence goes on along the minus strand of OX382261.1, from coordinate 1,350,771 downwards.
TTTTTTAATTGACGGTATGTTTAGCGATTTTCATTTTACTCGAGTGGTGCTAGTGGACCCGAAGCTCTTAGAGCTTATTTGATTTTTACTAATTAAGAATATATGTATAGATAGATAAATGATTTATTTTGCTTCTAATATATATATATATGTATAGGTAATTTGCTCTATAAAATGAAAAGTTTTTCCAATTTGCCAACAGGAAAAATATCACTCGCCCAGTTAATGTTGCAGTAGCAAATATCACACGATAATGTTCATACGAAGCAGAGAAAGGGAGAACTTGGAGGACTTAGAAAATCATAGCCTCGAGATAGCGTGGCGGAGAAGTGGCGGCGTTTCATACATACATACATATAAGTAAATGTATACTTCCATTGATGTAGCGTCTTTCTAGATAAGGCCTCTTCCCGAACCATCAACTATGTAGAGCCGACGAGTCCGCCCCGACCGGGCTGCGGTCCCGACACGTGACCCCGCCACTATCTACTGCGTTACAATTTGGCGCATGTTATGTAACTAATCACTGTAGCGAATAACAAAACAAATGTAGTTACATATTTATTTTCAAGATTAGAAGCCGTTGGGTCGAATTTCACAACGTAGAAGCGTACGTACTGTCGAATTATATCCTAAATTAAGGATAATGCATTTTAAAAGAGGTATTTAGAGAGGTAATGAAGGTATTCGTAGATAAAGCAGACTGGGGAACTACCTCCACCTCACCAATGCTCCACGCAAATAACAAATCCTTGAAGCTTTGTTGTGTTCCCGAGAGTGAGTGCGACTACGAGTAAGCTGTCAAGCTATGCTAGCAGTATTGGTGGCAACTTGGAGGCTGTACCTTGTATTGCATTCACAGTATACGGTAATCAATCTACATCAGATGTGCCGTATCCTTGTTTGCCTCTGTATATTTTATAAAAAATATACAAGGAGGCACGTGTTCTCTAGCGTGTCTGACAGTGATCCAAACACGCTGGCGTGAGTATTTATACACCGAGCTATTTCAGGGTAGTGATGTCATAGGCTGGTAGACTTGGTATCTTGGGAGAAAGTTGATATGATCAAAAAACACGCAGCTGGGACATCGCTGCGATAACATAACTTATTGAGAGCAACTAATATAGGCAACCTAATGCAGACCGGCACTGTCGTAATTCTAGGTCTAACGAAATTAGTACCTATAATCATATTATTTAAATGAGCAATTCTTGAATATATACAAATATATTTAGATAAAGTATTGACATAGTTGTCTTTCCAGAACAAAATACGCTTTTACCCAAAAACCAATAAACTTAAATTGAATAAGAATTGTCTTGGTTTAAGGGTAAAACTGTCTTCAGTGGTAGTACCAATTTTGCTTGCATAGGATGTGCTTTGCCAATTAGCAAACAAGGCTGAGAAAGGGCAATATATAACAAGGAGGACTGTGACTGGGGAAGTACCTCCACTTTACACTAGACGGTATTAAATGACAGTTCGAATAAGTAAGATTTTCAATCAGATGTCACTAGAATGCTTCAGGAAAGTTACTGCATGAGCAGCGATCATACAACGCTCAAGCAACGCTCTTTGTATTGCAAGCGTGCATAGGCTTGTGACCATATCTATAAGGCGGGTCGTATGCTTGAATTTCTAACATTCATTTGTAGGTCAACATTACATACAACACATTCAAACTGCAGGTGATCTGTTATTCATTTCGTTTACTAAGTCGATAGACAGCTGAGTAGTTTCAATCAGATTACCGTTTTGCTCTTTGGACACGGAACCTTAAAATCGAGTAATATGTTAAAGATGGTTGCCAGTTCATGTTGTATTTACCATTATATTATTAATAAGGACAAACCGGCGACCTCTCTCAAATGTTTTTATTTTTTAGTTTAGAAGTAAACATATATGTTTATTTTTTACAAATTATATTAGATTGTGTTTGAAGGTGACATTAAAATATGTTCCGTAGTAAAATGATTATCTTGAATAAATAAACACACATTCAGTATATATTATTAGCACAGATTAATGTAGAAATTTAGATAAGAAGTAGACAGGAAACCGTGAAAAAATAAATAGTAATACTCGCATTAATATGGCTCGCGAAAAAGAAAATATCATCATATCGGCCGCTATCATCATTCATTTTTCATATTCATGATGTAAAATTGTATGAAAGTATCATACAGTCTTACAATAACTAGTGTTAGCACCAAATTCGATCATTAGTATTGAAAACTTGAGGCAAACATATGAATTAGCATGTTTCTGCTTTTGTATCTTCTTCAAATTTTGATAGATAACAATAAACTTCATCAATAGCTACTAAACAAAAAAGAAAGAAAATCAATCGCCTATTTGTATAAAAATGATTGTGACGTTCCACACTCCTCGTTATTGACGTTTACTCTTAGTGTATAATTAAGGCGAGTCAACGTAATAAATAAAATCCTACGTAACACAATAAAAGTAACACAATATTTCCTCATCCGACATTAAACTATTCGTGGAACAACAAAATTATCTTACACCAAACACCAGCAGTGACATTGGCTCTAGATTCGAATACTCCACCCGTTTACGACCAGCCTAACTCGAGCCGCGCTGCGCGGCCCGGCCCCGCCGCTACCTCGCGCCGTGGCGGGCAGGGCGCGGGACGAGGCGGCTCAGCCCCGGCATCGAGTCAGTGTGTCACGTGGTCGGCGCGCGCGCAACTTTATTTGTAAAGTCGGTCAATGCCCCGCAGCGTTAGATAAAAAAACACACAAATTGTTTACGTACTTCGTTACGCAAAACATTGATACGACCGGCGGCCGGCGGCCGGCCGTCACGTTCCGGCTGCTCGTAAGTATTATGTGAACCTTGTCAATTTGCGATATCAACTATTTGCTAATTTAACTCTTAAAAAATAGATCGCCGTTCCCGACTCGAAAACGTTTCCCGTTGCACGTGTAATCATTTGACGAGAAACTAGTCATGGAAGTTTTAGTCAGTATCTACATATTTACAATACGTCGTATTATAAATAATACTTGAGTGGAAGTGAAAAATTTCGCAGTGTAATTTATTTAATAGAATCAATTACAGACGCACCGAGAGTGGCAAATTAATCAAGCTCGCTAAAGAGTCAGTGGAAACCTGTTAGGTAACGCGGGAAATGAAGGAAAGCTTCGCGACGAAAGTGGAAAAAGCTCCGCACACACGCGCGCGCCGCCCGCACACCACCGCACAAGGTCGTGGCTCGTGTGCGGCACTCACACAGGCGCGCCGGCGACGAAAACGAAAGTGTCCGAGCGGCGCCGAGCGCTGCCGAAGCGAGCTCACGAAGTCAGTAGAACTCATCGCCGAAACTGGGACATCAGTCCGCAAATCGACGCGAACGCCGGTGGACGCGGCGCGCGATCGTAACGCAACACATTACGCTGTATGACATAACTGAAACTGTGGTGATTATGGTGTCGGTGTAAACAAGTAAACATGATGGCCGTGGCGCGACCAGCGAGCGCCGGAGCCGAGGCGCGCCGCTCGCCGGCTGCCGACCGCCGCGCGCTCAGCGCTGACGCCGAGCCGCGCACCCTGGCCGCCAGGAAGGCCTACCCCGAGGAGCCTCCGTCTCCCAAGCCCGAGCCCGAGGACGAGGCTCCTCTAGACTTGACCGTTCGTAAAGAAATAACTGTATGTGATTTCGCGCGCCACTCGTTCGCGGACCCGGCGGACTATGTGCGAGCTCAGGTGATACTCAGGCAGTCGCACGACTACCTGGCCACCGGACGAGACTCCGGCACCGAGTCGGACGACTCGGCCGGCCGGCTCAGCCCCGGAGACGACGCTGTGTCCGGCAAGGCCTACAAGAAGTCCCTCATGAAGAGATACAGTAAGAAATCAACTATATCGCTTACGTACACCGATAGCTCTGAGCTTCCGCATGAATTGTTATAATATTATATGTAAATGTATATCATTCATAAAGATTAGTAGGTAAACGTAAAAAATGATTTATGAATGTGCGAACTACCTTCCACTAAGATAGATTGATTTTTTATGTTCATTTCATATTCTTGAGCGTAGGGCTTTATATAAATATTAGATTTAAAGCTCACTTCGAGAAAGTCTAACATCCACGAAAGGGAAAACTCCTCGTAGACACCGACCGCGGGCCGCTACGCGCTACGACCGTAGCGGTTGCTACGCGGGCCTTCGCTACGTTGTTACCTCTGCTTTTTTCCATTACTTTCCGCATATTAATATTAATAATAATTAATATAATAAAGAATTATTGTGTAAATCATAATACGTGTAACAAATAATAATTTATTTGTTACACGTATTATGATTTACACAATAATTCTTTATTATACCAAATATTTATTCTAACGTGTTTAATTTTTTGTTTAATCTATCAAAATATCTAATATTTCTTGCCTTAACAGCACAATCGCTCTATTTAACATACTTTTAATGTCAATTAACAACAAAAATATATTATAATATTATTAATTTAAAACCAAATATCGGGGATCATTTTCAATGTATTGACTGTACATCACATTCAATACATTGAAAATGATCCCCGACCTACCTCACTAGGCCGTGCACCGGAGCCGGGGAGGCGCTGCTTTTCATTTACGTAATAATTTGTAACCCACATAACGCCGTTTGATAACAATTTGTAATTAGATAATTTTGTATCCTTTCGCCAAATTTATCTATTGATGACACTTTGTTCACTTTAAAATCAAGTACATTATTTCCATTAATATTTATAATTATTTTCCATAATCTATTATTAATGTAGCGTATTCCATAGTGACCATTGTTAGCATTGATGTTATAACCGTCTCTATATTAACTATACGTTATTTAAAGCTATACGTTATTTTGGTATAATACATTGATATGTATGTATATTCGAAATTATACATAAACATTAATTACATATGAACTTGAATTTTAGCTGAAAACTATTTTCAGCAAATAGTAAAACGTTACGTAATTATGTATTCGTAACTTAATTGTTATCAAACCACTGTAACCGAGACGTAAATAAATGAGCTAACCATTCGATAAAAGTTATATCATGTAACTAAATTTTTACTGGAATAAAAATAAGTCACGTAAACTTGGCACGTATGTAGCCGTTAACCTTTAATAAAGATGATCAACAATTTTCTAAAAATAAACAAACATACGACTCGACTTATATGGAGTGATTATCGCAGCTTATGAAAGGTATTAAAGCTTATTAAAGCTTATTATAAATACGAAATACACGAATTTAGTGGTACTTGCCAGGATGCGCAACTAATATGAGAAATATCGTTTCTCATCGTGTCTGTAAACAACCGGCCTAATGCCGAATACAAGAGAAAAATTGAAATGATTAAGAAAAAAAGCAGCTTAGACTTTTTGCAAGTCACCAATGGTCGTTTCCGAAAATGCTATTACATTAAAGAAATGAAAACTACCAAAAAATAAAACAATTAGTTGTATGTTAAAAAGTCAGAGGAACTAAGTGCTCGCGAGAGCCCGATCTTTTAATTTTCAAACTAGCCGACATATGTAACTACAAATATTGATTTAAACTATGCTCATTAGATCTTTTAGATCATCAACAGACGACATAAAAAATACTGCGTTCCTTCGTTTACTTCCCTCTAAGGCCGTACGCTTGTATGCCTTCCGACGTACTATATAAAAAAAAGAATATGTGGAGACCCAGGTGTTTGTAAACTATTATAAATTTCACATCTGTATGTTTAACTCTTTATATATAAATGTTCGCGATGGACAATGTGAGTGATGAAATCCAGGTTCCATTTTTATTTTTTCCGTGTGGGTACCGAATCCTAAATTGAAAATGTAAAAATATCTACGTTGTGATTATTTAATTTGTATGTCTTCTTTCGAGGATACATGAAGCAAAAATTGTGATTATGCCATAACATGCGCATTTGTTCAGAGAAATGATACATCCGCGCGTCCACTCCGCGGAGACCATTCGAGCCGGTTGCGGATCTCACTCAAGGAAACGTCGCTCCGACAAATATTAGCCCAAGAATCATTTTTACATCTACGGAAGTGAAATAACACTTTCCACGTTAGAAAGAACTATTTATTTTCCTCGACTGTGTGACTGCAATGGCAGAGTAACATTACGTATATACTTTTACGCATATCAATAAAAACACCTAGATTTCTATTCGATAGAATCTGGTGTTTATTAATTATCATCATTGTGTTTAGTTGTCATTTCACACCTGCACTAAAAAGGTTCGAGCAACTGTCCTGCATATTTAATTTCTGTACAGGAAATTTTAAAAAAAGCATAGTAAATCTTCGTATATAATAAATTCTGTTTCTCTGTGTGTGTTTATTTATTCAATTTTGTATTATATGCAAATGGCTTAGATTGACAGATAAAGCGTAATTCTGAGACCGGTGTGGACAAACGCGTTCGTTCGTCAGTGATATCGTTCTATCCGCGAAGACTAAATTTCTACATCTCGAACGTGGCTGGGTTAGGCCAGACAGATAACCGCTATCAATCAATCGAAGCCCTACCGAACTGGGGTCAGCTTAATCTCAGCTGCGACAATCTGCCTACGTCTAGGATTGGCGAATTGCCTGGGCTTTCAGATTATATATTACATTACGATATTTGTCTAGTATTTGGGGAAAGGTAAGGACATATGAGAGGTCGTCTCTCATTACAGTGACGCCCGGATGAATGTCCAAATACCGTCAAAAAATCTAACAATGAGATAGCAAGGGTTAAATCTATGAGAGACGGTTTATTTCTCTAGGTATTTTGTTCATTGTCATTTATTTTAGATACGGGCGGAATAAGCATCACTTTTCTATCTCTCTACGTCTTATGCCCTTAAGTCGCTTGTGGGGTAGGCAGAGAAAACCGAGCGCCACCAATACAGTCTTTACTCGCTTCTTTTTAATTCATAACTGTTTGCATTACATTTTATTCAGTATATTGTATCCTATAGTTGATAATTTACTTTTTGTCAATTGTCATATTATCACAGTAGGTGAAAAAATAGAATACCAAAAAAGCCCATGCACGGCTACTCTTTACTTAGTTTGGTCCTAGTAATTTGTCTTAATTTTTTTTATTTACTTTATGTTAATCAGTCAACGTGGTCTCCAACGCACTACGTGCATAGTAAATATTATTACATATATGGAAATACTCCAGTGTAGTAAACACATAGACAGACTAGTCGGCACCGCACAATAACCCATTGTCTCACCAAGAATGCCGCAACGCTCGTCGACAGCACATTTAATTTCTTCAATTCTAAGCCTCGCAGACAATTATAATTTTAAATTTAAGTCGAAATAATATAAATGTTATAGACAATCTGGTCGATGACAATAGATTGAGCATAGATATTAAAATACTTTGATATTTAACATTCAAGTTAAAACGAGCTAAAAAAGTTGAAGTTAAATGGACATAAATTGCCCCAGGACACAAACCCCAAACAGTCACGTCTAAATCCATGCTCAAATCATTCACTTCATAAGTTAACGTAACTCAGCGTATCGAATCGCATTATTTAATTTAACGGAACGTTTCACGAACATTACGATCGAGGTTGTTTAAAACATTATACTTTTTAACTCAACAGGTAAATAATAATCAGTAGTGGTAAAAGCAAATATGTCTAGGAATGTTGCATGGATGCTTCCTGATTCACTCACATGAATCAGCCGCGAGAAAAGTCTGCGGGCGCTGGTCGACCTACGCAAACCGACTACAGAAATAGACTCCAAACAGAACGTGGCGTCGGAAAATGTAGACACGCGAATTGAAAACGTACTATACCTGAGGTTAGCATATTAAAATACCTCAAAAAAACCTTAAAAGCTCAGTTAATAGAACTCGAATTCTGAGGAAACCAATATAAAAGCAATGACAATTCAATTGTTGTATATATTTTTTCTTTTATTTTAAATATAGTTCTCATATAACTTCTTGTTTTATATAGAGTTCTAAATGGGTCTATTTATAAACAGTTCTAGAATAGTTATAAACATGCGTGTCCTTTAAAAAAATCTTAATACTTTATCAAAGTGAAATTTATAAAAAAAAAAAATGATTCGTAACTCTTTTGTCGTTCATTCTTTCTAAATGACCAAACCATCTCAGCATACCCTGTTCAATTTTTGTTTCTACATCAACTTTCATCAAAAACATTGTCAATGTTAGAATACTATGTCAACAGAATATTATATAATAATGTAATGTATTTGAGTCTGTATCTACCTACCTCCTCGGATGCCTAGGGCATAGCACTGGACATGAACCAATTATTAAAGAACTTATACGAGTAGCAAGCATTATTACCGTATAATTGTTAGTTCCTTGTTTCTGATGAAATTAATATTATACGTGATGTTATTATGAGTAACAATTACTGTTTATTTTTATTGCTTTTTTACAGGATTTGGTTTAAATATATATAAGTTTAAACATAGTAATTTATAAATCCTATTAGACTACAAAAAGTATTTGTTTAGCTACCCTAACTTTTGCGATATACTTTAAAGCTCATGGAAATAATGTTAATACACAACTTACAAAACAATAGAAAAAATCATTAAATTCCCGGGATTGATAAAGAGAAGTAAGTAACATGTAGATAATTTCGAATTATTATTTATTAATAAATATTAAAAATGCATGCAAATGCACAAAAGTTGCATACAGTGACATACATTGTGCGCGCTGCTGTGACACAAATAAGTGTCATCGACACATCGCGGAAAACTTTAACTGGATCGGTGTACAGCCGATAAACATGCACTGTCGTTTTCCTTTGCATAATTATTTTAATGCAATAATATTAAAAAAAACACGTTAACTTCAAACGCTCTTCTCGCTCGGCGTCCACGTATTTTGTTATGATTATTACCACCAAGTGTTGACAAGATTTCTTATATAATGGTGATTGATTACTCGATATACACTAAAAGTCCGTCTCCTTATAAATACATGTATTTGTGCGTTCAATAATGTCCACTATATTAGATATTGAGCCACGAAAATATACCATGTAATGTTATAAATGTAAAATTTGGGACGATCCTTAAGGCTCGTTCACGCCTAAAATGTTTTGATTACTAATTGATTGAATAGTTAAGGACAAATCTGTACCATCGAAGAAACATCATGCACTTAAAATGATACACTGTTGTGATGAAACATGTTTATTGATGTATAGTGGTGATAAGTAGATAAGGGAAGATGGAACAAGGTTATTTAAATTTTAGGTATATAACTCCATTGAAAAACTTAAGAAAACTGAGACGGCGGGAGAAGTTAGTGTGAAAAAAAATTGCTTCAAATTACCGTCGGTAGATCGAAATCGCATTTGCGATTTTCCCGTGTAGTTTAAAACTAGACGTCTACTATATCTTGTAAACTATGAGTATAACCAAAGTAACATACGATAACCCTTACGTAATGACAATTAAGGAGGTGAGTATTTCATAACCTTCTGATTTTTAATTTCATTATATTTTGTCATACCTATCAAATGATACTAAATTCGATGTGAGCGAAACAATTTTACCACACTTTTTATATAGATATAAAATACACGATTTAGATGGTTAATGAGGTGGTCTTATTTTTTTATTTTTAAAATATGTTCACTCGTATATATAATTACTCCAATGAATTTCACCCACTGTGGAGGAGGGTAAAGTCGTTCACATTTGGCCTAATTGTATAGTTATTGTCAACATATTAACTGAGTAAAGGACCGTAACGTAGAAGTGATGAAGGGACATTAAATATAATGGTTCGTCGTTTGACTACGGAACCTTAAACTAATCGCGGTATCGCGGTGTGCTTAATACTTTTATGTTCCTAATTATTATAAGTCAGTAATTGAACACCATAAGCGCATTGTCAGGCCATAATTGAGTATAATCGCGCGTCAGCAATAAATGCAGTTCGCAGTAGCGGGTTCGATGCCCGCTGCACTTCCCGGTATGGCCGTGTGCCGATTAGACAAACGTTGTATCCGATGACTTGTGTTTATAGTTACCCGCTTTAGGACATCGCGCTGATATCGGCCGTTTCATTGAATAAGTGTCGGTTTAAACGTGACACTATTTAAATAAAAGCAAATGGCCCGCAACATGTGAAGCGTGTTGCCACTCCCGCTGTTAATGCAGTGACTCCTTACCGCCTTCCTGATGGCTTACTATGCGACAACACTACATCCTTTCCTTGGCTGCGATCTTCTGTAATATGGATGGAAGGACGAATAGTGGTCTTGGCTCCATAACCGCTTTACATCAGGTGGACCGTATGCCTGTATGTCTCCCGAGATTGTATAAAAAAAGAACGATGCTCTATTCTGTCATTCTGGTAAATTAACACAACACATCGCAAGCCGCGAAATATCAAAAGAATTTTATATGGATGTCTTAAAATTAAATTATTAATTAGTTCTAGTTAGGAGATCAAACTGTGAGCTTAGACATATCTGTGCCGAATAGATCTCGCGAGAAATTAATAGAAACAAGAAATAGATCGGTATTAATCTCGGGTCCGACCTGAATACCCAGCGGGACTCCATTCTGGAGTAGGCTGGTGTTTTATCAACATCACACGTTATGAAATTATAAATCTAGAGTTCATAAATTGTGTCATTCCACACTCAAAGTGGACATCTGAAATTAGAAACTCTGTTGGCTAAATATACTGATATTATATTACTATTTCGAAATTGTAAACCTTAGCTTCTGACCTACAATACTTAACTAATCTGTTAATAACTCTACAGTTCTATGATATGGAATCAACATGTTGTGTTCCACTGCAGTACAACAAAAATACAATTGTAATTTTTGCAAATATCTGAAACCCCTTATGTCTTCAGTGAAGTCTTCACCCAATGTATATGAAGAATATGGATAAATAAATAAATATTGTCGGACAAATTACACAGCGCCATCTAGCCCCAAAGTAAGCGAAGCTTGTATTGGTAGGCTAGACAACTGATGAACATACGTAAATACGTTTTTTTTTGTATATACATACATACTTATATATAATACGTAATATACATAGAAAATACCCAGACCAAGACAAACAGATATGTTCATGCACACAAATGTTTGTACTGTGTGGGAATCGAACCCACGAGCGTTGGTGTCAAAGTAGCGTGTTTCACCACTGCGCCACCGAGCTCGTCCTGCGAATATGAATGAACATATCGAGTAACGTACACACAACAAAACATACAATTTTAATTGAAAACTACCCCTTTTTTTACTTTTTTACACACAATAATGAAACTGAAATCTAGACCAATAATCGTTAAATTAGCTTAGATACATACATAGCAAGATAGAACAAACCTTATTCTTTAATCATGGAAACTGCCAATTTTCATGGAACCAGATTCAGATCGATTTTAACCAAACATAGATTGAAATATCCATGTTTGTTGAGCCGAACAGAATCTTTTTTTAAGCCTTTTGAAAACTTAAAACCATTATACCTACAAACCCGTACTTGGCAGTTATTTTTGGATGTGTACGTAAAAAAATATGCTAGCATTAATTGTTCGCTGGTCATATGCGAGTACCGAATTTGAATTTCCCATAAACATTGACGTGAAAGGATGCGACAGCAACGATATCTGTCTGAATGCAGCTGCCAAATTATATCGGCTATCAATACTCCAGGCAGGTAGCCAGGTCGGAAGTGAAAGGTGCGTAAAAAATCTCATACCTAAAGACGTGATCCTCGCCGGATGCATCGCTGCTGCACAAGACAAGCGGGGGTGGATTTGGTAGAACTCTTTTGTTTTATGTGCCCATCAACCCCCGTCAACTAAGAGCGATAGTTTTCATAAAACCCATTTTTATCAACAAAACTACCAAAGGCATCTGACTGGTTGGCACGAAAAGGTACATTTTGGCAGTCGAATAACGATATTATAATAAGTAAATAGTTAAATTTACTAAGTAATAATACAATTATTTTGTAAACTACGTTGTAACTGATTTAGATATGAAAAGATTTCGATCTATAAATGTAGAACACATGACTGTAATATAAATAAAATTCCTTTTATCAGCTATCTCCTATTACTTACTGGGGCCCAAACGCATAAAGTTGTAAAGTCAAGTTGTCTCTATAGGTTATAAGCTTACTTCGATATTTCAAACCAATAAAAGTGGAAATCATGAAATGCTAAGCATATGAATGAAGTGTCAGAAATTAGCATGTAGGTTATAAGTACTTTTGTTGTTCAGTATAATGGCGTGACAGACTAAAAGACTGACTTTATTCGATGTGGTCTAAGAATATACCTACTTGTATGCAAGCACACATACTGTACGGCTCACATATACTGTACGGCAACTAAATTTGACTAGATTTTTGTAAAAAAAATAACATACATATTTAGTATCATGTATGTACGAGTATGTAGAAAAAAACTACTACTGTTTATGAAGAGTAGGTTACACCAGAGGCAAGAAATTTACAGTATTACAGACATTAACGCATCTTGGTTATGAATAAATACGAACATAACGAAAGAATTGAATGAAACACGTCAAACGAACTCTTGAACCAGGACGTCAGGCGCGGGTCATTGTTCTCGGCATTTGCATAAATTACTTTAAAATGCCAAGTTATTACTAGTAGACATATTAACAACAAACGAGGCGAAATACCTACGTACCCACGGATTATTATTGGGCTCCAATCGGCGCACTGGCCGGCTACCTGTCCGATAAATTTAAATTTAGTGATAGAAAAAACGCCAATTTCGAATTATATTAATTCCAAACACATCTCAATTTATTCTAAATGACTTAGACACATCAGCAGAACGTATACTTTAAAATCAAAGCGCTTAAGATCAAAATAAATGACCCTTTGACATCAGTTATGACATTTCGACGCGACGTAAACAATAGAATGGCCCCGAAAGGGTGAGGAAGGGTTGTTCTTTTTTTAAATAGCTTCCTGCAAGCAATTTATCTCTGTCGCACGGCAGTTTATCAGTCGGGCGAGAGAGGAAGGGCAACACAAAAACATTTTCGGTCGCACCACTGTCAGATTTTTTTTAATGCACTTTTAGTATTCAAATGATGCGAACGCATCCGTTTTTAGAATTTGAAAAATAAATAAAGAACAGTGGGTAACACTGGAATGCTTATTGGTAATCCATAAACGGTTTACAACTTCCTACCAAAATACTGTTTTTAGCGTTAAACGCGAATGGAAACAAAGGCCCGATGAATAAATATGAACTACGAAGAATGTCATTATTGCGAGCGAATATTCATCAAAAGCGATTGTAAACAGCGAACGTTTGCGGTCTGCGATTCGGTTGATATTATGAACGCTTTATCGAATCTTATCTGTTATGTATTTATGCGTGCATTGCTCTTTAAATTGGGCACATCTGGGCGTGGGGCCGCGCGCGCAGTTTTTGGCCGGCCTTCAACCGCGAAGCAAGGCTATTAAGTTTCACAACACATACAGACAAACAGACAGGCGACCTGTCCGGCCACTGTTGCCCGGGGCCCCTTGAATCGACGCGATTGTTTCATGGCGCGCTGTTCTACAGAGCGCCAAATCGTGCGATACGCATACTCCGCGCAAGATATAATAGCAGCACACTTAAACCACTCGGGACTCAGTTTTTACAACGTAAACTTAAGTAAAACATGTGAAATGATTATGTTTAGGAAACAAAAAATATAGTTAATAGGGTCACATTGCGGGAGTAAAAAGAGCACAGGTTTCCGTAACCGTACACCGCTCACCTTGCCCGCTTCGTCTGTCACAGAAAAAACACTTAACCCAATTTCTAAAAGTGTGTTAAAAAAACTACCTGACGCCGGTAGCGGGAACGCACCCCCGACGATAAAAAAAAGCGACATAACTGTAAAGCGGAGTTTTTTCAACGTGAAAATAATGAGAACGGGCGGCGTTTTTTCGCGGTTTTTGCGCTGCACTAAAATGTTTTTTATCGCCAAATTTACGGCCGCATTCCGTATTTTGCAACGGTGCCTCCATGCGCTTTGTCTAACGTTACATTGCATCGCAGATGTTTTTGTACATTGCAAAAATTGAACAATACTCGCCGATTTCTTCAAAACAATTTGCAGTAACCTTTCTTCGTCTTTCTCTCGTATTTAAAACGGCTTAAACTCTGTATTTTTAAACGAGCAAAACATTGAACAATTCGGCTGCCAAAATATTCTACGGATACAGTGGGAAAACACGAAACCGCCAAACGATTATTGGAGACATTTCAAGAAATTTGCGATAAAGTCAAAAAATGCCAAGCGTCTCTGATGTGTTTTGTTAACTATATACCTATATACAGCCATAATACATGCACTATCCGCGGTCCACATATTAGACATAAGTCAGTATTTGTATTTGGTTCTGTTGCGGAAGTTTTTGGAATGACTCAGTAAAGTTATATTCATTATCGGCCACGTATATGTATGTAAATATATGTTACATGTTTACGATAAGGTGAGCCGAACGCATTGTTTACCATCACAGACTCAGGTCAAAACTTTACTTAGATAAGTATCTACATAAACAAATAAAAAATACAATAAAAAATTTATGACATTTTAAGAATTACTTTTTTGGACGAAATTATCATAACGCAAACTATAAATGATTATAATAAATACTTTAGACGTTAGCAGACGAGCTCGGTGGCGTAGTCGTGAGTGACGCGACTTTGACACCAATGCTCGTGGGTTCGATTCCCACACAAGACAAACATGTGTGTGTATGAACATGTCTGTCTAGGCGTGGATGTTTTAAGAGAGGTAGGGCGCATCAAAGCAGCCCGTCTGGGGGAGTACTCCACCTCACAGAAAACCGCACCCAAATAACAACTCCCTAGAGGTTCTCCTTCTGTGTTCCTGCGTGTGAGTGAGGTCACCAGTAAGCTGTGCTGCTGCAGAGGAGCCATCGCGCGAGTGATACTTAATGTATTATTACAAGCGTTCATAAGCTACGGTAACCGCTTTACATCAGGTGGGCCGTACGCGTGTATGCCTCCCGACGTTGTTAAAAAAAAATAACATGTATGAACATACGGAAATAGAGACAAAATATTTTTTTTAGGATTATGAAGTAATACCTTTATAAGCATGCATAGGTGGGCGAGTGGAAGCGAGCTGCCGAGCAGGTCTGGTCGCGGCACGCAGACAGGAGCTAATGGCAGGCAGCTATCTATGATGTCACCGCGGGCTCACTTCCGCCGAGCCCACGCCTACACATTCGCTATACGTAGTATATACAAAATACACAGTATATCGAACAATAGCCCACTAAACTTGTGTACGGACGACGCTAAATTCAGCTCAATTGTGGATCAAATGTATATCCTGTGTTGTTTGACACGTGTATACAGACTTTCCTGCATATATACGAGTATCTAGGGGCCCTCATTAACACCAGTTCAGGGATTTAATTGTGAATAGGTTCAAGTCGGCACGCAAATTTGTGTTCTACTGCCACCTAGAACCGAAAAAGAGGAGTTCTGGGATCACCCCAGCCGTCTGTTACGATCTCCAGTATAATTACACAACCCAGTTTTTATATATCGATTTCAGACTTTCTCAAAGCGGTTAGGTTCTCATGAATTAACATTATTTATCTATCGTCTATCAAAACCACTTCGACCCTATTTGACAAATAAGGAAAATATATAGGCACGTGTCAAAATATTCTTTTTTTGGACTGTGACACAAAAATTTAGAACATATTATTATAGGAAAACAAGGCGTTGCGAGTAGCCTAATTGTGAATTATATTGCGCATGAATATTGCATCCAATTTGCTCGTCGACAAATATTTCGTCGAATAATCATTTGTTTCACACAAGAGACAAGAAAAAATGCATGATATTTTTAGTTGTCCATGTATTTGAATGTTCCAATGACTATACGCAATAATTATCAAGCTGTGTAAGTTGAATCTAGTCGCAATTTTTTGTATATAATTAGCGCATTTGTATACAGGAAGGAAAATTGTTAATTTTTAAGTCACCCAGATTTTCATTACCCAGTCCTTTATGTGCGAGTATATACTTGTTTATACTTGTATATACTTATATGTAAACATTAGTATGTACTCGTTATCATCCGATAACGGGTATTCTAGAACGGAAATAATCCAATTAGTGATTATTATTAAAGAATATTGGTAATCTTGAATTATTACTGTTTCTAGTCTTAGGTAATATCATGATAAGCTATAAATACTTATACAACCAAAGCCTACTTTTCAAGGAATGTTAGGTAACAGGTATTTGCTGCGAAGTTTGTGAACCTTGGAACGTGGATATCACTTATCTTATAAATTATGTATGTTCCTCCCCCGACGAGTGCGCGAGCCTCGTCCGCATCTAGATGAGACATTCGGATTACACTAAACAAATATAACATTTGCGCAAATAACTAAAAATGGACACACCAGACCCATTCATATTTATAACCGAATTGTACATGTTTATTTTCTTTGAAAATGAAAATTGTACTTGAAAATACTGAGCGAGTTGTTTGTTCCAGGAGTCGTATTCATCAAGAGAAATAATTCAATAATTATTGTATACCACTGTATGAAATGTCCGCGGACCGTTTGATTATTTTTATATTTGATAAATATAATACGAGTAATAATATAATACGAGTATAATATGTGCCCTATGGTAAATCCCTTCAATTAAAAACTATATCTAGGCGATTGAGAAATATTTTCTTTCATTTTGCGGAAAAGGCGATGTTATGGACACCGTGTTTATTTTATTTAAATAATAACTGTCTTAGCATTTAGGTTATGACGATAATTCCACGGCACCCTAGTAATTCAAACCCATTTCAATAATGCGAGGTATCAAATAATACAGAAGCATGACATTATATATGCCTAAATAATAATGTAGGATAAATGTAAGAAATAATAAATGTAGGATATATCATAACTAGGGATGGGCAACAATGCAATTGTGTAAATTAAATATTAAATCTATACATCAACACTTTTATTTTGCCTTGCCTATCCATTGCTCAATAAACGTGAGGCAAAATTGCAGGAAAAGAACTATAAATATTAAAGAAGCGAGCGAAGCTTGGCGCTCGGTTCTCTCTGCTTATTTGTGAATATATAGATTGATAGGAAAAAAATATATTTTCAAGTGCACTGTATAAGAGTTGGAAAGGAGCATTTTGAAACGTATCTTTTGTGGGCGGCCTCAAGGCACAGCGCAGTGCTGTGTACGTTCCGAACGTTGCTTCACTGCTCGGATGTTGGGCAACCAGTGTGTGGTAAAAAAACCCGTGCGAATACTGGCCCGCAACACTCACCAAATTATATCCTTAATCACGAAGTTATATGCCAGGCGTGTGATGACCGCGCTCGATGGGAAGTTACAATCGCTACACAAGTTATAACTCTTTCAGCTTACTAATTTGCAAAACACAATAAGACTGTAAGGTTTAGATTTAACTACGGTTTAGATAGTTTCTTCTATCTGTCTATCCAAAATGAGCGAAAAATTCTCTTGTATTCTATGCCCTTTTTCGCCATCACCAACAGGGTGCACCAAGTACCGGAGGTGGATTTTAGTTAAAATTGTTTATCTACGTTTTATGTTGTCAGGATGGAGGCTCAATTTTTAATTTACATCGTACTTTTTTTATGCAACGTCGGGGCGCATATAAGCACACGGCCCACCAGATGGAAAAATGCATTATCACTCGCGCGATGCTTCCTCTGCGGCTACACAGCAACTCCTTAAGAGCTTACGTACGTGCACGTGGTGTAACCCTACCGATTAGTATAAGCGCTGGAGATATAGTTATGAGATAGATAGTTGATAGGAAACTAGCTGACTGGGAAATTACCTTTACTACAAAGAATATTCCAGCGAAATAATAATTTCCCGCCGGGTTGTTACGTTCGTTTGAGTAAGTATGACTGCCAGGAAATTGATCCAGCAGCAACGCGCGACTTACATTTCAAAATTATATTCGCTAGCCGCTTGACGTAAAGCGAATCGCATACCACATGACGCAACATAACAAAATGTCTTCTTTTGCCTTGTCTTTTCTCGTAGCACTCGCATCCGTTTTCTTGTGAATATTTTTAACTCGAGACAGTTGGGTCACTGGTATATCCAAATATCAATATCCGGGCAAACGTCATTAATAAATGTTGCAATTTCCGGTTAAAAACTAATCTCACTTCTCAATACTATCGAATGGTAAGACAAACCGGTAAGTAATTTATCATGGGTTCCGTGGCTATTTAACTGCTCCACAATGAGAGCTGCATTTTGTCGTTTCTAAAATAAGAATAGAACTCTAAAATAAGATTAGAAGACATAGGATTAAAATAGGATAAATATTTACTTTTCTTATAAAAAAGATAAATAATTAACAAATAATTTCAGTAATTTTGTTACACCTCTTTAGAGACCTCTATCTAACATTGCAAGTATTTTCAGAGTGAACAAACTGTCAGTCAGGCTCCTTTTAAATGCTTACCGACCCCCGACCTTACTTAAAACAGATTACTTTTAATTTAATTTCTCATTTACAGTTTTTAAATATTGCAAGTCACAGGACAATCATAAATATCGAATTAGGTTAAAATCTCTTTCATTTGTGTTTTTGCTAACAAAATATTGTGATGCAATGAAGTTACTGCGATGATGAAGCCCTAAAGTGAACTTTTTGCTAGAATTTCGTCAGTCCCTTAAATTTGAGTTCATCGTACTTGTCCTCGCGAACAAATACATAATGAAATGCCATTTATATTTTTAAGTATGTAGGTTATACATGAAATAAACACCAAAATATACCACGCGTCTAAAATAGTATAATGTAATTACAGCTATTTAGCTAAATTAGCGTAATCAAATAACTAAATCGATTTTTTGCAATACATGCTACGTAAACCCCTCTTTTGCGAAATAGACAATTTATTTATTTGAAGACGGATCCCTAACCGCGTTGCCTAGCTGCCAGTATTTCTTCATCAGACGCGGATGTGACAAGGTCAGTTCTGTAGCTGATCTTGCACAATTCCCAATTAAAAATCGACAAACGTCAAGTAACGCTATGAGATAATGATTTCTGCGTAATTATATAGAGATATATGTTTATATTTGTGTAATGATCTGATATTTTGGTTATATTAATAATATTGTGCTTTCGCACACGACAAACAATTTGTTTGGAGCGGTTTACATGAATGTTCATATATTATGTAGTGTTATTTTTAAATATTCCATTTCGCAAGTGGAGATAGTGTAGGTTTAAACTACAACAACCTTATGTTAACTTTAAGTTGCTGAATCGTATTTTTTTATAATTGATGTCTCAATGATAAGTCGTGATAAACCTAAATTATATTTACTAACTCTACACACAACTTATTGAGACGATATTACCAACGTTGCTTTCCAACAATGTTTAGTAACATCAATTAATATCAAAGTGATCTCAAAATACTAAAAAATATACAAATAACAAACATTGACTCTCTTTTTATCTAGAAGTTTTTGTTAAGTAATAGTTTCATCTGTTTGTTTATGATATGAATAAAAATACAGTGCTATTACAAACCACTATTAAAATCGGTTAAAAGTGCACGACACGTGAAAATGTAGAGTTAAATGAAAATAGACTGAAGAAGTACCCTCTTCTTGAAGAACACAGCAAGACAGCTAAACAGCCACTCTCTGGAGCAGGGTTTCTCAAACTTACGGCTCCACGCAACACCGTTAAAGTTTTCAGATACTTTTTTGGCTACCGTATTTGTCATCACATTTTCCGTATGCCTAAAATAAAAAATATGTATTGAATTTAAATAAATGGATGAGGAAGCTCATTTCCTGATAGCTAAGCTAAACGATGGCCAGACTAGTCTGTGTTTCCGGGTAACATAATGATAATGCTGACCGATTTCCGATTTCCTGCAATACTCTATGAAAACATTAAAATAATCACCAGATTACATAAAATACTAAAACCTATTTCAATAGAGTTGAAATAAACTTGTTGACATGTCAATCTCTACTCCCCGTCAGACCGTTTCTATTCTGTAAATTAGATTTACAGAGTAGAAACTGTCTGACGGCAGTCGCTCTACGTCAAAATCAGTATCTTCGTCAAAATACTAAAGCTTGAGTAACGGACCATGACAACCTAATGGATTAGCAAACGAAACAGTAGGAAGATGAATAACAACAGCTTCTTCTTCATCTTTCTCCCGTTACTCCGTTTGACTGACATATCAACGATCGCCCCTAGCGCTGACTCTACCTACTTGAAATTATGGAGCAAGCATTCCTTGCGAGCGAAAGTGTCCATTAGGAACGGATTTGCAAATTCGCACGTCACGAGGTATATACAAGTAAAGTTGGTGAAAGATTCTAGCTTACAGATAAGGCTCACATGATATAAAGTGATTGGCGTAGTACATGAAAGCTTGCAATGCAGGATTATCGATTGCGCGTTGTTACCGCAGCAACTTCTCAGATGTTTTAGTTACCTCAATCCCTCATCGAAGCAAGACAACCCTCCAGGTTGTTATTTGACTGCGGTCTTCTCTTCTCGTCGAGCTTTCCCCAAATCCTCGTTAGTTAATAAGCACCCGCACTGCTATACAAATAAACTGAGGTGTAAGTTAGTGAAACTTACACCTCAGTTTATTTGTATAGCAAATGAGTAACTAGGATATTCTTAGAGAAGATTGATCACATAATAACTTGTAGGCTTTTGTGTTCCTGTGCCAGATTTTCGGTAACCTGAGGAGTACTGCATTAGTAGCCGGGGTGCACGAATATTACTTCTTACATTATAAGCGCTCATAGCTTAAAGTTAGCTTTCCGGTCCGGTATGCGAGATACGCGCAAAGATGTAGAAGCATAGACATATTTACTCCACCCGTGGTCCTTCTCTAAGGACTAGATTGTGAAATAAATCGTCTAACATCCGCTAATTGATTAAAATGTGCACATCGATTCACACATATGTCGAAAACCTCTAGCGCGAGGCTCGCGGCCAGCGAACGAACGTTCGTGCGGCGTGTACAATCTCCGCAAACACGCCGCGCGCTTACGACACCGCAAGTGTGTCAATGTCGAGATCCCGCGCGCCTCGCCTCGCCTCGCCTCGCCTCGCCACCGTCGACGGTGCACATCACTACTTCTTACCACCATTTTTATGACTGACAGCTGATATTTGAAATGTGACACATATTTTCTATTATATTATATATATATTCTTCTAATACATTTTTTCGGGAGGTAGAGTACAAGCAAAAACTATTACAGACCCACTGAAGGGTTCTTGTGTTGTTAGGTTTTTTTATACCATTAAGGTGACAAACGAGCATACAGCCTACATGATGGTAAACAGTCACCGTTGCCTGTGGACATTTGGAACACCAGGTGTGTCACTCACGCGATGCCGAAAAGTTTACGTTTAGGTGCATGATCAGAGCTATTAATGTTAAAGATACCAGTGAGTAAGCATCGAGTCTTGTGGCACACGGTTCTCCCTGCCTACCACGCAAACGACTTGGCATGAAGTAATATATAGACATATTAAGTAGCTACATAGGTATACATAATGCCATCGTACTTCATATAAATGAATTGTATCCTTGTGTATGTTACAATGTATATGAAGTTTGAATGACCTAGATTAAGGCTAACGAGATCTAACTTAACGCCGAGTCAAAGACTTTCCAACAGTCTTTGAGCCGAGACCTAAGGGAGCCCACGTCGTGATCAAAGCAAATTATTTAAGGCTTTGATGTAGTCTTAGTACCTGTTAGTTTAGTATACAATAATAGAGAGCGCAAAATCCTGAATCCAGAAGGTAGGGTAGTGTCCTGCGCGTACTTACATGATACCTTGGTAGGTGCATTGTTTTTAAGAAAATATTAGATTTGTCTTTTCAACTGTAGTCAACAAGAGGTAATCAGGGTTCTACATCTTTATTAAAAACGATTCAGCATTTATTTTTAGCCATAACTTCTATTTAGATATTACTAAACTAAACTTTAAATTATTGGAGTATATGGCAGTCGAATTTAGAGAAATCGTTAAGCCATCTTAACGTTAAGTACCGTCTGTTGCCCATAGGAGACAGTTTTTAAGCTAAGTCAGCCTTCGGGCGGCTTGAATTCACTGATCTCCGTCTATTTACGTTTGAGTAGCGTGACAGAACATACTCCCTCTGATTGAAACATATCACATTAGTGGATCTTTGATTCGAGATAACCAAATGCACATTATAACTTATGTAAGTTCCGTAATATACCAAAACAATGTTGCGACGAACAAAGCTGGCAGGAAAGGCTGGGTTTTACCGGAAACTGGCGAATACCGTGCGTATGGCGTGCGTAATGACGCGCACGACAAACAAACAAACATACGAGATACAACATCCTTGTGTTGACAGAACGGCGCACGCTACTTCCTTTCCCTGTTTTGGCAGTGCATAGCTCTCTTACGATACTGACTTGTAAATACATATTGACGGTAGTATACTGTTTGCATATACATGTGTACCATTAACCCATACTGTCAGAAATTGTTAGAGAGTAATTGTAAGACAATAAGAAGTGATAAATAAATATATGTTTGCTTAAACTTTCAATACATATAATATAATCTTCATAAAAACTAAAAATTGAAGACAAACAAAAAGTTTACTTACTACTAAACTTATAGTGAATCATAACTGCTTATTGTAATCACCTTCCAGTCCCATCTTCACCGTAATGGATATCAAATATTTCAACTGATTAATACCTTCAAGTTTCAAGTACAGTTACGTCAATCTGAAATTTACTGATACAAACTTTACAAAGAGGGTAGAGCTTTGACGGTAGCCAGTTTTGAAGATATTTGAAACTGACTAGCTTTTGACTACATTTTACATACAGGTAAAATTGGCTTCATCTCGGAAGATGACCAAAATCCCTTACACCACGTATCAAATCCTTCTGATAATTGTGTCAATATTTTGTCAGTTAAACAAAATAAGTAATTAATAAATTGAGGTTACATATCAGGCAGGATGTATGCTTGTCTACCGACTCGTACATATAATATAAATCTTACAATTTCTACTACCCACGCATTAAAACCATTTGTTCGCCCTTACGCGATTTACTCAGTAAAAATTTATATATTGATATTACATAAAGCCTAATAAACTCGTAAATATAATACAGGTCAGGAATCATGAAAGTTACGCAACCACAGTGTCGTGTGGTCAAAGCGGCCATACCTAATCTGATACGTGGGCGAATTGCAATTATCGCCCGCAATATTTAATGTGAACTTCGAAAACCGGTACAGTATCGTAACATAGTTTAAAAACAACTCTACTATACGCACGTCGATAAGTAAGTCAACTTGCTTAAACCGCCGACGACGATTACAAAAAGATTACGATGCAATAAGAGCAGCGATAACCCAGTAGATAAAGAACCAACTTACTAACCACAAACAAACAAATTCCTAGGTCGAATCTTGACGTGAATATTAACACTAGATTCGTGTTTTCGAATTGATGTACATATTTGTAACTATCACTTGCTGGACAGTGAAGGAAAACATCGTGAGGAAACCCGCGCGTCTAAGGAATTATATTTCAAAAGACGTATGACTTAACCTATTACAGGCTTACAGGTATGGTTTTTTGGCTTGTAGAGGTCTGACGGCAGTTACTGCATCTCCAAATTAGCGGGATATCTTCGCCATATCCTTAGGCTTAGGTCTAATGGATTAGGAAGCGGGATAACGCCAAGATAAATACAAACAGATTATGTTATACAGGTATAGTGGGATTAATGTGGGAAGTACCTCTTCTTACAGAAAACCGCAGACATGTAACAATTCCCTGGCGGGTTTTGACTTCCTGTGAGCGAGCGAAGTTACTAATAAGCTCCTGTGGAGTTGCTGTGTTGGCAACGCGCTATACTTTTATATTACAAGCTTTCATAAGCTACGGGAATCTGTTTTTCATCATGTGGGCCGTGTGCTTTTATGTCTCCAGATGTTGCAGGTATATAAAAAACATGAAATTTATGAATATTAAATATTTTAGTAAAGTTTCCATATTTACACTTTTTTTAGTGCGCGTTGTGGATTATATTCTTGAGTTTGAGTCACTGTTTAGTGTATTTGATCATATCACGATAACAGTAACATTGCGCAAGCGCATGCTACCTATATGTAAACAGGAAAACCCGCGGTAAAAGCCTACGGCCCTATACTCAATCGTTCGAAGTTTATACCCTGACATGTTCTCATTCGCCCCACCATTTGAAAATTTACTTTTCCAATATTGAAACAGTACTTATAGAGGTGAGTCTTAGAGCAGCATGTGCCGTGCTCATCTCCCGTGATTCGGCTCAAATGACCGCGAGGTCGGTGGAGCCATGGGCGGTGGTGGGAAAGTACTTATAGAGGTGATTTATGATATTCACAGTAGAAATAATGATCCCCACCCCCACCCCTTATAGCATAGGTATTTTTGACGAGTGGAACAATTTTGGGTCAAATTTAGGTCAGGATAGGGTAAATATGAAGAAAATTAAAATGTTTCTAACTAGTCCAATTATGGGAACAAAGTTAGTTATGTGAATCAAGCACCGTGCACGACACGAGTCCGCCTCGCACTTGACCGGCTATATTTGTTTACATATACGGCCACTGCCAAATTTCTTCAAGACAATTTTCATTAATTTATTTAACTTTGACAAAAAACTAGATCAAACGTCTATTGTAATCAGAAGCATGAATTGGAACGCATTTGCGTAAAGAGTTGCGTACAGCTTACAGCGTGTATCCGAGCGACCACCTGCAGCCAAGGATTGGCAAACGTTTCCGGTTCACTCTTTACCGGTTGGCGCAACCGATCGGTAGGTTTTTGTGCCGAATTATGTCACTCGACAATACAACGTTACGAGCGTGGTCGATCAGATGATAGTCTCTTTCGCGCCACGATTATTTAAAAGCTATCGAATCACCTCAACCATTATTTTCATTGATACAACATAGATATTATCCTTATTTAGGGATTATTCTCGTCTCTACGCAAATTCTCATCTTATAAAAGTATACCCATTTTCATTTACAATCTTTTCGTAAAACCCAAGGTAATGTCAGTAACACGCAGGCAATCACAATACCACGCCTCTACTTACACTGAAATTTTTAGGTCATTATTACTGAGAACTCAGTAACAGGACAATCCAGACCTGCCCGAGCGCTTCGAACTCCTAAGGAAATGTTGCTCTAGCAGACAATGAAGATGCAACACGCAAGTGATATTATTAGTGTCACGAGCGCTTATGAGCTGAATCTGAAAAAGCAATTTTGCATCTCGAAAAATCTGCAGCAGTAAAGTAACTGTAAATCCGACGTGACGAAGAGCTGGACTATTCATTGCGAATCGGTAGTTCAGCGACTGATACTCACCCTGCCGATACAATATATGCTTACGTACGTATTACGTACGTTTATAGCACTATTCTATAGGAGACCGATGAGTCATTCAGTGAACGCAGGATTCTTTTTGCCCTTGCTTCGTTATATTTATTTACGCGGTAAATATTATGATGATTATATTAATGAATGTCACTTGACGGATACAGTTTAAAAAAATATATGTTACTGAGACACATGAAGCTGGCAGAAATCCATTGCACATTAATATCCGCAAGTGTTGACTTGTTTAATGCTGCGTTTATATCGTACATGTTTTTCGTGGTTTCATTACTACACACATCAAAAGTGTCTAGGGATCAACATATATTTTTGCAATAACTTTTCTCCTGATTGATATTAATTAAAATTTTCTTTAAGGATTCATCAAATAAAGTGTTTTCGTTTGTCTACAGTAACGATAAACCAAGTCACCTTTGCATTAATAAAGAAATTTGCCATTTTCATAATAAAGGGATTTTTGACATTTGAACCACTAACATTAAAGTTCGAAAAAAAGACTGAAATAACAGTTTTCTTTAAAATTTTATTGGGTAACTTAAACAATTAATAATCCGTGTTTCTACCGCGAACACTAACAATACAAGAACATCGCTTTGGCATACTCAAAATGAGTTCATCCAAATCACGCTGTGGAATGGCCGCCCATGTTCGTTGCAACAACAAAAAAAGGTCTTCTTGCGACTGGATACCCTCCATATTCGGCAGAGCTCTTCTCTGTAGCATATCCCATGCATGGACACGGAGACAAGACCGATACATTCAAATCACAACTCGAAGAGCTCCAACAATAACCGCCATGATGTTAGCCGTGACGCTTCATCACTCTTCAGGGAACTTAATTAGCGACCAAACAGTCAGAAACCGCTTGAATGAAGTGAACCTTCATTCCCGAAGACCGCTAAGGGTACCACCTATAGCAATGCACAATCGTAGGATTCGATATCAATGGGCTCTTGAACACAGAAATTGGGCAGAAGAACAATGGCGTTTCGTGTGCTTTTCTGATGAGTCTCGTTTTGGTATGAGACCGGATACAAGACGTATACGACACTGGAGAACCCCTGGACGCCAACAGCGATTAAAATCCTGCCAGGAAGTCCATCCTTATAGTGGTGGAACCATCATGGTATGGGCGGGTA
This sequence comes from Pyralis farinalis, assembly GCA_947507595.1. Taxonomy (NCBI): domain Eukaryota; kingdom Metazoa; phylum Arthropoda; class Insecta; order Lepidoptera; family Pyralidae; genus Pyralis; species Pyralis farinalis. The sequence continues at coordinate 1,324,064 of OX382261.1, read as the reverse complement.
TTTGGATCGGCGGAAGAACTGAGTTGATTTGGATCAGAGGCAACCTCAACGCTCAAATTTATGCTGAGACGATTGTATCAGACATCATCGTTCCTCTACAAGTGCAAATCGGTCCCTTATTTCAGTTAATGCATGATAATGCACGACCGTTGTAAGACAGACTCTCGCCGCAGCTAACATCAATGTCATGCCCTGGCCTGCTCAGTCGCCAGACTTGAACCCGATTGAGCATGCATGGGATATGCTACAGAGAAGAGCTCTGCCGAATATGGAGGGTATCCAGTCGCAAGAAGACCTTTTTTTGTTGTTGCAACGAACATGGGCGGCCATTCCACAGCGTGATTTGGATGAACTCATTTTGAGTATGCCAAACCCTTGTTCTTGTGTTGTTAGTGTTGGCGGTAGAAACACGGATTATTAATTGTTTAAGTTACCCAATAAAATTTTAAAGAAAACTGTTATTTCAGTCTTTTTTTCGAACTTTAATGTTAGTGGTTCAAATGTCAAAAATCCCTTTATTATGAAAATGGCAAATTTCTTTATTAATGCAAAGGTGACTTGGTTTATCGTTACTGTAGACAAACGAAAACACTTTATTTGATGAATCCTTAAAGAAAATTTTAATTAATATCAATCAGGAGAAAAGTTATTGCAAAAATATATGTTGATCCCTAGACACTTTTGATGTGTGTATATGTCGGGAATAAATAACTTCACGATTAAGTAGTAAACAATGTTTAGTGTGTAACAAACCAGTTATCGACTATGACAATGGCCGAAGTTATTATATAAACCGAACAGAGCAATATTTCCAGATGAATTGCCGATTACATAAATAAATTCAATGTAAAGTTCACAAGCCGAGCGGCGACGGCGGCGGCGGCTCCCTCGAGGTGCCCGCCCGGGCTGCTAATAGATCCGGTCAGACCGCTTCCTCCATACCTAAACCACACATTAAACATCCAATTCAGCAACAGAACTCATGACTTTAATCGATTACAAAAAGATTATCGCCCGTGACTTACCGGCCATTACGAAAATCAGAGATGTCGAAACCCACGATCAGATAATGAAGTGTCTAATCGCATCCCTGAAAAACATTTCCACTGGAGTGGCATTCAGACTAATAATATCGAATACGAGCCCGGTGTGGTATTGTTTGCGCACACATACAGCGTAAAATGCAGTCGTTGCCTAGACAATCTATGTGTTTACTATCGTAGTGCGGGGCGCGCGGGCGGTGCGGGGCGGGGCGCCGCTCGCAACCGGGTCAAGGGAGTCGCGATGCACCGTTCATGTGAAATCTCACTTTCGCGCGCTGCACCACACCACAACATGGCCGCCCGATAGTGACGCGCAATTTCCTTCTCGATGACACATTTACACTTTTCCGGTTTTTTCATTTTCATTACGAGGTTTAATTGTTCTAACCAGTTTGGTTATTTAAATGGAACTATTGTGGAATTGAGTGTCGTAATATTACACGTGTTCTGAATTCTACGACAAACATGTCTGTGACGACCCAGTATCCTTGTCCCTATTTTATTTCCTACGTCGAATATCGTAATCGAGATAGTAAGTTTATCTGTACATAGTGGCATCTTATCGGGTTACAATTAGTGCAACACCCGAATACGATAACCATTTGTTTTGCTTATAATTTGACACAATTCGATACGTAGGCGCCACATTTGTATTTATATAAAAACGCATCTTAATATCTGCCGTAACATGAAATGATGTGTGCTAGACAATAAACGTATTTACTAAAATAAAAAGTAGGCATGAAAAATTAGGGCTTAGCTAAATATCAAAATGGCGCAAGAAAAAAATTAGAAAAAGGCCTGTTTACATGTTTGTTTAAAGCGACCGTGAATCGAATTAACATCTATTCGAGGCTGCACGTAGCAGCCTGTTGTTTCCCAGACAAGGTTGGCGCGGAACTTGGCCCAAAATTCAATCGCGACGAACTTTTAGGACATGACTAATTTACAATTGCTTACGAAACCACCGCAGCTGCAAATTGATACAGCCTTTTGTCATTTGTCCCCTGAATTTTCCCGTGTTGAAGTCGTTGATTGGAAAACAGTAAATGTATCCCTTACACGGTAAGAAAGACATAACTAGAGAAGGTAAAACCGATAAGTATCGGTTTAAGTTCAATATAGAGGAACTATTAGATATTATGAAATTTAAAAAACCTTTACGGATTTTGTATAGGTATGGGTATGTCACCGGTAGTGATCAAGTAATAAAGTGTACTGTCTTGTGATACGTTAGAAGCGTAGAACTATCTAGCAAACCATCATCCTTGGGGGTCTATAAAATGATAGACGACTATGAAACGTTCCATTCACTTTAACTAATCTTTAAAGTGTTACGATATGGGTCATTTTCGCTTGTATCGGTCTGTTAGTTATGTTCTGTGGCGTACGGCGGTGAGCGTAGGAAACGCGCGCGCATCTCGCCCTTCGCGCCTGCGTGACCCAGTTCCGACCACGCAACTAAACGTGTACACGGCTATAGTAAACACGTAGTGTCGGTTTCTACGCGGATTTAAATAGGTTTTTAAACAGCTACAACTCTAAAGTTTAACATTATTGTAATAGAACTTAGTAAATACACAATTACTTATACCATATCTCATGAAATGTAATCCTTCAGCATTTACTAATAACCATGTCAGAAAGAATGAATATTTCTGAAAGGAGGAGGAACTCTGTTGAGTAGAACAGTTTTATATGACTAACCATCAAACGGCCCGCTGTTATAAAGCGATTACAGCAGCCTAAACACATTTGTTACACAAAAAAATGTCACAAGGGAATTTTCACGCGTGCAGTTAAGAAGCGCCTTCACAGTATGTTTCCGGTGAAATAATCATTCACAGGAACCCAAGAACGCTCTATAATCGATATTTGTTAGTTGCTTGCATCATCGGCTAGGGATTTGTTATATGAGGTGTTTTGTTGTTAACATAAAAAAGAAATAATAGTTTAACTAATTGAATTAACTAAAAAACCTAATGAATTTTAAGTTGTGTAAAAACACATGTTATTCGTTTCTGCAGCTAATAAAATACATAAGAATTATTCTATATCTTATACAAAACAGGTAACCAGAAGGTAGAAAGTTAAATAAGGTGAAATATACGTACAGTATACCTCTGGTTGTAAACAATTATAGTAGCCTACTCCAGGTACCTCAGTCGTGCGCTACCGAATTCGAAAACTTCTCAATGATAGAAAGCAAACCTTGTTGTGTGAGTTCTTGAAGTGTTCCCAAAATGAAATTATGGAGATCTGGTATGTGGTCCTCGTGTAGGGGGTGAACCCCGCCGTCTTGTGCAGCGTGTTGCCGCTACAGCTACAATATCCTTCCCAGAAATCACATAACTCACATTTACACTTCGCCAGTCTCTTAATTCATGTTATTAATTTCAATAACCTAAATATCTATTTTATAAATTAACCAGTTGAGAATGCGCAAGCTTGCATTGCCAGAGGAAAACCTGGCTCGTCAATTATATAACAATTTGTTTGTTTGTTTGTTTGTAGAACTTTATTGCTATATTAATGTTTACATTCTTAAAATATTGGAATTTGATTTGCAAAGGCTTATTCCTTCGAGGAATCTCTTCCAGCCAACCATTGCTTTTGAGTTCCTGAGTGGAATAATGTATGGCGGTGGTAAATAAAATTTATTTTTTCCTTTTATTTGTCGGCCATTTTGGCCATGTTCCTTAAGAGATAGGAACGGTGTTCCAGAACATTCCTATTCTACTTTTTGATGTTGAATCCGAATGTGAAGTCAAAATTCGAATATTCGATAAAATCACACACACAGTCAAACGCACAGACAAACACATAGATTTCATATAGGAACGGTGGAAGATCTCCCTTCCATGATTGATACGGCACCAGATCCTATAGCACGCTGATGGGCTACAAATATAAAACAGTGGCATTTGCCAGTAGTTTTCGTTAATTAGCGACCAAATGTTGGAACGATAATGAGGTATCCTCCCGATAAAAAATTAACTTCCAAGTATACTTTAAGAAAACATTTTAACAACTCTTAATAGTTAAAATTTACTTTAGTAGTGACAGAAAACCAGTGCTTTGCTCACTTGCAGCGAGCACAGATGTACTTACACTGAGCCGCAGCCTGTTTTGCATTACATTACTTATCATCTACCGACTCTCCAAAAACCACTTCAGGCCTTTATTGAAGAACTTCACGCTATGGATTCCTTCCGAAGACTTTCAAAAACTACTTCAAATATATACCACTTTATACCACTCCTTAATATAGAGCCTAGTTCAAATAATTCTAATATCAATTTGTAATTACATTAAACTTAATTTATGTAATTATAAGTTAATTTATAGCTCGGTAAAGTAGCAACTAAGTTATAGTCAAACAAACAACCGTGGGGACCACTCTCGCAAATGTTATAGCTACGAGTACTTACTTATTGTAATAAGTAATCCAAGTAAATATGTTTCTGCTGCAGCATGCTGGTAAGGCTGGCAAGATACAGTAACTAAAATTGTATATTGCAGAATTATAACGAAATAAGTGGAAATCAGATCATCAAAAACAACGCAGAAGGCGGTTCGTAGTTTTTTTTATTCTACGTCGGGAGGCATACAAGCATACGGCCCACCTGATGTAAAGCGGTTACCGTAGCCTATTAACGCGTGATGCCTCTTCTGCTGCTTACACAGCAACTCCTTGGGAGTTTACTGGTGACCTCACTCACACGCAGGAACACAACAACCCTCTAGGGAGTTGTTATTTGGCTGCGGTTTTCTGTGTTATCGGATAAAACAATGTTAAGACGTTTAAGTGACAAATTCAGCCAACCGACCAGCCTTCCTCACATGAGTCACCGCTTGCGCAATGCTCGTCGCGTTCGCATATGTTGCCGTGTAGTCTATACCTAACTCTCAACACAAAAACGTTCACGAACCCCTAAGAAGGACGTCCTGATTATAATACATTTGTTTACTAGACGTGAACTTGTGTTTTATAGCATTTATTTTCCTATGTTTTGAGAATTCAACTCTATGACGATGGATCTAATAGATGAATTGATAATTAATCTTGTGCCTCCGCCTGCGTGCCGATCCTATCAATCACTTTTCTAATGTTAAACTATTGCAACTATGTCAATATGCAGCTGAATGCATTGCAACGCGTGTATTATTAAAGTCGCGAGAAAAACGTATTATCAACGTAATCGCAACAGTTTCCATTTCGCAGCGCGGCGACTTTCTTTCGTTTCCCGCGCGGGGGAAAGTGTCCGTGCTTTTCCGACGCCATCTTAACTCTCGTGTATGCGCCCCGCGCTCGGCGCCCCGCGCTCGGCGCTCGCTCGGTGCCACCTCCGGTCGGATCATTGGATCCCTTTTATTAACACTGTTGCATTTTCCATTTCAAAATTTTCACGTCTGAAACAAATTATTTTGAAATTTGTTCGCAGAAACGAGTTTACACGATAGTCGTTTGCATGTTCTTGATTCACGACTTATGTAAATCACAGAGTCATTTTTAAAAGTTTATAATGGAGAAAATTTAAACTATGTAAAGGATTATTATACCTCTGTATAATAATCCTTTCCATAGTTGATAATGATGATGTTAGAAACAGAGTTGATCTGAAAGAGAGCATCGGTGTTAAAATAAGAAGAAGCATTCTCTGTTGGTTCGGGCATGTAGAAAGAATGCAGGATGAAAGAATGACGAAACAGATATACAATGCAAAAGTGGGAGGATCTAGGAGCCGAGAAAAGCCAAGAGCCCGAGAAAGCTTACCTACCTGATCAAATTGGTCGTATCCTATCAGAAGATGATGTCAGGAGCCCTAAAAAACGGCGAGCGTGCATGAGAAGAGCAATGAATGTTAAAGAAGCGAGTGAGGTATGTAAGGATCGAGTCACGTGGCGCTCGGTTCTCTCTGCCTACCCCGCAACGGATTTGGCGTAGAGATAGATATATATAGATATATGCGTGATAGTATAGTATATAACTGGCGGAACCTAGTTAATATGACATATAAACAGAACCTATATTTGTAGTCTATTACGCAGGTATTAATAAAGTTGTGTTATATAATACACAGAGTGAAAACAATAAGGATTATTACAATTAACCCTTATATGAAGGGTCATATGAAATAAAAAAAGGAATAAAAGTGTAAAACCTTTACTGACAATTTATTACTTTGAAACTTATTAATTAACATACTCTTGAAGAAAGAGAAAAGCACAGAAAACTGTAGTTAGGTGAATGAATCTCAAAATGTAACAAGAACTTCAGAAAAGTATAAATACGTACTGAATAAAAACCAAGTATAGACTGCTTGGTCACAGTATATAATACCTTCATGTACATAATTACGTAATAACTATATCTTACATAAACATTCATACATAGTAATCGGTATATTGTACTTGCAAGATTGATATGTAGTTACTAAAGCAATAAAATGTTGCGACGTATGTAATGCAACGCAGGCACAGGAAAATAGGAGATACATGAGTAAGTGAAGCGCCACAGTGAATCATCTATATCCGAACACAACAAATGTGAATATAAACAGGTGCACATGCAAGTCACATTGATCAATTCACATGAGAGCATCGTGTATAAACAAACCTAATTGCAATCAGACAGTCGGGCATACTGCCGAAGGTATATATTAGTATAATTAAAAAGTCCCATGCAGCGGCAGGTCATAGTATAGTCAATAATTATGTGTGAAATCGAATGCTAAATGTCAAAATATGTGAAAAAGTATACTCAATAGTTTACAATTCCAGCTAAAACTTTAGGCGAAAAAACATAAACCGTCATTTTACCAAAAACTTTGCGTGTAATATTTTTAATTTTATTAAAGTTTACGTTTTTCTTCAATGGCGCCGATAATTTCTCTTTAACTAGTCGCTTTGATAGCAATAGCACATATCCACGAGCTCTTCTAGATAACTAAAATCGTCTCGCCAGATGGCATAAAAAACGGCTGCATTCTGACATATCGGCAGCACAATGCCGTCTTGAATGAGGAACATGTGACGTGGCCTTGCCGTACAGGATGTCCCTATTTGCGTGATAGTATTAGTAATATCCTGTCATAGACATTAAATTATTTTTGGAGAGATGTTATGTAATAATAAAGATAAAATATTAATTACTTCTATATAACAAATCATTGAGTTATATTTTTATGAAATTCAATTTCGTGAATGCCAGATTGATAAATTACGTAGGTACGTTATATTTAGGCTCGATGTACAATTATTTAAAATGCTATAGAAAACATATTTCCTATTAGTACATACGCTTTAGTGGTAAATTTTGTCGTAAATTTTGAAATTTTTTATGTAACCATCCGGGTACTAAGAGCTTCTGAATGAAAAACTATTTTCAAAATCGTTCACAATTGGCAAAGATATCATGTAACATAGACACGCGATAAAGATTATATGATTTCATTTGAAAACCTCTTACTTTTTGAATAAATAGTTATGCAAAGAAATGATAATCTAGATTGTCAAATTTCATTGGCCTATTGGTTTTCCAGTTAAAAGTAAAGGTATGTGGATATCTATTTCTGTCTGGCAGATACCGTGCGCGCTGTTTCAGGCGGGCTCGCTGAGATAATATTTTTATGTTCGGCTGGGTACCTATACAGATTAAAAGTTGTAACCAACCACGTAACGAAATGGAAACCTTCATACTTTGAAAAGTTCTAACAAAAATATTGGCGGAAAACGTAGCAGTGTTTAGTTAGCGTCGCTGAATAATCCGTTTTTTTTTATACTCGGCCGTTAGATTTTATAAAGTATTATCAATTAGAGTACACAGTGACTTTAATTTGTTTTCAAATTTGCCTGAGAATTAATCCTTCCGTATTGCACCCGAGATCCATTTACTCGTGCATAGACTGATTGCCATAACTAAAATATGTAGGAAATCAACAACACAAACATCTAACAAAACTTGGCTCAAATTGGTTCATAAATAAAGTTCTAGGAAATATTACACTGAATAACAATAGAAATCATGATTTCAATACAATATTAAAACAATTATTGCGAGCATATCAATTGTTAACCAACAATAGGTCTCTTGTAGGTATACAGTGTCCAATATAACAAGATACCTATCTGTATAGGTATCCTATACAAAATCTGGTTTTTCAACTGGACATTAGGTTATCGAGTTCGAAATAGCAATCGCTTCCCGGATGTAACTCTCTGACGTCAGGGTATCTCGCTAGATTTGTCGAAACACTGTTAATCCTAAATTAATTCTGTGCCGTGTACAGCAAAGTCTAAATTTCTTTGTCTTGGTTAGAATGTTGCCTTTACGACCCTCTCGTCTTTATGAAGAGCATGTTTCAAGCGTCAATGGAGGAAATCCAGTGATATGTAACTGTAAGGCGATAATGATAATACCGATTGTCTGTATACTTGTGGTACCTTTCACACCCCAAGTAAAATTGATATAATATTTACACAAACCGATTGATGGATTGATTAGAGATGACGCAAATACTAATAACTATTAAACCTTTCCATATAGTATTCTTTAAAGCCAAAGTATTAACCTAACATAAGCTAACCACAAATTGCACGTGGTGTAACCTGTCTGTTAGCAAAGAAGATCGATGAAAAAGAGGTAGAGAAAGTTCACCGAGAAAAGGGACCGAAGACTTTCTACGTTAGAAGCGAGGGATGACAACGATACTCCCCATGTTGCAAGTGTAACCGCTTTACATCAGACGACCAACTTAACTATAGCGACATATAAGCCCCGTGGAGCGTGCGATGTACTCTACGTTTGGAGATAACGATTTCATTGATATTAGATTTAACAGTTTTATTTTTAATAGCTTGAAAAGCCATTTTCAATATCAATTTGTTTGAGGTTATACTATAACTGAACCCATTTGCTTATTTTTGTTCACACAGATAACTAGTACCAGCTTCTCAAATTAAACAAGAAATGTAACCAGAAATAATTTGAGACTTAACGTCCATATATTTCTGATTTGAACTCTTTATGAATTATTTATAATTTCCAAGATGTCCACGGCTGGCCAGTACTGATGAGTCATACCATACTTTCATAGTATGTTCAATCCACACATCATCGAGCGATCTTTACGTAGAGCGGTTTTCCTCAAGCATCGCTGGCTGTCGCAAAGTAAACAACAATTTATATATCTAAAGCGAGCCTTCTCCATACTCGTTTTCATACAAACACTCGTATGTCTTTATTGTGTCGCTATCATACTTTAAATTATTTTTTTAGAAGAGATTCCTATCTATCAAAACATATTTACCTAAAATCAACAAAATGAGTAAAAAATATGAATATATATATATATATATACATAATATGAACTCTTTTCAAAATAAATCTGTCATAAACTAAGACAAAAATAAATCGTGCAAAGCGTAAATCCTGTTAAATGTTTAATTATTTCCTCCGTTATATAAAAACTCTGGGATGCTTGTCCGTTTGGACGAGTGACATTTCTTTGTGTGCGATTAAAAATAACTTTAGGATTATAATTATTTTCTCACGCAGAAAACTGCAGCCAACTCATGTCACGGCGCTAAATTACTATGCATTTGTGCGAAAAGAATTCGGTTTTATTAGTAGCCATGCCAGTTTTTATGTTTTTCAATAGTCGAAACGTTTTTAACATGCGTCGTATGCCGCTGTAAACATTTGCAGCTACATACGACTTTATAAATGCATGCAAGCCTTACATAAGTAAGGTTAGGTTACTGAATTGATCAATGATTGTTCAACAGGTGATTACAATATAATATTACATTACTCTTTCATTGAGCTATTCTGGTGATGAAAGTCGGAGGTCGGAGCTCGCCACAGCAACAACGGGTAACCGTCTGGTCTATATAATAAATAGTAACAGTATATTGGAATATTAGTGAAACAATTTTTGGAATCGGACCAGTAATTCCATAGATGATCACAGGTGCTCACAATGAGATTTCCGAGCGAGAAAAGACGCTGCTAATAACTAGTACCTCAAAATATTAATAGAACAATTAGAACATCTGTATATACGACTGCCATGTTAACGCACAGACTAAGCCGCTGGGCCTAGAAACTTCGGATTTGGCATATAAGGTGAGACTAAGCTCCGACAAGCTTCTCAAGATTTCTTGCAGGATATTAATACACGTATGTACTTATTTGGGAAAACTTATTTCTAGTAAAAACATGCAGTTGTTCGCGTGTATAATATTTAAATATATCTTTGACATATATGTATGTAGAGATACATTTTCACGGTGACATCTTCGTCGTACTAATTTTGGCAAATGAGACGTCTGTTCATAAATTGGCCAACGATCGTAACTTTCTGAATTACCAAGTGTCATGCGGCCAATTTGATATCATTTATTTTGTTTCATTGGAATAACGGAACGTATGTTAGGAATACCTAATGAAAGTTACTTATTTAAAGGTTTTATCAGTTTTGTTTAAAATGTAAAGCGGAAGAGTTTGTTTGTTTGTTTGAATGCGATAATCTCCGGACCTACCGGTTGGATTTAAAGAATTATTTTTGCATTCGATAGCCGAATTCTTGACGAAGGTTATAGGCATATTCAACATCACAATATGACCCCTTAAAAGTTGAGAAGAAAAAGAAGTAGGAAAAGCGGCACCTACGGGATTCCGGGGTACGCGCGTACGAAATCGCGGAAAGTTAGTAGTGACATATAGTTAGCACGATAAGCAAAATGCAAAATAAAACAATAATAAAAAAAATAGAGAAAATAACGAATATGATATTAATAAATGAGTATATACATTAATGCTCATTGTATGTATATATTATTTAATGATAATGATATTACAGTGGCAGTGAGATTATGACAATTCAAGTCAAATCATTATTAAAGTCCATTAGAGTGTCTAGTCAGTTTAATATTTTACAGCCGGTATCAGAGGCATCAAGCTAATGTACATGGCTATATGATGTCCGTTTATAACACAGTGTGTGTATAAAATATTTATAATGAATAATGTAAGAGTTCGTTTGTACAATTAATAGAAACATTACGTCAATGTACACTCCGCAAGTATGTGTTCTTGCTAATTGTTTGGTTTCAATTTATATTCATGACTACTATTTCTGCACTGTCATGAACAAGATGCGATATGTCGTTATTTGGCTTCCCTGATCTTGACTATTTTGGATTGATGACAGTCGTTCAGCGAAGCCAGTAGCAACTTATTGAATGAACTGGCCTCCACCAATTCTTCATGAAACAGCATGACGGTTCAGTCCCTTATTTACGTTGCCAAATATTTAGAATACCCAAGAATATTTGAATTATCTGGCAATATAATACATAGAAATATTTCTCGTGTTAATAACGTAGTACCTAAGCGACTGACAGACGACACTTTTATATTATTTTTGTAAAATCTTATTATTTCAGGACAGACTTGAAAAGCGAAACCTATATCAATATAAAGTTGATACAAATCATGAGAAACGTTTCTGAAATACACGAAGTATTCATTTAAATAGAATTAATAAACTTAGTAGAAAAAGAAAGTTTAATCTGCGACAAAATCATAAATAATATAACGGCACGAACCATTCCAAAGGTTATCCAGATAGGTAAAGCTCTAGCTGTAACTACCAACATAACAAAACTAACCCCTGAAGCATTCCACGAACAAGAAGGGTAGCCACTAACAGGTCAAACACACAGCACAAAGCGAAAAAGGTACGTTGTACTGAGTATTAAACCAACACCACCTACGTACCAGTATTTCACCAGCAAGTATTTCGCTGGGTATAATAAAGTTGCAGTGGGGGTGAACTGCGCCGTGCATTCACCTGGCTCCCGACGCCCCCTGCATTACTTATGGATGTTAATATTTCGAGGAGGAAAGTAAAAGTTGGTTGTTGTACCTCCCTTTGTGGAGCCGACGTCCGTTGCGGTTCACGTGGAATTAGCAGGGTGGATTTGAATTATTTTGAATGCACACGAGATAATCTTGCATTTTGTGATTAAATGTGACGGGTGCTCGGCGAGGTATTAAAACCTTTGCTTCTCTTTTACTTATATCATAATGTTCAATATCATTTTACAAGACCCTCTGTCGAGAGACGGCCTGGTTCTTTGGATAGGTCATTTCAGTTTACTTTGTTATAACATTTTTTTTTTTTTGAGTAAAAACGGCTTAAGGTTCGTTGAACGATGTGTATCTGAAGCTTGGTGCATGTGTTTCATTGCTGTAGGCAGTCTTTATGACTGTCTGATTTTAAAGCATATCCGTGTTTCTTCATCATGTACCAAAAAAAACTTCTTTTGGGGAATTTTCTTTGGGGAAACCTTTTTTTTTTGCATTTTTTACCAACCCTCAATAGGAAGTCATGCAACCGTACGGTCCACCTCATGGTTAACTTGAGTGTTTAACGATTGATAGACACGCTCTTTGAGCTCTTCCAAAAGAATAAATATAAAAAAATTACAAAATTTATTACATATTACAAAATTAGTAACAGAGTTCGTGTTTGGAATATTTATATAAATAGCCGTTCAGCTGAACTCTTATATCTATAGCGATACATGAATGAGAACGGTCGTTTAAAGTCTGCCTGTGAGCGAACTGACGCGGGCGGAGCTGCGAGCGTGAACTAGTATCGAATAACATAAACTGACTGACACACCTTTAATATAAATAAAGTGTAGTGCGAAAAGCAATTGTCTACATGAAAGGAAGTCAAATTGTATCGAGCGACCTGAATTTCAGGCATATCGATTGCCTGAAACCTGCGACTTGTTCCGTAGTTACTTTTATTGATAACGGTATTTGTAGGGTTTTAGGTCTTAAGCATGCCGTTTATTGTTATAAAGGTAACTAAAAGAAACAAAAGAGGTCAGCTCAATATTTATATAAATTTAACGCAACATGGAAAATCTAACGTATGTATACTTATGTTATTACATCTTCATAAACTGTTACAAAACAAAACAAATACTAAACATATACCCCAGATCTGTTTCAATTATTCCAGTAAATAGGATAATCAATAACATAATAGGACTCTTGTAAGATATAGCCGCTGCTGAAACGACCCTACGGCTATAATCCACCAATTTTAAATCAGTGTATTGTTTCTCTGAATTCCAAGTGTAAAGTATCTTTAGAAAATAACACTGTTATTTCCTAGACTTCAATATGAAACGATAACTGTTTACGATACTGCACCCAGAGAACGTGTACATAAACAAATTGCATACATATATGCTATAGGTATCCGCTGTTAGGTAGAAAAGTGGGGGTGGAGGTTGGTGACCCCTGGAAGGCAAAAACAGTTTGCATGCAATGCCTTCCTAGATGCCACTGAATAATGCAAACTTGCATCCGAACTGCATCCGTTTAGCCGGCCTTAGGGCACGCGCACACCTATGCAAGGATATAAAGTACATTTTCTCGTTGACTAATGGTTAACAATGGACATAAGATGTAGTAGTGCAGCTGTGACTTTTAGCAGTTAGCACGGCTAAATCAGGGGCATTGCACGCCGGTTACAGACTCTGTAAAACTTCTTCGTACCTTTTTTGAAACCGATCAATAGTCAATTTAGAAAAACCCCGGTGGGAAGTTCATGCTGCAAGCACCATTGTAAATTCAAATGTTTGAGGATGAAAGAGAAAGAAATGGAAGTTTGTCAGTGGAGACAGGTGCAATAGTTGAAGGCGGCTGGAGGTATCATGTCATAATGTGATGAGTATAACGAATGTCCTCGATGCTGTCGTCCACACATACATTAATGCCATCCACAACAGAAAGAAAGAAAAATTATTTGCATCCAATATTGACGTTGTTAATAAATACTAGTTTCAGAATATTTCCCGAATCAATTGTAAATTAAATAATGTATTTAATCAAACAATGTCATTGATATGCAGCAGAATGTTAGGGAATAGCATAGAGCCTTGAGGAACGCCAACATTGATTTTCAATTTATCGAAGCATTTGCTATCGATAGCGGCTTTTACGTTTTACAAGAAGCTAGCAATCCGTTCAACACGAATCAGCTGCATATAAGATATCAACTTCGTTAGAAGATCACGGTGCCACTTTCGACCTGGTACGAGTTCATTCAACGTGTAACTTCTTAAAACAAGTGAATATTCTGTACAAACCCTTACACGGTGTCAATACTCTGAAGAATAGCTATATCCCACCCTCCCTCACCTAATCTCGGCTAAGAGTATTGTTTCTCATTTGTAGAACCCGAATGAGTTAGCACACACGAGTCGAGGAATGGGGTCGCAACAGACGAAAACATGCATCGAGCCAAATTACATCACATCGCTCCTCTCAGTAAACTACACTGTTTTACTAGCTTCCTTTCAGACAAAGAGCTGTCGAGAATGTTACTTTGACATATTATATACACATATAGAAACCAGGATTATATATATCTTAAGAGCCGAGTCGCTTATATGTCCTAACAATTTCGACGAATTTGCTTCGATTATAATACTGTATTAAGAGCTAGATAAACTGGAAGGTTGTCATCTGGAAGATACTAGAAGAATTACTTCGTATGTAGCCTCTTTGGACTGATTTCAGATACAGAGTTCGAACCGGGTGTGAAAAGGTGTGACGTCAATAAAATTGATTCGATTGGTCTGACTAATAACCTAAAATAGGGAGCATTATAACAATTGCCGCTGCAGGTCTTTTAAGCTTCTGTTCAATATATGATATGAATATAAAATGAGTCTGTGGATAGATGTGATAATCTATCATAAATATTTGACAACACGCTGAGCTCCACCGTAGACAGACACCTCGACGAAGAGTTAGACAGAAAGGCGTCAGAATCACCGCGCGCGCTCGCGTGTCATACCTACCTCGTTTTCAAGACTTGAAACCTTTTACGTGGTGACGTCTGGTCCCTTTTTTGTTCAAAGTCAAGGCGGGAACATGCAACAGTCGTATGCCATAGCGTCGAATCACGAGAAACTAAAGCCATTTGCATGTGGTCCCGCGATAGCAGCTATCAGACGCCGTTCGCTCCCACATGTGGGTTCCCGCCGTAAAGAGTTCACATGCCGTCTAGACACTTCGACCTGAAAACGAAAGGGACTCGCTCGTCTCGCTCTCTGCGTCAAACATGCGCACTCCGCCCGTGCCAGAGGGAGACAACAGGTGGCTCCATGAATTATTCAAGGGGGTGCGGGTGGCTCCAAGGTCGGCGCACGGAAGCGTCTGGCTCGGATGTATTAAGATTATATATTATACATTATCGATCTACCGGTAATTCTCATGTAACACGCTCCTCTTCAATTCCACTCTGACCTGATTAAGGCTTTTCTTGGATTACCAGTACTGCAGGGGAAAAGGCATCGGGACGGGTGCTTGGGGGCATTCACTTCAGCGCCGCACGTGGCTTGTAATCGGTCTTTGGCGTTAAATCCAATCTCGCCTGCATTAATTAACAAATGAGATGCTGGCGAAAGAAGAGTAGAGAAACACATCCACGGAACAGAAAATCGAATCTCAATAAAAATTGCCTACGCTGCATGATGTACAACAGCCTTGTGCTCTCTCACGCGTTATAGCCACTTTTATATGCAACGACTCTTCAGAGATACCCTGGTCTGTTCA
Organism: Pyralis farinalis; assembly: GCA_947507595.1. Classification (NCBI taxonomy): domain Eukaryota; kingdom Metazoa; phylum Arthropoda; class Insecta; order Lepidoptera; family Pyralidae; genus Pyralis; species Pyralis farinalis. Next base: position 1,308,368 of record OX382261.1, on the reverse strand, counting down.
ATCATAGATACAATAACTGACAAGAGAAATAATATTTGACTTCGCTTTCCTGTTGTACTTTTATGGGGAGGGCTCAATAGACTTTTTACATATTTAGACGTTTTGCTATTTAAACGTTCTGATCGGAATAGAATCTAATATAACACATGAGTATTTGCGAATCACCAAAAGCTCACAAAATGAGATCACAACATGTCAAGCATACCTATTTCCTTCGAGAAACTCTCTGCTACCGAGAAATCCAGCACGAAGCTGGCACACACATTCAATATTATATTCCTAGTTAGTTAAGTAGTGTTTAAGAAAGTAAAGGCCAAGAATGTGTTAGGTACCGGGGAGGCAAGGTTGGGTAGTAAATTATCATGTGCCCACGCGGGTCGGGCCGGGACCGAAGCCCGCGGCGGGTGTGTGTAACTTACCTGAAGGAATTTTGATAAACGACATGCAACTGAAATCTTCTTTGGTCTCCAAAGCTTTAGTGTTAAAGTTAAAAATACTTCTTAACATTAATTTTGCATTCTGAGAGTAAACTGAGCTCTGATTCAAAAGAGAAAGGGCATATTATTCAGTCCTTAATTGTACATTAATTCGCAATAAGTAAATGTTATTTTTTACAATTGTTCCAGTGGACGACGGCGGGCCGGCTGGTCTCCGGCTGGGCGCGCGGGGCACCCTCGGGCAGGCTCTGCTGCACGGCTTGCTGGCGCCCGCGCCCGCCGCCCGGCATCACCTCTACACGGCGCCCAACACTGGTGCGTATCGCCTCACACAACCACCGTAGTTACAATACCTGTACTTCAAACTTGACTTCACACAAGCATCGTAAATGGGTGCGGTATTTGTCGTGGAGGTACTACTTCCCTAATCAGTACTTTACTACCTATCTTATGACGAAAGCGGTGGTTGAGCGGTTAGAAAGAGCTACTTTAACAATACGGTCATGGATTCGAGTCTTCTTTTTATACTACTAAGGTGGCAAACACTATCTACTACTACACTATCTACTAGATACTATCAACAGACTTTGTTTAGTTTAGGACTAGAGGGCGCTTTATAATTTGTCTACAAAATTATTTTTTAGATTGTCCCGGTAGATTATAGCGGGCGCGAAGATCCAACAAATAAAGGCCGCTTTGCGATGATTTATGTAATATCGACAAATATTACCCGCTTGGATAGTGGAAATCTGGTTAATAGTTCGGAAAAGGAAAAGAGATTGAGAGCGATGTCGACGCGGACGAAGCCGCAGGCTCTGTAGGTAGGTAGCGGAAGGAACCCTACCGAATACACTGCAGAGAAAACTGTTGGTACATAGTACCAACAACAACAAACGGAAATAAGGCAACGCTGAACGGCGGCGTTACGCCGTTTACAAATGTCCGGCGAACACTGAGCTGAGTAATTTCCGGGGGCCACCGCTCTGTAGCTATATGTCCTTCCGGTGTCTCAAATCCAAACAGCCAGACACCTAAAAACCACTTCTCTCAATAATCCACGACGCACATTACGTGTAAATATCAAAATAGTATTAACTTCTCATAATGTTAGTTATAGTACGATGCAAGGCCGTGCCAAGTACATTTTTTTTACTACATTGGAAGGCATACATTAATACGGCCCGAGCGTTAGCTCGTAGCTCTACTACTACCATAGCAACTCCATAGGAGCTTACCAGTTACCCCATCCACTTGCAGCATCACAATAACATCCTATAGAGTCGTTATTTATCTGCGGTTTCTTGAGAGATGATAATTCCTACCTAACTCTCGTAAAACACCAAGACAAACAGACTTATTCATGCATACAAATATTTGTCCTGTTTTGGAATCGAACCCACGATGCCTTAGTGTTGAGCTAGCATTACTAAACATGGAGCTTATCTCAAATGTATTTTTTTCTATACAACTAGATTGGCAAACAAGCGCATGCGGCCCGCACTAGATGATAAGCGGTCACCGCAGTCTATTGACGCTCGCAACACCACGGCTATTTCGTCACAGTACTCAGTAATTTCTCTGCCATATCTCACCCTTCGAACCGGAATACATCTATATAAATATAGCTGCTTGGCGGTAAATATAGGTGAGACAGAGGTACCCACGCAGGCGACTTTTGTACAAAGTATCCCTCTGGCATGCCAGATGACCGCTTACTAGGCTATAAACCCGTTTGCCATTTTAGTGGTATATAAAAATCTGCATAACGAATATGATTGATGAGTCATTTTTACATCGCTTTTCCAACATTCGAAATGTTACACACAATGTGTTATATATTTAATGATATAATAAGTGCGGTATTTCACTCTTTCAGTGAAATTTCTTATTATCTTTGTAAAATATTACATTTATTTACAAACTATAATCAAAATAACACTTTGAACGAACCACCGGCAGCTGGTTGCTATTAATATATTATTGGCTACTTTAGCACGAAAGGCACTATGTTTGGTTCCCGCCAGGGATAAACGTTTATGCGCATGACAATGTCTGTTTCGTGTTTGTATTACAATTATGTAATACAAACACCTATGTTAATCGGTTGTCTAATTGCAATTGAATTAATTTAATTACTTAAGGATTATATAGGACTGCGTAATTTGTTCAAAAATATTTATTTATGTTTATTGCGATGTGTATAAGGACCGAGTCACGTGGCGCTCGGCGCCCTCTGCCTACCCCGCAAGGTATTAGGTGTGAAGTTATAGATATTCTAGTTATTGTCCTTGCACTTGCTCTATTCAACATATTATTAACATTTTGTAAACATTATTTTAATTATAGATATCAGATTTGATGTAAAAACGATATTAAGTGTTTTTACTTACTTCTCATTTGAACATATCCGGCATTTCTTCGCCAACGGCCTTTTCTGAAAAACTGGTACATTAAAAAAGAAAAATGATTTATTTTTAATGTAAGACGTGTCTAAGTATCCACGAGAGCCTTTTTATTTTTACTTGGAAAGGGAGGCAGGAGAGAGAGGGCTGTTCAACAGACCTTTTGGAATGAGTTTCAAGGAGGAATATCCACATGGCCAATGTATATATACATACGAGTAATTTCAACTTGTTTATTATGGTGTCCGATCAACCTGTTTCTATATTTTTTCCTCTTAGATCTGCGACAAGGTCAATTTTTGTATTTTTTGTTGTCCATGCCTCGTTTTATTATTATGTGCATTGTGTTGTTGTTACGTAGGCATAGGTATGCGATACAGTATACGACAAAAACTATAATTAAACAGTTCCGTGACGTACCGACAGACAGGAAACTAAAGATTAGCAGAAAACTACGAGCTTTCCCGAGGGGTCCGCCGAGAAAGGATCTCTATATAAGTCGTTAAAGACAAAACAGTTTAGTGCCTTTTTATATTCTGTTTGTCAACCGTTTTCTTTTTTTTTAGTATTAGTAGGCATTGGCGAGATTATTGTCTTAGCAATACATATATTTTGGAAACATTAGAAAACAATTGAGAACAGACAAATTCGTATGTTTCCTAAAAATTTCAACAATCATTGTGGGCTAATTTCGACCTTCTATAAGTTGGCGTTGGGACCAACACTGCATTGTGTATAGCGAGTTGTGCCTTCTGACTCAGGTTTTTACTGCCAAGAAGTTTTCCTAACGCTCCATTCACACTATTCTCAGCACTCACTCGTCTTTCCACATCTGCGGTGTACCTTCCATCCCTGCTGAAAGCGCATCCAAGATATACAAACTCATCCACTTGTTCCAACACTTCATCATCAATCGTAATCCTTACAGTTCTGGATTCTTCTCTTTCAAATACCATTATCTTTGTTTTCTTCGCGTTCAGTAGTAAGCCTTTCTCCATAGATTCGTCTTTCATCGTTGTGACCAGTGTTTGCAGTTCAGATGGTGTATCTGCTAATAGCACGGCATCGTCTGCATACAGCAGACAGTTCACCACTAGGTCACCCATGCTCAAACCCACATTCGTTGACCTTATTCTCTGCAGACAACTAGAGAGATACAGGATAAACAGCCTAGCAGATAGCATGCAACCCTGTTTGACACCAATTTTGACATCAAACCAGGGTGACATGCCACCATCTATCCGCACACATGCTGAGCAATCCTTGTAAGTGGACTGCACAGCACGGAGCAGTGAACCGTCAATCCCATACCTCGACAATTTCATCCCACAGTTCCTTTCGCACAACCCTATCAAAGGCTTTCTCAAGATCCACAAAACCGCAGAAAACCTTCTGGTCTATGGCCAGATGCTTCTCCACGATATTGCGGAGCGAGAAAACTTGATCCGTACATCCCCTTCCATTTCGGAAACCTCCTTGTGCGTCCCACTGATACCCACCCAGAAGATTTAGTTATGTCAAATTTGCCAATTTAAAATAAATTTTTAAATTAATCTTATTTCGTAACAAATAAAACCTTTGTCCATCTCAGATTTTAATTAAAAATATTGTCACATAGACATCGAGATGAATTTGACTATTCAACAAGTTGACATTTCTAATAGACTAGATACACATAACACGATGGCACTATAATCCTCTCCTGAAAGCTTTTAACGCCTAAAACCTATGACTAATTGCGTTTAGACATGGCATATTCAATGCCTCACTGATGCGTCATCAAAAATTAAAGCTGAAAGCGCAGTCCAATTTTGCTTTTATGTGGAGAGGACGTCCATTTTATTCATATAAATTCCGAATTTCGCACGAGATAAGCCACGTGCTAGAGCCACTAAATACGAGGTCCACTCATTGTCCTTCCAAGTTACTGTTACTAATATATTCTCTCTAGATAAATGTTCCTAACAAAACTTAAATTGCTGACAGTCAAGGTTACATTTAAACAAACTTAGTAAAAACAACAGTTCATAACACCCCAACCTTCCTCCTGGTGCGGAGGAGGGATCACGTCCGTTCGGCCGTACATATTACATAACTACCCACTTTCATGTGAATATTACGGCCCCAGTCTCGTAGGCTTATATTTTGTGTTTCATATGAACTTTCTCGGTTCCCCCAACGATAATAAATACATTTTATATTGTGGCAAAAGTGTTTACATCATCCAAATTGATAAAATTGACATTGAACACTTGTATATGGCAACATAAAGATAATAAAGCGGTTGGGGGTGTTTATGACTTTGTCGTCCGAACATACATAATTGGTTTATATATACAATATACATTTTTACATTGTGATATTATTGTAACATTCATGAGCTACAAGGCCTCTATCAAATTCGCTTTTCCCATGACAACACAACCTCTAATATTTCCGTTATAAGAAGTGGTTATTGTTCCAGTATCACTTACCCTCTGTTACTGCCGTAACTACGCAGCATCTTCTCTCTAGACTTCTGGTAACTATACTAACTCGCAAGGTCGTAATAATAACTCTTCAGGGAATTAAATTTGACTGCGATTTGCAAGATGTAGTGCTCTTTCTCAATCTTGTTCTTATCTCCTCGTAAAATCTCATTTGGTCACCGGCAGGATAAAATCAGGTGCAGGTGATATCAGCACTAAAATTAGACGCCTACTTCCATCCGAAGCGTAGTTAATAGATAAGATCTAAGTTGTTCTCAAGTTCAAATTTGTATCGTCGCTAACTCTATACAAGAGTCAAACGGTAAAATCTAAAAGTTCTCGAAATATACCAACTAAGCAGCCGTCATAACAAACTTATGACTCCCAAAGTGCGGCTATGAAAAATTCATGGAACAAAGAGGAAGTCGGCGGTGGCAATCGATACCGTCAGCTGATCCGCCCAATGTCACGATCGCGCCGCCCGCCCCACGCACCCCCGCCCACCCACACGCACACGCAGCCGCCCAGACTTGCCCCCCGACGCACACTCTGTCCAGACACGTCTGCATTGCGTGAAGTTATATTATATTTGAGATTGTGCCTGTGTGTGTACTTTGAAGGCATACGCTTTTTATAAGCCATATGATGTTTTGAAAGCGGTGGTGATGATTTCATAAAAGTAATAGAGTAAGGGTCGGTCTCCATTAAGTGGAGAGATGGAGGCCGGCATACATTTAACGCACGTTGCATAATTATGATAATAATTATTATGTGTGGAAAAGCGCCATCACCATCTGTCATTCTCTGTGCTGCCTTTTACTATGAGGAGCATCGCTCGCGTTGCCAACTTCTAATCCACACCCCCCAGGAGCTCTCTGGTGACAGTAATTCATATGACTCATATGAACACAACTATATTCCAGGCAATTGTTGTTTGGTTAAAAGCCTCCTTTACAGATCTATATATCTATGTAGATCTGTGATCTATACTATTATATAAAGCGGGAGTTTGTTTGTTTGACCACGCTAATCTCTGTAACTACCCTTCGGATTTTAAAAGTTATTTTAGCATTTGATAACCCAATTCTTGAAGAAGGAAGAATGTAACGATACAGATTTTACAAGACGAGCAAAAAGAAAAAAAAGTGAGATAAAGCAGTTCCTACCGGATGTCGGGATATGCGCGGACGAAGTAGTGGGCTGCAACTAATTATAAATATAAAATAAAGAAAAATTTAATTAAATATTTTTACAGCGAAGTTATTAAGCCCTAACAACACTTCTTAGCAAAAATCCAGTATCAAATGAAACATAAAATGCTGGATAAACACGAACGTGGCCGAAAAGTTTTTGATTTCATCGGGAGGGAAGCAAGTCTTTTGACTAGTTCCGACTGTTATGTCGCTTCCACACTTTAGTTTATCACGATAATATATGAAACATGTTATATTAGTCAGTTTAACATGCTCATGGCAGACCTAAAGCTTTATAAATGCGTCGTCAAAGGTCGTAACAAAATTATATTTCGCACAGTTTCAACGGAGATCATCCCCGAAGGATTCCCGTAGGCCTCTTTGAGCCGAGAAAAAGTAAAGTAGACTACATAAGTAAGGAAAATATATTGTGCGCTTTACATTAATCTTTGTATAAATCAAATAAATATATATATGTAAATAAAGCTAGGTACTTTACTCCCCTTAAAATCTACCCTGTGTGAATTGAAATGATTTTTAATGAATATGAGTTTTTAACTAACCAAAAATTTTTAACTAACCGTAAATGTGAGAAAATTCAAAATAAAAACATGCTGATTCATCACGATCAACTTTTGATTTCACAAACGGACAAATCTACATTCAATCCATCATTATGGGAACTTATGAAAAAAATATTTATATATTATTTTATTAGCCAACCCTAACTTTCACTTTCGTCAACCCCTTTTGTGCTTGCGCAGATGTCCACTTCACGCGGTCGTTTGGTCCATTTGACGAAAATGTGCAATTTCATATCATAATTATTATGAAGGGCGCCCGCGTGTGGGTGGATTGTCATTGACAAATAAACATTTAACTAAAGGATTAACGAAGGTCCACAATACACATTTCACACTCGTCTAGAACCAGCAACACAGCAGCATCGCGTAATGTTTATTTTAACGCAACTGTAACACGCTGCCATAGAAGTCTTTGCACGCTGTACGTCTATTGTACTTGCGGTTTGTGCACGTGATGCGCTCCTTGGGATATAATTAGATGAACTCTCATACAAATCCAACAATAAACAGTAATAAGTTCTGCATTCAATATGAAACATTAAAATGAATTCCAAATATCACAGTTGTCGGCGTGAGTCAAAGCGTAACCCTTGCAATCACGCCGGCAGGTCAGTGAGGCCCTCCGACCGCCGACCTAAACACGCAACGTCCTAAGCAAACAATTGAAAAGCGCAGATGCTTGCGCACATTGCGCCATTTGCACATTTCGGCTCAAAAACCTCGTTTTTATGCGAAAATGGGTTATATTGCACCTTGCAGTGCGAAATCGCTGCGTCATCCATCACAATAGTCGCTAATCTGCTGTCGCATCTCACTCCACTCCGTAACTGCATCTCTTTCATCTTTTGAATTCACCCGCCGGCTTTCCGGACCTATTGACACTTTGAAATTAGAATGTCATGCGTGGGTGCGCAAACGCAACCCATTGTTGGATCCGAGTATTGTGAGTTCGATCTGCAATCGAAAGGATAAATAATGGAAGCTCTGACACTCGCTGCCCCTAACGTTAGGGATCTTGCGCGACTTGCGTCGTCGACGCCCCGTGTCCTAAATATAACAATACTGATCCAAAACCGCACTATACATACCTAAACCATATACCTAACACTGACTAACGGCGAGTCTGGGATACATAAGGCCCTTCTAAGCTGAATTACCATCTTAAAGGATATGAGTGACAATAGGGTTACGACGAGGGGTCATCAAAAGGCGCTATGGGATTCCACTCTTAACAAAAGTGTATACGTCTGTTGTAACTAATTAAATAATGGATTTACATTTTTTTAAATCTTCAATTCAGGTATTAATTATTAGTAATGCTGAGGATGCGTAACTTTGTATGTCCTTGGCTACGTAAACGAAAAGTAGAAATAAATGTTCATACCGCTCTGCTAAAGTAAATAGCAAATTTATTCACAATGGATATATATGTTGACATAACATGCACTGATCATTGTTAGGAAATCGGAACTGTGGCCTTTTAATAAATTTAACCAGTGACAAACTTTTACGTATCTAAAATTGCCGTGTTGCCTAGCTATTTCATATTAATACTCGTATGGGAGCTAGAAACTGGGGGCAAACTCTTCATTTCACACGTGGACTGCGATCATTAAAGGCGTATAAGTCGGCCTTTATGACCAGTTCACATAACGCCATGCATATAATATCGTATTCATATGCAAAGAAGATGCGAAATCGATTCTAACTCTTGATTCGCATGGATTATGGTCTAACGCCGCTCGCGCACAAAGCGAATGGACAGCGGCCAGTCCATAAAGATGGGCCGATTAAGGAAGGGTCCGTCTCACCTTTGTTCCTCATTGTGATATTTTCCTAATGGGACCACATTCCTCGTCGACCGGTAGACCTGATTCCGGACCCTCGTGTGTCACAAAAACCCGTAGTGGTCATTATTTATAGTTAATTTATTATTATTTTGATACGCGAGATGAAAGGGTTGCTACAATAGGGTTAAATTCCGTGTTCCTGCCCGTTGGTCATCAGTCCAGCGCCGTGTCAACCGACGCTAGGGCGCTATTTTTTTGTTTAAAATCGCCACCTTGGGAACATTAATATGCAAAGGAATCCGTTGCTAAGACCGAGATGTTAATGAGAACAGTTTACAAAACGGAACATCGCAAGTTGACATTTTTGTAAATCCCTGTATTGAACCAATTGCTCGTTGCATTAAAATTGTATTACAGCTCAGGTCCAGTTCGGCCTCGTATGAGAGAACAAAGATATATTCGAATATATCGGTATGAAGAGGCAAAGAGTTTAAATATTATAGATTAAAAAAAAATATGTGGATTATTAAATCTATACAGATTAAAGATGTGACGCAATTCGATAGTGAATGGCCGGAGCCGGCCGGCGGGGCCCTCGTGTCCGGCAGCGCTTCCCGGTTCCCATAGCATTGTCCGCCGCTGAAGGGTTAACAATGCCGACAAAGGGGTGTGGACAGCGCATTATAACGCACCGGTCAAATGGTCACTTTAATACCAGTCATAGTTTCAATGGACGAGGAAATGTATGAATAAACAGCTTTCTTTGCCTCCTAGTTGATTATATTATTTAAATACTGGACAACCGTTATTCGTCAAACTTTTTTATTACAAGGGACGGACATGAGAAAGTTCGCTCCAAAACGTTTATACCGAGATCTCGTTTTGAAAGCAAAAGTAATATTTGGCTTTTGGATGCACGTAATTGGGTTAAAAAAATGTACGGTTTATGAAATGAACATTACAAAGGGCAACACATGTTGGGGCTACTGTATTCAAATTAGGGCCAAGATAGCGCATTAGGATGCAAAAAAATGCAGTTCTATTTCGCCCCCCGGTGCACTTGACCCGAGCAGAGGAATCGCCATAATCATAATTTAAATGACACCGCGGACTTTTTTGCATGACAATCGCAATGGCGCGTTCCCACATGACAGAGACAGGTTGGATGCATTTGCACCTTAACATTGGCTGTTTCTAACGGTCGGTCCCATGGTCCTTTGTGCGCTGGACGGTGGTCTGCGGAGAGGATTAATTGCATCTCATAGGGTTGCATGCGAATTATGCAGAATGACCGTTAGAAGATAATGCGTGATGCTGACTTAATAGTAAAACTTGTTTAACGGTTTTATGCACTTTGTGTTTTGTGTACACCGCGATATTTCGTAACTCACTGCTCCATACTCCAGATGGGTGTTCATAATCATATACTTTATGGAAATTGGCTGCCGTAGCCTATGAATGCTTGCAATACAGGAATTACAACTGCTTAGGAGCTTATTGGTAACCTCACTCACTCCCAGGAATCCAATAACCCTTCAGGAAGTTGTTATTTGGCTACGATGTTCAGACTGCCTCTTAAATACGTCCTACCTCTCTTAATTACCTTAGCACTTTTCGTGTTACGTATTTAAATTGTAATAGGTAGGTAGGCATGTAAGCGACTCAATGTTATCTTTAGAAACCCAAGACAACCCCGCCTGCACGTAGTGTATCCTGAGAATTAGCAAACAGTAGGGACTACTGATGTACCGATGTTCTACCGACTGTACAATGGGTTGTGTTCTGAGGAATTGTTCGATATCACGCCAACAGCCTCGTTTTACAATCACGCTGCTCGCTAGCGGCTGGGAGTTCACGCTCATGCACTGGAACCGCAATGGTCGCGTACTGTGCGGTTCCAGAGAAGCTTTCTACCGAGAACTATTAAGTTTTGAAGTAATACAAAACGTCATTGAATGAGCGGCCTAACTGGAGATCGTTCTCATTATAGTGGACTGCGTACGACTTCTGACTCACCCTTGTCACTTTTATATATCCAAATGTAAAGTAAAGTTGTGACCGCTTAATCTGTACTTGTGCTCATGTTGGTTCATCTTTGAACCACGTGTCCGGCTACGACGCTACGAATTTTCGTAACGATTCACTCTACATCTTTTTACACGACCGCAAATGTATACTGCTTGCATTTGTAAGGGAATATACACGATATTATAGTATATATTAAGATGAGCTCGGTGGCGCAGTGGTGAAGCGCGCTGTTACATTACTTTGACACCGTGGGTTCGATTACCACACAGGAGGGTTGTTGTGTTCCTGCGTGTGAGTGAGGTCACCAGTAAGCTCCCAAGGAGTTGCCGTATAAGCAACAGAGGAGGCATCGCACGACTGATACTTATCTCAAGTGTTAATAGGCTACGGTACCCACTTTACATCAGGTGGGCCGTATGCTTGTATCCCTCCCGACGTAGTTTAAAAAAAAAACAGGATAAACATTTGTGTGCATGAACATGTATGTTCGTTTTGGACAGGTAGGGCGCATCAAAGCAGCCCGGCTGGGGCACTACCTCCGTCTCACAGAAAACAGGCAGCCAAATAACAGCTCCCCAGAGGGTTGTTCTGTTCCTACGCGTGAGTGAGGTCACCAGTAAGCCCATAAGGAGTTTGCTGTGTTACCAACAGAGGTGGCATCGCGCGAGTGATACTTAATATGTTTCAAGCATTCATAGGCTACGGCAACCACTTTATATCCGGTGGGCTGTATGCATGTATGAATCCCGAGGTTGTATAAATTAATAAAGAATAAAGATATCTTATCGCACAGCGTAAACAATTAGTTGTTTACGCTGTGCGAAAGAAGTGCGACCATAAATACATTCTCAGTTCCGTCAGAAATTTCCCAAACTTACACATCATACAATCTCCCACTGAAATAGGCAGAGACTACGGAGTGCCACGTGGACCTACCTCCAAACATACCTGGTTCGCTTCTTATACATTCATCAACTTCTTCATGCATGCTTATTAATAGGTTTCGAGAACTTTTAATTTGGCCTTTTTCAGCACATGGGTCGATGTATGTTCGTCTAGGGCGGCCTTGCCACATCACCACTCACTCATTAACATTATCTTTCTCAAACTTACATACATTTAAAATAATATGAATAAAATGGTGGAAACTAGAGGTTTATGATGAAGACAAGTCCCTCCGTTACTTGTATGATAATAATAGTCTAATCTTGTATTTAATGTGTTTGTTTTTATTTTACGCGCAGGGTCCCTCCCCCCCTCGCCGGCTGACAGCGGCGTGTCCGACGTGGAGTCATCGTCGTCGGGTGCGGGCTCCGCCGAGGAGCTGAAGGCGCGGCTACAGCCGCCTCCGCCCACGCCTTTCCACACGCCCTTCCTCCCTTTCTACCAGCACCACCAGATCGCCAGCACGCTGCAGCACCACGCCGCGCACCCTAGACCACCCGGTAAGTTCCACAACTTTTGTTTTACACTTTCAGTTCTTAGTATATGGTTTTTAACGAAAACGTTGCAATTGCCCTGACAAATGTGGTTTCAAATATACCTCACCATGGTTAGCTAAGGCCGCATGCAAATGTTTAACTAAGTCTAAAGTACAATAAAAACAAAAAAAAACGGGTTGCACTCCGGAAGTGCCGGCAGAAGTGACAACTTGAACATTAACGTTGTGCATTTTTGAATATTTTGGAATGGTTAGGGAATAATTTCGCACGAATCTCTTTATTTATCAGTATAAAAGTACTATCATGTATGTGGTAAAATACAATATTCATTTATTGCGCTATCGTACATAAACATGACAACTTATATTACAATAAAAATTTTACACTTCAGAACTATTACAATTATTTTACATTAAAAAAAAATTCTCTCAGAAAAATCAACTTTCATCCGCCGCTGCGCCGCTTAAACCAAACAGCGATGTTGATAAACTTCGCTGAACGAAACGCGTAAGCGCCAACAATTTCATGACGATTACAACGTTTTGGTCGCGAGAAAGTAATGCTCTATGAACGATCTAGCGCTTCATGTTTTAATTGATTAATTAGAGGTAACTAATGTTTTAGCGCTGCAGCGAACTTAAGTTCTGATTCTCACCAAAATCTTACGGTCAGGGTCACGTGTCCTGATGCGAGTTTAACATTTTTACTCATCCCAAAAAGTGCACAACGCCGCTTAAGAAGTTTTCACTTCAATAAGTATTAGTAGGTACAACATCATTCAAACGGTGTTGTCACTTGCACAAGCAGTTCCCGCAGCTCATAGAAGGTTGGCATGCACGTACATCAATTTCCAAAGCCATTAATAAATGAGAAGTCTCGGTATAAGCCCGGCTATACAAATAATATTTGATCGAAATCAACGTAACACTCTAATTCTGTAGTCCGGAGCAAGACACAGATAAGACCCTAACGCAAACGTTTTTAATTCACTTATGGCAAATATAAAATTTTGTGTATGGCTAATCAAGGAACTATAAAACTTTATAAGCGGCGATATATCATTAATAATGTGAATAAAATGAAACGGTTTAAAATCAAAAATAGAATAAATAGTGTTTCGTTGTTGAATGGCGGACGGGTGACGGGCGCGGCGCGGCGGCGGGTGAACGCCTGCACTGCTCGGTCACCTTACCGCTGCTGGGATTCGGGAAACGAAACAGAGCTAGCTAGTTAGACAAAGTAACATTCTAGAACTCATTATGGCTACCGCATTGGAAATAATACGTTAATGTCGGTAATAGTGATAACAGTAGTAATTTAACATTTATATTTTTCGACATAATCACCAAATTTTATAGCAAAAATAACTATAACATTGACCAATAATACCAATCGTATAATATTAATATTCTTCATTTTGGGCATTAACTCTACAAGATCGAATGTAAAAAGCTAGAGTTATTGTGAATGTTGTTCACGTACGGACCGTCTCATGACACTATTATAAAAATGTTATTAATAATATGTACACGATGTACAGTAACATTCGACGACGCCATAATGTAACGTTGTCTACGGGTCCAGAGCCTGTCGCATGGAATTGGCTATTCGATACAACGTGCGCTTAATTGGTAATCGAGTATGTGGCAACTGGCAATGCACTATGCCAAGATAGTTTCTATATATATCCTGTAGATATTATGATATTGTCTTAGGTTTTCGCGATTGTTACACATTGAATTAAACAATTTTTAACGGAAGTATCGCGTGTCTTCCTGCGACCACGGATGCTGCAAAGCATTCGAAACGTCAGGTTCAACAAAATAAATAAAACACGCGATACTTCCGTTAAAAATTGTTCAATTCAATATTATGATATGTTACTGAGATTTGACTTATATCTCAGCTATAAAGTACGAAAACACACTTTTAAGTTTAAATAATCGCCGTAGCTGTGAATTATGATGTAACTTAATTAGTATTTATTTCACTTGATACTAACGGAGCTGAAAATACTTATGTAAATAATACATTTTCCTATCAAAACTAGTGAAATGTTGAATAACTTTGGCGCTGAAACGACGTAGATGTAATAACATTATGTACTTAGATCTCCAATTATAGTTGTTCGTGAGTAGACATTACAAAAAACCTTAAAATAAATATTAGTGATCCTTTCACTTTGCAAATTGCGATACTCGTGATGGTAGCACGGCAATAATTTTGACATTTCACAACCTCTGGCCCTGCAGGAAATTACTCGTAACTAAACTTACTCGTATTAAGTAACTGTAAAATTAGTACAGGTCTTGCCAATGCATAATGCCCGGTTCGTATATGATATACTTACTCAACAAAAAACACGTACAAAATGAATCGCCCGTTTGTGACAAACTGACAAACAGGCGCATCGAACGTTATCTAAATTTATACAGCGTATAACTTATCAAAAGCACTTCCGGGGGCGTGTTTACTGCAGTCTGGCTTCCCGCCAATTGGCCTTCTTTTCAAATATGCCGTTAAATGTACAAATTGTGGCAATATTCACTAATAATTCACCCCGCATTTGTTTCAATTTGTACGGCGGAAAAACACGCTGCGTTCCTTTGCACACACTCGACTCATTAAAAAAAAACACTATTAATTTGAACGCTCCTGGAACGATAGACGTATATCTCAGGATCGTGAAACGAGTCTTGTATAATCCTATACCTATTCATCGATAAAAACGCCCACTAAAAGCTAGAAATTTTAGTTTAGTCATGCGTATTATTATGGAAAATGTGTGTATATAATGTTAAAACCTAGCCGGCCTTTTCCCTCGCATTACCTACATTAACATTTGTGTACATAGTCCTAAACAAATAGCCTAACTTTATTGAAAATAAACGCGGATTATGGCTAGACTCGCGCCAGTGTCGGTGCGTTCCGTGACACAAAAACAAAAGTGGCGACGGACGAACAGCGGGAACCAGTCGGAGTGGCGTAGTGGTCGTCCGTCGCGAGTTGGCTCCCGCGCCGGGCTCAGCTATTTGACATTGCGCAAGGTCAGTGCTCCTAATATAAAGATGCAAAAAAACAGTCCGCGCTGCATGCGCGATGCGCGACGCGTCGCCGCCGATTGCCGCCGCATTCGAAGCGGCCACTTTCGATTGTCCTGCATTATAATGACTCGCGGGCACCGGGGGCCCTTTGTTTGTCAAACCTACTAGAAAATTCTGTAGGCTTCCCATCGCCATTTGCATACAGACGTCAAAAATTAACATGTACGGAAAAATATCAGAATATCTTTTATAAAAGGCACAGCGAGCTACAACCTTTCAGTATTCTGCACGTCGTACACGCTGCCGATTAGTAATCGACGCTCTGCGGGGAAAGATACTCAGCGTATAGCCATATTTAATGTGTAGCAACACGAATGGGGAGGTACCTCCCTCTTACAGAATATTATCTATATATGGAAGCTAATGAGATGTTTTATTTATATACGTCTGGCGTACGGCTCACCTGATTCAAAATAGTGACAGTAGCGTATGAACGCTTGCAATGAGCACTGCTCGCACATTGCCACCCCTGCCGCTAGCTTCAGGAGATTACTAGTATTCCCACTTACTTGCAGTAACACGATAATCCTAAGGGTTGTTGTTGTTATTTGCATACGGATTTCGGAGAGGTGAGGAAATTTCTTAGTTTGATGCGCTTGTATATTATTTCACCAGAGCAATGTTTATTAATTAGCCTGGTACACCACGTGTTGACTACATAAGGACGTTTTCCGTTGTGCCATTTAGCTAAAGTCGAAAATCAATTGGCTATAAAGATATATCGACTAATAAAAAAAGTCTGTCAATCGCAGAATTGCAAGTCAGAAGCGAAAACTTCTTAGCTTATCAAACTTGTAAACATTATTTTTGGTTTTTTATATTTTTGTTAATACTATTTTTTTAATTTTAATTATTGTATCTGAGCGTAATGGTTCTACGCTCAGGTACAATTATAGTTCAGTATTTTTTTCTCCATTCCAAAATCAGCCAACCTGCCTAAAGAAGTTTCCACTTCAATGTTTATAATCATGGAGTGAATACGAAACAGAGATGAGCACGATACGCGCGCGCTAGAAGTGGGGCAGAGGGTAAACGAGCAGGGACGCTATTATGATCGTAACGCAATTACGATAACTTCGAACGATACATCCATCTATCAGAAGCTGCCTCGGACAACCAAGTTCGTTCCACAGGGACATCTGTGATTAATATAGGATTATGAGGCTAGAGGACTTCGTTTGGTCATGGGTAAAATAGGAAACTTTTGGTTTTAACTACATTACTAAAATTAAACTACAGCATATAATTTATAATTATAAATTTATAGAATGATTATATACTATAGTATATAATAAAATATATATAATTTATCTATAACTTCTGGCCAAATCCCTTGCGGGGTAGGCAGAGAGAACCGAGCGCCACGTGACTCGATCCTTACATATCTCACTCGCTTCTTTAACATTAATTGCTCTTCTCATGCACGCTCGCCGGTTTCTAGGGCTCCTGACATCACCTTCTGATAGAACATGACCAATT
Organism: Pyralis farinalis; assembly: GCA_947507595.1. Lineage (NCBI taxonomy): Eukaryota > Metazoa > Arthropoda > Insecta > Lepidoptera > Pyralidae > Pyralis > Pyralis farinalis. The sequence goes on along the minus strand of OX382261.1, from coordinate 1,291,441 downwards.
TGGTTATGGTAGGTAAGTCTTGGCCTTCCTCGGCTCCTACATCCTTCCACTTTTGCATTGTATATCTGCTTCGTCATTATTTCATCCTGCATTTTTTCTACATGTCCAAACAAACGGAGCATGCCTCTTCTTATTTTAACACCGACGCTCTCTTTCAGCCTAATATATTGCTTCTTCCGGGACTTCCATTTTTACACCTTATAAAATTTATTTATTTTATAAGGTGTAAAAATATTATTAGTTTAGTTAATATTATTCAAAAATATTTGAAGGTATTATTGGACCACCTTGGACCTATTGGACCAGGCCTTGGAATAAACGCATCATTTACTCATCAAAACTTAGTGTGATAGCGCCTAGATATCGCACCGATCGGAGCCTCCGATCCAATGAGAGGATATTTTAACCAATCAGCCGAATGAGACAATGTTGATATCCGTAAACTAACCAATAGGAGCTGCGCGTTTTCTCTCGGTTTATCGGTTTTCCATTGGTTCCTTCACGGGTGGATTTCTTTAAAGCATATTTTTCACTACAGCGGGTGACAAGATAACATTTAACCCACCTGCAACGTACTCGTAGATGTTACAATTTCTCATGGATGCTTGTAACACAATAAGTATTGTCAGTGCAGCCAACCTCCACTGCTAATGTACCTACTCAAAAACTTCCTGGTGACCTTTCTCAATCGCTGAAAACCAGCACCCCTCCAGGAAATTGTTATTACACCGTGGTCTTCTACAACGTATAGTTTCCCATTCGGACAGCACCTGAACTCTTACTCGCCAAAGCCTATCCTGGTAGCTGACAATGTACTTAGAAAAAAACAAGGCAAAGCTAGCTTTTGGAAGTGTTAACGCCATATCAAAACAGATGAAAATCCTAAACCCATAAAATAGTACAGTTTCTCCCTCTATTTCTCTGCACTGACATTTTGGCCTCTAGAAATAAAACTATAAATGCGATTGAGATGCGGTTTTCACCAGAAAGTCAAACTAAATTGCATCTTTCTAATGGTATCAAAATGGAGTTAATTTGATAACCGGAAGTATTTAAAAAAGTACATTTTGTACTTCCAGGTTGTAATTACAGTCATCGGTCATTTGTATAGAACAGTAATAACAAAAGCGTAAAAGTAGTGGTGGGATTTGCGCGAAGCGCGAACTCCAGCACTTGTTTTCTATAAACCAGCAAAATAATAACATTTCAGCAAGACAAGCTACCGCCATAATGTTACGTCTATATTAGTAGCAATAAATAATAAATGGAGGATGTACCATGTCAATGTGTTACGTAAAACAATGGAGCCGTCAATGGGTGACACACGCGCCCGCGCGGACGCTATCGCCGTCCGTTCGCGACTCACAACGTACAAAACAATGCTTTTCCAAAAATTACCGCAAACTAAATTGATATTACGCTTTAAATTAACTTTACATGTTCTTTTATACAATCGAACATACATAAAAGCTAACAATATCATTATTCCCCGAACTGTCATGTACCGCCGCAAGCTATGACGGCTTAACGTGCCCTAACAAACATTTAGGAGCTATAAATACACCCATCCACAGAGAGGCTGACGTACTGAAAAATTCATGACGAAAAGACATGTTGAAATTGGCATCTTACGGCCCGAGGGTTTGTGCAGATTTTGATTGATTTTGATTTTGCTTGTCAACTTCTTGTTCTAGCTGACGAATATAAGTCGCTATCGACAACATCTGCTCCTATAGCATGGACATCAACGCTTGCGTTCCGTGCTGGCTCATTCAAGGTTGTGTATTGTCTCCGACGCTGTTTCGTCTGCATATGATTGATTGATTACAGATGATGATCCATTGATGGCGTATACTGTTATGTTGAGAAAACCTTATAATAAACAGACCTATAAGCGCCGTCACGTGGCGTATTTGTTCTGATAGTGAAAATCAGATAGCCCAGTGAGTAAAGGACCGGTCTATTGATCTCGTGTTTTCCGATTTATGTAGATACATATTTGTAATTATCACCAGCTCAGCGATGAAGCAGAACATCGTAAGGAATCCTGCAAGTCCAAGAAATTATGTTTCGAAAACGTCTGACCTAACATAAAAAGATCTTGTTTTTCCTCTGACTTGTGGTGTCTGCCGGCAGTCGCTCCAAGTAAAAATCTGTGTCGTCGCCAAGTCCTTAGACTTAGGTAGCGGACCCCGCCAATCCTAATGGATTAGAAAACGAGGTAACCCTAAGAAGAAAGCAGTGAACAATCAACTGTGACCCAGGCTGTACGAAACGATGTCGGCCTGCAAGTAGGAGCTCTTCGCGTACTGCCTATCCCCACTGAGTGTGCGTGCCCCGTACGCGGCCGGAGTACGGCTGTTAACCGGCCATTGCTGTAAGCACCACACACGAAATTCAGTGTTGCAAACGTATTGTGAAACGGCGGGTACCGGCAGCGCCATTGTCAGCGCTGGCGAAACGCACACGACCTTCCTACTCGGATTGGGCACTCGAAACCTGATTGTGGCTACCTACATTTTTCAACCAGAAACCTACTCGTGTTTAAAAATATATTAGTGATAAAATAACACAAAGGTGATTGCTAAATTCAATTTACTCTTTGAAATCAACCATCTTGGCCCAAGTAAATGGATTTTATTTAAAATATGCCGAATACGATATAGTTATACATTTTTGTGTTCGGGTATATGACTCACTATAATAAGCCAACCCGTTCAAGTGGTGCACCCTGCTAATAAACAAACGAGACGAGACAAGGCGCACCAAAGCAGTACGACAGAAGAAGTACCTACCTCCGCCACACAGGAGATCACGGACAACTCCCTGGGGGTAGAGGGAGGGTATTATGTTTCTCCGAGTGAATGGAGTTACCAGTGAGCTCCTGAGGAGTTGCTATGTTAACAGCAGGTGCGATGGATGCTCCTTGTTGCAAGCGTTCGTAAGCTACGGAACCACTTTACATCACATGGGCCACATGCTTGTTTGCCTCCCGACATGATATAAGGGAATACAATTTTTTTTCTAGAAATGTTTGATTAAATAGGGTAAAAAGTGTAAGTTAAAAGGTTAGCTAATTGATGCAATTTTTAATTCTAGTGTACGTTTGTTTTTTATTGATAACATTATATACTCATACTAATAGTCTCATAATAGTAATCGTATATTTCGAATTATTGTTTTTTACTCCACTCGCGCCAGTAGACTTGTAGGGAACTCCTTGACATTTCAAACTCACGCCACACTTTTCATAAACCGCTAAACTAAGTTGGCGAAGAAAAATTTTTGGTAATGCACTACTCGTATTGTTATATAAATATATAATAATACATAAATAATTAGGAAAATACTAATAGCAGTATTTTGTTAACGGTTAGATCCATTCTGTCGTATGAAATAACTCCTATCGCAAACTACAGTTAAAATGAGCTTAATTAACTATTAACCTTGGTGGAGTCAATTGCCAAATTGTGCTAATGTTGGTAAGAGGATTTGCACGAATGTTACTGTCCAAAGCTTTAATGAAAATATGATGAATACATGCGAACATTAAACCTATTTGTTGTATTTACAAATTAAATCATGACGAAAATTTTCGATTATCCTGTTTACTATCATTTATTAACATTACCTCACTGGTTATTTACCACGTCATAAAAATCATAGAGTAAATAGATTTTCCAATGAATTCAAAGGAGTTAGGTTGGCGGGAATCGGTTAAATGCACGTAATGCCAACCGCATGACAGTAAAATCGTGACCGCGCTCAGATCCGCAGTATGGACACGCGCGGATGTCTATCCGCATCCGTTTACGACCAGAGCGCGACCGACGGCGACGTTCTGCCCAGCTTAAGATGCTCCTCAATATTCAAGCAATATTAAAGGCCCATTTCAACCTAATATTGAAGTTGTTTGTATTTAGAAAGCTACTGCAATATGTATATAATTTGTTTTAACATGTAGGTCTGGTGTTGGCCTAATTACATAATATACAAAATTAATAAAATCTTAGCATGAAGCTTTAATACCCAGACGGATTAAAAGATAGTCGCTAAGTTGAGAAAAGGTGTTTTCTAGAATGTGACGTATTATAAAATTTGAAACTACTTTTGAAATTAACGAGCATATCGAAACTACTACTGCAGCTACTCTCATGTTTACGCGCTAAGCCGTGAGCCATAGAAAGATTATAAATAAAACTAATCGCTTCCACATTCATATTATTTATTTTATCGAATTTAAATATTTATAAGACAATTTAGCTTTGAGAATACGCGAGCGTAACACCTATATGTAACCTAAATATTAAACAGTATCACAATTTGACGAACTTTTGATTCGGTCGATAAGCAATTAATTGTTCATACCACAGATATAAATTTATTTGTTGATATTAGTACTTGAAGAAGCGAATCTTTTTGCTCTGCACTTCGCTGTTTTATTAGAAATCGACAGATTAACCGGGAAGATCAGAGTGCCGCCTCTGAGACCAACTTAAATGACAGGACTCAGTATTCTAACAATTTTAAAGACCATTTTCATTTAATTTTTAGTTAATTTAGCTTTCTATCTCATTCCACATTTTTTTTTACCAAATTACAGGCTCAGGCGTACGCAACTCGTGCGTCAGTTTCTCGCCGGATACTGATGACGGCGTATATATAACATAGGTACATATAAAGTTGCCCTGCGTCGATTACCGACTTATACGCAGTTCAGATATTGCTTGATAAATTTACCGTGGCATAAACGAAATGGAAAATAAAATTATCGCATCGCCTATTCTGCAGAACTGCATCCGATGCCGCGCGCGCGTGTGTGAGTCTGTGCAGTTCTAACGCGGAGGCCGGCGCGCGCGAGTGTGCGCGGGGTGATCGGCCCGTTCAAGGGCACTGCATCGCTAGCGCTCGCCTTGTATTAATAGTTGGCGACTATTTTCGCCGTGACTGCCGGGGGAACAGAACGTTATTATTGACATTCGCGACTACCGAAATGGCTCCTTACATCACACGGTGACACCGGCTCTTCCTGTTTTTCTGCCTCCTCTTTCGACATCAAAGAACAGATGCGCGCTTTAATTATATGAAAAATAAAACGCTTTGTAGTTCATTTATTAGTTGGAAAAACAATTCGATAACACAATTAACCTAAAACCGGGATGTATCGATCTCGATGTAGGTTCCCAGAAGCGGGCGAAATGATTCATTCGCTCTAACTGGTGATAAACGGTATTTACCCACTTTCAGTGATTGCGAGCTACGAACAGTACCTATACGTGTAAATAAAAGCTTGTGAGGCAACCATGAGGAATCTAATTGGAAACTGCTAGTATTAGAATACCAATTGGTAGTGTTGTTTTTCAAAATGTGGTTTTTACTTTTATAAGAATTGAAACAAAGGCGAGCTCATGGTCATCAGTTCGCGGTTATTTATCAGCATTGAACGCACGCGGTTTCAATGAATACGATATCACATTTTTATGACAATTTATTCTTGTTGAGGTCACTTATGTTTATGTTAACCAACATGTTGGTAGTAACCACTACCAAACTTTTATGTAAGCAATATAAAAACGTGAGTTTCCATTGCGAAGACAGACTCGGCGAACAGTTGAACAACAAATCTTTTGTTTCAATTGGCCCACGAACCTCCGCCCTATAAGGAAGACGCGTCGCGCGCCATCTGTCGTATGAAAATGTTTGCGCAACACAAGCGACCCAGTTGCGCGCGCCGGCCGCTGCCAAACGCGGTCTCTACTCCTCTACAATTACATATTTCGGTGTCGCAATGCCGCCGCATCCGAGTTGAACGGCCCGCGACCTTGAGCATTGCGCAGCGCACGCGCCGCTGAAAGCGAAAGGACCGCATCGTACCATCCCGGAATTACCATGCCAATCCTCATTCATAGTCATATGCGTACGTGACCCTCGACCCGTACTACCGAGGATTTTCAGCAAAACCACAATTAATCGAGTATTACGTCGTGAATCACTTGCCGTATCGCTCCGAGCTGCGTTACGTCGGACGTCGTGCGTCACCTTCGCGCGTTCCGTTTCACACGCGGCTTCCTGCGCCCGCGCTGTTTCGCAACTCATCTCCGCCGCTCGGTGATGGCGCAACCGCCGCCATGTTCCCGCTTCCGAAATACATGAAATAGTCGCGCCGCAAACCGAAAGCGTTCCGAAAAATATCGTGACCCAATTTCAATGAATCTGAGCGCTCTACTTATCCGGAAACCCACGAGAGCTTCTTTTACGATAGGTATAAACCAGGGGAGTCCAGGCGGCCTACATACGCTACACTGGTTTCCCGTTTTAAAATTATCCGCTCGTTCCCAGCGGAGCGGCAAAAGGCTCGCCCTTCACGGCGCTCGCCGCCCCTGCCCCTACACTCTAAATAGCCTTCCGATACTCCGCATCACACTCCACCAAACATAACCAGGTCAATTATTGGCAATTAGAAGAAGAGATCGCAAGTCACCGACTAGCTATCCTTGTGTTTATGCGTCGGAGACCTAACCGGGTCAGTGTTAGGCCGCATAGCACTGCATAAATAGCTCCGCTCCCCCCTGCACCGCCAGTGCGCCTCTGTACGCAGGGCTGAGACGTGTATGGAAAAACAATACATGGAAGACAGAACTAATTTTAGAAATTACAACAATAATTTTGGGCTACGTAAATTTAAAGCTTTATTTCTATTATTAGAGTATTGTAATAAAAGATTAAGTCAAATGATTATGAAGATACATGAAGTCCTAAGTACACGGTTCCGGTAGATTAATTCAATGAAATTTTACTAGTAACCAGATACTATAAAATCCAATTTTAATTTCCCAGAAAAACTACAGAAATAGCAGACCGTATTTGCGAAACCCGGACGTGTGGCAACCCTGTTACCACTACACTCGTGTGGAAGTAGCCAATATCATACAGTTGGGGTGTTTCGCAACGTGTTTACGCGCGCTCTCCGTGCCAAACCGAAAGATTCCAGAGAAGAGAGCCGTTGCAAAACCCTAGTTTTAATATAACGTGTCAATGTTGCCCGCAGACCGTGGGAATATGGGACGAATAAACAGAGTGGGCGGACGTTTTTCGAAATAGTTGAAGCGACAGTGTTAGCACGCAGCTCGTCTAATTACCGGATAGTGCCGATTGCGCAATCCCACATCGCACTATGGTTCTATAGCAAATCGATAATAAATACGCTCGCTATGGATGCCGTACCCAGGGACGGCCCTTTGACTACAAACAATTTGCCGGTGGACAATAGACACGGACCTGTCAATTTACAATTTTGATCGATAATTAGGTGAAAAAGTCGTTCCGGCCTGATTGCAGCCGAGTCAGGGTCAGATTGGGTAACGTGTTGTGATGGAAATCTGAGAAGCCTTGACCGCCGCTGGCCGCCCCTCAACCCGCGTTTTTATTACCGTCAACGTGCGCCTGCGACCACACAACCGTGATAAACAGAATATTCAGTGACTTAACTTCTTTTCGAAATGCATTTTGGCATACGCACACTATCATGGTATTGTTAAAGTAATACTCACTAGCACCAAGTCGATCTCGGTACACATCATTTCTACAATAAACGAATAAACGTTCGATAAGAAATTGAGTTACTGTACAAATATTATTTACAATGTCACAACAGACACACTGTTACCAGTGACCACGGCCTGTTACGACTCTGGCCGAAACAGGTACAGATCTTTACCGACAGTTAGTATTTGTCACGTAATCGCCATAGTTTTGTAAAAAACGCAAGGGCGAAAAGCCGCTTCTCGGCCTTGTCGGATATACGTACTAATTTCCTAGTGGTAACTGAAGGTTACGATTACTGGCTGGTACTGATTATTTTGTTATAAATTGTAGAAGCATAAAAAAAACTGCCAGCCCAAATGGCCTACACGATATCTATATTGAATAGCGCGAAAATATTTAAGTCTATGGATACTATCTACTCAAAAGAAATATTTAAATTGTGTATTCTGTAACTTAATTATCGTTCTGTAAATATCTCATTACAAAACAAAGAGTATACTTAACATTCAAGTTTATGTTACAACCTAAAAATGTAATGTGTGTATCGGGGGCGGATGTAAGTAGCAGGAAACGGGCAGAGATGAGCGGAAAGCGAAAATGGCTGAACATCACGCAAACGCACCAGCAACTGGGCGAATTGGCCGCTCGGCGCGCTTCTTACTATTTATAGGGTTAACTTGAAGGGTCCGGCCCAGTAGACACCGCGAATATCGTGCTGCAAACCAGTCGCTGAACTTGCCAGTCAGGCATCCCTTGTGGCCAGCACACGATGATTCGATTTTCATTTACAAGAAATCTAGATCTCGGTATATTTGCCTAGATAGTTATTAAGATTTTTTTAGAATGGACTATATAACAGTTTACAAGTACTTATGGTGTTTGACAATTATATACCTACATTATATTATGCAGTATGTTCACATTATATATACACATTATATAACCATGCAAAATGTTTAATTTGAGGAACAGAAAAGGTTGCAAAAACACTCTGTTACTATAGTACATGTATAAATCTTATGTTATTAATCTACAGACTTGCTGTTTCGATGATTTATTGAGTCTTTTTATAGAAATGGCATTAAAGCTAACAGAAAAACTACTTTATTTGTAGTTCCAACGACTTCAGTGTAAGATGGTGTAAGTACTAAATGTCGTAATTTTATGTGACTAAATTAATATGAATATAAAATTATCGCATATACATTGTTGATTAATATAATAAATTGGTAATAAACTTTGCTGTCGCGACAATACACGACACAAACAGAGTTACATTTTTGAATGTATTTTAAATTACATTATTTTTACAACCATGTATTTATCTTATGTGTTTCTGGTTTTATTTTGGTCTTTAGCTGTCACGCATCGATGACAGCGGTGGCGTTGACAGTTGCTTTTTAAATATACTTCTCAAATTGAAAATTGAGTAACACTTTACACGAATCAACGTTTTGTATTATGGGAGTTGCTGTTTTATCCATACGTACCTAATAAAACTATTACTGCGTGCTTGTACATAATTGTGCATATATGTTGTAAATACTATTTACAACATATATATGCACATTACAATCCTCACGATGTTGCAATAGACAATCGTGAAACGTAAATAAAATTGAAGACACATTTTCATGACACTCAATGAAATTGTTACTATCATTTGCCAGGTTTATGTATCAATATTTGTACTAGTATTTTAGTACATTATGTGTTAAGGGCAGTAAATAAATAATTGTGAGACGGGGGCCATGAGAAGTCTGACTGACAACAAAGGCTTCAACGACTTGGACTGCACGCACCGACCGTAATACAAACAATGTTTTTCACCACACTAAAGCATATTTTACGGCCCTAGAGTCGTTCTAGTTTCAATGAATACAATATAAGATATTAAAACTTAGTGTGATAAGATAAATATAATATTTACCACCATATATGGTAAATGTTTTATGTATATTTTTATACCACTGCCGATACATACGAGTATTTCCCTCGTTATCAAAATCAGGGATAAATTCTAGCTCTTTTACTTCAATTACAATAACAAACATATTGTCAAATACATCGTTTTTGTAATAGTGTTTATAAAAACATAAGTGGACAAAATAGTGTTGCTTTTTACTGATACAATAAGGTCGAGTTTGTATGCAATTCTTGCTTATTGTATCGCGTGTTGAACTATTGACTCACTGCCGGAAATGAGTAGGTACATTTTGAGTCACTTACTACATACAATACAACCATAAATAATTTACTGTCACAAATGTTGCCATATTAACTTAAAAAAGTATGAGGTTCTGTATTAATTGCCTAGGTTTCTTTTTTTTGTATGGTCTTTTATCTCGGATAAGACTTAATGAGATGGTTGGTACAATTCCGTGTTATTAAAGAGACGAATTTGGTCCCATAAAAATCCCATTGATATTGATGTATAATTGATGATTGTTTGAAGTTATTCAAGAACTATTTAGTAATTGAGTTTCTTTATGTCTTTGTTGTGATTTTGTTTTCTCTATCATGAGTATCATGACGAGTTCCTTTGCCGCCGATGTAGTTTTGTTAAAAATTTGATGACAGATGAAATAAAAACTTAAAAAGTAAAACCGTCTTCTTTGAAATCGAAGCCAGTATATGTCGATAAGGCAACGATCAGTGAAACGTTTAAAAATAGAAAAACGTCATGCCAATTGTCAGGATTATATATGTATCCGTAATAAAACATACAGTTAACAACAAACTCACACACACACACACACACACCTATTACCAATAAACTTTTTAACATATATCTCTTTATTAGATATAAACCCTTGTAACCCTTTACCAGCCAACACAACTAAGCAACCTGATTGATCCAAGATGGCGGCTGCAAGGAAGTGCAGGAATTCGCGGGCGCGTTAGAGGGCGCGCGGGCGGACCAGCGCGGGGGGGTGACCTTCGCGCGTTGATGCAATGTCGCCGTGTCATTGACCACGAGCGCAGCGCCGCGCGCAAACAGTTGCAGCCACCCCTCCCCGCGCGCGCCCTCTTCTCTCCCCGGTACCCATCCGCCCCTCCCGCGTCTATTACTCCATCTCTCCCCTCTCCGCCCAACACCCTCATGCTGCACTCTTTTCGCGATATGCTTATTGCAGAAACTGTTTTGTCAGTTGTGTGAATACTGATATTATTTTATAACCTATAGAGAATTGCTTGTCAAAGGTTAGTGATGTACGTACAGCGAGATCTAGTTACTTTTTTATTACTTTCTTATCGCATTGTAATTGACTTCTCATTCATATTATTTTAAACAAAGTTTGTACTTTGTATTGTATGATACAAATAAAAATAAATACGCTCTTAAATTATTCATCGATGAGCGTTTACCGATTAAGTATAACGGAAAGAAAGAAAATTAGAAAAGTAATGGTTAAGATCGCTTTTTTAGCCCGTAGTGACGCCCAGCGTAGAGGATACCGTAACGCCAATATATCAAATTCGAAGGAATATATCTTATATAAACTGAACCAAGCTCGTCAATGAAACAACCCTCCAAATTTGATTAAACGATGTTATTAAATTGACCCAACCAAAAACAAAATACGTACCTAACTGAAATGATAATGAAAGGGTGACTGGAATACAAAATAGTTAATTATGACCCTCTTTGCGTAGCGTCTTGTGCATTAAAACAATTTAAACACAATATTATTTAAAAAAAAAGTCTGCTTACACAGCAGCAGACTTACTGCTATGTCCATTTATACTTACGAACGGCGCCTGATATCGTTACAGTAGCAGGCAGCTCTGAACGCCAACTTAGAACAAAGAAGTATGGATTACGTACGAAACGTTACCTACCAACAGTCTCCATGCAAGCTATAATTTCTTGTGTACAATCCTGACGAATGCAGATAAGTCAATGTCATAACATCTGCGAATACATTGACACCGAGTGTAACAAAAACGGAAAGTCATCGAGATGATAACTCCATCTCGTAGGTCAAAAAGTTAGGCTACAAAACAAATGGAACGTACATTGTTATAACATTAAAACATAATATTTCTACAGTTGTAAGTATTTACGTAAGCGAGGTGCACGAACTCCACATCGTATCACCTTCGGCGCGTCTCAAACTGCAGGTTGAGGTCGTATCAGCAATAATAGTTATCGAAGATATGACATCGACAAACAATGAGCGACTTTCATGCCGCAACGGAGGCAACACTAGCGAGCGCGGGAAAGTCGAAAATGTGAAACCTTCTCGGATGACACTTGGTACTGCATCTGATTAACAAAAATGTGATTTTACTTTTTCATATATTTTTTTTATTTTATATTAATTTAATAATATTTTGTATCAATTTGTTGCGAAAACTCGTGTATATGACATATAAATGGAAAAACGGTTACCGTTTTGACAATAATTAGAAATGTTTATACAACGGAAAAATTCTCATCATTTCGATTTTTATATTACGAACGGTAACGTAAGTAATACATAAATAATAAAAAAAATAGATTAACTATTTCATTAAAACATAATCTCGTTGTACATGTGATTTCATGTCTGAAATATGTACGTACAAACTTAACACCGCCGCTTTCTTATATAAGATGTTATTCGTTTGCTTAGATTACATACTTATGTATCATTTTATTGTACTACCTAGCCACCCGCTTACCAAATTCTCCCCAATTTGGTACTTAAAGGTTGACTGGAACAGATTTGTTATAGGGATAAGTCTGCCTTCGTACATTTTCTTTTTGTAACTTTAATATGTGCAATTTTATATAGGATAAAGATGTACAGACAAAAACAAAATCAATACATACACAAGTAAAATCTTATGTAAAGCAATAAATTACTGGTAAAATTTTGTTTGAGTATGTACCATATAATCGGACTGGCATTATTGCACTGAGGATTTTTATTGCGGCATGCGTATGAATATATTCTAATCAGTACATCAAAACTATGGATAAGGAATAACTACAATATAGTGGCTGAATAGCTCATAATGAATATTACAACAATTGTTTGCCGGCAGCCGACATTAAAACTAACAACTGTCCATTTGTGTATTTCTCCAAAGTGCAAAACAGTAAACGTGTGTGCGCGCAGAGGTTTTAAACCTGACCTTTCACAATATCGGTGCCATGTTGGCCTAAACAAACAAACAGCGCAGTGAACACGATAACTGCATCCGGCAGTGTATTTGCATATTAATAAAAATATTTGGTACTCGGCTGACGATAACCTTATCTCGGGCTATCAGACGGGCCAAAACACTGCGCCGTACTGAGGTACTCGGCGCTGGCTGCAGTCCGTCTCTGCAATACCTATCGACACATCACAATATCTTACTATATTATTTGAAAGAAAGAAAATGTTTATTTGGATGTAACGTAAACACTAAGCACATAATACGAACACTATGCACATTATTTGTATTAGAGAGTATATTTTTAAACTGAGTCGAGTGACAACAGTGTACGGTTCGCCCGATCCGGACAAGGAATACACCTGATATCCGCAATGCGAATTAAACAACCCCTGGCCTGGTTCTGGCGGCAGTGCAAACTCTTTATTCGGCATAGTGTACCATGTGCAAGCTTTAACTAATAACAGGGGTTAAAGTATGAAATTGCCGTTTTATAGTACCTAATAGATACTTTGAATTGATGTTAAACCTTCATGGTATGAGATTTTCGAGTGAAACTTTTTTCACATCATACCAAAAAAGAAAAACCTTTTCTTTTCAAGAATGGGCAACATTTGATTTTAAGTTTCAATTGTCTCTTATTCAGCTTAGACGGGAAAGATAGTTACTTCGAAAATTCGAGTAATTTTTGAATCCGCGGCACAAACGGCTCGCAATATAAATGCTGCGTTTGGAGAAGAGACTGCTAATGAATGCACCGTGCGTGTTTGGTTTAAACACTTTCGTAATGGAATCTTCGACTTGATAAACGAACCACGTGAAAGTCCGCCAAAGACACAGGTAAATAACGCAGAATTGAAGGTGGTGGAGGCCGATCCGAGTCAAACTACCCTGGAATTAGCGGCATGGTTTAACGTTACCTTACCTACAATATTTACTCATTTGCATCAAATCAATAAGATAAAAAAATATGAAAAATGCATGCCTCATCATTTGACTGATCTGCAGACAGAAACGCGTGTTGAAATTTGTGTTGCCTTGTTGAATCGGTACAGAAATAAAGGAATATTAGATCGAATTATGACATATGACGAAAAGTGGATTCTTTATGATAACCGTAAGCGAAAAATGCAATTGCTGACCACAAGTCAAACGCCGCAACAGTGCCCTAAAGCAAAGCTTACCGATAAAAAGGTAATGGTAACTGTTTGGCGGTCTCTTCATGGCGTTATTCACTATAGCTTTCTCAGGTCTGGTCAAGCAATAACAGCAGATGTTTACTGTGCCGAACTTCGAATTATGATGGCGAAACTAGCAGTGAAACAGCCCCGACTCGTGAATCGATTTTCACCATTATTGCTCCACGATAACGCTAACACCTCACACTGCACGAGAAATCGTTGTAACCCTACAGGAGCTGCAGTTAGAAACCATACGTGATCCTCCATACTCGCCAGACCTTGCTCCAACTGACTACCATTTTTATCGTGATTTGGACAATTTTCTACGTGGTAAAAAAGAATCTTCCAAGAGGCAGTACAAAATGCTTTCACACAGTTTGTCGAATATAGATCGCTAGAGTTACATCGCAAAGGCATAAATAAACTTCAGATTAGACGGCAGCAATGTATAGATAATGAGGGCAAATATTTTGATTAAATAAATATGTTACGTCTTAGAAAAAAACGAGGTTTAATTTTTCAGTAAGTACAAATCGGCAATTTCATACTTTAACCCCTAATATATATTTTTTGTAATCTACTATTATAGCTATTTTCACATCTTTCCGATAAAACACGACGAATTTTGTAATCAATAATAATAATTAAGCCCGGGGTTTGCTCCCTGTCACGTACTTACTAAATTACTAAATATGTCATTTTTCAGATCCAGATTTAATTTCAAGAAAAAATATGACTCAATAACTTCATATAATTGGTACATATGTAATCGTTAGGTATATACGTACACGGATTATTTAACATCACGCGTGGGAGACAAAATGCGAATTAGATAACCAGCGACTTCCCATTTAGATAATAACCACGCGCCACCAGGCACTCGTGGGCCAGTTTGGACACAGTACACTCCACGTTTTATAACAAATACACAAAAAAATTCGGTTTCTGCTACGCATCTTGTCAACAATCCCTGTTCAAACGCGTAACGTATAGCAAATGTTCAAAAGTCAAAACCGATCTATCTATATCTTCACGTCAGACACGGGTTTTAGGGTAGACAAACAGAACCGAGTACCACACCACTCGGTCCGTAACTCAAAATCTTTGTACTGAAATAATTTTACCACATTTGCATACTACGATAATGTAATGTAAATGCAAATAGCTAACTATAATTACTTTACTAGAATTTATACTGAAATAACTTATCTTGATTCCAAAATCTGTACGTATAAAGAAGCTACTACCTATCAACTATATCCATTTGATAGTGTTCTTCTGCATTAGTTATACATTACACTGCACCATGTTTATATATTAAATAACAAAATTGGAAGACCCTAATTATTACCAACTATATATATACAAATATCCGTGGTTAAAGCAATACTAAAATTCACATTGTTTTAAAGAATTTGGAATATACGCTAACCTAAATGAAGACAACTAAATAAACTATCAAAAGGAGTCTAATAAACTGGGTCCCCTTGGCAGGGTGCCCATGACGCAAGCAGCATTCTCGCATTGAATTGCTAATGAAAACCTTTACGTGAGATAGCTGCTTACTCGGAAATCGTCAGTTACATCCCTCAATACTTCGTACTGTCTTCAGAAGCTTTTCCTGGTTCGATGTGACAAATTGTGCAATTATGATTATAACAGTATAACATGGTACAATAGAGCTGTTCTGATGATGAAAGTCACGGACGCTCATTGTTAACAAGTCAAAAACTATCAAGTGTGTGTATCGACACCCTCATACTAACAAGATATAAGTCCAAAAGGTATACTATGGAGACACTCCAGGACGGAATTTGGGACCAAAAGTTAGACGTATACTCGCATAGCGTTATAACGAAATTTCATTTCGGCTTTTGAAATGGAGCTCATTGTCGAGTGTTTTATTTTGTTCATATTTACTTTCGCTGTATTAAATCGTATGATGTTTGCATATAGTGTTATAGTCTGCCACTATATCCAGTTGGTCAAACAGCACACTGTTTACCGACAAACGCATTCGAAGGTTGTTTCGCAAGACGACGTGCGTACGTCCCGTATGTTTCCTACGACACTGATAACATAATATTGAATATTATTCGCTTCAAATGTACACACGGCGACAAGTTATGTTAGACACTTTCAGAATCATTTTTACGCTTATTGGTGCATAGGCGAAACAGTTCAGCGTGAGATGTCGCTCTGTGTACATAATTCCGGCCGTCAGACATTTTGTCTCTACATGTATCGAAATCGTCGTAAAATGAAACTTGTCCAGTAACGTCCCTTACTGAGACCAGTTAGGGAAGGGATGACGGCTGGCGAGCTGGCAGTCTTCTCCGCCAAATTTAAAATGCGTACGGTTGTACTACGAGGAATCAGTGGCATCGGTCACAATTACATAACTGTGTTCGTTTAGGTACATCCGAGTAGTGGCTAAGGCTTAAATTATGTAACTGCCAGGGGGTCAGACATCTCGGGACTTGACTATAAATACATGAAATATTTTTTTTGTAATATTTTGTATTAAAGAAAAAGAAGCCAAAACAGTCATTTTAATACCTCAGTCTGTAGTTGTATCTCTTGCTATTTGTAGACTGAGTGATTTGCTATTGAAAGGATTTTGATAAAAATATTATATAGCTTGTATCTCAGGTCATAAAGACTATCTTTTGTCTCGGAAGTAAGTATTTAGGGTTACATCAGCGCGTGACTGAAGTGGCAGACACTGTTAGCGCAGCCAGCTGAAGTGATACTACATTGCAGATTGGCATATGCCTTCGGTTATTCACTGCAACAAGATGTTCATGATCCTTAAAACACTCTAGGTTTGACTATAAAGATTGTAGTAAGCTACTCCAGACTTTTAAGAAATGCTGAGTCCCAAAA
Source organism: Pyralis farinalis (assembly GCA_947507595.1). Classification (NCBI taxonomy): domain Eukaryota; kingdom Metazoa; phylum Arthropoda; class Insecta; order Lepidoptera; family Pyralidae; genus Pyralis; species Pyralis farinalis. The sequence goes on along the minus strand of OX382261.1, from coordinate 1,274,681 downwards.
GAAAAGCCGCGTACAAACCTAAATTTTTTCGATTGTGTTATTATTGTCACCGTTATAAAAGACTCTAAAATTACTCTCTGCTCCATATAAACAATATGTTCCTAGATCTTGTTTTGCGTCATTCAACAACTGAGTATTTATGAGCGCTATAAAAAAGAATCGTCCAGCCTTTTACTGGGGCACCGCGGGAGACGGTCATACAAATTGATCACTGAACGAATCGGCAAAATAATGAATTTATTTAAGTTGAAATCGAGCGTAAAGTGCTATTTTAAGCGCGTAATCATTACAAACAAGCCATAATCGAAATGACATCACAGATTGCAACTGCTGTGATTACGCAAGGAAAAGTACTCTACTTGGAACCGGTCGCGGCGCTCTGTGCGAAATTCATAAATGCACCAATGACATTTAGGAGCCTCGGCGATCGCGTCCGATGTAAACGACACTCAAATGCAAATCACGAATTCCACGGCATGTTACACGCTGTTATTTGAAAAGGCAATGCTAATGGAATGATTTAAAGCTGGGCCTGGACGATGAATACGTTTTGTACCTACGAAAATCACTGCAAATTAAAAGCGACGTCTTTGTCGCAATGAATTTCTCTCAAAAGTGTATTCCAGAAATGTGGTGATGCGATATCCGCCTCCGCTTGACCCCGATGCAAGTGGCGCCCTCTGCGGTCGGTTGTCACTCTTCGTTACGTAAGGTGCAGTGGTGCAGCGCGCGGACGCATCACCGCCTCTCGCGGCGGCGCGCAGAGCTGACCTTTCCTAACACAGCTCTAGTTACTTCTCCGTCCGCAGAATGTGTCGTCTTTGGAGCTCGATGTCGTAGATGCGCCTGTGAGTGTAAACGAACACACAAGTTAAGCAGCGTTTACCGCAGCCTGTCTATGGATAGGTTCAGTTATGGCGCTGTGTCTCCGGTTATTGCGCTCGCAAGACACTTTAAGGTATCAGTCCCGGTTATTTTCGAAAGTTGATAGTTGTTAAGCAAAGAGCGGTAGGGCACAGCTCGACCGGTGAAGTATCTCCGCCTCTCAGAAAACTGCAGCCAAATAACAGCTCGTCGAAAGATTGTTGCGGTCCTGCAATTGAGTACCGTCACTTTTCTCCTTCCTCAGAAGCTGATTGACGACCTCACTATGCTCGCAGGGACACAATAAATTGCTCGGAAATTGTTATTTGGTGTTGGTTATTTCTAAATATCGCAGGTCTGCCACGTCGCATGACTGTGCTATAGTTCTAAAGATATCATCGGTATTTCCGATTTCCTTTCTAATTCCACGAGTACCATACTTCTCATCCATTGTACATTGGTCTGTCTGTACTAAAGAATGAGTAAGGAGCTAACAATGTTAAGAAAGGAAACTAACAAAATTAAAAAATAGCCAAGATGCAAATTTATAAGTATATTTCTCGCGCATTCTTAATTCAAGCTCTTCAACCAACTCTTGATAATTCCCCAATTAATATGCTGAAAATGAGTGAGAAAGTACCTTATAAAAGACCCCATCTAAATATAGTCAATCGCCTGTATTTATTGAGTGAGAAAAATGAGAGAGAATGTGGATGAATATGTGGATGGCCGTAAGCGCAAGTAAGGCGTGAATGCCACGTGATGTTTGGTTAAGCGGGTCATGTTTACTTTTAATAAAATATAAAACTTTCCTCTAACCCTTAGCTGCTACTTCATACAGTATCATCAGAACGGAGCCATCATCTTCTTGTATGTCATGAATAAAATATACCATGGCATGGGGCATGAAACCGCGCGCGCCCTGTCGCCATAATTTTGGTCCCTTGAACTGCAGAAGTAAGAAGCGAGAGTCAGCAGCTCGCATTACCTAAAGTTAACTACCGACATTATTTAGTACTAACATGATTTCAATGTTGTGTAATCAACGTCTCTTATTTAAACATTTGTTTATCTGGAATGTCACCTTGATAAGAATTGCATAAAAAAATATTATCTCGAACCCACCTCAACTTTTTGCCCCCGACTTAAATATCTTAATGTCATGTATTTTTGGCCAATCGTTTTACACGAACGTTTCCTTATCCATGCCCGCGCTGGCAAACATCACAAATAATGTACAGCCAATTCGTATTGAACGCCTTGTTTTACCTAAGTCAAAAATGATGTATGCGCTGCCAGCCTTAACTACCTAATAGATGCACAGAAGTAACCGAGCGAGCAAAGTATAGAAGGATGCGCTTTGCAGATTGGTGTGTGCGTGTGTGTGAAGGTCAACCGGCGGCGTCATTTCCTGGTCATTGCCGTCGGCCGCATCCGACGCGCCCGTCTGCGCCCGCGCCGCCGCCCGCGCTCCGCGCTGCATCGTATGGCTATCGCAATCTTACGCACACTGCTTTCCGGTTGCAGAGGAAAAGACATAGATAATATATAAATGCAGTATACGAGTCCATAGAACGAGCGTATGGAAATGTTTACATAGTACAATCAAACATCGCCGAGAAACAGTCGCGATTACGTTATCTCTTCCGCCTGAAAAAAGGCGATTTAGAGCTTATTGTTCACGTAATTTTTGCATAGTTCGGTTGCTTGGAGGAAATGTTCTCCGCGTATCTTATCATATTCTTTGTACAATACAAAAATAGACGATAATATTTTTGCAAACTGATAAGCCATCATCGTCTCTACATATTAATTGACGTCACTTTGCATTGTTTATTTCCCGTGTATTGTTTGCTACTTCTTTGTAACGCAACAATAAAATACGCTGCCGAGGAACGCGCGCCCTCAAGCGTTTGTATCGCAAGAGGTTTGTGGGGTAACCCATTTATTGCGACCGCGGGATGCGCGAGCGCAACCGGTTCCTTCCCTCCCCGGCCGCCCCCTTCCTAAACGCTGTTCGCATACTTGCATCCGGGAATAAAACAATCCATCTCGGCTTCGAGCGAACCAAACGGCACCCAGTAGCCCGAGAATAAAGCTTAAAACAAAGCGCAAACGACTCCGCCGTAACTCTGCCGGGGCGTCGTAAAGCTACTAACTAGCCGAGCGAAAAGGACATTGCGGAGTAAGTCGGCCGTATGTGGCAGCGTAACCTTGATCTTGCAGTGCGGCCAGCAAAATGCGTCCAGCGCATGCGCTATTAATAGAATCGCCAGGGCATTAAATGCATGTTTTTTACCATGTTTTGTGAGTAGCTTCCCAGGCTCGCGAGCGTTTCGGACGAGGGGCGGCGCGGAACGGTTCATTAAATTGTAAATATCGAATACATGCTCCCATGACCGTTATCGTTCTGAAATTGGAATGGTGAGAGGGAGTCGGCTGACTGACACAGCGTCACATACAACTTCTAGACATTTGGACGATTTAAAACAAAATACTTATTTTTAACATCTAACACGTAGAGGGGGGGAGAGTAATGTAACATAGTACACCCGCTGCGACCCGCTCCATGAGCAGGCTTGGCAGGTATTGAGGCTAATCCGAATGTGTCGGAAATTATTGAGCTATTGGAACGAGATCTGGAGGGACTATTGGTATTGGCTTATGACAGAACGCCAGCCATAACTATCATATCTTATTTAGAAAGAAAGAGTTGGAGGATAATCTTTGGGCGGGAGCACCTGGATACCAGCTCGGACCATGTGATTCGATTCAGGGACGAGCTGTGAGAATTGTCGACAGCTTACACACGGTATTAAGTTTGAGGAGAGATTTTGCCTCCCTTTGTGTGTTCTACCGATTGTATTGACAACTACTTTTCATAACCGCACCGCTCGCCGACGGCGGAGAGTTCACCCTCACACGCTGGAACAGCAATGGTCGCATACTGTGCGGTTCCAGAGAAGTTTTATTCCGAGAACTCTCAAGTTGTGGAATGAGCTCCCGGCCGAGGCTTTGCCAAGGGACTACGCCATGGTATTCTTCAAGAAATGTGTGAAGAGGTTTTAGAGGGTCGGCAATGCACGAGTGACATCCTTGGTGTTGCAAATGTCCATGGCCTACGGGGACTGTTTACCGTCAGGCAGGCCGTATGCTTGATTGCCACCTTAGTGGTATAAAAAAAACCAGATATTCGTAATTTCCCTACGAGAGTGACTGGTCACAAAGTGGAGTCGGTAGATGTTCTGACGACCTTACGGTAGATGTTCTGACGACCTTACGCAACTGGTCACATGGACACGTGACGAACAGTCGGACACGTGTCAGTGCGCCGGGTGAATGACCTGCCGATAAGCCGCGCGAAAACATACCAAGATATTAGAAAGAAAATGGCGGAACCCAATCCCGCTGTGTTTATCGCGACCATTACCGCGCAGACTACTAACACAATAACACTATTTAAAAACATTAGCCTGTGCGCAATGTGCTTCATTGATTCACACTTGTTAATATTGTCTGTTTATATAAATAGATATTAAAATGCACTCTTACTCGTATAAGTCAATTTAATGTGGATATATAAGATGGCACTTTAATGTTATGTGTGGTGACAGACAGACAGACGGCCTACAAACATGTTTTCTTGTACCTACTCCGTCCATACGACCTACTTGATATGAGGTACTTACGGAGCATATGAACGTTTGTAATACAACAAGTATCGCTCACGCGTTGCCACGCCCGCTGCTAATACAGCAACTCCACAAGAGCTTATTGATAGCAATGCTACTTTGAACTAACATTCGTGGGTTCGATTCCCACACAGGACAAACACGTCTGTTTGTCTTGGTCTGGATGATTTCAAGAGAGATAGGGCGCACAAGCAGCACCTAAGGAGTGGCTGCGTTATCGGCGGGGCTGGCAACGCGTGAGTAGTACTTCATATATTACCGCTTTCCATTAAGCGGGCCGTGTGCTTGCATTCCTCCCGATGTTGTTTAAAAAAAAGCTAAATAACAATGACATTGGTGAGCTTTACATCAGCCTTATAATAACTCGTATACCTGCCATGACCTAATTGATCGGAGCTATAGAAATCGGCGAGCGAGTCTAAGAAGAGCAATGCATGTTAAAGAAACGAGTGAAGTGTGTAAGGATCGAGTCACGTGGCGCTCGGTTCACTCTGCCTACCCCGCAACGGATTTGATGTGAAGTTATTGGTAGATAGATATAGTATACTTAGACTCACTTGTAGCATATTTTTTCTTGAACCACTTCCTCGCCACCAAGTTTACGAATATATTGCACTAGAGGCCACAAAAATCATTAAATAACTTCTATACGTCGAGGCACATTTTCAAGCCTGAATCACTCGCGTGTCGCTTTCTGCGAATTTAAATTGATAGTAAATATTGTTCAATCGAATATAATTTAGTATAGATAAAGTAGATAGCTAACTGGTCCCAAATTCAAATACAGGGACGTACCACTAAATTCGTGTTTTCGTATGTACATATTTATATTTATCACTTGCTCGGCGGTGAAGAAAAACATCGTGAAGAAACCCGCACGTCCGAGTTGCTAACACAGCAACTCCTCAAGTGCTTACTGATAATCTCACTCACTCGCAAGCAACCTTCCAGTGAGTTGTTATTTGGTCGCGTTTGTCTATAAGGTGGAGGTACAGCTAAGAGCAGATTTCATTTAACATTTGTAGTACGAGTGTAATTCTTACTCCGTACAGCATAACAACGGTACAAAGGTCAGTGTGTAGCTTGATGTGCACTTAGCTGTACATTCCCAGACTGCTTTAACGCGCCTTACGTCACTTAGAAAATAAATAGGTCATGTTTGTAAAAAGGTCACACGTTTATGTTTATTCTAAATTGTCTGGTGTAAGGTAAACTTATAAAACATTCTGATAATAAACCCACTTTTATACTTACTATACGAATATAAAATTAAACTAAACATAAAAATAAAAGAACTGAATAATGTAATAAACAATTTTGAACATTTCAATTTTGTACAGTATCTAACAGCCATTATGTTTTTGTTTGAGAAAAATAACCGAGCGTATGTTGAGAGGAAAATGGTAGTGACAGGCTGGCGAGCAGAGCCATTGGGGTCAAGGCAGCGATACCCAGTCGTTGACGCAATCTAGCTCGCCTTTATCTGTTCTACTCATTGTCTTATCAAAAATTGTTAGGTACGTGTTACACGTACACTGGTAAATTGGCCGGTTATACTCGTAGTTACCGAGCGACCATTTTCTTTATTTTTAAACAGCGTTTCGCGCCAATTTTTTTACCCCTGGTTGTTGACATACGGAAGCCAGATATATTTATGAAAACAAAAATGATTTAAAAATAAACGTTCATTTTGTTTTCTGTGTCGATGCAAATATATAAAGTTACAACCGAGAAACTTTGTTATACTAAGCAAAATTTTCGAATAATGTATCTAGTCTATGATACATATGTCATATCTTTATTTAAGACGAAATATAATATTTAAATACACATATTAATAATTCAATACATACCGTAAACTTTGTTCACGTACCTACTTGTTCGATAGCAATAGATTATGTACTTGAATATATTTTCATTTACTTATAACTAAGTGTATGCAGTTCAAGATTGCTTCACATCATCCTTCATGATTGCCAAAGCAGTGCACGGACATAGTTTGCAATTAGCGCCTAATTGTGTTATTAAAATACGGCCGTAGTTCGGACAATACAGATTGTCCTAGACGAGGCGGTTCCCAGCGGCCAATCTGAGCTGGCGCGACTTCACACTATTGTTTATAATTATTTTACATGCAACAAGATTATTTACAGTAATGTTTTGGAGCCACATTTGTCAATATGCAATGTAAACGTTATCTCTATCACCAAACAAACTTAATAATATGCTATTATATTAATTCCCCAATTATATAGGTATTTATAGATAAATACCTGCGAATGAATTACACAGCGACATCTAGTCCACAGATGAGGAAAGCTTGTGTTTGAGTACTACACCATTAACAAACATAGTTCAGTGCAGTACATCCCTGTCCCTGATTCAATATCTCGGTCCAATGTTCATTTAATTAACGAAATTAAAGCATAATTTATGTAAAAGAAATTGGATGGACAAAGTAATTTGATCAAATATTGAATCAGTGGCGCGAAATCCTAAAATGAAAAAAAAAGGCATGGATAGAAACGTTAGTCTTATGCAGGGGTCGAACTCACAACTTTTGGTATTAGCCATTGCTATAACGTGTTTTTTTGTAACTTTCAGTGGGCGGCGTGAGCGAGCGGGACGTGTACGGCTACGGGTACGGCGGCGGCGGGGGCGGCGGCGGCGGCGCGCACCACTTCGCGGCACCCGCGCCGCCGCCGCTGCCGCACGACGACCTGCCCTACTCCGTGTTCGACTTCGGGGAGTACCAGCGGCACCACCACCACAACAAGCTCAAACCCAAGAAGAGGCCGCGCTCCGACGCGCCGCCCACGCCCGGCGTCAAGCGCAAAAGCCGAGAGGGCTCCACCACCTACCTCTGGGAGTTCCTGCTGAAGCTGCTGCAGGACCGCGAGTACTGCCCGCGCTACATCAAGTGGACCAATCGCGAGAAGGGCGTGTTCAAGCTGGTGGACTCGAAGGCGGTGTCGCGCCTGTGGGGGCTGCACAAGAACAAGCCGGACATGAACTACGAGACGATGGGCCGCGCGCTGCGCTACTACTACCAGCGCGGCATCCTGGCCAAGGTGGACGGCCAGCGGCTCGTCTACCAGTTCGTGGACGTGCCCAAGGACATCGTGGAGATCGACTGCTCGCTGGCGTAGGCAGTGTGGACTGAGTGTGGGGACGTTCCGTCATACGTAACACGCGTATTCATTTCGCTAAACATTTTTCACTAATTAGTAAATTCGACTATTTTTAAAATCGTCATGCATTACGTTTTCCGATCGCTTATATAATAATGTTATTAAGATAAATATTATTCTCAAATCGAACTAATATTATATAACTTATCATTGAATTTAATATTTATACAAAAATAGGAGAGACGAAATCGATTGCTCAAATGTTTATATAGTACCTATTTTTAGGGTATTTCAGAAGAGGAACACTAAATTTGCTAGCTGATATATGGTACGGAGTGGTTTTTGTATAATGTTCAAACGAATTTTTAAATGTTTGTATTGAAATTTCTATATAATAGCGAGTCCCGCGCGCAAGCGCGCTGGCGCGGGCCACAGAACTTCCTACCTCAACTACGCAAACATACATTGATATAACATATACATTTTATAATATTGGAAAATGCACTTTTACAAAATGCAATAAGTAGGAACTTGTAGTCTAAATGAGAGTTTATTATAAAGACATATTTACTAAAATGTTTATATTACGACAAAATATCAATTGATCCTCCTCAGGCGAGTTTTGGTGCTTTATATGGCCATCTGCGTATTTACACCTTGTTACAAACGAGACACGATAGACCTCACTGCTGTTGATTCTATTACATATATATTATATTACATATTGTGTATTATATGCGACGTGCACGGCGATGCGCGGCGCCGACCGCACCGTCCTTGCGTCAGCCGACACTCGGCCGGGATCTGCCGCCAGGCCGACCGCGGGAGTCGACGATGACGGTGCTCGGCCGCGGCATCGCTCTGTCCATAGATCGGTTGTTTAGAATAATTCTTTTCCACTGTTAAGGCTTTCCAAAACCGAATTTTCGATTGATATTATTCTTACCTTGGTTATTATATTTTGTGGAGTTTACCAGATTCTACACCAGTACTGACACCTACTGCCAACTTTCTGTTAGACATCTGATATATAAATATAGTTAAGGGATGATTTGTGCGTTAATTGTGTTAATTATTATTAAACGTAGACGTTTACTATAAGTGAGGTGTTAAGTGAACATGTTCTAGTTTATTTGGTTTATTAGTAAGCCTGTCGGCCGGAGTCTCGCGCGGCGGCCTGCCCTCACATATCACAAGCCAGATAGATTAATCGACATACTATTTTCATATATGACTATGTTTCCTCCGTGCATATCAGGAATAAAATTAGCAATTTCAAATATATATATGTATACACTATATAATCATATAACTTACGTTGCGAGAACCGTGCGAGATCTCTATTTTTTGTTACCTGAATAAATATTATTAATAATTAATTACGATTTGTGGTCCAATGTTAATGAATCATAATACTTTAACTAGATAGTCGATAACAAAACGTTGTTTAGGAGACACAGCGCATAGTTCGCGTCGCTGCCGCCCGCCGCCCGCGTGGACCGCAGCGACGACGAACTATCGCGTTGGAGACAACATCGTGTCGAAAACATGTTGCATGTGGCCGAGACTTGTTGAGTGTGCGGTGTGCGTCAATTACACAAGGCGAGCGGCGGGCGCGCACGTCGCGCGACTTCAAACCCTTCTGAATAGCACGCAATATTTTTTTATTCAAATAAATAACAATAACTAGCGAGTAAGTCCTAAGTAAGTTGTAGTGAAGACAAACGACCGCGGGACGCGCGCCGCCCGCCGCCGTACTCGAGGGTGGTTGGAGCCCTACGGGAGTCGAGGTGTCGAGGACATGGGTGCTAGGCGAGGAGCGAGGGCCCGGTGAGGCAGGTCGCGCCCGACCACGCGATTGGCAGGTGAACCTACTGTAACCCAGTGCGGAAGTGATCGTGGCTTATCATAGGTAAAAAGATCTCAGTGTCCAAACTTCTTCGAACAAATCCAGTGCCCGTTTCATGTGATTAAATAATACCTATATATATTATTATGAAAATGTGGAATTTTAATCGTATTTTATATAGCTAGTTGGAATTCTCAAAGCGACCTTTTTTTCGGCACTATTTCTTATGCTTTTGTAAATATATCTATAGATTTTAACTTATTTATTTTGTCGCTCGTGCGTTCGTGGCGGGGAGCCGCGGCGCGGCGTGGCGTCGCCCGACGTCGCCGCGCCGCGCCACCGTCGCCCCCGCCCTCTCATAGTAGTCTTTCCTTTTTAGGAAATTTCGTTCTATAGGTTACAAATTTTATTGTAATATACTTATAATAAATTAATTATTAGTAGGTAATGAATGGACCACGCGAGGAAGGCGAATGCTCTCAGAATGTATAATTCGGCTGGTGTAACGCTAATCGGTTCGTGAAACACGAGTCGCAGATCGGTAGGCAAAATGTATGAGCAAACATTTAAAATGATGCTCGGTATGTTTTAATAATTTTAGTCGAATTGATGTTGTTGAAAAATCAAAGTTTCTAATTAAATAATGTACTTAAATTTTCAATGTAAATTATGACAGCACCTCGAGAAAATTATTAATAAAATTATTTTAATTGAGCCTAGTCTTAGCGTCATAAATTTTATTTAAAGTTAATTCGGTCGCGACCCGGCGGCGGCGCGCGGAGTCGTCGTCGCGGCGTCGCGCGGTCGCGCGGTCGTCCCGACGACTATTATTTATTGTAAATAGAGCGGGGATTTGTAAAAACCAAACGCACAACCTCCACACCCACGTACCGCGTGCGGGTGTCGTTAGATAGGTGAAATATGAAAATATTTTGCATGGAAGCAATGAGAAGGTTAGTGATTTGGTGTTAGGCGGAGGAGGCGCTGCGGTCGCCGTGGGCAGGACTCGAGCGTGTTTATCGTCAACTATTTCGATGTACGTGTTTCTTATTCGTTAAAATAATCTGTGTCCATTTTTCGAATACGTAATAGCATTCCTAATGGAAGTTCGTTAAATTAGATCGCCATTAGAATAACGATAAATCGGAGTGCGGCGTTTAGTTTCGGCTACTCGGTAGCAGATGGCGCTTTCATCACAAATTATTTTTTATATTCTGAGAGTTCCGTGCAGTAAGTGATCTTGCGTTTAGTTGTATGCAGTTAAAGTCCGATATTTTAATTATAAATTTAGTTGTTTAATTTTACAAAATACTGTATTTTCTGCCCCCTAGTTAAGTTATTTTTCTATGTATAGTTAGTTATAAGTGTAAATGAGTTAGCACATAAATTTGATGCATGATGATAATGTTATTAAAATATCCACAATAAAATACAACTCTCTTGTTTTTTTCCTACTTCCTTTTTTATTGCAAATGCCATCCGTCTGAAGATAGCTAATTCACGTTTGAAAATGTTGTGGATACTTCCTACTTATTTACCTACTTATTCTTATCATAACAACTTATGTAGATAATTATAAAACACATCTATGATGATTTGTTCAGTGCTTACCTGTATAATGTCCGAAGATTGACTGAGGCACTATACAATGTAGGTGCGCTTTCATCAAAAAAGGCGCGAAGGGGTTGTCCGAGGGTGGGCAATGCTCGACTGACATCCCTGACACTGCGAGTGTAATTGTTTACCATCAGCCAAATCATACGCTTGTCTGCCACCTTAGTGGTATAAAATAACCCTTTTAGTAATACGTTATTATTATGATAAGGTAAGCTAGCTGAAGTGGCAATATGCCGCTGGTCACATTGCTCTTAGAACCGACAAACGCTGGGAAAAAACGTTCTCGCTCGAGTGTCGTCGCTGTACCGGATGGAGCGACAACCTCGAAAGATCTGTAGGCAGTCGACGGATACTAGTGGCACAGGATCGAGGTGCGCGACTCTCTAGAAAGGAGGACTAGTCCAGCAGTGGACTAATACGTGAAATGATAATAATGAACAAAAGTATCGATATTATAGACATCTCAGTATATCAAGTTAAATTCATACCTAAAGGATGTCGTATTACATGTTTTCGTGGGGATACCTATACGTACTCAAGCATGCATACCACGCCATAAGCAGTCTACCAATACCGTCATATAAAACAAAGTATCACACGATAATAAATACTATTAATAAAAAACTATGCCATATTTAATAATATACTAAATATAAGTAGTAATAAACAAGTAAGTAGGTATAAATTCCACCTGATAAGTAAGCTGGTTACCCACAGCAGCGCCTAAGGAACTGGTACTAGTAACACAACCCTCTAGCCTGTATGTCGTCTCCCACTGTATTCCTTCTGCATATCAATGATTTGCTGCACGTGCGTAACATTCATTGCTATGCAGATGACAGTACGGTGGACGGAACATACACTGGTCAAGCCGATATCTCTCGGGATTGCGTGAACGAGTGCCGATTACAGCTTGTGTCTGAAATTCACTTCATTCAAGACATGACCAGAACAGGTCTCAGATTGGGGTAGACTGAGATAGATTTAGTTCAACTTAATCCCCTAAAGACACAAGTGTGTGCTTTTACAGCGAAAATGTCACCATTTATCGTTAATGAAGATATACCCCTCAACGTTACGCCTACCATCGGTATTCTGGGTGTCGTCATATCGAGCTATGTACAGTTTCGCGGTCATCTAGAGAGCCAGGCTAAGTTGACACCTCAACATCGCCTTCAACTTTATAAGGCCCAGGTCCGGCCTCGCATAGAATACTGTTCATATCATTGGGCCGGCGCGCCACAATATTTGCTTACTCGGCTGGACTCGCTTTGTACGGGACGAGAGAGATGAGACGTTGCTTTTTTTTGTGTACTGTACACTGTGTTTGGGCCCCGTACATTTTTGTTTTACTTTTTACGGGGGCGTCTTTTATGCTGCCGGCGTGGCGAACGTTTGTTTGTTTGAGCCTCTGCCTCTAGCACGGCCATTAGTGCACTCTGTGCTGTGGCTAGGGAGTGGGTCTGTATGCAAGGTTGCTTTTTGGGTCGGCCACGGCGATCTCGACCTATGTGCCACCCTTCAGCAACCTCTTTCTGAGTAAGTTGCTGAAGTGCGGAGTGCCCAACTGGTTGTGATTAGACTGGCGGGGCCCCTGATAATTGGATACCTCGCCGCCGGTCTTCACGCCTCATAATTGCGCACCGCTTATCATTAGCGGCATGATTCTTTGCGCAGTTGAGCGGTTGGTCCTTTGGAATTGGACAATCTGCATTTGTATGCCCGCCTGAGCAACGTATGCATTTTAGGGACCGGTAACGATTCGTAGACGAATGACAGAACCCCTGGCAGCGGTGACACTGGGCCAACCGCTTGGTGGTTCTCCACGCCTCTACGCTGATGCGCGGCATGAAAAGTAATTGGTCAATCGCATAGAGACGTTGGAGATAGGTTCCTACTACGAGAGGTGCTCCAGCTGTACGTGATACACCCCGCTGGCCCTGCCCATTTTAGAAATAATAGGCCTCACCAGCCTAACGGCGTAACCCAGAATTTCGAATGCCGCTTGGACGTCCTCTACGGGATTATCTAGTGATAACCCTCGTACCGCTATCTTGGTGTGCAGCTCCTCTGCCACCGAGAAGCAGTACCAAGACAGAGAGGGTTCCGCTTCTCCTAAATTATATAAGTACGTACCTATATTTACGGGTATATACATTCATGCACCCATCATCCGCCATTCAAGAGGCCGTAGTCACGTAGTGTCTATTTGTTTGTTTACATTTTGTGTAATCTGTGTTGTAGCTGCGGGGGTGTCAAGCGGCGTTCAGGCACTGTGTGTAGCTGGTGTCATGAAGACCATGGCATTCCCCAGCAGCCGCAAAGGTTTGCATTCAGACGTGATTAATCTTCGAATTCATCCGCCATAATGCACCCAAACCTGGCTCATTATGTAGACTGCCCTGTGAGCCAGGGATGTCACGTGAAGACGTAGGTGCTGTAAGTATTTGGCGGTGCGGATCCACAGACGTCCCCTATGGCCACATGGCTCCTATTTGGTACGGTAGCTGCATCCCAATCATTTCCAACTTCTGTCCGAAACTTATTGTATTCTTTCTGTTGTGTCTACAGAGTCGCCAACTTAACAGATTAGTCGTCAGGTTTAACGTGTTAAGGCGATATGTTCCTAATGTTTTATGTAAAATAAAAAGTATATATACATACATTAATATTTCCGTTCGCTTCGTTTTATTACTTAATACTATATTAATATTACGGGCGTTATGTGCCAGAAGCGTGCTCGTTCACGAAAGTGGTCACGATCTCAGCCAGTATATCATATTGCAATTCTGGCCAAAAAACACACCGAGTGCGATTAGAACGCCTCCCGGAGGCGACGCACTAATGCGACCGTGGTGACCGTCACCCACCACGCAGCGCCAATTGCGTCGGGTCGAGTATAGCTGAGTGCTGCATGATCAACGTAATGGATTAAAGACGCTTAAATGCTTTGTGATGATGATCTTCCCGGTGGAATGATGCTCCTTGGTCTGAAGTAGACCAGGACGATCATGCCAGAGCCGACGTGTGTGTCATGCTCTCCTACCGCTTACCGTCTTTGTTAGAGAGTAGTTTGGCAGCGCATCTACTTCTCAGTGTTCGCATAAAACTAGATATCACGCGAACGTACTAAAATTCTGATTGAAGCATACGCTCCTGTAAGAATTAGAGAAATTTTGGGAATCTGAGAGGGAAATTCGGGATTTAGCTGAAGGGAATGAAAGGGTGATTAGGTATGGAGATGAAATGGATTGAACAATCGAGGCAACTACGGAGATAACAGAGTGAACGAACGAAGTGTTGAATACTTCATTTTATCATAAGGATATACACACTATACGTGTGCAGGAAGACGGAACGATAAGACGTCTCATAAGTACTATAATGGCCTCCCACTCTTGGAAATGGTTCATTACAAGAGTGGGTACCCTGTGGTAAGCCGGTTTGTTGGCCTTTTCAAGAAGTGGAGTCACATGCGCGAGTAGTTCCGGACCTTTCACTTATTTATATAAATTTGTATATTGACTTGGTAAACCCTAAAATTCAATTAAGGCGCCATTTTTTGCATCATGGCCTTCGGTTAATTATGGCTCCCATCGCTGTGGCTCAATGGTCGCTAGACCTGACGTCATTGGATTCTTATATGTGGAGTAGCTAAACCCTTAGTGTACGGACCCGACAACAGTCCTACCATCTCTGATATAAAATAAATTCGACGTCGTATTTTGAACACTTCCGAAGTGTGCTGACATCTTACTTGATTCCTTCGTACTTCGTTCAGGGGCTGTGAACGAAGTACCACTTCACTAAAACTAAAATCGTAAAATTAGTTTAACAGGTAACTAATTTAACAGTTATATGCCTGGTGAAAGTGTAAAATAAAGTTCAATAAATTTACGTTTGAATGTAAATGTAATGAAATAATAATGCAAATTACAAAATGCCTTTTATATTGTTAAATGCACTCTACAGTAATACTTACCTACAGTGTAGGGTGTTGGTAACAGAGCGTAGTGGTCAGTACAACAAAGGGAGGCAAACAAGCATACGATTGCCGTAGTCTGTGAAAGCTTACAATACAATAAGCAGCTGTCACTCGTTGCCACCCTCAACACTCAACAAGCTTTGTTTGAATATCCATGTAACCCAGTCAACGAACACTTTCAAGATTACTATAATTCGCATAGAGTGAAAATTGGTACGTATGTTGGGAACACCATTATAAAAGAAATATAAAAAGTCCCCGTCGCTCCCATATCTGCAAAAAAGTTATTCAAGGTCAAAGGTCGCGGAAATGAAGTTTTCACATTTTTCATCCAAACAGTAAGTTTACGGTAAGTTTTATCATAAAAATAGTTCAGGCAAAAATTATAGAACATGCAGTTCGCTATAAAAAATGTTCTTATACTTTTTTCCTAGGAATAACCATTTCTGAGATATAGCGATATGTATCCCTGATGCCTTGATGCGTGGAAGTATTTTTTTGACGCTGTTTAAATAAGCTTGCCAATCGTAAATACGTTCGGCTCTTAAAAACTCCTTTGCAATCTACACCATATAAAATGTTGAATCCATAGTTTTGGAGGACCTACCGTCCTCGTTCTTTCTTGTTCGCTTAGTTTTTCATTCAACTGATTAGGTAATGCTCCAGATAATGTCATCATTATATGAAATAAGGTTACTATTACGTCTTCAACAGTCATGATAAGATTTGTATCCATGACGTCATCAGTATTAAGTTCTTTTAATATTATTATTGCTAAAGTTAGTTAAAGTAATGTATGAGCTCGAACAGCTCTCGCGTAAGCATGACCATTGCGCATTTTTTCTAATGACTTAGGTGCATAAATCTCAGAAAGTACATCTTTCATGCCGATTCCTTGCATAAGAAATGACATCAGTAGATGAAAATCTTCGAGCCTAATTATGATCTTGGATAATTCAAACCCTTTAGGCGCGGCTGATACGATTTCTCGAGTTTTTGCATACAGAGGCTGATCAAAGGTAACAATGCATCTTGGCCATAACATTTTGCATTCGCTAGAACACAAAGTAAAGTCGTGTATATTGTGTTATAGTTATTAGCTAGTCGATGAATAAATGGTAGTAATGAAATTTTCGATTTTGAAAAGTCCGTAAGATTATTTGTATATTCAATAAAACCATTCCAACCGGGTACTCTAACATTTTTTGTAAATTTTCCATTTGTCTTAGAACCACATTACATCGTCTTTTTGGAGTAAAGATTTCATTATTTTACTGTATTGTCATATGAACATTTACTGCGAAATCTTTTGCTAAAGGGATTTCTTTTATTCATGGTATGGGCTCTTCTAATAAAACTAAACTTTTTGAAGTAACAATTTGAACGATACCCATGGTGCGAAGCGTGTTACTACCGTCTAGCGTATTTATATTCATATCAGCATTATCTGCAGCATATTGAATACATGTGCCAATTTCTGGTGGTAAGATGGGAGGTGGACGATGCAAAACTGCTACTGCCACGTACATTACAGTATCATGATAAGAGGCACACACCGAAAGACGAAAAAATTTGAATAAGCCGTTTTGATCCAAATCGAAAATGAAAGAAAACCGAGAGATTGTAATTTGGATTTGAAAGACCTAGGCCGAATAGCAGTCACAATACTATGGCTAATATTTGTGCAAATTAATTTTAAATATTCCAAATTTAACTTAAAAAAAAAAGGATAAGAGTATTTTTACATAGAATCGCAAGCTCTACAATTTTTGTTGGTTGGTTGTCATACAATTTCAGTAGGTCCAGTATATTTTTAAATGGAAACACTGTGGCAAATTTTTCACGTTGGGAACATTGAGCTGACGTGACATGTTGTTGACGTTTTGACGTTTGACGTGTATCAATCTGTCTATACTTACACAATTTGTTTCCAATTCTTTTCTCGAATAATGAAGAGAAAAATATTTTTATGTGAGTGAAAAATACTAGCTGAGCATATGAACGTTTTATTATTGATGTAAAGTACAGTGGAACGTTTCAAAATGGTATTAATGACGATGATTGCTAGGGTCGTGGACGGCCTGCCTTTAGCCGCAACCATGCAAGAAGACGAGCAGGTAAAACAAATTTATGCCATTAAATATCTAATTTAATAACATTAAGCACTTTAAGTCATATTTTCGGCACTCATTAGTACTCGTATTATTCACAACGTAAATTGTGCCTGCTTTGTTTTGTTGTGACCTTATTGGTGAGTTTAGATATATTTTTTTAATTTGATTTGCTATGGTGGTTCGCAGAGCGGCTGCAATGTTCTGGAGTACCAGAATCAGGCAAAAATGCTGTTTAGAAAACTAGGGCCTCAGTCGCCGCTGCGCTGCTCCATCGAAACGGGGCCCTATCTCTTCCAGTGAGTGCTCTCGCTTTTTATTAATTATTTTCATGTGTAATCACAAGATCAGTAGTTAGAATTCATTTTGTAAATGCATTAATAGTGTTTATTTATGTTTGTGATGCAATATTCTATGATATTATGAAGTTAAATGATTTACATAGATGTAAAAGTGGGACTTTTCTTCTTTCACATTGCAACAGAACAACAATTCAATGCAATGCACGAAAATAGAAAGCTATACCGATGTAGATTACTTTAACTATCCCACCCCAGTGAAGGTACAGTCAATAGCAAGTATTCACTTGTATTTTGAAATGTTGCTGAGTCAGTGATAATTTCACAAATTATGTGTAATAAAAACAATATTTTTGACATTCAGTAAGACTGTATTACTGAATGTCAAAAATACTTTTGTTTATGGTTGAAGTCTGTGGTCAAACTGAGAAGAGGTTATTGGTCTTTAGTATTACCAATTTGTCTATAGTCTTACTGAACGCCAAAAATAGTCATAACTTATTATGATGATGCCATAGTCATAGTTTGTCTAATAGATATTTGTGCTTTGTATATTATTTATTCAATTGTTCAAATAAAAAAATTCAATAAATTATGGTTGAATTCCAACCACTGGGCGACAACTAGTGTTTATTGATTACTCTGTCATACTGCTTTTGAAGCAAACGTAAAACATGGCCAATAGATATCACTATGAACACTCAATATACAAATTCAGTTTTATTATAATAATATATGTGGGATATCCCACATATTGATTGATTTTAGTGCTAATGATGCCATGGATGTTACTTGTATACTTGTTTAGGACTTGACTATTACCAGTGTTAAAGTAGTTTTTTCAAATAATAAAAAATAATTATTGCAGGACAGCTAAACATGTGTTATCAATTTTTTTCCAGTTATTTAATTGAGAACGAGATCTGCTATCTAGTGTTGTGTGAACGCAATTACAGCAAAAGGCTGGCATTTAGCTACTTGGAGGAAATTGCACAAGAGTTCTATCAGCAGTACGGCAAAAGGGTTAGTAATACTATATGTATTTGCTTACCATTACAATTATCTTATTATAGTATAATTAGTAAGTACATTACTTCAAAAGAAACTTCATTATTTATAACATAATTTTACCTATAACAATATTATTATATCAAATGTGATGAAAACCCAAATAGTTTGAAAAAAATTAATAAAGCAGTGGTTTTATTATTTTTTTTCAATTGTAAGACATTATCAAATCATAATATTGTTATTGTCTAACCGGTAAGATATTTCTTACCTTAGTTTAGATGTTGAATCTACGCAATCCATGCCAGGCTATTGACTTGAAAGTGGCATATGCAATTGCATCTGGCAGGCAACTGAGTCCAGTGTCTATATTGGGTCAAAAATAGCCTCATTAATTGGTGTGGTGGCAAATGGCAAATTAATAGTGAAGGTAATTGGAAATGGTAAAATCATCAGCAATGAGAACCGGGGATGTGAAACGAAATTGGTCAAAATTCTTTTGCTATATGGATAATGTTTGTTCTTTCAGGTGAACACAGTGACGCGTCCGTACACATTCATAGAGTTCGACACGTGGATGCAGCGCACACGGAGACAGTACGCGGAGGGCGGCGCGCGGGCTCGGCGCGCCGGCGCAGCCTCTCAGCTCGGCGGGCAGCTGGGTGATGTGCAGCGCATCATGATGCAAAACATAGACGATGTGCTGCAGCGGGGAGCCGTCTTGTCCGGTAAGTCACTTGCTCGGGGATGCGCAACAAACTCTTGAAAAATTTTCGTGGTTCACTGGTAACCTGTATTTTGTTGGTAATTAAGACATACTGGATACTTTGGACCTTTACCTATTTGGTTTGTAAAGCTACGAAGATGCAGTAGTAATATTTATTCCCTTGATTTGATCTTTATTTTGTCAACCAACATTTTTACACTAAACAAATTTTGTTACAACAAAAAGAATAGGGTTAAACATTTGTCAGGAAGTCACACCATGATAATACAACTTATTAACCCGTTGAGGCCCGCGTGGCTGAATTCTGGCATGCGCGTTACGGCGCCAAGAATATAACGGGCCTCAAGGCGTCAATACCTTAACAATTGGCAGTGTTCGAGTATATGTATACTAATACTATATAATACTAGTTAAATGTAGAAGAGACGTATGATGAAACAAAATTACAAACAAAATATTGTGAATAGTCATTTCTGGTCCGTATTTAATTGCCGTAACAAGTAATCGTGCACGTCGGTCTCCCTACAAGAACTGTACTGTACAACACATTGCCAGCCCAGGTTACTTCTGTAACGGCTAATGAAGGAAGGTTTTAAATTTGTAATTCTAGAACTTGCTCAACGCACGCTAAAACATATTTCACACGGGAGTTAAGGACAGTCTGTGATATCTCGCGAAATCTTAAATAACGACACCTAATCGGAGATCCAGCGACGGGTGTCCGTATGAACGTGTGACGAGCTCGGACATGTCTGTTTGGCTTGGTCTGGGTGTTGTGAAGAGAGCTAAGGTGCATCATAAGCAAGCACAGCTCACAGTCATTTCGTCATTTTTTTTTTACGTCATTTCAAAGGTGCTTAGGCAGGTTTGTCCTCAGGACTCGATACGACTTTAGCTTGCGCTTACGGAAAGGGTGTTTGTACCAGACTATGCTGATGATGCTATATAATCTGCTAGATCAAGCAACAGTCTGTTTGTACGCACTGCGGAATGTAGCTTTTTAGGTCTCTTAATCTTTCCACCGCTTACGATATTCCGGTTTAGCTCTTCGTTATCTAGAAACTCCTAATGCATACCGTCCATTCCATACGCAGCCTTCACTCTAGAGCTTACTTGCTTTGCTTGATACTTGCCTTATCAATCGAAGTCGAATTATTTTGTGTATTAGTCTCTCTCTCTATCTCCCTGCATTGAGCGGCGATTTTACTAAATAATAGCTTGTAGTTCCTTTTTTTGGTTTAGTCTAGATAAACGACCATTTGTCATTGTTCTAGAAGCAAATACCACCACAAATATGAGTCCATCCATTTGCTGCTGATACAATTTTGCGCATTTGTGTCGTAAGTAAGGTGAAGAGTTAGCTACCATGACTAAACTGATAATGTTTTGTCAGAAAGTAGTGTCAGTAGCCCTAGAAACCGGCAAAGATGCATGAAAAGGGCTATGAATGTTAATGAAGCGAGTGAGGTTGTAAGGACCGAGTCATGTGGCGCTCGGTGAACATACAATAATAATAAAAAATCTTGTTCTTTTCAGAACTAGACACGAAGACACAAAACCTATCCATGATGACGCAGAAATACAAGAAAGACGCGACGTATCTCAACACCAAATCGATGTTGGTGAAGGCGACGGCGGGCGCGGTCATACTGCTCGTTATCGTGCTCTACTTCTGGGTTCTTTAGGGTCTCGCACGCTTGCATCATGGGGCTACCGCACACTCTGCGGATGTGGTGACATTATATAGGAAATCCCCTCTCTGTAAATGGTAAGCAAAATGGCTTATCAAAAACAGATTACAATATGATTGAACTCTTGTCTATCCAACTCTGTTTTATTCTGGTGTACTATTTTTATTTCCTTGTACATGTCTTGTTTGGTTTGTTTCATATCTCTATTTGGTAAACTTGTCAGAGAGCGAACCTATATTATGTTACTGCCTCTAAATACAATCATTTGTGATGAAATTATCTATAATACTAGATTTGTAACCCTGTTTATACTGTATGCTCATATGTTACCACTTTTAAATCAATATTATGCTGAAGCGTTGGGTACTCGTTACATACATGGTTAATAATATGCGAACGCCAGGTAGGGCCTCCTCGGGACACGGTGACGTCACCGCCCCAGCTTATTGAGGTGCGGTAATTTCACAAGTATGGGAAATTAACACCTACGTATTGCAGTATGCATCACTCCAAGTTTAATAGACGTCTCGCGCCAAGGACGTATTATTGATGCACTACGTTATAATATATAGTTGGTAAATATAATTAATAAATACATAAAGTTTAATTGGCACGGTTACAGGAATCAAATCATTTTGTGAATCGGGTAAAGCTGGGCAGTCCCGACTAAATTGCGTTTTGTGAAACGAGTAATACTTATTATTTTTCCATTGACACTGGATTACGGTATTATGATTACAATATGACCCTAATGATGAGGGAGTGTACTGTAACCGTTTTCATTTCATGACACTTGCCATTGCAATGTGTTGTTTCTATGTGCAAATAAATTACCCGAGTCAAAATGTATATATTTCACTTATTTCTATGATAACAAATTTATGGCTAAACAGCTTATTTACACGAGATAGCCAATATGTACGTTATCATTTGATTATGCATCAAACATCTCCTTAATTATATTCAAAAGTTTGACGGTGAGACGGGCTCCGTCGCGGGAGCACGCCTGGCGTTACAACACTATGGCCAGAAACAATGAGCACATGTTGTATTTCGATCATTTCATGCACCACTCGCTACTGTGATATTCTAGTACAACCCATTTCAAACACAGATGATTGTCTTGATCGCGAGGTCCGTGTGGTGTGCTGCGTGTAGCCTACGTTTGTACAACTATAAATAGTGTAAAAAGAAGTACTACGGGGGAAGCATTCCATTGCAATATAATAATAATTTGCAATTAGTTTATCAATGTAGACTGAGCAGTTGGTATATCCTTTGATTACTTGGACATGACCTGTCTGAGCCGATACTGATGGAAAAGGTTGACATGAATGAAGGCACATGTGGAGAAATCTACTTTTTCATATCTGGATAAGGGTATATAAGTGATCAAAGGTCGACAAATATGAATCTTATTTTTTGAGGAATGCAGGTCTAAATCTGATAGTCTAGCTCAAAGTGTTCTGTTCATTTGGTATATCCTTTATCGAAACTGCACATTTTTCTAAAGTATAGTAAAATGTTTGTGTGTAGTGCAAATTGATGGTCCTCAAGACAATATACATATAACCGATGTTATTTTATTTTTATATAAAAGATGGCGTGTTTGGTGATGGAATGTTGTAAATTTTCACTTATTGTTAATATATTTATTTAAGATTTAATAAATGCATTCTTTTCCAATAGCACATTTAATTTACTTCGATTTTGTAAGAGGGGGCACACTGCTGCTGATACACGAGACAGATACCTAAACATCTAAACAAATAATCAAAATGGGCTTCAAACATAAAAACATAGATAATATTAACTGTATAGTTCCATAAGCACAGTAAAAGTTATGTTAAACTTATATTGTGCCTCCTGGACTATAAGGTTTGCTCGCGGATTTGATGGCGACCACCGTTTCTCCCGCTGCAGTAGCCGGGTCCACCTCGGGCGTCCACAACGTGTGTGGGCTTTTGCAACATAGGTGTGTCAGAAAGCGGTGTCGCGTCCTATTTCCCAACCCAATAGTCCCACTTCAACACCTAAAGACATCTTACCTACGTTAACTCGGGTACGAACTCTAGCACTTGTTTGTGCATCGTGCCGGTATACTTGTTCCTTCGGGAGGATATTTGCTGGTTCAGACTACACAGCCTCGAAGACAGAAATTTTCCCATGAGAACCATGCAAGTTTTTTATTGAAACTTCTACTGATTATGCGCCACTTGAGTCCTCGGCCTGCCGGATGGCATCGCGTATGGTACCGTACTACGAGTATATATATACATCAGCAAACTCGTACACGTGGACGCAACTCCGCTTCAAGTCAGAAGACATTGACGCCTGTGCAACCACAGTGTATGAGGAGATATTGGAAGGCATGAAATGCTTTATTCTCGATCGCCTAGGAGATGCTTAGGGTAGCAAGCAGCCTGCTTGAGGCGATTAATTAGTTCCTTGCAATGGTGATTAAACCATGGTCATTCTTTGGCTAACGCCACAACCACTAGGCGATTGGGAATGCAGCATTCCATGCATACGATGCTTGCATCACGACTTGCGCTAATGGAGGTCCTAATGTCCCTATTTTAAAACGCAAATTGTATGCTGCCTCTACATACAGTGTAAGCTGATTGCTGGAGCAAAATTAAATTTCGCCGGTAGAATGGCGAGCGACATGCGAGCCTTCCCTCTAGCAGTAGTGCTTACTGACTTCTCGCCAAAGCTGCTGAGATGGATAATCTCCAGCAAATTTTGTCAGCAAAGCATAAATCACAGTTTGCTGACAATATAGGAGAACGTCAAGCTGGCTGGTTCAAGAAACTTGGTGTGCAGAATAGAGAGACACAAAGACTTTTGTTATACAAGTCTCAAATCAGCCTGCACATGGAGTATTGGAGATGGCGTCATCTGTGGGCGGCAGTGCCTGGAATAACAATTCGGTATGTAAGGTACTGTATTTGTTACCCACCACCGCTACACGTTTCTAAGCCCAGTTCGCATCAAATCAGTTGCGGCTGGTCCTTCGAGACGAAACGTGCACAGATCAAAAGGCACCGCTCTAAGATTTTTAATCTTTTGTGCCGTGAGACATTTGCCTACATTTTTTTCCATAGACCCCCTGTCTTACCAACATGAAATTTACGACATGCAAGGAGTATATATACATAGATTCCTGAAGGAACGTATGTTTATACACCCTTCAGGAATCTATAGTTTACTGTGGCAAGGATGAAAAGTGAAAAACATGTTTTAGCAACCACTTTTATTATTTGATTGCATACAATTTGAATATCCTTTCATTATTAATTAGAAATCCGGATGACCGGTGAGTGCCTTACTTCCTTCGTTAAATCATACATACATATGTTCATACAGAGTCCCTGGCGGAGCGGAGCGGCCAGGAGGTGTAACTAAGAGATCCCGAATTAAAATGATTCGTTACACAAAATCATACGTAATTGAAAGTTTATTCCTGCCTGGCAGCATGTGCAGTAGTTATGCGCTGCATTGCACTCTTCAAGCGTATAGCAGTGGCAGTGGTTTGTGGCTGAAAGACGTAAAAAAATTAACAAACCGACACAGAGAGTAAATTACTGAAATCCAAATTAGAAATCTTTTTTACATCACATCAATGTATAAGCACGTCCAGCTTTTCAAATTAACGTTTGTATTGTCTTTATGGTATAAATAAAAAGAGTAACAACGGCTGCCAGTGACTGACATGAGGCGCTATTGACATGAAGGTATTTTATGATACATTTATTAATATATTGCAGGTTATTTAGTTAGGTAAGTCCAACTTCCACCGATAGGTTAACAGACGGATCCAACTCGGCTGGACAGCGTTCGGGATACTTCAACACATCTTCTCGTCCAAAATAACTAGAGCAAGGTCTTCGAACAGTGTGTGTTGCCAATGATGACATATGGAACCGAGACGTGGCCCTTCACTGCGAGCCGTATAGGGAAACTCAAGGTCGGTCAGAGTGCTATGGAAAGAGATATGCTGCGTGATATAATCAGAAATGAGGATATCCGCAGTAGAACTAAGATAACCGACATAGCCCACAGGCTAAGCAAGCTGAAGTGGTAGTGGACCGGCCACATACTTCGTAGAACCGACAACCGCTGGGGAAAAAATGTTCTCGAATGGCGTCCCCGTACTGGTACATGCAGTACCTATAGAACGACCGCCACTAGATGGAGCGACGACCTCAGGAGGTTTTAAGGGAGTCGATGGATGCAGGTGGCAGAGGATCGAGAACAAAGAGGGGAGACCTATATTCAGCAGTGGGTTGTGTAATTTATATACACACATCAAAAGTGTCTAGGGATCAACATATATTTTTGCAATAACTTTTCTCCTGATTGATATTAATTAAAATTTTCTTTAAGGATTCATCAAATAAAGTGTTTTCGTTTGTCTACAGTAACGATAAACTAAGTCACCTTTGCATTAATAAAGAAATTTGCCATTTTCATAATAAAGGGATTTTTGACATTTGAACCACTAACATTAAAGTTCGAAAAAAAGACTGAAATAACAGTTTTCTTTAAAATTTTATTGGGTAACTTAAACAATTAATAATCCGTGTTTCTACCGCGAACACTAACAACACGTGGGAATGATAGAAGCTGGTTCCCGGCAACGTACTGTGGCTTTAGCTCTGAATACAAGTCAGAGTGTTATCAGTCGACTTTGGACACGTTACCGAAGCACTGGTACCGTGGCTGAGCGCCATGGAGGACGGTATCGCTGCACCACACGGAGACAAGACCGATACATTCAAATCACAACTCGAAGAGCTCCAACAATAACCGCCATGATGTTAGCCGTGACGCTTCATCACTCTTCCCAATAAAATTTTAAAGAAAACTGTTATTTCAGTCTTTTTTTCGAACTTTAATGTTAGTGGTTCAAATGTCAAAAATCCCTTTATTATGAAAATGGCAAATTTCTTTATTAATGCAAAGGTGACTTGGTTTATCGTTACTGTAGACAAACGAAAACACTTTATTTGATGAATCCTTAAAGAAAATTTTAATTAATATCAATCAGGAGAAAAGTTATTGCAAAAATATATGTTGATCCCTAGACACTTTTGATGTGTGTATATATATATTATATATATATATATATATATATATATATATATATATATATATATATATACATATACATCCTATATAAGACCAGTCGGTTCTATATAGGTTATAGGTATAACACGTCACACAAAACAGACACTTTTTGCCATTCCTTTCGTACATACAAATTATGCACAAAACTCCCCGCTTGTGCGCATTCTTCGCGATTATAATAAAAAATTTGCTGATATAGATATTTTCAACTGCAGTAAAAACGTATTAAAAAATCACGTGCTTAAATTATTTTTAAAATAGTATTTAATTTTAATGTTATTTATTATTTATTCTCTTCAGTATAATATATGTATATGTTTGTGTGTATATATATATATATATATATATATATATATGTATAATATGTGATGTATGTATATGTATATATTTATAAATAACTATGAATGTCGATCGTACTTTACACATACACAACACATACATACATACACACGCACACATACACTCACACAAAATCATCTTGCTGGAATTATAGTAGGTAACCTTGTCACGATGAGTTATTGTTCACGCATGATGGTTTGTTTTTTGTATCATAATATTTAAGCAGGTAACCTAACCGTCTACAGTTAATATTGTTAATTTTTGTGGTCATCTTTCATTGGCTTTGTTATTGTTTATGCACTGTATTTAATTTATATGTTATGCTGTTGATGTCCCTAATAAAGAAAATAAATAAATAAATAAATAAACGCAGATTGAGAAACATTTCAGAATTATACATACCTGTAACAGTTTGACAAATATTACAGGTCTGTTTTTCCATTGTACAGTTCCAAATAATTGCACGGCATACGGAATGACTGTCGACGGAGGGGGCTTCGTCAGGTACACTAAAGACACTCTAATTATGTGCTCCGCCTTGCTCGCCGGGACATCCAACTAAAAACAAAAAATTAAATAGTAAAAAAGATATTTTAGAAAGGAAAAGAGACAACCACATACATCTATAGGATTTAACGTGCGAGAGAATGAGATAGAAGGCATTGTACAGTGTTTATTACAGGGTCCGAGCGTTGAACGTGTGTCAGTACACATCGATGGTCAGTACCTACGGGTGTATGCGCGCCGGAGTATTACCAACCTTGGGATAAGGCGTCATAACAACCGTGGTGTATTGTACACGTGTGTTGTTTACATAAATATTTCATTATTTAAATAATAATCATCATTTTTCAAGTACTTATGCCGAAAACGAATACAGAATATTGTCGTGATTACCAAGTTCACGTTTTGGAAGTCGCGTGTGAACTGCACACATATTTTTTTATAGAGGAGAGTAACTAAATATGGGCTAGTGACAATTCTCGAAAACCAAAAATCGAAAGACGTTACAAACGACGATCGTCTATCGCAATCATTCGCTCTAACATCGCACTCACTGTCTCGTCTGTCGTGCGCGAGCTGTCGCCAGTGTTCGCCATACTTGTATTACCGCTATCGAAAAAATT
Organism: Pyralis farinalis; assembly: GCA_947507595.1. Classification (NCBI taxonomy): domain Eukaryota; kingdom Metazoa; phylum Arthropoda; class Insecta; order Lepidoptera; family Pyralidae; genus Pyralis; species Pyralis farinalis. Next base: position 1,247,108 of record OX382261.1, on the reverse strand, counting down.
TCTGAGGTACGTATCAATGTGTTATTTAATTAATGAAATCAAGGTCTAAATACTGTAACTATATGTTTTATTGCAGAATATAAGTTTAATTTTATGATTTTCGGTCGATTTTTTGCTTGCTAAATATGATTAGTAAGGTATACGATCAAGTTGATTTTGGTGGAGAATTTCGAATATGGGCTATGACTATTGTCCTATATTTAGGTATTAGTATTTAGGTGGTCGGTTATGTGGTTCTAAAGATACCTACTTATATTTTTTTCAGAATGGCGCCATGACAATCAAAAGAACCAAGGAAAACTTAACTTAATAAGATAAACATTTATAATTGTTATTTTCGTACAAGATATTATAAGTTTCTATCTAGCCCATATTTGAGTACCTGTTCCATATTTAGCGCCTATTTTGCAATTTTGTTTAATGCTCAATTTAATAATATATTAAAATATTAAGACCGTAAGCATAGACGTAATAAAAAAAGTATTTTATTACGTCTATGACCGTATGATTGTTACTTAGCTCTTTAAAAATATATGTGATTATTTTTTCGTCCATAAATGGTTAATTTTTGAATAGTTTTTTCATTTTGAGACAAAAACAAAATGGTAGCCCATATTTGGCTACTCTCCTCTACCCCTAAGGTGACAAGTGCGCATACGGCTTGCCTAAAGGTAAGCAGTTACCGTAGCCTATGGGCACTAGCAACACCAGGGGTGATACTCTCGCGTTGCCGGCCCTGTAAAAATGGATGCCTTTCGTGCGTAGAATGTTGTTGCCGTCCCTAAAAGTAGACAAGATAAAAAATCTCACCAAAAAGCTTTTAGGTATTCTTTACGACTGGCAAACAAGTATACGGCCTGCCTTATGTTAAGTGCTTATTGTAAACTGAATGAAGTTTACAATAGAGTATCGTTCGCGTGTTGCCAGCTACGTTGATAATACAGCAACTTGCGGAACTTACTTGTAAATATACACTCACAGAAAAATAAAATCCTTTCCAATCGTTATTTGAATGAGGTCTACTGTACGGTAGAAGTGCTTCTCCAGTCAGAAAATCTTACATTATATTGTATACATTATATAACAAAACAAACGTACATCTGATAAATAGAACTTTCCATGAATGCTCTGCAGAAGTCCAATGGTCCTACACCGGAACATACACTCCTTGTCCAGCCCGCTTTTAATCGCCAACTCACGCAAATCAAGGTATTCATAGAATTCTGCCTGTAAATAATGTGATGGAGAAGTTAAATACAAATGATCTACATATCCTCGCGTGAGGACCAATTCTCGAAATGTACAATTCTCTCATTCTACGACTAATCTCAAACCGACCATTTTGTTTATTTACGCAATTCATGATTCAAGTAGCAATGTAATGAATATCCCTAGTCCTTTTTTATCAGCAGATGTAGGGTTTCACATTGATACGCAAATTTCTCTTTTGACTTGAAAAAAATTTTCACACGAAATTTGAACGAGATTCGAGTGACACGGCAATTCATATACACAGACTCGAATAACTAAACTGAAGGCTGAGTGTATTGTGGAGACAAGTAGGTAGGTCGAACTTTAGTTACTACTCATTAAGTTTACTATCCGCTAAATCGAAACACCTAGTAATAACCGGAACTAATTGACAAATACTCAATGGACCACAGCTAAACATCCCAAAAGAACTAATAACTAAATCATAATAGCAAATCCTGAAACATATCGAATGCTTCTTTGTAGATCCAACCTTGGAGAAACTAAATTTATGACAAGCTCGGTGTGGAAGTAGTTAACAATGCTAGTTTAGCACCCCAGGCTCGTGGGTTCGATTTCCAAACAGAGCAAATATTAATTGGTGTGCATGAACATGTCAGTTTGTGTGGGTGTTTCTAAGAGAGGTAGAGCGCATCAAAGCAGCTCGGCTGGGGAAGTATCTACACCGTGAGGTGAGGAAAACCGCAGCAAAAGCGACATACAGGCTTTTGATTACTTACGTGGAACATAATATTCTGTTAGCAAAAATTGTAGTGCTGCTGTCTGTGCCTATCTGGTTACCTAAAATTCACCTAAAAAGTTCACTGAAATTTCTAGGATAAATGGCAAATAAATGCACGAATCTCATAATTTCTGATAAAGTTTCTAAAGTTGTGCCGAATTTAACAACTTCAGGGACTTGTACCTGAATTACTCTATTTGCAGATGATAGCAACATTTTTTTTTATACAACATTAAGGGGCATACATGCGTACGGCCACCTAATGCGAAGTGGAGTATCGCTCTCGCATTGGTACACGACAACTCCTCAGGACCTTACTCATAATTTCACTCACTTATGGGACCACAGCAATCATTCAGAGTTTTAATTTGGCTACAGCTTTCTGTGATATGGAGGAACTTCCACAAATAGATTTTCTAACATTAACATTTGTATTTGATTCTTAATAGGGTAGGTAGTCAAGTGCATCAAAATGCAGTTAGTAGCAGTTTGTAATCATTTACTAGACAGGCTTGTAATCCATTGAATTTGTTGTAGTCCATCAGTGGCTAGGTTTTGTGGGTCATATAACATCAAATAGGTACTATTGTATATCTTCATGCCAGGTCCTTTGCGGGATAGGCAGAAAGAAACGAGCAAAAACCTGTATTTGATTACATAAAATACATTAAACATATTTTTCAAATAAAATACAAAAAACTGTCCCATAAATACACCAGGACTTTCACCACAGTAAGCACAATACATACAACAACCATTGGGACAGCCATACAACTTAGTGTTCACCTAATAGTATAAGTATAATAACAGTCTAAAAGTGGAACACCTTGCCTGCACACGTGTTCCCTCCTTCCTACAATATGGGATCCTTCAAAAGAAGCGAGAAGAAGCATTTTGCGGGTCAGCATGGCAGCATCAACTGACAGGATACGGGATGTAGTATGTTGTCAGTTGCAGTTGCGATTTGGGCTCGTCTTTCGCTTACCATCAAGCAAAGAGGGGCCACTATGCTGAACTAATATAAAAAAAAAAAAAAATCAAATGTTTTTTTTTGTTTTATAATGATTACTAATTTAAGAGACAGTGTTTTTATTTAAATTACTCGACCCAGCTTCGCACGGGTGATCCAATCGTTACCAAACTTCACAGGATCACCTGCTGGGCTAACCTGAAGATTCACTGAAAATTTCATCAAAATCTGACCAGCCGTTTTTGAGTCCATAGAGGACATACAAACATTCATGTTTATATATATAGATAGAATGAAGCCTATACAGCAGTAAACTATAACTGTAAGTACAGACAGACGGCGGGCAGCTCACCCTCCCGCACTGGAACTACAATGGTTGCACAGAGTGCGGTTCCACCAACATTTTCTTCAGAGAACTCTCAAGTTCCCAGCAGGGGTGTTCCCACGGGACTACAGCATGGTGTTCTTCAAGAGAGGCGTAAAAAGGTTTATACAGGGTCGGCAACACATGGGTGATAACACTGGTGATGCAAATGTCCATAATCTACGGTAACTGCTTACAATCAGGCAGACTGTATGCTTGATTTGGTTAGAGGTATAAAAAAAAGAAATACAGGCTCACAATTTTGTAGGTCTGTTTGGTAAATCTAAAAGTTTGCTTGGTACCAGTGGAGTATTTGTGCTTCCACACAAACAATTTGTCCTTTTGTAATTATCACTTACTAAACAAATAAGTTTGTAGTGATTACAAAATAGGTTGTAATAATTATTATTCAAATAAATTGAAGGTAAAGTCCTAGAAATCAGACTTTTTAATACGAGGAGGAGCAAGATATTGGTTCTGAAGGGAAATTACATTTGTTTGACTTTAAAAATAGTTTGGTGGCAACTTTTCAGCACAGATCTCACTCATCTAGCATCCGCAAACGGTGATTCTCTCTTTCACATATTATTTTCAAAGGACTTTCACAGAAGTCAATAAGAATACACAAGCAAAAACTTGGTTTTCCACCCACTATCCATAACCCGTTCCGAATACTTCAATTTTTTTGGTAGTCACACAAATTAAAGTTTTTTTTATACAATGTCGGAAGGTATATAAGCATACTGCGCACCTAATATGAAACGATTACCGTAGCCTATGAACGCTTGTAACACATTGAGCATAATTCGCGCGATGTCTCCCCTGCTGTTTACACAGCAACTCCTTAGGAGCATACTGGCAACCTCACTCACATACAGGAACACAACCCTCCCAAATTGTTTTTGACAAGCTCAGTGGTGTAGTGGTGAAATGCTTTGTTAAGTTTGCCACCAACGCTTGGGAGTCTGATTCCCACACAGGGCAAACATTTATGTGCATGAACATGTCTGTTTGTCTTGGTCTGGGTGTTATTAAGAGAGGTAGGACGCAACAATCCTCTGGGAAAGTACTCTCACCTCACAGAAAACCACAGTCAAATAATTACCTGAAGGGTTGTTGTGTTCCTGCATATGAGTGAGGTCACCAGTAAACTCCGGAGTTCGTGTGTTAGCAGCAAAGGTGGCATCGCACGAGTGATACTTAATGTATTGCGAGCGTTCCTAGGTTACGGTAACCCGCTTTCCATCAGGTGAGCCCTATGCTTGTATGACTCCCGACGTTGTATAAAAAGTTGTTATTTGGTTACGGAGTTGAAGGTACTTCCCCAAACAGGCTGCTTTGATGCACCCTACTCTCCACCCCTCGCTTCGAAGTTTCCCGCGCTTTTACCTGGCAGGTTATTTTGAACTGACTGTCAACATAAAACATTTAAATTCAAACAGAAGGAGCAAAAAGTCGGGAGACTTGTCCTCAAAATTTATTATGATTGGTCTAATAAATAAGTATTTTTACTCGAATCGAGGTACAAGACACGTACACGAGGAGTTTCCGAATGGAATGGCATATGTAAATATAAGTCACTTTTACAATACGATTCGTCTTTATTATTATTACACATAGCAATAAATAGCTGAAAAAAAATACTAAACTACATAATATACTATGAAACAAAGTGTGACACTTTTCTACTGGAATTTAGAATTCAAAGATTTTGTTTGATTCTTTGGTCTTTTTACCCCCGAGGGGAAAGGCAAAGGGATCTAGCCCATACAGCTAAGTCTTCAGTTCAGAACCATTTCAAAATCTTAATTCTATGTTCCAGCTTCAGGAACTGTGCTGAAACTTGGGAAGGGTACCCAGACCTAATCAACCCACTTTAAATACCACCCGTAAAATGATAGTGATATTTACAATATTTTCTTGAAAACATTTATTCGTCTTCCAAAAAGTGTACAGTGCATTTTTTCATTACTGTATAATTTCACTAGCACTTATGTTACAAAATACTATCGAAATTGTCACATACAATACAACTAATTTTATACTGAATTGTATAAATTTCAAGTATAACGATAATGTCACTCGTCAAAAGCGCGGGAAGAAGTCAATTTTGAGTTTAAACAAGATTTATCATCTTCTTCTTAGCTTACTATACTGGCGCTCGAAGATCATGCCACATTTTGTATTGTATCTAACTAGATACTGCCTACCGTAGGTACTCATAGTGAAAGTGCCGTGTAGTATTGTGCATATTTAACTTTTACAACATTCCTTGTATTTGTCGACCTACCTATTAATGTCACTCGGATAACGGTTCTTCAAACCGATTTTTATTGCAAATACTGATAGGAACAACCATATTTTTTAGTTTAACCGACATTGACTAGCGAAGTGGTGTTAAGTTTATTTTCTTATTATGTTGTAAGTATAATATTAATTTCGCAAAAGTATTCCTTGCCATTTAACGGACTTGGCCTCACAAATGAGTATTATGTCTTTCAATAGTTTTCTTTCTTATTTTAAAGCAGAATAATGTAATTCAGCTCTTCAAGCGACAACTATTAAATATTTCTTGTCCGTCTACTTACCTTTTATCTTGTACTTTCCCTCGGTTGCTGTTCGACAACCACAACTGTTAAATATTTCATTCATTTCAGAGAAAACTTCTGCCGAGTATTTGGTAGTATACCATTCGGCGTTGATACTTCTTTGGTTCTATAAAGGAATTGACACCAGGTAGCCAATCAAATTGAAAAAGCTTGCGATCAAAATCTTCCCCCCGCTTCTAGATCGCTTCATATTGGTAGGCGTTGATTCGTTTTGAAACACCCAAATCGTCGACGGGCGCTTCTTTCTTGATCGTATCGATAAATCCAGGATTCATCACCTGTAATGATGTCGTAAACACGCAGAGACGAACCTGCTTCAAATTTGTTTATCATATCACGGCACCATTCCACCCGGGTCTGCTTCTGAGCAACGGTGAGTTTGTGTGGCACCCAGCGTGAAACTATTCTCCTCAGATACAAGTGTAGAAACTTGTGAAGGCTTCCAAATTCAATCTGCAGTATGTGTTGAATCTCTTCCTAAATTTTCACTGCTAGCACATATTCTCCCGTAACACCCGTCAAAGGTCGACCACTTCTTTCTTCATCCCCCGAAGTTGAATTCATTATACCAACGATAAACGGTTCCCATGGAAGGGCCTTCATCCATGAATGCCATTTGAAGTCTATCGTACGATTCGTCCAGTTTCAGGCGACACTTGAAATCATCGAACATCATAGCGCGAAAATGTTACCAGCGCAGATCCATTTTTCAATGACACACGATAATTTAAATGCTAATGGTAGTGCGCATGGGTGGATGTCCGAAGTAAAATACCCCGGAGCGTCTTCAAACGGCAACGAAGGCGTATTCTGGGTGTTGCCGCGCCTGAACAGGGAGAGGGAATAAAGAGACTTATGAAGACAGACATATACAAGGAAGGCCGGGATGCATTTTCTTCGCCCAGTTAAAGAAGACCCCCGACACAATCCCGCGGATTTACGACATCACTGAGCTGCTGTGCATGCCTGGGGTGAAGATAGAGGCGTGGCGAGGCAGGCAAGGGCCTGCTCAATGCCACCGTTGTCAACGCTTCAGGCACTCCTCACACATGTGTCACCGCAAACAAGCGTGTGTGCGTTGTGGAGAGGAGCACGCAGCCAGTGATTGTCCGCGCCCTAGGGAGCAACCGCCGACATGTGCCAACTGTGGGGAGGCGCATACGGCTAACAACCCCAGATGCGCGGTGTTTCGACGCGAAATGCGCAACAAAAAAGCGGGGACCGTAGCTGTTACCGTAGGCGCCTCCCGGCAGACAGAGGCGGCCGTCCCGACCGACCAACCGGCCGGGCCGACTTCCCTGATGGCGCAGGCAAATGCACCAACGGAGAGAGGAGCTTCCCTCAAGAAAAAGAACCGCAGAAGGAAGCCAAAGAAAGCTGCACAAGTCGCACAGGCGCAAAAGTCAGCCGAAAACACCCAGACCGCAACCACTTCCGCACTCAAACAGAGTGAGGTGAAGAAAGCGGGCGTCCCTGCACAACAAGGAAGTCGCCCGGTGAAGCAAACGGCGGTTGTCGCGCACACACCGGCACCTATTGCTGGAGCGCCCGATGGCAACGCAATTGCTGTGTTAGACGTCGCTCTGGTTATCATGGAGGACGTATTGAGGGCCGTGCGGACAGGACAGAACACCTTGTCCGTACTACTGGGAGGAATGGCTCAGCTCATCCAATTAAGCTCTTAGAGTACTGCATTGGAACGCGGACGGCCTGTATCCAAAGGTCGCCCTGCTGAAGGTGCTGCTTAGAGAGCAAGACATCGACGTCTGCTTGGTGTCTGAGACGCACCTCAAGGAGTCTATCACGCTGCGAATCCCGAATTACCATATATACCGGAAAGATGAACGTTCTCCCCATGGAATGGCTTACCGTGGGTTGGCAGTGTTAGTCAAACGCCGCTTAGTCCACCAACCGATTGAGACAAACCAGTCGGAGTCAGTCCACAAAGGGGCCAGGCTATATGCCCTTGGAATAGACCTCCACGCGGGTAGGCAATCTATGCACATATATGCCGGCTACAGACCCCCGATTGGGAAGCTGGACCCAGCGGAGATAACCCGCTTAGTCGATACGGCGACTAACACACCTGTCCTGCTAGCCGGCGATCTAAACTGTAAACACACCGCATGGTGCGCCACGCACATTTGCCCGAACGGACGTCGGTTGTTGGACGATGCCGAGCGATGTGGCTATACCGTGCAGGGCCCCGAGGTGCCGACGCATTATCCGTATAGTGATGCGTCGATACCCGATGTCCTGGATATTATAGTTCACAAGAACTTGCACTGCCAGCCCACGCAAGAAGTTCTATTGGAGAGTATGTTCTCGGACCACCTACCGGTACTCGTGACGGTTCCAGCGACTCCACTTTCGGTCGTCCCACCAAGCCCGAGGCGTCTTATTGGATGGGCTCAGTTCACCGACACAGTAGACTCCAGGCTCCAGTCGTTCCCCATCTCCACTCCGGACGATGTGGAGCGACTTGCGACGCACATCACGGAGACCATCCGCACGGCCCTGGATGAGTCCTCCACTGAAACCAGAAAACGACAGAGTTACTCACCGCTTCCTGACACCATCAAGCGTAAGCTTGCGCGAAAGCGACAGCTACGCAAGTTGTGGCAGAGGACGAGGTGTCCAATAATAAAGGCTGAACTTTACCGTCTGACGACCCAAGTAAAGGACGATCTCGAATGCCATCGTGAGGAGAGTTGGCAGCGGCACGTCGAAGATGTCAGTGACGAGTGGAACGGCATCCATCGACTGTGCAGGCAACTAACAAAAACTCCGCCTCCAATTCGACCACTGAAGGCACACGATGGCACTCTACGATACCATGCAGCAGACCGCGCCGAAATATTCGCTGACCATCTCGAACGCCAGTTCCGTCCTAATGAAACCGAAGATGCTGCCCACGTTGAGATGGTACAAGAGTACCTACGGGGCTACTTTGCAACACCGATAGCTTCCGAGGACGACCCGATTGTCTTCACCCCGGGCGCTGTGCAGCGCGCGATCCTACGCACGAAGCTACGGAAGGCGCCCGGTACGGATCAAATCACCAACGACGCCTTGCGCCGGTTATCACCGCGAGCAATCGCGGTGTTAACACGACTGTATAATGGCATGGCCCGCACAGGTCACTTTCCGTCGATATATAGTGACGGACGCGTCATATTGCTGCCCAAGCCCGGGAAAAATGTGTTGAAACCGGAAAGTTATCGGCCTAACACTATTACCAACGCAGTCAAAAGTATTTGAACGCCTTCTGCTCAAACATCTCGCCCCACACATCGTTCCGCGTGACGAGCAGTATGGTTTTAGGGCGGAACACTCAACAACACTCCAACTATTGAGGGTACTGCATATGATGACCCAGGGCCTAAACCAGAAGGGGACCACGGTTGCAGTATTCCTCGATATGGAGAAGGCGTTCGACCGAGTTTGGCACGACGGTCTGCTGTACAAACTGGCGACGTCTAGCGCACCCAAACGCATAGTGCATATAGTGGCTTCCTTCTTAAATAACAGGCGGTTTCACGTATCGGTGGAAAAGAAAACATCCACTACGAGGAAAGTCCTAGCGGGTGTGCCGCAAGGGAGTTGCCTCTCCCCAGCATTGTACGCACGTTACACCGACGACATCCCAAAGACAGAAGAGTCAACTCTAGCGTTGTACGCTGACGACGCGGCGTATCTAACATATAACAAGAACGCTAGATACGCTGTGTTAAAAATGCAGCGCGCGCTCAATCTGCTTCCCGAGTGGCTCGACAAATGGAGGCTCTCGGTTAACGTGCGGAAAACTCAAGCAATGCTGGTGAGTCGCTCCGTCAAGAAGCCATCTTCGCTGTATCTGCATGGTGAGCAAATCGCCTGGCGCGAATCCGCGACCTATTTAGCCGTCGAAATCGACCGGCGACTCACCATGAAGAAACATGCAAATAAAATCATCGCGAGAACGAGATCGTCGCGCGCTTTGTTGCGTCCGGTGCTCTCCTCAAACCTGCCGCTAAACACCAAGCTCACCATATACAAGACGTATATACGATCCGGCCTTACATACGCGGCGCCCGCTTGGTACGCCCTGCTGAGCAAGGGAAACGCTGACAGGCTACAGCAACAGCAATCCATCTGCCTAAGGCAAATTACGAGCGCTCCGCGCTATGTAAAAAATGCCACCATCCAGAGGGATCTACATATGGAGAGCACGGACGCATTCATACGCCGGCTAACCATCAGCCTATTCGAACGTGCGGATGCGTCAGAATTGCGTCATATACGCGATCTGGCGCCTCTGCACTCGCGACCACCGGAAGGACGCCCTTACGCTCGCGAACTAATCACGAGCAACGCAAGCCGCGACGATCCACAATAACTAGGTAGATAGAATGCATCCCGGCCAAAAATGGCCAACACAACGCCCGGTATATTTTTATATACCGCGACAGATACCTCCGTAAAGAGAGCATATCTCGGGACGGAGTCCCCAGCCTCCGTGAGGAGGTTGTGAGATGACCGCGCACATATACAATTTGTGCACAGTCAAGAAATGCCCATGGCACGAAACAGAGCCTTAGAGCAGCAAGTGCCGTGTTGTATGTAACGCGTTTTAGCACAAATGACGGCGACGTCGGCTGAGCCATTGGATGATGGTGGGACATGACCATTTATCAAGCTTCGTATCGATCATTCCACCTTTTTCATACTCATGAAAATAACTCCACAAAATTCACATAGAATGAAAAAATATAAAAGGAAACCTTTTTTTTATATATATATATATATATATATATATATATATGGCAACAGTGTTGCTACTTTATGCCAGTGTGAAAGTCTTCAGTTTAAAACCATTTGAAAATTTGAATTCTATGTTCCAGCTTTAGAAACTGTGCTGCAAAAATACTTGGGAAGGGTACCTAGACCCAATCAACCCAATTTAAATACCATCCGTAAAACGATAGTGAGTTTTACAAGGTTTTCTTGATGAACTTATTCACGTCTTCCAAAAAGTGCATAAACGTGTTAGGTATATTTAAGTTTTTTCATTACTGTATAATTTCACTAGCACTTATGCTACAAAATACTATCGAAATTGTCACACAAAATTAATTTTATATTGAATTGTAAAAATTTCAAGTAAAACAACAATGTCACTCGTCAAAAGCGCGGGAAGAAGTCCCGAAATCATATTTATATGGTTTTCAAAGTAAGGACTGAGCGCCATAACTAAAGTTGGAAAAAAGGTAAAAGTACATTACAATATGTATAGTAGAAAAATTATATATTATATATACCTTGGATGCAGGGCTTTCAGCAGGGATGAAAGGTACACCGCTGATGTGGAATAGTGTGAATAAAGCGTTGGGAAAACTTCTTGGCTGTAAAACCTTGAGCCAGAAGGCACAGCTCGCTATACACAACTCAGTGCTGGTCCCAACGCTAACTTATAGAAGCGAGAACTGGGTATGGCAGAAAGAGCATGAAAGTAGGATAAACGCGACCGAAATGCGAGCGTTGCGCAAAATTTGCGGCGTAACGCTTGTAGACCGTATTCGCAATGATGTTAGAAACAGAGTTGGTAGTAAAGATAGCGTCGGTGTTAAAATAAAAAAGGACATGCTTCGTTGGTTCGGGCATGTCGAAATAATGCTGGATGAAAGAATGACGAAACAGATAGATATACAACGCAAAAATGGAGGGATGTAGAAACCGAGGAAGGTCAAGACTTACCTACCATGACCAAATTGGTCGTTTTCTATCAGAAGGTGATGTCAGGAGCCTTAGAAACCGGCAAGCGTGCATGAGAAGAGCAATGAATGCTAACTAAAGAAGCGAGTGAGATATGTAAGGATCTAGTCACGTAGTGCTCAGTTCTCTCTGCCTACCTCACATCACAAGTTAAAAATGGATACAATATGTTGTTATAGTACATTTGTACTTGAAATTTTTGCAATTTACTATAAAATTTGTCTGTGTCAATTTTGTAACATAAACACTAGTGAGATTGTACAGTAATGAAAAAAAAAACTCGAATATAACACGTTTATGCACTTTTTGGAAGACATCACTATGGTCTTACGAGTGGTATTTAAACTGCAGGATTGGGGCTTCCTAAGTTTTGCGTCACCCCGTTCCCCTGGGGTGATCGCTTCAGATGAAGTCTTTATAGCCTTCCCGGCTAAAGGTAGTCCCAGGGGGTGTTTTAGTCAGTGGAAATCTGACATAACCAGTTCATTCGCACGAAATGGTATCTTTCAAAAATTTCACCTCCTCCCTCCCTTTTTCCGGAGGGTGCCCCTCACGGAAGAATGACCAATGCACACCCGGGTGTGGGTTGGTCCTTCTTGTGTGGGTCTTCAAATTTCTTGGGCGAAAAACAAAAAAAAAAGGCTTCCTAAGTATTTTTCAGCACAGTTCCTGAAGCTGGAACATCTAGAATTAAGATTTTGAAATGGTTCTGATGAGTTGGCTATATGGGATAGATCCCTTTGCCTTTCCCTTCAGGTATAGAGAACCAAAAAAATTACAAAGTGTCATTGTCAACATTGTCATGTCATACGATACGATACCTGTCGTACTTTAGATAATAGGTATTAGTTTGTAGCACAGAGTACTTTATAGACAGAATTGTAAATTAGACACGAAAACAATTTCTTTCACCAATTTGATATCTGGTATTTCTTTGAATAAATAATATTATTCTCTTAACAAAATGCCGTCGTCATTTGTAGAACTGCGACCTGACCGACGGCTATTGGATCACGAGTTCGAAGGCTACAAGTTAAATTTACAAGCGCTTCCTCACTACACTCACGAACTTACGTCGCCGGTAGACAGAGTATACCCCGATGAAATCCAGTACTCTTTCATTCATGCGAAACTATTTGCGCTACATAATCACTTTGTACTGGATTATTGGGACTACTCCTTCAATTACTACTATATTGACGTGAAACAGCAAGTGCGATATGTTACTTTCGAAAACACTAACCGCACGTTTCAAAACACCGTTGTTTACGACATACCTGCTCACGTCGAACGACAGTCTGGACACTTTAATTTGTGTCTTACTTTTCCGTCTGCTAACTTGGCTGCTGTGAGCGATGGCACAGGGTACTTACATATTGTTGACACGGGCACAAGAAATAGACTTGGCAGAAATCAAAACTGGCAGACCCTCCATTCGAGTCTTGTGTTGGGGGAAGGTAAATATTTCATCATAATTTATTCAAGACTACAAGAAAAAAATGACAGGGAAATACTTCACTGCCTACTCCAATCTGTTGAACAGAATGAAAAGCATTTTAATACAATCCTGACATGGGTTACATTTGAAAATTGCAAACAAAACTGGAAACAATTAAGTTTGAAACAGCTGCAAGGCAAAGGTATAGTGCACTATGCAGCTATTGAGACTAGTTGTGCAGCTTTGTACATTGCTTCAGATAATGTTTTCAAATTTACATATGATTCAGTTAAAGAAATCAATGACCCACCAAAGAAGGAGCCCCAAAAAAAAATCTACACATGGCTGCAAACAACAGAAGACATTTCAATAACATTGAAGTTACAAAACAATTTCGATAAGAAGCTGTTACATGTGAATGTAGGCCCGCTCTCAATTAAAATCAGTTATGCTGGAAAGATATTTATTGATGGCATGCTTACAAACAAGGTAGACAGCGAGCTTACAACTTGGAACATACAAGAGAACGGCCAAGTAGACATTTTGTTAACTAAATCAAATAGTACCCTTTGGGAAGAACTTCTAGAAGGTGGGGATTGTAATGGAGAACAGATTATGGATGCCAGTTTGGTGGAGGAGGTACATAGCAGGCTGGCACACTTGTGTGCTGAGACTGAAGGGGCTACAGATCAGTCAGTGCCTGGGCTCTCCACACAAGAGCTGGAGGAGTGTGATGCTGCCTCTGAAGAGGATACTGTTTTAGGTAAGTGTATTGTTTAGCTAAGCTATTGGCTTTGAATTTATACACTGAACTTGCTGTCTGTGTCCCATACTCATTAGTTTTGAATATCTGCAGTGTGATGGTCAATGACACAAATAAAATTATTAGCATTTCTTACAGTGTATTAGATATTTACACTATGATAATGAAAGTATAGTAGGTCTGTAACAGTTTTTTTATACAATGTCAAGAGGCATACATCCCACCTGATGTGAAGCGGTTACTATAGCCTATGAACACTTGTAATATATTAAGCATCGCTCGTGCAGTGCCACCTCTGCTGCCAACACAGCAACTCCTTAGGAGCTTACTGGTGACCTCCCTCACACATAGGAACACAACCCTCCAGGGGATTGTTATTTGCCTGCAGTTTTCTGTGAAGCGGGAGGTACTTTCCCAGATAGGCTGCTTTGATGTGCCCTACCTCTCTTAAAAACACCCAGACCTAGACAAACGTACATATTCATACACACAAAGATTTGTCTTGTGTGCGGGTCAAAGTCGCATTATTAACTGCTGCGCCACCGAGCTCGTCAAAATACATACTTACATATCTACAATAAATTTGAGGCATGAACATTTCAGTCCAGTATGCATGTTAAAAATGTGTGTATGAGTCAACTCAATTGATGAACTACATGTTAAATCTACTTTAGCTGCCAGGTGCACAGCAGGAGTGCTGACTCTGTAAAATCGTTTTCACTCTGTTTTTAAACCTTTTGTTTTGTTAAAAACTTCAGGATGGATTTTCTTTTTTTTAAAAATGGAAATAAATTCCCTGAAGAATAATTTCAGCAGAAGTTAAAAAAAAATGAATTGAAAATGGGATATTTTCACTATAATCAACTATAGTTACTGACATGTTTTTTTATTGTATTGTAGTATATAAAATCAATGACATGTTGTATATGAAACTGTTTTTTTTTTCAGTGAGAATTGAAGAAACAAATCATGAAATAACCCACAGAATCCCACTCAGCGTCCACCAGTATCTATTCAGTATTAGAATGGAAACAAATGAAACTCCTGCAATAGCTCTCCGTCACGACGTAGATGCCTGTGTTTGGCAGCCATATGCTCAATTAGTTAACTCTAGCACTTGGCCAATGAAACATCAGGGTACGCTAATGGCATTTGGATATGTGCAATCATCTAAGCAAAATAGGAAATTTGTCACTTGTCCACCAAACTTCTCATACAGTGTGGTTTGTGAAGCATCCAGACACATTTTTATTTACCAAAACTCTAGTAACCAGGACTGTCAGCTGAGGAAGCGAACTGGTGGAGTGATGAAAAGTGTCAAAGTCGGCCAGCAGCACGTCTTTAATATTGATAAGTATGGTGAAGTGATAGGTATCAATGCAACCAATGAATTTTTATTTATATTGACTGACAAAAATTTTATTGCCATTGAAATTTTGTAGTATTTCAAACTTGGAAAATACACATGTACATGTAAATACAGACCGAAATAAATTTATCAAAAATGTAATATTTCATGTGAGTTTATTTTGAAAGCTAACTTTCTTTGTCGCTGTCGCTACCCAATAAACTTTCTTCTGATGAGTATCCCGTTGTAAAAAGTAGATTTTTTGGTCTTTTCTTTCTTTCAGCCTTTACTTCTTTCTGTATTTCCATCTCTTTTTGTTTTGCAATTTTTTCTGTCAGCAATGGCCGAGGTCTCTTTCTTGATTGCAAATCATCTGCAATATTTTGTTCTGCACTTGTACCTGCTTGTTTCAGATGACTATGATTAGACATATTTCTTTCTTTATTTTCATCACTAACAACACCATTTTTCTGTTCTTCTTCCTTGTAAGCAAATGTGTCCTCTGCAACAAAGAAATAACAAATTACTATTTACCATTTTCTAAACTTAATTTGACAATATTATTATGTTAATTACCTGGTGTGATTATTTCAAAATTATATGCATGGTCTTTGAGCACCACAAATATGATAGGGAACTCTACAATGCATTTGCCTGATAAGTTCTCTCCGAGAGACTCTGTTAGGTCCACTTCGAAAAACTTTTTTGCTGAACCTTTTACTTTTTCAGCTGAAAACATGGTGAATATTTAATACAATGCAATCAAATCAATATGTTACAAATGGAAATAAAATCCAAAACAAAGAGTAAAAAACATACCCCTAAGCAAAACTTTAACACCACTAAAACCTACAGATTTATAGTATGACAATGCTTTTGATCCCTCAAATGGAGTAGCTTCAGAGTGTATATATTTGTATAACAACTCAGATAATCTCTTCTTTTCTGAACATCTCTCGTCGACAAACTTGAGCGGTTCAGACTCCACATTTGGGAAAACCCATTCAACACGCCAGTTTATTATATTGGCTTTATAGTTATATCTAGTTGTGTTTACTACATGCCTTGAAAAATTCTGTGCCAGGAACTGCAATACGGTACCCCGCTTACGAGCTGCCATTTTCAGCTTATACAAATGCTGAAACAACATTAGTACATTTTATTGTGCAAATTTTCTTTCGTAACAACTATTGAATTGAAGATTATACCATAAATAATTAGTTATTATATCTATTACTTACAATACTATTACTTACTTACTTATGCAGGATGAAAGAATAACGAAGCAGATATACAATGCAAAAGTGGAAGGATGTAGGAGCTGAGGAAGGCCAAGACTTACCTACAATGACCAAATTGGTTGTGTTTTATCAGAAGGTGATGTCGGGAACCCTAGAAGCCGGTGAGCGTGCATGAGAAGAGCAATGAACGTTGGAGAAGCGAGTGAGTTATGTAAGGATCAAGTCTCGTGGCGCTCAGTTCTCTCTGCCTACCGCGCAAGGGATTTGGCATGAAGTTATAGATAGATAGACAATACTATTATTTACTTACAATAGGCAAATCCTTATCAATTCTTGTGAACCTTTTTTTCTCGTCATGTTTAACACCATACACAAATCGCGCACACTCCTCTAGCAGCCTGTAGTCACTCACGAGATCCGTATCTGTGAAATCCTTTATCCTGATGAACTTTGTACGATCCCTTATACCGTCGCATTCCAATTCTTTCTTATGAATCCGCACGCAATTCAAACAACACGTCTTCACTTCACATTTTGGACAAGTGTACATAGCTTTATTTGCCCCACAAACTTCGCAGTCTCCTAGTCTGGAAATATAAAGAATATATTGTGTTACGTTGCGTGCTAATTCTTTTGCAGTTTACTGCACGTACCTACTATTAATGTTTAAACACTGTTTGTCATGCTTACCTCGAGAATGGTTCCCTTACATCCTCAGATTCGGTATCAGTAGAAGACATGACTGTCTTAAATGTTACTCTACTGTACAAAATTAAACGTTTGCATTCAAAATGTAACACACTAATTTTAATAGTAATCTACTAGTGTCTTGCTAAAATATATGAATTAGTAAACAAATTTACCACTTCCACATAACCTACGTTTTACACAACTTTTATTTTCTATAAAATATTTGGTTATAAATCTGATTGAGGTTGAGGGTTTTACTTCTTCTTAGTAGTATCTATCGGCGCTCTGTCCGCCTCTGGGAGATTTCAGTCATCATGAATCACACACAAAAGATTTTTTTGAGCACATGAACAACTCCCGCAGCAGTCAAATTTGTATTCAAATAGAGAAATTTTGATTTTTGAAAACTGCTACGAAAAAAGAGTAGAAAAATCGGCCAAGTGCGAGTCGAACCCGCACACGAAGGGTTCCGTACCACTATCTATAAAAACGGCAAAAAAATCACGTTTGTTGTATGGGAGCTTCCTTAAATATTTATTTTATTTTAATTTAATTATTTATTCTTAAAGTGAATATATAACTAATTATTCTGTGAATATTTCAAGCGTCTACCTGTTGCCGTTATCAATATCGAGCAAAAAAATCACGTTTGTTGTATGGGAGCCCCCTTAAATATTTATTTTATTCTATATTTTAGTATTTGTTGTTATAGCGGCAACAGAAATACATCATCTGTGAAAATTTCAACTGTCTAACTATCACGGTTCGGGAGATACAGCCTGGTGACAGACGGACGGACGGACGGACGGACAGCGAAGTCTCAGTAATAGGGTTCCGTTTTACCCTTTGGGTACAGAACCCTAAAAAAAGAGAGAGAAAGGACTCTTTTATTACAAAGAAATATTTTCGGAACAAACTAAATTTGTAGACAACATGGTCCCTTCGTATATCACGAAATCATTACTGTATACATATAAGTACATACATTTTAACTGAATATTGTTTTAATTAAACTACCTTGTAAACTCAGAATACAGAATAAACCAGAAACCGCGAACACGCCCAAAACTGAAGCCATACAAACTACTCTCAAAGAGAGTAGTTTGACATTTGGACGACTAGTATATATTTGGCCACCGTGTCTCTTACGCGTAAAAATTTCTCGATAGTTTTTATTAAATAACGCTGTCTTGTGCAGTTCCCACCTGCAAGAACGCAGTTAGAAGCATAAAAAAACAAGAGGGGATCACATTTCATGTGTAACTAGCGCATTTATATCTCATTTTATTTAAATAATGAATTTCTTTTACTCGTTGATAGTGGTAAACAATTTGGGCGAGTCCATCTTGTTCATGTTGCCAGTTTTACTGGTTTCTTTTCCCTACTTTTTTTTATAAAGTTGACATTGATGAAATAAATAATAAATGCATGTTAAGTAATTAAAAAATAGTTTGATTAAGATAAAATATGTAAATACATTTATTTAATTTTAAGGTATTTACGATATGAGCCTATGCTTACATTATTTGAGGTTACTTTTAATATAAATATTGCCTGAAATAAATAATAATTATTGACTTAAAAATAATGATTGAAATATTATTAACTAATGTTTTTGGTATATAGTCTGCATATGTGAAATTGTGTAAATAGTAGTTTTTTACAAAAATGTTTTGTGTAAAACTATTCTAATTATTATATGTGGAATTTCAGTTCCCCACTGATGAAATTATAAAAGCAAAGAGCAAGACTTCTTCATTTGTCGAATCGTAAAAATGTATTGATTAGCTCAGAATCAAAACGGCAATATTATTAGTACAACAAAATGTACCTAAGTAAAGACATATTTTTTGTAAATTACTTGTGTTTTATTTTACTAAAACATTTATTTATGCATAACAGTATATTAATATAACATCTTTATTACATTTTTTTTTTTATTTTTACCCTAAAAGAGGCGAACTCTCACTAAGCTAGCAACACTGTACGGGTGGGAAGTATGAGGAGTGCGGAGCATTGCGAACTGTTTCTGGACACAGCGGACGGCATGTATTATCGGCTGTAGGCTCCTTCTGGTTTATTCTGTATTCTATCCTACCTATAACTTCACGCCAAATCCCTTACGGGGTAGGCAGAGAGAACCGAGCGCCACGCGACTCGATCATTACATACCTCACTCGCTTCTTTCACATTCATTGCTCTTTTCATGCACGCTCGTTTCTAGGGCTCCTGACATCACCTTCTGATAGAACACGACCAATCTGATCATGATAGGTAAGTCTTGGCCTTCCTCGGCTCCTACATCCTTCCACTTTTGCATTGTATATCTGCTTCGTCATTCTTTCATCCTGCATTCTTTCTACATGTCCGAACCAACGGAGCATGCCACTTCTTATTTTAACACCGACGCTCTCTTTCAGACCAACTCTGCTTCTAACCTCATCATTGCGGATACGGTCTGCAAGCGTTACACCACAGATTTTGCGCAACGCTCGCATTTCAACCGCGTTTATCCTACTTTCATGCTCTCTCTGCCATACCCAGCTCTCGCTTCCATAAGTAAGCGTTGGGACCAGCACTGCATTGTGTATAGCCAGCTGCGCCTTCTGGCTCAGGTTTTTACTGCCAAGAAGTTTTCCCAACGCTCCATTCACACTATTCCCAGCACTCACTCGCCTTTCCACATCTGCGGTGTACCTTCCATCCCTGCTGAAAGCGCATCCAAGATATACAAACTCATTCACTTGTTCCAACACTTCATCATCTACCGTAATTCTTACATTGGTTCTGGTTTCTTCTCTTTCAAATACCATAATCTTTGTTTTCTTCGCATTCAATAGTAAGCCTTCCTTCATACATTCGTCTTTCATCATTGTGACTAGTGTTTGCAGCTCAGATGGTGTTTCTGCTAACAGGACAGCATCATCTGCATACAGCAGACAGTTCACCACAAGGTCACCCATGCGTAATCCTACATTCGTCGATCTTATTCTCTGTAGACAACTATCGAGATACAGAATAAACAGCCTAGCAGACAACA
Organism: Pyralis farinalis; assembly: GCA_947507595.1. Classification (NCBI taxonomy): domain Eukaryota; kingdom Metazoa; phylum Arthropoda; class Insecta; order Lepidoptera; family Pyralidae; genus Pyralis; species Pyralis farinalis. The sequence goes on along the minus strand of OX382261.1, from coordinate 1,226,898 downwards.
TGCAACCCTGTTTGACACCAATTTTGACATCAAACCAGGGTGACATGTTGCCATCTATTCGCACACATGCTGAGCAATCCTTGTAGGTGGACTGCACAGCACGCAGCAGTGAGCCGTCAATCCCATATCTCGGCAATATGCACCACAGTTCCTTTCGCACAACCCTATCAAATGCCTTCTCAAGATCCACAAAACCGCAGAAAACCTTCTGGTCTGTGGCCAGATGCTTCTCTACGATATTGCGGAGCGAGAAAACTTGATCCGTACATCCCCTTCCATTTCGGAATCCTCCTTGTGCCTCCCACAGCATTTCGTCAGATTTCATCCTCATTCTCCTTTCAATTATCTTTCCATATACTTTTGCTGCTAAGCTGATCAAACTGATGGCCCTATAGTTGGCGCAGTCCATGCGTGATCCCTTGCCTTTATACAAGGGTACGATGACTGCGCGTCCCCAGTCCATTGGGACCCTTCCAGTTCTCCAGCAAAGGTTGCATAAGTACCAGAAGGCGTCCCGGACGTAAGTGCCACCTAGTTTGATCATCTCAGCTGCAATCATATCAATTCCCGCAGACTTTCCATTTTTCAAACTTCGTATCGACCATTCTATCTCATCCATAGTTATACCTTCATCGGACGCCGTCAACGCGGAGTGAGCATCAGACTCACTCTCATTGTCAGCGTCCGAGGCATATTCGTACATTTCTTCAAAATATTCACTCCACCGTTCTAACACTTCCTGAGTGTTTGCAAGAATGATACCAGCTTTAGACTTAATCTTGTTCATACTGGATGCCGACGAACCACCCCGAGACTTCTTTACCTCTCTCTGCAAAAGAGTTTGGTATTTGCCTCGAAGTTTCTCGTTAGCCTCTCTTCCTCATTCATAATTTGTCTTTCACGCTTCTCTTTCACTAAAGCCTTGGTTTCATTCTTGCATTGACGGTACATTTCTTTCTTCTTCTCTCTCATACTTTCATTTAAGGGCAAAGATGATACATAATCCAGCCACGCTTTCCTCTTTCTTGCTACGGAGTATTCAACCTCCGCATCCCACCAGGCATCCCCTTTCAATGTTTTATGCCTCTTTGCGCATCCACATGCTTCTTTTGCACTATCCACCATACTTTCTTTCAGAACTTTCCAGCAATCATCCACATCTGTGCCGGAAAGACTTGCATTTGCAAGTCTTTCGCTTACCAGATGTACATACATTCTCCTTACACTTTCATCTTGCAATTTTTCACTCCTTATCCTTTCATGATCTCCGAAAGGGATACGCACTCGCCAATGCCTCCACTTCTTGAAAAGTCCCACAAACCGGCTTACCACCAGGTAGTGGTCCGTTTCAAGAGTGGGACCTCTAAAGGCTCTTGTATCCATTATAATATTTCGGAGACGTCTATCAATTATAATCAAATCAATCACACTTTTTTGGTCATTCCGTCTCCATGTATACGTGTGAATATCCTTGTGACGAAATAAAGTATTCGACACGAGGAGGTTTCGTTCCATACATAAATCTAGAATCGACTTACCTGCTTCGTTCACTCTCTTATCTCCATAGGGACCAAGAGCAGCTTCATAGCCGTCTCGTTTGGTCCCAACCCATCCATTCAAATCTCCACACATAATCACTCTTTCATTCCCTTCAGCTAAATCCAGAACATCCCTCACAGACTCCCAAAACTTCTCTAGTTCTTGGGCACACGCTGAGCTTACGGGAGCGTATGCTGCAACCAGAAATACTCGCGTGATGCCCAGTTTTATACGAACCCAGAGAAGTCTAGGCCCTACCAAACAGTAATCTTTCACACCAGGGGCTAAGCGAGAGTTAGTATGACACCTACACCAGCACTGGCATGATCGTCCCGGTCTACACCAGACCATAGGGCCATCATCCCATCGGGCAGATCATCGGTGTCGCTCCCCTTGCGCTTAGTCTCTGTCACACACAAAGCATCTAAGCGTCTCTCATTCATTACGTCCATCAGCTCATTCATCTTATCACTCAGTCCACCTCTCACATTCCACGTGCCTATGCAGCACTCGGCTCTCTTCGACCCGCCGGATTTGGCGCTGCGTGGTGGGTGGCGGCCCCCACCGCCGCATGCACCTATGTTCGCACCGACGGGGGCGGATCGGTGCGCGTCGCCTCCGGGGGACGCCCTAATCCGCACATCGGTGCGTTTTCGGTCCAGAATTGCAATCTACTCGATTGGCAGGGGTCGCGAACGAGCACGCTTCTGGCACATGACCCCCTTCTTATATTCTGTATTCTGAGCTTGTAAAAGTATTATACCACATAATATATATTTAGAAGAAATAGAAAATATATTCATATTTTTTTGTATTATAATTACTGCTCTCGGTTCTCTCTGCCTACCCCATTATACCCATAACTCGAGTATAAAATAGGTACCTATCCATATTCATCATATAAACTATATTTATATTTATTTATTGCCCCTAGCGGGATTCGAACCCACGACCGCTGACGTGTCAGGCAGGTTCACTAGCTACCACACTAACGGCCAGTTACACAAAAAACATTTTAAGTTAATGAGACATTAAATCTCATGCTGCCCTTGTCTAATTAAGGAAGAACAATAGAGATAGCTATAGACTTAATTTAGCCTTATCTTTAAAATGGTTTACGTGTTGTCACAACTATAATGCAAACATAGTCACAGCCACAGCTTATTTATTTATCTGACGTGTCGTGATGCGACGCGCCAGAACGGAATCGTTTTCATACATACTCGTACATTGTTTCATATATTTTTAGATTCATATTTTTATGTTGTGACTCAAAATCAAAATCCGCCTGTAATGTTGAAAGTAATTAAAACTAACCTACCTATTCTATTCTTTAAATTCATCCAAATAAGTACGTATTTATATGTACTATACTACCTATATTAAAAGAGTTTCATTATGTAGGTAGGTACTTGCCTTTCTTCATAAACAGGTAAACTAAAAAATGACAGGTTTTTATTCCTTTTATTTGATAAACAACCACCAACTTCACAAAAATGTCGGGCCGACATTTATATTATTTAAATTTAAAATCACACAAATTAGGTACTATTTACAATAATTGAAACCACACAAATGTCAATCAACTTATAATAATTAACAACGTAATATTTACAGTCATTATTCACTATATTTACAGTATTATCACAGAATTATAGTTAATAGTATTATAGTAGTTCGATGTTTATAGTATTCGAATGATTATTTATAGTATTAGAATTATAGTAGTTCGATGTATTTTAATTGTATGAATTACGAGTGCACAACGAGCGAACGAGCGTGCAATAGGTAGCGCTTGCGACAGCCCGCTGCCTTTTGTGACGCCGGCGACACACCGCTCGGTAGGTAAATATCGCGCGCAAGTACATGGAGTGACGGAGGCCTGGCGTTACTGAATTGTGTACCCTATCGTAATTGAATAAAATATATTTTTGCCATTCGTGTATACTGAATTTGTTAAAAATTTCGGAAATCATATAATTAAAATGTATCCGTCCAATTGGAAACTTTTAATATAATTCTTTGATGCATATTCTATGTAGCTATGTATGCCAAAAAACGCCAATGAGTTAAAGGAGGATCTGTGGATATGGTCCTAAATCTTTCGCGTACAATTGGCTCTCAATTGAAAAAGGAAGACATTAAAAACGTATTCAGAGTACGTGTAAAGAAGGAAAGGATACAAAATTATAGAGACCTCATCAACCATTTAAAAAAATGACGTTCATAAGTTGTGTAAGGCATTTAATATAAAACAAAAAATCGGCCAAGTGCGAGTAGGACTCGCGCACGAAGGGTTCCGTACCATTATCTATAAAAAAAAAACACGTTTGTTGTATGGGAGCCCCCCTTAAATATTTGTTTTATTTTAATTTAATTATTTATTCTTAAAGTGAATACATAACTAAATATTCTGTGAATATTTCAAGCGTCTACCTGTTGCCGTTATCAATATCAAGCAAAAATGAGCAAAAAATTCACGTTTGTTGTATGGGAGTCCCCTTAAATATTTACTTTATTCTAGTTTTTAGTATTTGTTGTTATAGCGGCAATAGAAGTACATCATCTGTGAAAATTTCAACTGTCTAACTATCACGGTTCAAGAGATACAGCCTGGTGACAGACGGACAGACGGACAGCGGAGCCTCAGTAATAGGGTTCCGTTTTACCCTTTGGGTACGGAACCCTAAAAAACCAACTTGTGTGCTAAACAACTTGGACTTGAGACATGGGAAGTCACCCCCGTGTTAGTTACGGAGCAACTGATAACAAAAGCGGCTCGTTTGTATTTTCTGGCACGTGACCTCGTCAAGGACAACTTTTTCAAATTCTGTTGGAGCATATGGGAAAGTTTACATCAGAAAAAATGAAAACTCGCCTATAATTCAAATTAAAAGTGAATTACAAATTCAAGATATAAGGAACACCAAATAAATATTTTTGGTTGCGTTAATTACTTTTTTCATCGACTTTCTTCATGTATTAGACACGAACTTTCTTATTTATATTTCCGTCTGTTTCTTAAATTGTATCATTTATTTTAATACACTAAGACATTCCACACTTATACAGATATATTTGTACTAAAATATATTATATATTATGTACACATGTTTTCTTCTAGAACAAAATCATCAGTTGACCTATATAATCATGTTTGCAATTAATCTATCTTCCTCAAATATCCATGTTATCAACTAAAAAAAACTGACTTCACATACCTCCTACATGTTTATGCTGCATCTATAGATATACTTTCGACAAATGGATGATATGACCCAAACCTTAAATGACATAAACATTGTAACTGTAGCAAAGAGTATCGAATGTAACTATTGCGATCTGTCAAAAAACATACGTATAAATAAAAATGATTTTACTTTATTGACCCAGAACATAAGAAGTATATATTGCAACTTTGGTGACTTTATAGCAAACTAGAACTTTCTTCCCTTTGACACAGTTTTAATTGTCCTTACCATTGACTGTGATAAGGCTTTAAAGTATTTACTGGATCAACATTTGTCTGAATTACTTTGTTGTGACGACCCAATTCTAGTGACCGAATGTTTGATAGAAAAGCTAAGCAACTCCATTCAAATTAATACCAATATTAGACCCTAAAAGCAAACGAATATTGAAACCATTACTCCTGGCATTCTAGGATGCATTAAAAATCGCAATAGATTACAAAAAGAGGTAAAAATGACACGCATAATAAAACAAAAAAAATAATACTTACATGCGATATAGAAATTATTGAAATAATTTAATAAAAAAATTAATAAGGAATTATGAAAGAGAATTAATTTGCTAAATCTACTAAAAACAATAAGATATTATAGAAAAATATAAAATGACCTAGAAGAAGTAAACAGCATTTTTATGAGCCTTAAATCTGATAGTGCTCCCGCTTGTGATAAAGTAACTACCAAATATCTAAAATATGTTATAAATGAAATTATTCCCATAATTGCTCATTTGCCTAACCTTTGTATCAAACATGGTATTTTTCCTGACCATCCTAATCACTTAATAATTACACCGGTCTACAAGGTAGATGGGTGATAGAGACGACTTAAGTAATTATAGATCGACTAGCTTATGCCCGCGGCTTCGCAGGAGTAGATTTTGGAATTTCAGCAGTTTTACTTACTTTATTTTACTTCTTATTTTTTAGTATAGTCGGCATTAAATAGTTAGTAGTATCAAATATCCTTATTTGTGTAGTACATAATGAAGATAGAATTAAGATTTTCAAATGGTTCTAAACTGATGATTTGGCTGTATGGGCTAGATCCCTTTGCCTTTCCCCTCGGGGATAAAAAGAACCAAAAAAAAATCAAACTACTGTCACTGTCATAGTCACACTGTCACTCGAACAACATTACAACAATCACAAATAATTGCAATTTTAAAATTACCGTTTCATACGCAAATTGCAATGTGAAATATACCTATACATTATTACGATAGTAATATAAATTTATAACAGATATTGTTACAAAATGGGAACTGTTCAAGAATACTATAGGGATTGACATTAAAATTTGAAATAAGTTGATAATATTTATTATTTAATTAGCAATGGGGTCTGCAGATCTTCAAGGTGATGATTGGGAGCTACAATGCTCAGACGATGAACTATCAAAAACAGGGATTTTCATTGGTAAAAACTGGATGCCGGAGCCTGCAGAGTTAGAGGAACTTTATAAAAATATCGACAAAAGTGGGACGTTAAACCTGGAATGGAAATGTCCAGGTAGGCGGGCACCTTCACCTATTCCTGTAAGCAAGGCTAATCAGCCTGTGATGCCTGTATCGCCCGTCAGGGAAGAGAAATCAGACTTTGATTTCATGGACGAAGTCAATTCTCTGAATCTTCGAGTACGGCGTGAAGGGGAAGACACTCTGAGAGGATCGGCAAAGAAAAAGACGACTTCATTTGATGGAATTTTATCGAATATGATACGACATAAAAGGATAGAGCAGATGGAGAAGCAGGCAAACACTTCAACATCCAGCTCGCCTTCCACCAACACTACTTGACCGGTCCAAATGGTAGAAATAGTAGGTTTCATACTTGAACCAACAGAGAAAGAGTAGGTACCTACTGGAACCTAAAAATGGAGTATTACCTGCATTGATCATGTACATACATTGTATATATTTTAATTGTATTAATTAGCGATGTATTAACTTGATTTATCAATGCAGGTTAACATACATCCAGATATTTCAAATCAATCCAAATGAGATATATACTGATAGATATTCTAACTTTATGCAGTGTTTGTTTGATAAGTGTTTACTGTATTGTGCATGATTTGGTCATTCGAGGGCCTACAAATCTTTTTGAAATTAAATTTTAATGTTCATTATATGGACCCAGTAAGTACTCTGATGTAAACTCGCTTTCAGTGAGCCCATTGATTATTTAATTTTTAAAATATCTCAAGGCCAATGTATGCAATAGATGGAAAATGTCCACACTGTGTTTCATTACAACATAACGTAATTTTACATAATGCACACTAATCTGCTATGATTTGAAACATTTACATTAAAAATATAAATATAAAATGGTCATTAATTTGCATGAATTTACTTTTTTATTTCTTTACAACACTGTATGTTGTTGGGACTTGTGACCTAGCAAATAAGTTTTACGTAGTAAATAAGTGCCTAGCAATAACCATTCATCTAATGGATGCATCATGCATCATATTTATACTAGCGGACCTGCCAGGTCATAATATCCTGCCTGAAAATAAAACAAAATATCATCAAAATCAGGCCAGCCATGTAGGATCATTGACATACAGAGGAGTTATATATATTTTTAGTGAGAAAACTCGAGGCTTGACGGGTTAATGATTCATATAATTAATATTGATAACAATTTTATAAAAAAATATTATTTTTGTATAATATCTATTAAAACATCAGTTATTTATCTTGTCAAAATTCACCATTTGATCATGAAAATATGGTTAGTAAAAATATTATATACATATATACGAGTATAAGCACCATATTCCCATATTTGGTAACAGAAAATATATCTAATATATAAATTAACATATAATTATGAAATATTACATAATTTTTAAGAATTGACTAAACAATAATAGCATAAGATCCAGAAAAACATTTCTTTAATACTAAGTTACGGAAAAACTAAATGTCATGTCAAGTTACAAATGATTTTGAAATGATGGGCTTACAATGGCAGTGTTACAAAATCAGAATCATATCTATGCAAGTGCTGAGAGAAAATTATTGTATTAATTATATGTATATTGTAATGTACTTAAACTTCAAGAAGGTATGTAACGCACTTAATGCGCTGGTGGCATTGAATATACCACGAGTATATACCATAGAAGATGGTAAAGAAGAATTAATCATGCAACTGAGTGCTAACATCAAATTGCAGTAAAGTAGAACATAGAAGTGTGTTTACATTACTTCCTCCAAAAAGTGGCAGAGAAAATTGTTAGGCAATTATCTATATATATTTATTGTTATCTCCATTGGTATATGTTCTAAAATTCATATGACATTGTTCTGAGTTGCAATAATTTTGTGTGCTCTTCGAGTGCATCTAAATTATTATATATTGCCGTGTCAGTGTCATATTGTCGCTGTGTATAAGCATCTTAAATAAATATGTGGAAAATATGCCATTAGATTTTGCTTTAATTGAATTCATTAACATAGACCAGTGTTATGTGTTACCATTCTATATCCTATCATGTCCATAATGTTTACTCTGCAAATCATATTATATTTAAAAAATACAATAAGATTATATCCATGAGCAGAGGCGGCCTTACCCATAGCGAGGCTCCGTCCGGCAGGTCTTTGCGAGGCCTAAATACCGATCTTCAAGTGTTTCGAGGCGCGATATTCAATATTCAAGTACTACATAATGAATTTTTCAATTATATTTTGAATTAATGAATTAGTTAACTAACTTTATTTTAATTTACCGTTATGTTAGAACCTTAATAAGTTTATTAACCCTTCGAAACCCGGGTGGTCGTATACGACCGTGAAATGTATGGGAAAACGTATATAACGGTTTCTGACTGCTCAAGGATCAAAATCAGAAGTAATAAATAAAAAAAAATATGTATAAAAAGCTATAGTTGATGAGCACTTTTTATTAAACAAACGAACTGTTACATACAGTTTATGTACTATTACGGGCACAAACACAAGTCGACAAAAACAAACATCAAGTAAACGTAATGAGAGCGGGCCGCCGACTGGCGGGCGGAACGCGGTCTCTCATGTCGGTAGAGCCTAAAGGAGCGCACCGCGCATGCGCTGCGCGGGCGCGAGTAGGGTGCGGGACGAGGTACGGCTCCGCGAAGTGCGCGGACGAGCTGCGCGTTATAGTTCTCCCCCTCTAACCCCTAACAATGCGTCCCCGCGCTGGGGTTAGCCTTCTTACGTGGTCTTCCCCTTCTCCTCTTTTCCTGTACGGGAGCTGTCGCGTGGCCAACGAAAGGTGTCAGACACGAAACGTGATACTTGCCTAAGATCGTACCGTCGGGAACGCGCTCCAGAATATAAGTTGACGCGCTGGTTACATTTTGTATCATATACGGACCGTCGCGGCGAGGGATGAATTTAGGAGTTTGCCCCTTCCCCGTATCATTCAGACCCTGCGTTTTGAGTAGTACGAGGTCACCTACCTGGTATTCCGGTGCAGGTCTGCGCCCCGCATCTGCGTGACTCTTCTGGGTTTCCTGGGCCTTCTCGTAAGCGTCCCTAGCGTCCACAAGAGCGGTGGACAACTCCTTGAGATAAGGAGTCAAAGCTGTTGTACGGTCGCCATCGACAATGGCGCGCATATCCGATGCAATGTCAGCGGGTGCCCTTATCTCGCGTCCAAAGTTTAAATAAGCGGGCGTATGCCCCGTGCCTGACGACACTGCAGAGTTCATCGCGAAGCGAATTGCCGGGATATGGACGTCCCACCGGTTGTGATCTCTGCCGACCAGTATGGCAAGCTGCGGCTTCAGGTCGCGATTTTTGCGCTCAACCGGATTAGCCTCCGGGTGATAGTAAGAAGTCAGCGACTGCGTAATGCCCATAACGTGGCAAGTCTGTTGCATGATCTCGCTCACGAATTGGACACCGTTGTCACTTACCAGCCTCCTGGGGACTCCATAACGCAATAGGACCTCCGAAACCATGGTCTTTGCGCACTCCTCAGCCGTCGCAGTCCTCAGTGCGAACAATTCTACCCACCGAGTACAGGTATCCTCCAGAATGAGGATCCACTTGTTCCCGTCTGCAGTTTCTGGTAGTGGACCGAACAGATCCACTGCCAGTACCTCGAAGCGGCGAGCCATCGCGGGTACCTGCACCAGCCCCGCTGGCTTCCTCGTGTCGGCTTTGTATCGTTGACAAGGCACGCAGTTTTTAATGTATCCACTTACATAAGAACGCATCCCCGGCCAATAATACTTGGACAGCAAGCGTTGCAAGGTACGCTCGACGCCGAAATGACCAGCGGTCGGCGCATCGTGGTACTCTGCGAGAATTTTACCACGTTCCCCCTCCGGAACTACGAGACTAGCGTTGTCATCACCTTCATTCTCAGGCCCGTGCCTGTACAGAATGCCATCATCGAGGAGGTAACCCTTGCCTGCCCAGGCCCTCCCCCTAAACGGATCGTCGGACTCGAGGGCGTCAACGATCTTACGTACCTCCGGGTCCAGCAGCTGCCCCTCTCGGATCTCGTGGGTACTGCGTGCCGGAACGTCAACCACTGCCGTGCACAGGTCGCACTCCACGTCGTCCACGCACTGCGGGCGGGAGAGTGTATCTGCTAGGACGTTTGACTTACCCGGTGTATATTCGATCCTAAGGTTGTATTCTTGCAGGCTCAGCGCCCACCTGGCCAGGCGACCGCTGGGTGACTTGACACTCATCAGCCATCTAAGAGGCTGATGGTCGGACTTAATAACCACCTCTGCTCCATCTATGTAGCCGCGAAACCTTGAGACAGCCCATACGACAGCTAAGGCCTCCCTTTCTGTCGTATTGTAGTTCCTCTCAGCGGCGGTGAGTAGACGGCTGGCGTACTCAACCGGGCGCTCATCATCTCCCTCCCCCTGGAGGAGAGCTGCCCCAAGAGCGTAAGCGCTGCTGTCGGTCCTGAGGGCAAACGGCATACTCTCGTCTGCCTGTCGCAGGATCGGCGCCGACGTCAGCAAAGACTTAATGTGCTCAAAAGCCTTTTGTTGATCAGAGTTCCAATGCCAGATACTTGCCTTCTTCAGCAACGTCGTCAAAGGCCGAGCAACCTCGGCGTAATTGGGGACAAACCGCCTAAACCAGCTCGAGGTCTGCAGAAAGCACTTCACATGTTTGACATTATCAGGAGCAGGCATCTCTGCTATTGCAGAGGTCTTACCGGGGTCTACATGTATACCCCCTGGGACGATAACGTGTCCTAAAAACTTCACCGAATCTCTCGCGAAATAACTCTTCTCGCGGTTCACTCTTAAGTTGAACATAGCGAGTCTATCAAATACCGCCTTCAAGTCCTCGAGGTGCCGCTCGAAGGACTCCTGTGATAAGACCAACAAATCATCCAAATAGGCTACCAGCGTGATACCCGGGAGGTTAGACTTGAACCTGTCAATTAAACGCTGGAAGGTCGCTCCAGAGTTACGCAAGCCCATGGGCATGCGTTTAAACCTGAAGGTTCCAAGCGGCGTGGTGAATGCGGTCTTGTCCCTGTCGTCTGGATCTACACTCACCTGGAAATACCCAGAGCGAAGGTCTAAAGAAGTCATATACCTGGAGGTCTTCGCAGCGTGGAGTATGTCCTCGATCCTGGGAAGAGGGTAGCGGTCCGGCTCCGTCACTGCATTGAGCTTGCGATAGTCGATGCACAGCCTATAGCTCCCATCCTTCTTCTTTACCAGGACGACGTTGGATGCCCACGGCGACTCGCATTCCTCAATGACATCAGCCTCGAGTAACGTCTCCAGTTCCGTCTGTAGCGCCTCCCTCTTGGACGGCGATAGTCTGTAGGGTGAAGACGCGAGAGGCTCCTGGTCTGCACTTACCTTTATTTTGTGGGTGGCGAAGTCTGTGGCAGGCCCCGCCAAAGCAAACTGTCCCTCTCTGCTAGTTAAGAACTTATTAAGGGCTACCCTGTACTCTGGTGCCAGCCCAGCGCCTTCCCCTTCGCGCAGACAGACGTCGGAAGCCTCCGCTTGCATCAACTCTGCACCGTTTAACACATAGGAATGGACAAAAGGGAACCTTGCTACAGGGTCTGACGAGAAGTGCCAGGTATCCTTTGCTATGTCTAACACAATCCCCGCACTCGCAATAAAATCGCGGCCTAGCAGGGTCCTGGTCTCGTCACCAGGAAACACCATAAAATCGATGGTGACCTCCTTGTCACCGATAATGACTGGTACCGATGCGGCGAGTACCGTTCTAGATTGTCGCGACCCGTCGGCGAGTCCGATGGTACGGTCTATTTCTCTAAATGACACTCCATTCTGAATTAAAATCGAATGAAGAGATGGGCTTGCTACGCAGTGACTAGCCCCAGTGTCGAGAATGGCTACACCTACCCTACCTACGATCCCTATTTCTACCATCGGGTGCGTGACACTTTCGCTCACTAAAGTATTAAAATCCGCCGATTTTACGTTTTTACATTTATCACATTTCGATCTAATCACCCCTGGCTGGCCACAACCATAGCAACGTATCGAAGTATCGTTCCTACGTCGACCGCGGGGAACTTTCGTATCATTCGAGTTAACATCGAGTTTAGCGTCGGTAGTAGTAGACGAACCACTAGTACGGGCCGCGTTCGTACCTCGCCCGAGTTCGCGCGAGTTTGTCGCGGCGGTCGCGCTTTCGTTTCGTTCGCTCGAGTTACTTACAACAGTAATACCTATTCGTTTCTTTACATCACTATTGCTACTATTAATATTAGAGCTTCTACACACTGATTCCGATATGGCGTCTTCAACAATTCGACACTTCTCTACTAAATCATCGACACTACATATTGAGTCACGTAATACGCGTTTTCGTACACGTCTGTTCATCAAACCGTATATAATGTCTACCTGAGCAGCATCTGGGAGCTTGTATGGGAGCCGAGCGATGCACGCGCGCACCCTGCACGCGAAGACTTCTGCACGCTCACCATCACTTTGCTCGGACGCGAACATATCACGAAACAGTTTAAAACCTGGTCGAGGGGCGCCGTACACTGCACGTAGACGCGCCACGGCGTCCTGCCACGTCGCGACACTAGCGCGGGCGCCGCGCCACCACACGGCGGCGGCACCTTCCAGCAGCATGGGGAGGCCACGCAGCGCGTGAGCGTCGGACACGTCGGCGCACTCCTTGTACACCTCCACAGCATCGACAAACGCTTCCAGCACCTCCGGGTCCTGCGAGTCACCACTGTAGCGCGCGGTGCACCGGGCGAAGTTTCCTCCTGACGCGCCGGCGTAAGCAGTCGTCACCGTCGTCGCAAGTCCCGGCGATGTTAGCGGCACCGACGCCGCAGTCGGCGTCGAAGCGGCTGGATTCCTCGGTTGCTGCATTCCACGCAACGCCTCCATGAGAGTCCGATTCGTCTCCGCCTGTGCGCGGACGAAAGTCTCCATCATTGAAGACATCAGCCTTTCCGGATCACACACGAAAGGGCTGGCGTAAGTGCGGCTTTTGTCTTGGTCGGCGGCGGCGGCGGCGACAGCGTTGAGGCGACTAGCAGCAGCGGCGCCGCCGTAGTTGTGCGGTTCCGCGGCCTGAAAATCCTCTGAGCCACTGCCTTCCTCGTTTATGTCGTCTGCCCCTGAAGCTAGCTCTTCCGCAGAGCGGGCAGTGCGGGTCGTTCGTTTTGGCGGCATCGTTAGCGGGAAACGATAACACTAACACTGTACTGTGTGGCTCGGCCTCTAGTTGGTGCGCCAGTATAAAAAGCTATAGTTGATGAGCACTTTTTATTAAACAAACGAACTGTTACATACAGTTTATGTACTATTACGGGCACAAACACAAGTCGACAAAAACAAACATCAAGTAAACGTAATGAGAGCGGGCCGCCGACTGGCGGGCGGAACGCGGTCTCTCATGTCGGTAGAGCCTAAAGGAGCGCACCGCGCATGCGCTGCGCGGGCGCGAGTAGGGTGCGGGACGAGGTACGGCTCCGCGAAGTGCGCGGACGAGCTGCGCGTTATATATGTAGTTAAAAAAAAATATATTTTTTTAAAATTTGCTTGGGTTGTTTCGCGGGGCCCCTGCAAGGGCGAGGCCCCGGGCGATTGCCCTGTTCGCCACCCCCTAAGGCCGCCGCTGTCCATGAGGGCCCAATGGCAACAAAAGAATTTTTATATTTTATATCCAATTTAGGGGGTCATGTGACAGAAGTTGGTTGTAGTGACTCCTGCCAATCTGGCCCGAAAGGCCACCGATGTGCGCCGTCGCCACGTTCCGTGCGAATACATGTTTATTGCCGTTTACGTGCCACGAAACGCCAATCTAGGCGGGACGAGGAGAGCCGAGTGCCGTATAGGCATGTAATTAAGAGATTGATTTAAAGATAAGATGAATGAACTGATATATGTAACGTAAACATGAGAAAGACGGCTGGTCACAATGAGATTATCGGTGTTAAGAAGAGTAATACTTGGTTGATTCGTACACGTAGGAGGAATGCAAGAGGAAAGAATGACGAAGCAGGAACGAACAAGCCGAAAGTAAGTATGTATGTAAGTAAAGATTTAGATGCAGACATGACCTAGACTCACCTAGTACGACCTTATCAATAGGTGTTGTGATAAGCCAAAAACCGGCGAGCGTGCATGAATAGAGCTCTGAATGTTAACGAAGCGAGAAAGTGTGTAAGGACCGTGTCATGTGCCGCTCGGTTCTCTCTGCCTGCCCCGCAAGGGACTTAACGTGAAGTTAAACATAGACATTGTATCTAATCTGGAATTTGAAATAAACTCTCGAACGACGGTGGTAGGGCCATGCAGGTTTAATATTCGTACCCTACGGCTAAACGAAACACTATTAAATTCAATTCATATTGACAAATGAATAGTCAGTCTTATGAAACTTTAGTAGTACTTCGATATTCGAATGGATTATATTTGGATTTAGAGAGAGTTAACATACGATCGCAAAATACACAAATCACATTCTGCAAATGTTGTTTGAAATTGAATGAAATAGGGCTTCCAAAAGGAGATTTAATACATTACACGTTGTATGTGTGTATCTTTTTCATATGATCAAGGATATACTGGCATTCTTTGACGCTCGAGCAGCTAACCGATCCATCGTAATTTGATAGCTGTTGTCTGTTACTTCATTCAAAAATCTTTGATATCATACTTTTTTATACCACTAAGGTAACAAACCTATGTGCATACATCCTGCCTGATGATAAGCAGTTATCATAGTCTGTATATTTGCAACACTAGATTCACAGATGCGTTGCCCACTCTTAATGTTTGCTCTTTCTAACCATGGTTCATCATCATCTCTGCCACTTATTCGTCCACTGCTGAATATAGGGCTCCCCATAGAGAGCCAGTTGTACCGATCCTGTGCCATCTGCATCCACCGACTCCCTATAAACCTCTTGAGGTCGTCGCTCTATCCAGCATCAGCTTACTTATTCCTGTGGGTTGTCGGTTAGTTTAGTTCTACTGCGGATATCCTCATTTCTGATTCTATCACGCAGAGAAATTCCGAGCATAGCTCTTTCCATATCACGTCGGGCGACCTTGAGCTTGCCCGTACGGCCCGCAATGAAGGGCCACGTCTCAGTTCCGTATGTAATCGCTGGCAACACACACACCCACGGTTGGACACCACTAACACCTTATAACCTCTGACCTAATAAACTTTACCTTCCGGAGTACCTACTGAGTATTGTCATTAAGTATATTATACAGTGTATGTAGTTCGAAATGTTTACTTAATTTATTTATTTATATGTCGAAGATTGACACCATCAATTTGCAGAGTATAATTACTAAAACCTAATACCAATTCAGTCAATGACAAATCTTCTCTTACAAATAACTATAAAAATGAAGGTAGCCGAGCCGTAGGTAGTGTCCGTTTTCACACAAGATCACCATTTAAAACAATTATTAGCTACAGTTTTCTTAACCCTTCGAAACCCGGGTGGTCGTATACGACCGCGAAATGTATGGGAAAACGTATATAACGGGTTCTGACTGCTCAAAGTTCTTCATAGGTCAACTTCAAAAGGTAAGATATTGAAAAGCCGCGAGACTGGGCAAGAACGCATTTTGCCATTTAGCTGTTTACCTTCCTGTATATCTTGGTTTCTCAGCCTGTTAGTCGAATGTCATATTGTGTTAACCAATAATACCGGGCTATCCACGCGTCCACGCGTCCACTGTCAATATCTAATAGGTAGCAGATGTCAATTACTTCACGTCGTCTCGTACATCTAATGGAAGAAAGTGATAACGCTGTCAGCGATGTTGATAGTCGTGACTGACCTCTGGCGAGCTCTGTAGCCTGCTAGACATCCTCTATGCGGGCCTTATAGACCTCCTATGTGGGCCTAACGGTAAACAATGTTTCGTTTACTACAACATGTCGGTGTTGATACATTCGGTATTATTTATAACTGATGTTGGAACAAGTCACGCACTTGTTCCAACACTATATCATCTTGATGTTGTGTTGGAAGATTGTACATCTTGGAAGCGCTTTTAGCAGTGATGGAAGATGCACCGCTGATGTGTAGAGAGGAACGAGTGCAGGGAATAGTGCGAATGGAGCATTGAGTGAACTTATACGTCTATTAAAACCCTTCGAAGCTCACTCAATGCTCCATTCAGACCGTTCCCTGCACTCATTCCTTCTGCATTCTAGAACTGAGTGAAATTATGGAGGTTAATGCCGAGTATGTGACAGAGAGAGCCTGAAAGTAGAATAAGTGCGGTAGAGAGCGAGCTATACGCAAAATTTGTGGCGTAAGAAAGAGAGCATGTTCTGTTGATACGGGCGTGCAGGATGAAAGGATAAAACAGATATACAATCCGAAAATAGAAGGTTGTGGGAGCCGAGGAAGACCTAGACTCGCCTACCGTGACTAAATTGATAGTGTTTTATCAGGTGATATAGACGTACTATTTACAAATAAAATATAACTCTGTACAATAATTTTATTCCTATATTTTTTATAAACTTAGACTCTTTTCTATGCACTCAATGTGGCGGACTTTGGTTTCATTATATCTTCACAGTCATCAATGAGCGAATGACACTTCTCCATGTTGTCATAGATGTGCTGCAGCCGCCAGTGTTTCCGCAGCAATGCCAGCTCTGTGTCGAACCTGCCCTGCCGAATGCACTGCACTCCCGTGCAGTGAGCCGTGCTCCTCAGTTGTATGGCGAGCTCATGAATCATAGTCCACAAGTATTTGTCATATTCATTTACAGCTTGGATTTCTGGGAACAACATATTAACAAATTTGTAACTTTCTTACATTTTAAAACGAACGTTTGTTCATTCAGCGACATAATATTAGGTACATATAATTAAACTTAACTAAGGTACCTACTTAAAGAGTTAAAACTACAAAATATGAAACCAGGTTGTCATCCACTCAGTATTTTACAAGCAGTAGTTTTCGACAACCCGGTGACGCAGTCGTGAATGACGGGACATCAACGTTCGTGGGAATCGAACATTCCCACACAGGATAAACATTTGTGTGCATGAACATGTCTGTTTGTCTCGGGCTGGGTGTTTTTAAGAGAGGTGGGGCGCATCAAACCAGTCCGTCTGAAGAAGTGCCTCCACCTCATAGAAAACCGCAGCAAAATAACAACTACCTAGAGGGTTGTTATGTTCCTGCGTGTGAGTGAGGTCACCGGTAAGCTACTAAGGAGTAGCTGCGTTAGCTGTAGAGGTGGCATCGCGCGAGTGATACTTAATGTGTTGCAAGCGTTCATAGGCTACGGTAACCACTTTACATCAGGTGGGCCGTATAATTATTTGCCTCCCACGTTGTATAAAAAAACACATATGTCATTTTTATATGATTGTTCTCTTTATCACCCCATTCCATTTTAATATCGAAAAATGTTGTACAATGTATTGGCGCCAAAATGAGAAAACTCGATGAACAATCATATAAAAATGACAGATTCCAAATTCAAATGTAATATTTTGTTTATTTTAATTGTAACAGTATTTATGGCCAGACTAAGTATATATAGCATACCGTTATAAGTATTTTCTATCTACTAACTACACGCCAAATACCTTGCGGGGTAGGCAGAGACAATCGAACGCCACGTGATTCGATACGTGTGAAATTATGATGAAATAAAGTATTCGACACGAGGAGGTTTCGTTCCATACATAAATCTAGAATTAGCTTACCTGCTTCGTTCATTCTCTTATCTCCATTCATAACCGTCTCGTCTGGCCCCAACAATATATCACAGACTCCCAAAACTTGACTAGTTCTTGGGCACACGCCGAAGGTACGGGAGCGTATGCTACAACCAAATATACTCGCGTGATGCGAGTTTTATACGAACCCACACAAGTCTAGGTCCTACCAAACAATCTCTTGCACCAGTGGCTAGGCGAGAGGACGACACCTACATTAGCACTGGCAAGATCGTCCCGGACTACCCCAGACCATAGGGCCATCATACCACCGGGCAGATCATCGGTGTCGCTCCCCTTGCGCTTAGTCTCTGTCACACACAAAGCATCACACCGAACACTGTGGAAGTTTAAGGGGAAGTCTATGTTCAATAGTGGACGTCGCCGTCGTTTGTTTGAAATGATGATAATAATAAAGAAAATAAGATGGATGGTACACGGCAATTAGTAAACTTGTCTCTTAGAGATGGTAACCCATCAATATGACATATAAAAAAATAATATGATTTATAGAAAATATCTCCCAGATTCTGAGAACATATTATATTTATACCACCAACGAAACATTATTTTTATGAGAATCTAAAAGATATTTTTTATTATTTATATTATAATATGTATTGATTATATTAAGAGCGGTGGTACATTGTTCCAGTATTTGGTGGTTTGTCTTCGAACACAGTAATTCGTTGTTATTATAAACTTACCTAACGTAAAGTTGGGTGGTTCAAAATGTACACATTTAATACCATACACCACGGGCAGTTTACTGTCCGCCGGCCTGATAAGCCCTTGAGATGCTAACTCGTATGCTGTCTGTGAACTTTTGTGGACTCCACTCAACCTAGGAAAATTAGGTATATTATGTTAGAACAATGATATCTGAATGTTGCAAGAAACTTCACAATATATATAACAATGATATAGACCATTTCATTAAAGTTTTTTTTATAACCAACGTCAGGAGGTATGCAGCCATGCGACCCACTTGATCTAGAGTGGCTATCGTATCCAATGAACGCTTGAATTATAAGGAAGCACCTTTGGATGATTAACTGATCATTGATAGTCAGTATACAGTTAGATTTTTTATACCACGAAGGTGGCAATCAAGCATACGGCCTGCCTGATGGTAAACAGTCACCGTAGCATATGGACATTTGCAACACCAGGGGTCACTCATGCGTTGCCGACCCTCTAAAAACCTCTTCACGCATTTCGTGAAGAATTCCATGCTGTAGTAGGTACCTTTGAAAAAACCTCGGCTGGAAACTCATTTCACAACTTGAGAGTTCTCGGAAGAAAAGTTCTCTGAAACCGCACAATAAGTGACCATTTCGGTTCCAGCATGTGAGGGCGAACTCCTCGCCGTCGGCGGTCTACAAATGACATTGACTTGCTTACACCCAGAGTTATCTGCAAGTGTCTGCTAATGAACTAAGAAGGTTCTGGTGAAAGTTGGGACGTTAGCTAACAGTTAGGAAGTGTTGCCGTATAGTAGCGGAGACAACAACACGTGAGCGATACACTTTGTATTGCAAGCATTCGTACGCTACAGTAACGCCTTGACATCGGGAGTGCCACATGCATGATTGCCTCCTGACATTGTATTAAAAAAATATATAAACCTAAAATTATACATAGATCAGTTCAATTTAAGTTCTAGTTTTCTATATTAAACCTATTTTGATAAACAAAAATGAACAAACATAATTATTAAAAAAAAAACTAATTTCGATAATGTTCTCACTATATTATGGCAGGCATATACTAACTCAAACATTGTTTTCTGGTGAGCTGACTGCATATGAGCCACTACATGATCCATCTTCCCTCTCGTGACATGACCATAAGTAGACCGCTCCACAGTCTTGCCGTTCCAGAAATATGTGTCAGTAGCCTTGCCGAATTGTCCATGGACTTTGTATGCTCTTGTAGGCCGCCCAACGTTTATGTGATAAGTTAGTCTAGTGCCTTGGTTTATACCTAGTACTGAAACATGAAATGAAATGAGCCAATTTTACACTACTATAACTTTTTTTTACCTTGACCAAAGTAAAAACATGTTTTTTTTCTTCTATAAAATCTCCTACTAATAAATTAATACAATTTTTATCTAAGTTTTTTGTGTATTTATATAACATAATGAGTAAACACATTCACTTCTTGGATGTAGTAAAGTTTATGCTCTTGACAGAGGACCAGTGAGTACTACTCCAAATGATCCTGATATTTAAAAGTTAATTGACTATGTAATTATATAAGAGTAATATGGTAATCTTACATAACACTCCACTGCTGAATAAACCCAAGTGTGAAGCCCAGCTGCATCTAAAGTCTTCATGTATGTATCTAGGCCCACAAACCAGTGGGTCATCAGCCAAGTTTGGAACGACTTCCACAGTCATTGGAGAGTTGGTTGGCCCTAAAATTTCTACTCTTTTCTCTTGAGGACGGCCAGGCAACTCGTTCAGATCTATAACAAAAATTTATGCTTTTTTAGCATGTTGTAAAGCAGCACGTGTATAAAGCTTCCTAAAATGTGTAACAGTTGCTATGACTCAACCCCACTAGTAATAACTACCCCAACTTTCTGGTTTCAAGTTTTGCTTTAGGACTGACTACAAACTAATTTAAAATGTAGACTGTCTGTGTAGTCGTATATAACAAGTATAAAAAGGATGGCGGGTCTGCTAACTGAGCTAGGACTTCGCGAAGGTTATATTTTTTTCTTGGAGCGACTGCCGCCGCGGCGCCGGATCTCCACGACACAGGGGGAAACACCAGACCCTTCCTAGGTTAGGTCACACATCAAAAATTTGCAAGTCTTACTTAATAATTATACTCAATCCAAAATAACTACATATTTTAAACACACCCGAAAAAGTGTTCCCCTAACTTGTCAATTATAACATTATTACTATTGAAAATGAAACCAATCCTATTTGCAATGAGGATGATGTCAGTAGTCATATTGACACGGAGATTTTTCGTTCCTAACGGAGTGTCCGTTATGCATCAAAACATCCAAAGTCTTAACCCCCAAAATAAATGAAATAGAGACATTTATAGATTCCATTCCAGAGGGCTTTGATGTTATGTACTTCTCCGAAACGTTTCTTAAAGGAAATGACCAGTTTCACGTACAACTTGAAATTAAAACCAGTTGAGAATGCGCAAGCTTGCATTGCTAGAGGACCACCTGGCTCGTCAATTATATAACAATTTTTTTTTTAAATATTTTTTTAAATATTGTCGGACAAATTACACAGCGCCATCTAGCCCCAAAGTAAGCAAAGCTTGTGTTATGGGTACTAGACAACTGATAAACATACGTAAATACATTTTTTTTTTTGTAAATACATACTTATCATACATAGAAAATACCCAGACCAAGACAAACAGACATGTTCATGCACACAAATGTTTGTACTGTGTGGGAATCGAACCCACGAGCGTTGGTGTCAAAGTGGTGTAACGACGCGTTTCACCACTGCGCCACCGAGCTCGTCAAATTCAATTATTTTTTTTATTTGTCAGCTATTTTGACCGTGTTCCTTAACATGTCGAAACCTGCGTGGCTTGATCAAGCCATGCGCGTTACGGCAAACAGTATACAACCGGCCACGGCGGGTTAAGAGATAGGAACGGTGTTCCTGAACATTTCTATTCTACTTTTTTATGCTGAATCCGAATCTGAAGTCAAAATTCGAATATTAAAAAAAAGCGACAGACACACGCACAAATAGACAAACATATAGATTTCATATAGGAACGGTGTTCCTGAAAAGTATCTGATGTAACTGATAGGAATCTTAGAAATAAGGATTGCCTAGTAGGAGTCACTAGAGTGAGAAACTAGCGAAGTTCCCAGGTATTGAACTTCATTAGTTCTTTCTTCGGTGTCAATCTATCAATCCCAATGCTGTTGGTGATGCATTAGCCTTAAGGCCAAATTTCAGATACAAACCATTTACAGCTTTCCACAAATTATTACCAAGGGATATTAGTATGGTCTGTGTATATGTTGAGCCCATAGCTTTCATCTGCATAATAATGTTTGATTTAACCTATAAGTCTAATGAATTGTTTTTTATTTTATTCAATATGTGAGTGTTGCACACAATTTGTGGTTCGACTTGTATACCACATTCTACATGATATTCGAAACAGGAGTACATATGAAAGAGTGTTGGTGTTAAAATAAAAAGAGATTCCATTGGTTCAGACATGTGGAAATAATGCAGGAAGGAAGAATCACAAAACAGATATGAAAGTAAACATAGTCAATGAAGGCCAAGACTTATCCTACCATGACCAAATTGTTGTATTATCAGAAAGTGATGTAAGGAGTCATAGAAACCGGCTAGAGTGCATGAGAAGAGCTACGAATGTTAAAGAAGTGAGTTAGGGGCATGAAGACAGAGTCATGAGGCCTTCAGATCGCTGCCTACCCCACAAGGGATTGGTCATGAAGTTATAGATACATTGTGTTTGAGTATGTAATATCTTTGGGTTAGATATAGAATAGAGGCAGGCTTTTGGGGTAGATAAAGGTTGAATTATGTAGGGATTTATATCCGCTTTCTAAATATATATTATTCCCGTTACGAGGAGATGCAGAGATTTTTAATAATTTTATTAATATTCCGAAAAGGAATGTACCTTAACCTTTTTAAATGAACTATAAAGTTATAATTTAGCAAAAAGAAGTATATTTTAGCCTGTTTCTATGTGTTGTGTATTAAAATGTCTGTTTATTAAATGCATTATTCAGATGGTTGTAGCAACTCATATTTCATAAACATAAAGAGTTTTATGTACTACGCCTGCCACTGTATCACCCTGAGCTAAATGCCATAGAAAATATTTGGGGAATTCTTAAAAACAATGTTTTTTTAAGAAACGTTGAACAAAATATAACAAATAATAGAAAAATTAATTCAGAAAAGTATCGGAAGAATAACGGCAGAAATCTGGCACAATACATGTAACAGTGTCATAAAAAAATAAAAATAGGTAAAAAAACTTTTTAAGTTAAACGGTTTTATGTTAAACATACATTGCAATGTTTAAGATAAATGTACTAAAAACCAAAAAATAATAAAATAGATACAGTCGTGGAATTATAAACATATGCATAGACTAGACTAAAATAAAACCGTGGGGCACGTCAATTGTCTACAATCGTTGATTAAAACGTTTGTTTTGTAATGTTACACTATAATTAGGCAGTTGTTCAACCGACAACGATGGACGTGTGATAAGTAGGGCTAGAATATGGAAACAAGCTAGCAAGCTCGATTATAAGCGAGTTTTAGGGTTTCATAGTGGTGAGCGAGTAGTACTTTTATCATATGTTTTGTCGATTAAAGACAAACTACGAGCAGTGAAACGATTCCTCGCCAGCCAGCAGTGTGAATGTCCAACGATAAACTAGTTGAAACATCTCTTTTATTTACATGGAGTGTATAACTATTGGAATTTCCATGAGCAAGAAAATAGTAAGTAATTTCCTCACCGTCTGCGGGCCAACTGCCTAACGACGAATTAAACGATTCTTCTATCGCACATTAAGTCGATAATTTGTAGACAATTGACGTGCCCCACGGTTTTATTTTAGTCTAGTCTATGCATATGTTTATAATTCCACGACTGTATCTATTTTATTATTTTTTGGTTTTTAGTACATTTATCTTAAACATTGCAATGTATGTTTAACATAAAACCGTTTAACTTAAAAAGTTTTTTTACCTATTTTTATTTTACTCTAGTCTATGCATATGTTTATAATTCCACGACTGTATCTATTTTATTATTTTTTGGTTTTTAGTACATTTATCTTAAACATTGCAATGTATGTTTAACATAAAACCGTTTAACTTAAAAAGTTTTTTTACCTATTTTTATTTTCTAGTTTTTAGTTTTTATTTCGCATTCTGTTTAATTCATTTAGTGCTTCATTATTGCAAGGTTTCTTGCCCGTTAGTTTATTGCAGTCCAACTCCTCTATACGTAGTCCCTGCAAAGATCTTACTCTACTAAGAGCCACGTAGGCTTGACCTTCTTCAAACAGTTTCGCACCTAAGTATACGACTGCGTGATCCACAGTGCTGCCCTGCATTTTATGTATTGTAGAAGCCCATGATAGTATTAAAGGCAACATTCGTCTTTCAGCCGTCCCGTAATTGTACTTAGCTGGAAACTGTATGGCTTTCGGGTGTATAAGATGTACTCCGTCTCTTGCGAAATCAATTCGGACGGAAGGTACATCTGTTGCATACATCTGAGTTCGACGAAATTGAGGCCAAACGATTTCGTTGATGTAGCCTATAGCGCCATTTACTAATCCCTTTGAAACGTCAATATTGGACCGTAGCATGACTTTTGCCCCCACAAATATTTCCAGTTCCGCTGGTAAACCCCCAGTTTTGTTGATATCAGCTGGTATTATAGTAGCTATATCCACATTGTCTGCATTTCGTGTGGCGTGTACTAGCTGATCCTGCGCTTT
This sequence comes from Pyralis farinalis, assembly GCA_947507595.1. NCBI lineage: Eukaryota > Metazoa > Arthropoda > Insecta > Lepidoptera > Pyralidae > Pyralis > Pyralis farinalis. Next base: position 1,202,386 of record OX382261.1, on the reverse strand, counting down.
TATTTTGTAAATGCGAGCACCATTATTTCTGTACAAATTCAATACAGCAGAGTTGTGGTCGTTAACTTGTTGATTTGTGGGATATACCCTTAACGCTTTGTCTATTGCAAACTCATCACTCGTGTCTTGAAGAAGTCTTCCCATTAAAATACTAAAATGTTGGGTTGTTAGCTCACCGACTCTCAAAGCATTCAAAATATCAATAAAAGTCTGGTCACCTTGCTGACGCATATTTTCAGTTAATTCACACAGCGTGAATAAACGCCAGAGATGTGTAGCTGGTTGGAGATGTTCTGGCTGTTTGAAAACAGATGTTCCTGATCGTTTTATAGGAGGCAGTTGTAAAAGATCACCGAAAAGTAATACGTTTACTCCTCCGAAAAACTCATTTTCACAGTTCTTAATTTGCCTTAATCGAGCGTCCATCATGCATAACATTTGATAAGACACCATGGAAATCTCGTCGACAATCAAAAATTCTGTCTGATGCCATTGTTGCCTCATTATTCGCAAATAGTTTCCGGACAGTGGTGACATACCTGTTATGCGACCGTCTTTCTGTACAGGCAATTTTAAAGTACTGTGTATCGTAGCTCCATTTATTAATCTAGCTGCAACTCCTGTTAGTGAGCAGACTTTAACCGCATCCTTTGCGTAGCACCTATTAATTTGGTCTCGTAATAACTTTAATAGAAAAGTCTTGCCCACACCAGCTCCTCCTGTAAAGAATATTTTTAAACGTTCTTCAGCACCTGACATTTAATTTTGTATGGACTGGGTAACTAATGTAAAAATTTCCTTTTGTCCTGCATTCATAGACTGCTTAGCCTGTAAGAACTGGTCTTCATTCATTGGCAAATAAGGAACTTCTTCTTCATGGTCTAGTTCCATCGGCTCTGCGTGTTCCAGTATCTGAAATGCGTGTACTTGCGCGAATGCATTTTCAAGCTGCCTGTCACGTTCACGATATATTTCCAAGTAGGCGTTTGTTTGTCTTAAACTTTCTTCGTTGGCGAGAAACGCATCTCTGGCACTATTAAATTCTCCTAAAAGTTCGGCCTCATTGCGATACGGCATATACTGGATTAGTAAACTGTAATAATATGACTCTGGATCAGAAGCTGCTACGAAGTTAGGTACCCGTACTACAGCTGGCGTTGTTAACCTGGCTTCATATTCTTCAGGCGTTTCTGACGCTATCATCTGTGTGTATCGCTCCCGTTGTTTTGTTAACCTGGCTTCATATTCTTCAGGCGTTTCTGACGCTATCATCTGTGTGTATCGCTCACGTTGCTTTGTTAACCTGGCTTCATATTCTTCAGGCGTTTCTGACGCCGTCATTTGTGTATATCGCTGACGTTGCTTTTTTAACCTGGCCTCATATTGCTCAGGTGTTTTTGACGCTAATTGTTCCCGTCGTTTCTGTAATCGACTATTTCTATCACCTTCACTTTCTTTAGCTCGTTTTGCTTTATACTTTTCTTTCGCTTTTTGAAGCCTTCGTTTACGTTGTGTTGCAGTTTCTGTTTTATTTGTGTTTGTATTTTTTATATTTTTTTTTACCATTTTGTTCCCACGAGTAATGGACATTTAAACGGTCGACCCCCCCAGAGGTCCAATAAAGGGGCAAGGCTATGTACAACAAGATGCGCCTGAGTCTTGAGGGGAAAACGCTAACGACATATCATTTTTATCCACCCTAATGCCATACAGTTCTCGGCGCGTTTTAACCTTTCACCTTAACTTGGGTGGTGTACCGCTAACGACGTATCATTTTTAGCCACCCTAACGCCACACAGTCCTCAACACGATACAAAATCTTGACTTGGGTGGTGGATTCAGGCTGGATTAATCAGATACCTAAATTACAGATTCAATTTCTAAATTTAAATCTTATTATTATACGCCATTTAGTGGCTGCGCCCATCTTAAATATTGAGGTTGTATAGTGCACTGTATTCTTCTTGTCAAGCCCTTTTATTTGATACCCATATTGGTGGGATTGATAAAAAATTGTTATCAGCCATTTGGTAGCGGCGGCCATCTTAGATTTCAATTTTGCATAGTAAATTGTATTCTACTTGTTGAGACCTTTCATTTGATACCCATGTTGATGGGATTGATAAAACCTAAGTTTTCCGCCATTTTGTAGAGGCCGCCATCTTGGATTTTAATTTTATATAGTACATTGTATTCTACTGGTTGAGCACTTTCATTTGATACCCATATTGATGGGATTGATAAAACCTACGTTATCCGCCATTTTGTAGCGGCCGCCATCTTGGATTTCAATTTTTTATAGTATATTGTATTCTGCTTGTTGAGCCCTTTCATTTGATACCCATATTGATGGGATTGATAAAACCTACGTTATCCGCCATTTTGTAGCGGCCGCCATCTTGGATTTCAATTTTTTATAGTATATTGTATTCTGCTTGTTGAGCCCTTTCATTTGATACCCATATTGATGGGATTAATAAAACATAAATTATCCGCCATTTTGTAGCGGCGGCCATCTTGAATTTATAATGATAATGAATAAACATAATTGTATTGTCACCAAAATCCAAAGTGTATACAAAATTTCAAATTAATCGGTTGACAGGAAGAGGGTGAAATTTGAATTACTAAATTTGACCCAAGAATAAATAATAAATAAAACAAACGGGGTGAGCTAAATAAAACCGTTTAAAAAAGAAGCTGCACACATGAAATCTAGGTATTTGTTTTATTATACTGATTTTGAATTAATCATAAATGTGTTATATATAAATATAATGGAAAAACATCATGAGGTAACCCACACATCCTTGTATTTGTTGTATTTAGAAAGGCGTGTGACCTAACCTATGGTCTGACTGCAGTTGCTATATGTAAAAATCAATATCTTCACCAAATCCTTAGGCTTAGGTAGCGGACCCTGCCTATCCTAATAATGTACGGATTAGGAAAATGGGATAACGCTAAGAAGAAGATATAAAGAGATATATATATGTATAGGTAATTGTTTTATTATGTTTGATCAAGTTCGTTAAAAATATTTTTTTTAGATTTAACATGATTACTATATAATTATAGAATATTTTATCTATTAGTATCATTGTCATTTAGCCGTTTCATAACTTCTGTTTATTCAGATATTTAGTTTAATAAACATTTACTTTTAACCTGTATATTTATATATAAATCGGTAACCATGTTCTAAATAAACTCCGTAGTTAGTAAATAAAAGATTTTTATTTGCTTCCCTAAAAGTAATAACATCTACAATTATTTTATTAAAATAATTCAACGCATAATAACTTTTGCGGTACATTACGATGAGCTTGCTAACGCTACCTGCGATTACACACACAAGCCTTCGTGAGATAAAAGGTCTGTAACATTTTTGGTGCATTGCCTTGTCATAGGAATGCAGTTGTTATTGTATTCTCTTTATTGCACAAATATACATAACATATACAATAACAAATGTTTAGTATATACAAAGGCGCACTCATCTCTGTAAGAGATCTCTTCCAGCCAACCTTTATAGGCTTGATAGGAATATGTAATACATACATAGACAGAGCAACTATGTGTACCTTCTAAAACTAAAATATCATGAACTAATAACACGAGTCATTGCAACAGTAATAACAGATACAAATCATACATACATAAGTACCTAAGCAAAAACACATTCAAACTAGGGGCGAATGTAGTGGATGCATGCAGGAGTGCATTGCTCAAGATAAAAACATTCTTTGGCTTCCGTGTCTATCCTGAAAAATCCAATGCAACGAGATTTGAATAACTCATAAGAGTGAAAAAATACTATCAAGAGATTGACGGGTTCTCCCCCCCACTGCCCCCCATAGGTGCATTTTTGAGGTTATTTGTAGAAAATTTAAGTGTAAGACTAACCTCTACATAAATTAGTTATTATAGTGTGCTGGACTTGTTTGATTGGAACACAAGCAGGTTTGTACACGCAAATGAGCCCATTCAGGGCTTTATACGCAGACACTGCATTTCGAAGTTTTACCATCTCCAACAAACCAACAGTCCGTGGACGCCGGTATAAAATAGTGTGACTAGGACTAGGACATCACTGCTGCACGGTACATAATAAATATGCAACTAAAAGTCCACAAGTGACACAGTGGCAATAGTATTTATATTCTTCACAGTCTACTTAGTACTTATTACTAATAAATATTAAACAAAAAACTATTAAACGATTGTTCACTATTTGTACTGAAGTGATTGTACAGGGAGCCAATAATGTACAGCCAAATAAAGCACGGCCTGATAATGTACGGCCAGTATTGCACGGCCCGATTTTTGGAAGCCATGGTCTTGAATTATTTGGTCGTGCAATACTGGCTGTACATTATTTGGCCGTACAATATCGGCACACCCTGATATTGTACGACCAGTATTGCACGGCCAATAATGCACAACCCACTAATTCATGGTCAGGCTTCCAAAAATCGGGCCGTGCATTACTGGCCGTACAATATCAGGCCGTGCTGATAATGTACAGCCAATATTGCACAGCCCAATAATGCACGGCCAAATAATTGGCGACCAACAGCTGTCAATGTCAAGACGGTTCATGCCTCGTTTAGACAGAACTGGTGGGCGAGTGCTCAAGCCAATAAGATAGTATCGTTCGGAAACGATTGAGGAGGGCATAATAAACTTTAGATCTGCGAGTGCTCGGTTCCGTAATAGCTCGATATTTTTGATAAGATCTCCACAGACAAACTTACTTAATTGCAATTTCGTGAGCTAATCTTGTGATTCTCGTTATGTACATGTTATCTTGGTAAAGTAGAAAACGCCATAAAGAAAATGAATCGCCAAATGAAAAACAAGAAATATAATTAAAATGGGGGTTATATATAACATCACATCACACTTAAATATGTAACACTGCAGTACCAGTTTCATTAAAACTCTTAAACCCACACTTTTACGTATTATTTGCAGGCGGTAGTCATTTATAGAGGGTAGGTAAGTAAATAAAACAAGTTTACTTGAAAACTATGCATAAATCATTTCTCGGAGACCTGTAACTCAGCAGTAGGTTTATTATGGCTAAATACTTTTATCTGGTAGATGTGGGGTAGAGGTGTCAATACTTAATAAAAACATGCAGTCGTAGGTATTGAGAACCCCGATGTCTTAAAATGACTAGCATCAACGATTGTATCCACAGCAAGCATTATAGGTTTGATTCCTGTATACAAATATTTTTATAACCTACGAGTATGAGCATCTGATAGGTACGAGTTTATATAGCCTATAACATTAGCCATCATGAGTTTGATAGCTCTAGTTTAATAATTATGTGCGAATGATCATTACTTATCTATGTACTTTATTGCAGTTTGACCAAAATTACTATTGCTTGGATGATGTTTTTGAGATGTACTACTTACTTATTTGGAAATTTGTACACGGTCTCAATGTCTGAAAGTGTAACTTGTATACCCTATTGTGATGCTGACACAAAAGAAAACAAGAAACATATAGTATACAAGAAAATATTATGTACTTATATTTTCTCATAACAAAAGTCGACAAGCTCAGTGACGCAGCCGTGAATGACGTGACTTTGACACCAACGCTCGTGGGTTCGATTCCCACACAAGACATATTTTTGTGCATGAACATGTCTGTTTGTCTTGGTCTGGATGTTTTAAGAGAGGTAGGGCGCATCAAAAAGCAGTCCGTCTGGGGAAGTACCTCCACCTCACAAAAACCGCAGCCAAATAACAACTACCTAAGAGGATTGTTGTGTTCCTATGTGTGAGAGAGGTCACCAGTAAACTCCTGAGGAGTTGCTGTGTTAGCAGCAGAGGAGGCATCGCGCGAGTGATACCTAATCTATTACATACGTTCATAGACTACGGTAACTGCTTTACATCAGGTGGGCCGTTTGCCACTCATGATGTAGATGTGGTATCTAATCATCACCTTACTCACATGAATACAACAATATCTAAGTTAATTGTTATGGATACGGTATTGAAAGGGTATATTTTCTATCATCACCTTTTTGAAGTAAAACTTCTTTAGGCACGCTTGACTTGGGGGGTAAGCTGGCGAATGCGTGACGAAAAAGTGTGATCAGGCGAACGAGAGCGTTACGAAAAGTGTGATCGGACGAGGCGAATGGAAGTTGAGAGGGGGGCCTATGGACACTTTTATACTCCGTCGGATGAAAACAAGCGCTCAGCCCGCCTGATGTGAAACTGTTATACAGCCTATGGACACTTTTAGACTCCGTCGGGTGGCAAACAAGTGTTAAACCGGCCAGATGTGAAACTGTTACACAGTCTATTGATACTTTAATACTCCGCCGGGTGACAATCAAGCGCTCAGCCCGCCTGATATGAAACTGTTACACAGCCCTATTGACACTTTACTCCGCCGGGTGTCAGCCCGCCTGATGTGAAACTGTTATACAGCCTATGGACACTTTTAGACTCCGTCGGCTGGCAAACAAGTGTTAAGCCGGCCTGATGTGAAACTGTTACACAGTTTATTGATACTTTAATACATCGTCAGGTGACAAACAAGTGTTCAGCCCGCCTGATGTGAAACTGTTACGGCGGACTATGGACACTTCATATACTCTATCCGATACCATAATAAACTTGCTTCCAAGGAGTATCATGTTGCCACTCCCGCTGCTAACTCTGCGACTACTCCGAGGCATGTTGATCACCTTACAGTCCACCGAGGAGTTGTTATTTTATGTGCCATGGACACTTCTTAGTACTCAGTCGGATGACATCAGCCCGCCTGATGTAAAACTGTTACGACGGCCTATGGACACTTTAATTCTCCGTCAGGTGACAAACAAGTGTTCAGCCCGCCTGATGTGAAACTGTTACCCAGCCCATGGACACTTCTTAGTACTCCATCGGGTGACAAACAAGTGTTTAGCCCGCCTGATGTGGAACTGTTACGGCAGCCTATAGACCCTTTAATTCTCCGTCGTGTGACAAACAAGTGTTCAACCCGCCTGATGTGAAACTGTTACACAGCCCATGGACAATTCTTAGTACTCAGTCGGGTGACAAAAAAGTGTTCAGCCCGCCTAATGTGAAACTGTTACGACGGCCTATGGACACTTGTATAGACCGTCGGGTGGCAAACAAGTGTTCAGCCCGCCTGATGTGAAACTGTTACGACGGCCTATGGACAGTTTAATTCTCCGTCGGGTGACAAACAAGTGTTCAGCCCGCCTGATGTGAAACTGTTACGACGGCCTATGGACAATTTAATTCTCCGTCGGGTGACAAACAAGTGTTCAGCCCGCCTGATGTGAAACTGTTACGGCGGCCTATGGACAGTTTAATTCTCCGTCGGGTGACAAACAAATGTTCAGCCCGCCTGATGTGAAACTGTTACGACGGCCTATGGACAGTTTAATTCTCCGTCGGGTGACAAACAAGTGTTCAGCCCGCCTGATGTGAAACTGTTACGGCGGCCTATGGACAGTTTAATTCTCCGTCGGGTGACAAACAAGTGTTCAGCCCGCCTGATGTGAAACTGTTACGACGGCCTATGGACAGTTTAATTCTCCGTCGGGTGACAAACAAGTGTTCAGCCCGCCTGATGTGAAACTGTTACGACGGCCTATGGACAGTTTAATTCTCCGTCGGGTGACAAACAAGTGTTCAGCCCGCCTGATGTGAAACTGTTACGACGGCCTATGGACAGTTTAATTCTCCGTCGGGTGACAAACAAGTGTTCAGCCCGCCTGATGTGAAACTGTTACGGCGGCCTATGGACACTTTAATACTCCGTCGGGTGACAAACAAGTGTTCAGCCCGCCTGATGTGAAATTGTTACGGCGGACTATGGACACTTCATATACTCTATCCGATACCATAATAAACTTGCTTCCAAGGAGTATCATATTGCCACTCCCGCTGCTAACTCTGCGACTACTCCGAGGCATGTTGATCACCTTACAGCCCACCGACGAGTTGTTATTTTATGTGACATGGAGGTACTTCCCCAGTCGAGCTGTATTGATGTGCCCTGCCTCTCTTTGCCCTGGCTCCTATATTAATTAGCAGAGAGCAAGTGTAAGGTTTTGAAGTAAAACTTCTTTACGCACGCTTGACTTGGGGAGTAAGCTGGTTAATGCGTGACGAGAGTGTTACGAAAAGTGTGATGGGGCGAGGCGAACGAAAGTTGAGAGGCAGATATAAGTTAGTGAAGATAGAAAGAGAGAGAGTTACGTTTCGTATATTACTGTAGGGGCAAGAGAGGTGCGAGCACACATTTTCTTTCTCTCATAGCGAGTTAAGTTTCGTATATCTAAGACACAATCGTCGATGATCCTAAACTCACACGCGGTATTGAACCTTTGAGTCTAAGGAGAGATTTAGCCACCCTTTGCGTGTTCTACCGATTGTACAATGGGTTGTGTTCTGAGGAATTGTTTGATATCATGCCAACAGCCTCGTTTTACCATCGTACTGCTCGCCGACGGCTGGGAGTTCACCCTCACACACTGGAACCGCAATGGTCGCGTACTGTGCAGTTCCTGAGAAGCTTTCTACCGAGAACTATTAAGTTGTGGAATGAACTCCCTGCCAAGGTTTTCCCAAGTGACTACGGTATCGGATTCTTAAAGAAAGGCGTGACGAGGTTATTACAGGGTCGGTAACGCAAGAGTGACACCCCTGGTGTTGCAAATGTTCATAAGCTACGGTAACTGCTTACCATCAGGCAGGCCGTAAGCTGTTACCCACCTTGTGGTATAAAAAAAAACAGTGCAGGTCTATTGTCTGTATCACACTATGGAGCTAAAGAAGTATTTCTTCAGTCGTGTGGTCTAAAGCACACTCGTTTTTTTTCCTCTAGTAACTAAGTCAGTTTTTACCATGTACAGTACAGTTAATGACTGGCTCTGGCTCTAAAACAGCAGGCATGACAATATACAAATAGCATTTTGTGTTAAACTGCAGTAACCAGTACACTACAAGTGGACCTTGGTCTTTTACCATCCAACATGGTAAAAACTACTTAATAATAGACTTATCATACTTCTCAAATGGGCATTAATTTTAAACTATTGTTTAATATATTCTAAAGTTGTGAATTTGACTTTCAGAGTGACTCTACAATTTAAATTTCTTGTTAAACCACTGGGAATAAATTTGCTGATATCAAGAAAGAGATCGGCATGTAACAGTACATCTGATACATTGGTGGAGAAAAGTAAATTAGTGAAAATCATGAAGAAAAATATGTAGAAAGAAACAAATTTAAGCATACTGAATTCGAAAAGATAACCAAACTTAACTCTTTTAGAACATAACACTGCATATTTACATATTAAATACAACAGTAACATTATAAAATTAATTTTATTAATATAGACACAGTTTACAATACAATGAATTATAAACATATAACACTAGCTGTTGCCAGCAGCTTCACTCACACCGTAGGAGGATATTAAGTAGCCTATAACCTTTCTTCTTTCCCTCAATTGGGCTATGAAATCCAAAAATTAATTTTCTAATTTAACTGGGAAATACAGAGATGAGCATGCTTAAAGAAACTCTTCCACTTTACATATTAGTATACATTGATCTTCTTATATTTTTTTTATTACACAGAACAGAACATACTAATAAATTCCTCTAGAAGAGAAATGGCCACTATAAACATATGCATTGCCACCGTCTCTGCTCGTATTACAATACCTCCTAGGAGCTTTGGGTTTTGTTGTCTAATAAAAATACATAGATTAAATAATACTCTATGTATGTCATCCTAATACATTTATATCAACACATATGATATTGTAGCAGGTTCAATTTGTGCATTGATGGTAAAAACAGCTCAATGGACGGTTCATACAAAAATAGCTCATGCTAATAGCCAGCTCAAGATATAGGTTACTTTTATGCAAGTAGCAGCTAGTTCATAAAATATATTTTCCCAAAGGTGCTTATTATGATCATTTGAAACATACTATAAATGACTTAAATTTTTATTACCCTGTTGCTGTTTATATTGCAGGTTTGTGAAGACAATCAGAGTAACCATAGTTGCAACAGCATTTAAAATGTTATTGGGAGGGTGCTGACTGGTGCTATGCACATAACCTAGCAGCCAAAGAATAAAACATTGTATAGATTGAATTGCATAGTCTCTGTCTACCCCAATGGTAGACAAACTTGAGTTTGGAAATGATGTACAAAGGAGCTGGTAATTCAGAAATTCAGTTTGATTTGCTGATGGCAGTTTGTAGCAGTGGAAGTTATTCACCCCTTGATTGTAAATAATTGCACTCCAATATTTATTTGCTAACACTGTAAATAGTCTCTTTTAAATGCTGGAAGATTTTTCCAACATGCTGGGAGTCCTTATTGTGACTGTCGGTATATCCACTTTTCTCATGCCTGTTCAAGAGCATCATAATATAATTCCTGTTCATATATCCACTATCAGCCACAAAGAACAGCACTTCTCTCCACTGACACACTGGGTTACTTTAAACTTACTATATAATGCATTTAATAGACAGGTATGTAAAGTGTTGTTGTAATCTCTTTATTGTACAAATATACTTAACATATACAGTTACAAATCTTTAGCATGTACAAAGGCGTGGTACGTAGGCATACTAGTAAAGTATGTAGGTGCCTAATCTATAATTCGCACTATACAATGTATATTTCTTACAAATTCGCATGAAGAATAAGAGATATAGTATTAATGTTAACAAATAGAATTTCAAACGAATTATCTGGCGTAGTTTTACATATTATTATCAGTTTAACATTGATATATGTCTATTATTTAAGAGTTTCAAATAATTTAGTGATCTTTTGCTCCTAAAAGGCATCTTTTTAGGTTATTTACAATTTTTTTTTGGTTCTTTTTATCCCCGAGGGGAAAGGCAAAGGGATCTAGCCTATACAGCCAAGTCATCAGTTTAGAACCATTTGAAAATCTTAATTCTATGTTCCAGCTTCAGGAACTGTGCTCAAAAAATACTTGGGTAGGGTACTTCGACCCAATCAACCCAGTTTCAATACCACCCGTAAAACGATAGGAATTTTACAAGGTTTTCTTGATGAACTTATTCACGTCTTCCAAAAAGTGCATAAACGTGTTATACATATTTGAATTTTTTCATTATTGTATAATTGTACTAGCACTTATGTTACTAAACACTATCGAAATTGTCACATAAAACTAATTTTACACTGAATTGTAAAAATTTCAAATATAAGAACAATGTCACTCGTTAAAAGCGCGGGAAGAAACCTAGTGTAATATGAGCATAGACGTAATAAAAAAAGCAGACACCGCCTCCCGAACTAAACACTGAAGCACCTAGTTATGGACCGCGAGCAAAGTCGCACCATAACTGTAAGAGCTTAAAGTGCTAGCGTTGCACTCGCTCCCACGGTGCAACGGACGTGGCATAGCGATAACAATAGGTGACATCATGCTCTCCCTTTGTTTAGTTTTAAGCTAAGTAGACAAAAACTGTAACTAGACAGAACATACGAGCATACGTCTCTGCTCGGACGTGTAGTTGAGTTTAATAATTAATATACTTTTATTTTAAATATAGTTTTTTAATTTTTAAAAACACTTTCCGTAGCCGCGTAAACTTAGCTACCTCCATAGTAAGTCAGTCGCTATACGTACGAGCCGACACGCACACATTCACACCATAGTAAGTCTACCGCCCGCCATTACGCACCGACACCTCGCCGCGTGATAACCTTGTCGAAAATAATAATAATGACGTCGTGCGTAGTGAAGAGCAGTCGGAACCATAGTGGTACAATTAAAAAAAGACAAGGGATTACTTTTCATAGGTAAGCAAGTAATTTTTGAACCATAGTGGTACAATTAAAAAAAGACAAGGGATTACTTTTCATAGGTAAGCAAGTAATTTTTCTGATTAACTAATCGTTTTGACTTAAATTAATTTTTGAAAACAATAAATCGACCGGTGTTGTCATAACTCACATTTCCAAATTAGCGTAAATGTGTGGGAGATCATTTTTCTTTTGTTCTCTTGTAATTCTTACTTAATTCAGATACCTTTAGATAATTTTGTTTAAACAGACATATAAACTTACATCCTATGATTAGACGAGCTCGGTGGCGCAGTGGTGAAACGCGCTGTTACGCTACTTTGATACCAGCGTTCGTGGGTTCGATTCCCACACAATACAAACATTTGTGTGCATAAACATGTCTATTTGTATTGGTCTGGGTATTTTCTATATATAATAAGTATGTATTTACAAAAAAAAAATGTATTTACGTATGTTTATCAGTTGTCTAGTACCATAGATAACAGAAACCGTTGTTTCTGTTATCTATGTCTAGTACCCATAACACAAGCTTCGCTTACTTTGGGGCTAGGTGGCAATGTGTAATTTGTCAGACAATATTTATGATTCATTTACTGAACAACTATTATTCATACCTTTAATATTTTTTAGATTTCCATCGTCAAACGATGCATGGAAAAATGATTGGGTACAAATCATAAGAGAGTCCAGAAAAGAAAGCGGCTTGATTCCATCTAGATCCAGAGTAATATGTAGTATACATTTTGAGGAGTGTGAGGAGTGGCTGCCGTCGTCTGTGAGGTGGAGGTACTTCCCCAGTCAGGCTAACGTGCCCTATCTCTATTTCGGCAGAGCCTCGTCTGGTCATTAAAGTTGGTGAATTTGTTGGGCATTTTTTATTTCAAACAAGTATGCATCTGTTTGTCCTACATAATAAAAGGAATATGTACATAATGTTATATTTCATATGTTTAATTTATTTTCATCAATACTTATTTTAAACAACACAAGTTACAAATCAACGGTCCATAAAATTCGAGTTTCAAATACAGTAACGAATCATACAATTTTTTATTTCTTTTTAGTTAATGAAATGGGAAATTTTCTTCCATCTAGCAACCCACTTGACACTCACACATAGTTACATGCCGCCATTGTGGTGCTTCAGTTGTTTCTCAGCAAGATTCCGTCTGTATTTTTTATTACGTCTATGAATATGAGGTTATTTACAAATAATTGTTTATGGTACAAATATTAGACAGTTAATCTTACTTCTTCCATTTTAGTTGTTGGCAACTTGTATTTAACATTTTTATTGATTGAGAAACGTTTAATTCATTAACAAAGGTGTTTTATACAAAAAAGATTATGAGGACTGCCTATTAATCAAAAAGTGCTTGTGCCATGCAGATCAGCTTTTTCGTACTATTGAAAAACACATTTCATACGTAATAGAAATGTCAAGAAGCGACAATGATGCATTTATCATAGTGTTATTAGAACCTAACTACGTGTGGGAAATAAAATATAAGATGAGTTTATTTTATTTATTTTACTGACACTTTATTGCTTAGAGTTTTTAACTAATTAGATACTTTTTATTACCATCTCGTAATCTCAGAGAATACTTGCTGGCTTGCGTGGAGTATTGCTCGCATCTCTGGGACGGCTCCGCATAGTATCTTCTCGAGGCTCTCGATAGGTTGCAGCGACTAGCTATGCGCATAATGGACGACAAAAAGGTCACCAAAAGAACCTCTTCAACTCTGTAGGTACATTGGCCCGCTAAGCGTATTTTACCGCCTTTATCATGGCGAGTGTTCTGAAGAACTATTTTCCCTTATCCCACCCTCTCCCTTCCATCATAGAACCAAACATGCAAGCTTGCGATGTCATTGTTCTACTGTTGCGAACATTTATTCGCGTACCAAAAAGTTCGGCAACTCCTATCTTTGTTGTACCATTAAAAAGTGGAACGCCTTGCCTGCACATGTGTTCCCTACAATATGGGATCCTTCAAACGAAGCGTGAAGAAGCATCTTGCGGGTCAACCTGGCAGCGTCAACTGACAGGACACTGTGTAGTCTTTTGGCAGTTGCAGTTGCGATTTGGGCTCCTCTTGCGCTTGCCATCAGGTACAAGGCAAAGCCACTATACTTGAACTTATATTTAAAAAAATGATACAGGCTTGTGTCTCTTGTGCCCGTAAAAACAACGAGCTACTCTCCTTTTACCTCTTTTAGGTCTAGTTGTATAAGCATTGTTATTGTTGTAATCTCTTTATTGCACAAATATATATAACGTATAGAGTTACAAATGTTTAGTATATACAAAGGCGGACTTATCTCTGTAAGAGATCTCTTCCAGCCAATTTTTATAAGCTTGGTACTGGGTTGATTCGGTCGAGGTACCCTTCCCAAGTATTTTTTCAGCACAGTTCCTGAAGCTGGAACATCGGATTAAGATTTTCAAATGGTTCTAAACTAATGACTTGGCTGTATGGGCTAGATCCCTTTGCCTTTCCCCTCGAGGATAAAATGAACCAAAACAAAAAAAAAGTGTTTTCTGACCACACTTTACCAGTAGACCAGATTTAAAAATCTGAAAGAATAATTCGCCCATCGTATTGCAAATGGTGAAGAAAATCTTGCAATAAAATATATAAAAGGAGTACAAATCATTAAGGCTTCTTTAAAAAAACTACGCCATACAAATGATTGCCACCAACAGCATCAAGGAATAACCTATCTCCACCTATGATAATCTTAGGTATAAAATAAAAAATCTCTAATTCTTATATGCCAATTTTCGAAGCATCGTAACACCGGGAAAGCCGGGGAGTCGTGTATCCTATTCGCGGATGACATGTTATTACTTAAGTCATGCCAGAATAATTCAACAATAAATGAAAAATTAAATACAGTTCTTACAAAAACATCAAATTGGTTAGACGAACACAATTTGGAAATTAATTACACTAAAACGAAATTAATGGTTTTCCACCCATATCAAAAAACCCCCTTACGTATTAATTTCCTATTTAATGGTAAAAAAATAGTTGATTCCATTTTTTTACTATGACGAATTTACAATGCACGGTCTAAACGTGGATACACACATAAACTGGAAGTCACATATAAAGAAACTAAAATCTAAATTATCTAGCTTTAAATACGCCCTCCGAGAAATTAAAATAACTACCAACGTAGAAACCGCACTAATTACATATTATGCGTACGCCTATGCCTGGTTTAGCTACAGCATAATTTTATGGCTCATAACTCTTTTCATCCACGCTCGCCGGATAAAAATCGACGAGAAAAATTTGAAGCTGCTATTATATCATTCTAGGAATCTTAATTCTGTTATGCCCTTATTATTGGCATTGATCTGTCTTATATGGTGCAGAAAATGTACTATAATACTTGCTGATAATGTATTTTTAAATAGTCAAAAGCGCACCGAAGTGCGGGCTAGGGCGTCCCCCGGCCCCCTAGGCGACGCGCACCGTCTCGTCCCTGTTTGTGCGAATGTCATGCAGCGGCGGGGCAGTCGATTGGCTTATAGGCGCGTGGAATGTAATGTAAGGGTAGGATTGTAAGATAAAATACCCCAGCTGTAACACAGCAACTCCTCAGGAGCTTACTAGTAACCTCAATCACTCGCACACAACAATCCTCCAGGAGTAGTTTTATGTGCGCCTCACCTCTCTTGAAAACATACAGACCAAAACAACAGACATATTCTGTACACAAATGTTTGCCCTGTGTGGTAATGGAATCTACAAGCGTCGGCGTCAAAGTACACGTAGTATTGCTGACCACTCGGCCACCGGGGTCCTTCACCAGTTGAGGCCCAGGTGGCTGAATTCCGCCATGCGCGTTACGACAACAAGTATATAATGGGCCTCGGGATATTTGAATAGTTGAGTTCTTCGTTTTGTTTATTTACTTTGGTAATTTGTATAAATTTACATCGATTTTGGAGGTAACATTTAACCGTCATTGTCGAATTCCTTTCAATGCATATTTTTTACATTTATGAAAAAATATTTCACTTTATTTCAGACAAAATCTAACACCTTGCTCTTATTAAAAATATAGCAATCGTCTGTTTTTCAGTTACCATCTATTCCTTAGTCAATGTTTTCTGTCACTATTTTTTATTAAATTAAAGGACACTAGTGTTTTTAATTTACTTTTATGAAATCCGTTTTGCTAATTTCCTAATTACATTTTTCTAACAATTTCGTAGTTCAAGTAGTTTTCGACTACTTTATGTTAGTTTATGTATGTTGACAAATTATAGATTCTCCATTTTATTTGTATCACCTTTTTGCATTGATTTTATTATAACTATTTCAATTTATTTGATTTGATTTAGATAAAATTGAAAATAAATTTAAAAAGATACCCAAGCTGGACAAGTTACTGTAGACATTTCTTATTTGGCAAAGGTAATTTCTGAAATGCTGCTAGATTAAAAAAAAGGGGAATGATAACTAAGAGAATTGAATATACATACAATATCATTAAAAAAAATAATGTCAGACAGTGTTTAAGATGCGAGGGGGCAATGGCAAATTGAGATATTTTATTCAATTAAACAATTTTTAACGGTAGTATCGCAGGACCTTTCTGCGACCACGGATGCTGCAAAGCATTCGAAACGTCAGGTTCAACAAAATAAATAAAACATGCGATACCTCCGTTAAAAATGATTTAATTCAATGTGTAACAATCGCGAAAACCTAAGAAGAAACCTAAAACCTAAGTCGAACCATTGAATTTTTTTTTCAAATGTCTGAATCCAGCGGCAGAGTTATTTCTAAATTCCTAGCTTGCGATATGACATCGTGAAAATCAAATTATATTAAAACTTAGTGGAGTGTATGGCTCATTACCACCTTTACAGTCAAAGCGAGCCTTACCTGCACGGAGAGTTCCCTACAAATTGACAAACGAGGCTATGGTGACACTGAGGTGGGGTGGATCAAAGAATATCGGAGCCATATAACATCTCCTTAGAGTGAGTGAGGCTACTTGTCAAATCCCGAGGAGTTCCTGTGTTAGCAACAGGGGTGACACGCGCAAGCGATATTTCTCGTTATACAAGTATTTATAGGCTGTGGTAAATACATTACATCAGGAAGGCTGTATGCTTGTTTGTCCTTCAACGGCCGTAGTACAAAAAAAATCTCGCTAATGACAGGGTACTTCTTCTTCTCAGTCGTGTACTCTTGACAGAGTGGTCGTGGTTATAGTGTGCCCGTCATCCATGACCGCCGCTCCCGCTATGTTCCTCCATTTCTCTCGGTTGGTGGCGTCTCGGGAACATTCCGTTATGGGGCGTCGCGTAGCTGTTTTCACGAGATCAAGCCATCTTGTTGGGGATCGACCACGTGACCGATTTCCTTCTACTCTACCTTGAATAAACGTCCTAAACGTTCCATGGCGTTGTTTTTCCGTGTAATATGTCCAAAAATCTTAAAATTCGCAATTGAACAGTCGACGAAAGCCTTTGTTTGATTCGGGGTTCTTTAAGGATGGATACGTTTGTTCTGTGTGCACTCCAGCTCACCCTGAGTAAGCGTCGCCAGCACCACATTTCTAAGGCATCGATCTTTCTTCGGTCTTGTAGTTTTAGCGTCCACGTTTCCGCCCCGTACAGGAAAATTGGAAAGACCAAGCAGTTCATTAAACGGACATTTGTGTTTTTCGTGATTCTGCGGTCCCTCCAATTTTTTTTTCAAAATTTTCTTTTTTCCCTCCAAAGTTTTTCGATGGCTGATCTGGTCACAGCACTTCGTTTTTAGGGTTCCGTACCCAAAGGGTAAAACGGAACCCTATTACTGAGGCTCCGCTGTCCGTCCGTCACCAGGCTGTATCTCTTGAACCGCGATAGTTAGAGAGTTGAAATTTTCACAGATGATGTATTTCTGTTGCCGCTATAACAACAAATACTAAAAAATAGAATAAAATAAATATTTAAGGGGGCTCCCATACAACAAACGTGATTTTTTTTGCTGTTTTTATAGATAATGGTACGGAACCCTTCGTGCGCGAGTCCGACTCGCACTTGGGCGATTTTTTTATTTCTTTTTTACAGCCTCCAGTGTTAGTGATAATGGAACCCAAATAAACGTAGCTTGCTACTTTACAGCTAGCTATATCGCTAACTGTACGGTGGTTGTTGTTTGCCCTGTCTACTATCATAATCTTGGGTCTTGTCACGATTTATGGCAAGACCAAAATCCAAAGCGGTCGACTCTAGAAGCTCTAAAAAGTATTTAATATCTTCTTCAGTTGATGCCAGAAGAGTAGTATCATCGGTGTATCTTAGATTAGTGATCACCTGCCCCCCTATGGATATGCCTTTATCCCACATCTCCACAATCCGCATGATGTATTCTGTATAGAAGTTGATCAGTAACGGTGAGAGTATGCATCCTTGTCTCACTTCTGCCTGCGTTCTTAGATTCGCAGAGTAGACTCCGTCCACTCTGACGTATGCCGTGCCACTCTCGTACAGCGATCGTATGAGGTGTATCAGATGGTGCGGTACACCCATCACCAAAAGGATCTCCCACAGCTTGCACCAAATCACCGTATCGAAAGCTTTCCGGAAGTCTACAAAGCAAATATAAAGAGGTTTATTGAACTCTCTGGATTTCTCAATGATTTGTCTGAGAATAAGAATCTGTTCACGTGTTCCATGACCCTTGACAAATCCGGCTTGTTCAGATGCGATCTCCCGATTTAAAAACGCTGCAAGTCTGAGGATGCATAGTAGTATTTTGCTGGCATGCGATATGAGGGAAATAAACCTGTAGTTACTGCATTTCCTAGTAGACCCTTTCTTGTGGAGTGGAATGAACAGGGAGTTCGACCAGTCGATAGGCCATTTACCACTCTCCCACACCTTGGAGCAAATGGCATACAACATGTCGACACCCACATCGCCCATAGCTCTGATGACTTCTATAGGTATTTCATCCATACCTACTGCTTTGCCATTTTTAAGATGTTTAATTGCCGCATGAATCTCATCTCTCAGTATGCAAGGCTCTTGTTCGTCTTTTCTGTTTAGTGGTGGCGCAGTATCTGTCGAAGAGCTCACAAATAATGATCTGCAGTACTCTCGCCACACCCAGAGAATTCCCTCGATATCAGTGAATGTATCACCAGCGGCATTTTCTATAGCCCAATTCCGTGTTTTGAATTGTCGGGTTATGTATCTGATTTTCAGATGTAGATCTTTTGTTTCAAACTTTAGTGAATTTTGTTCTATCTCCTCGCAGATGTTTTGGAGGGCCTTGTTCCGATCTCTCCGACAAGCAGCCTGAATTTCGGCATTATAGGAATTGAGCACCTTAACATCGGTGCCCCCGGCTTTCAAGCTTCGACGTTCTTCATTCAGCTTCCATGTACTCGTACTATCAGACAGCCAATGTTGTCGTTTTATTTTAGCTGGTTTGGGTTGGGACTTAGTGATTAAGTCCTTTATAAAGGTTTTTGTGGAGAACCACAGAGTATTAGAGTCGGCTTCTGTGTCCTTTATCCAATCCAAGTTCTCCTTTCGGATAGTTTCGGCGAAGGAGTTCTTGTCCGTGATTACCAGTCTCCTTGAGGTTCCTCTAGTGACAGTATTACGAAGTTTTATCTTCAGACTACATATAAGAAACTCGTGATCAGACATACAGTCAGCGCCAGGTAGTGTGTGCGCGTTTGATATTGAGCTTCTCCATCGAGTTCCTATCAATATGTAGTCAATTTGGTTCTTATTTTTACCGTCAGGAGTGGTCCAAGTGTAGAGTCTTCGTGGGTGATGTTTAAAGACTGTGTTCATGATAGTTAGATTATTATCAGCTGCGAACTGTATCAGACGCTCACCTCGTTCATTTCTTACACCTAGACCGTAGTGCCCCACTATATCCCGTAGACCTGTATCCATGCTGGTGTCTCCTACCTTCGCATTAAAGTCGCCAAGTATTATTACAAGCTCTTTTTTCGGTATCTGGGCAGTACATTCCTCAAGCGACTTGTAAAACTCCTCTACATCTTCGATATTCGCTGTACTAGTTGGTGTATAAACTTGGATTATATTTAGTGGGGTAGGCGATGCACTGAGTTTAATAGTTATCAATCTTTCGTTGATGGGGTTATAAGCCATAACGGATTTGTTCCATGCTTTAGGGATGGCCACGGCCACTCCAGCAAAGCCATTTGTTTGGCTACCTGAGCAAAAGATTGTGTGATTGTCGGTGTCGAAGTGCCCGCTGTCTCTCCAGTGAGTTTCACTTATACCAGTAATAGTGCATTTACATGGATCGAGCTCTTGTTCTAGGATGTTAAATTTCCCCTTTCGTAGAAGGCCTCGGACATTCCAAGTACCTACGCGGAGTTTGTTGCGTAATTTAAGTCTTCTTCTAGTAGCATCCATTCCACAGGTCGCCTGCACTCCTGTAGCCGGTAACCCATTTCACACCATGATTCCCGGAAAAATCGTGGCGCCGGTCGCTACTCGGATGCCAGGGTACACAGGAAGGAAAAAAATACTATAAGGCTGTTTAGTTACAAAACCATTGCCTGGCATTGACTATGATACTTTGCCTAAGTAAATAAAAAAAATTAAACACTCAAATTTTTTTTAATATTTATTTTATTGTACATAGTTTATATTATATTAAGTTTCATCCTGACCATTAGGTATTATAACCTCGAAAATATGCTGACTCCAGTCATTATCGGTGTACACCTGTAATTCATGTGTATACATTTTTTGGGCGTGAAGTGTTAATCGTCATTCCTGCCGAAGCCGTTCGCTGTTGGACTACGTTTATACAAATACCAATCTTGTGCCGTGCAGTGTATAAGCCATTACCTTGCAGACCGACATCTGCAATGGTATATAGGTTCTGTAATAACCAAATTAAAAGTACGGCCCCTTAAGGCGACTCTCTTACCTTAACTAGAAGATATCGACAATAAAAGTGAATGTGTGCCGCCTGATGGATCCAAAGATCACAAATTAATAGATGCAAATGTCTCAAGACTGATCCGTCCCTGGTGTACTTAATAATAGAAACATGTTGTAGATAAGTTAATAGTTGGTGGAATCTTTTGTGGGGCCTATGAGTGATATATTTAATTTGCTGCATCTATATCTGCTTCAATTCCTCAAAATATAGCAAAGATAATTATGGTCAGTGCGAGAATGTGTTATAGTTAGTATAAGTACGATTGGCAGCGAATAAAGAAACATTTAATATATCTGTTAGTAAACATTTACTGACCTAGTCCTAAACTCTTAACAACAGTGACATTACTTGTATGTTGAGATAGGTACTGAAAATCTGCTGTAATCTGAATAGAAAATTACAAATTGTCATGTTATGTTTATGTAAAATGTTTTGTTTTAAAAATGAAATTGGCTTAAGTGACACATATTGTTTTATTTCAAAACTTGTCATTATCCTTAGAATGTAAATGTTGCATTAATGTTTAGTTAGGTTAGGGTTACCTACTTGCAACACAAGCACATTATAATTCCTTTTTCACTACTCATACCGTAACTCATCTCACTGGCTTCTTTGCTCATAATCACTTGTTAGAATAACACGACCTTTAGAAATTTTTATTTGTGTACAACCCTCAAAATGATACTTCGGCTAATTTTTAAATATATAATTGTGCTTTATTACATTTGGCAAAGCCTCATTTACTAATTCTAAACACGTGAACAGATTATGAGCTATTTACTCCACATTGTTTATTAGGAATCCAATTACATTTACACAATTATAGTCATCTACAAGCTTGCCTGAGTTTAATATCCCTTTAACGTACAATATCAACAAGCTGTCCAAAATTTTGGTTCTAAATAGCAGCAAAAAAGATTCTTCTCATGGACGCTTGCAATGGCTAGAGGTATTGACATATCCTAATAAAACATGACAAAAATCATCATGGTAACAACTCTTCTTCAGCTCCTACATCCTTACACTTTCATATTATGTCTACTACTTAGTCCACCTGAAATTAGGTTGAACTGAAAATTTACTGCCACCGCATACCATACTCATCCTACTGCTAGCATATGAGACTACAAGCCTACCTCCCTACAAGATAAGTGATTTCAATAGACCTAACAGTCACATCTATCTACAACAGCCAGGAGTCATAACTTCTGCAAACTCAGGCTCGCTTTAATTAAATCCATCCACAGAAAGGTTAACACTGCATGATAGTATTTTCATTTAATTTTCATTAGTACTGGCATATAGAATGAAAGACAATTTAGCTACACAAATTTTATTGAATAAATACAATTTGTAGACTGTAACAGATAATATACAGATAAATACCTATTTATTTAATTAGCAGCAAATCCATCTTTCTGTTTCATTTTATGTGAAAAAATTAGAATCAAAATTTTTATATACGATTCAGGCAGGTACATGCATTTAGTAAATACGGCTTTACATTCAGACAGGCTCATGTATTTAGTAAATTAACAATACATGACTTGTCGCATCTAAACTCCAGGTGAGTACACAGCTATCTCTAGCTGAGTTTGGCAAACACACAACCAAACATACAGAGCAATATTTGAGCAGTTCTTTGAATGTTGTCTCTCGGTGATGATGCTCATGATAGCCTTCACAAGAAATGTTCATATACTAATATTTTACAATCTTTGTTTGTATTATATATATATAGCCCATACACGGACTGAATTGGTCTAGAGCAATGGTTTACATTGCTAAGGTTTCTTGCACTTTCACTCATCAAATTTCCTAGGTGACCTATTTCCCTGCTGACTATGTGATTGAAATATTCTAGAAGTCTTTAGAAACATGTGTGAGTATAGCATTTTAAAACACAGTATTCTACACCAGCACCATATCTCAAACTCAGATCTGATCAGTAATTTCGCTCAATTAAGTTGTTATTTTTCTACAACCGATAAGGATTAACATAAGCACATGTATAATTTTATGGCTAATAAACATATGTATGCATGAATATGTCTGTTTGTTTTGGTGTGGGTGATTTTAAGAAGATTATCTGACCCACATCTCCACCTCATATAAAACTGCAGCCAAATAACTACTCCCTACATGCTTCTTTTGAATGTGCGAGGGAGTTGCTGTGATAGCATCAGAGGTGGCATCGTGAGAGTGATACTTAATGTATTGCAAGCATTCATAGCTTCTATTCAAGTTACGTTAACTATTTTCATTTCATCGGGTGGGCCCTATGCTTGTATGCTTCTGAGATTGTATAAAAAAAACAGTAGGTTTAGTAGCTAGCACATTTAGATCTTTATTGATGCAATTAGCAATGTTCACACAATGTTGGTTTGACACAGAATTAAGCACAAAACATTTCATTGTAAAATTATATCACAAATTTATTACTATTGTAATGGAACTCTAGAATTAATTTAGTTATTTCACTTTAAAAGAAATTTTAGGTTAGTTAATTTTTTTTATACCACTAAGATGGCAATCAAGCATACGGCCCACCTGATGGCCAGATGCAAATGTCCATAGGCTACGGTGCCTGATGACCAGGCACCGTAGCCTATGGACATTTGCAACACCAGGGGTGCCGTTCATGCATTGCTGACCCTTTAAAAACCTCTTCACGCATTTCTTGAAGAATTCCATTCTGTTAAAACCTCGGCTGGGAGCTCATTCCACAGCTTGAGAGTTCTCGGAAGAAAACTTCTCTGGAACCGCATAGTGCGCGACCATTGTGGTTCCAGAATATGAGGGTGAACTCCCCGCCGTCGGCGAGCGGTCGGTTATAAAAAGTAGCTGTCGGCATCATTTCGAACAATTCTTCAGAACATACCCCGTTGTACAATCGGTAGAACACACGAAGGGAAGCAAAATCTCTCCTTAAACTTAAACTTATCTTCAAATTTCTTTAGTTCTGAAATAAAAATATTAAAACTCTCTGCCGTCATGTTGTATTTCCATTAGAGGGTATATCCAAAATCTGTTTATTTATTTGACAACATTTTCTACGATAATATATATAAATAACTGCAGCAAGTTCTTCGACGTCCATCATATGCAATATTTCTAGAAGTACTGACAATTACGGTGGACCGCACTAGTACCGAGGCGATGCGGTTAGCCGGAATACGGCGAGCCGGTAGACCATAGCACGGCCAGCCGCTAGTGCGTTTTAAGCCTAAGGGTTCAATACCGTGTGTAAGCTTACGATTGTTGACAATTCTCACAGCTCGTCTCTGAATCGAATCACATGGTCGAAGCTGGTATCCAGGTGCCCAAAAGTCTGACTTGAGACTTATATAATATATATTTACACTTATCTTAAAATTTAATCATTTCTTATTAATATTATCAGTCACAAGTACAAAGCACACCTTATGTGAAGCATAGCATGGACAGTAGTACTATGATTGCACTAAGAGCATCTCACATGTGTTTCTTTTAACGTAACTTTACAGGAACCTTGTGATAACCATGTATATTTGCAGAATACATACCTCCAGAGTTTTAATTTAGCTATGGCCTTAATTGTAACAAGTTGTACATTGGCCGAATCATCAAATATATGGGTGATAAAACCAAATTTCCCTTTCATAAGAGATGAAAACATATCAATTGACCATCATTTGACACTAGTATAGTAAATTTCATGTTATTCAGGAAGTCACTTCATTTTTTTGCTATGTCGCTAACCAAAGTATGCATCCATATACTGTAGCAGAAATCTGTAAGTATATACCATGTTCAAGCAGATGTTCTTTACGTACTTGATTTAATAACTAAACATCACATACATGAATACTTATTCGGAAAAGAAACGTTACGTTACTTTCCTGTCGCAGAGTATCGTAGCATGTCCATCGCAGAAATATCCCCATTACATTTTACTTTATTGTTTTGCCATTTCACTAGTTCTACACAGCACAGCACAGTGCCTAGTTATATTTTTATATCTATCACCAATTACAATGAGATCAAACGCAATTTAAATAAAAAATACAAAACTTAAATAATTTTTTTTCTTTTTCTACCCGAGGGGAAAGGCAAAGGGATTTAGACAATACAGCTAAGACTTCAGTTTAGAATCATTCAATTCAGTTCGACCTTCAGCAACTGTTAGCACAGTTGAAGCCAAATAACTTAGAAAGAGTACCCAGACCCAATCCTGCAGTGTACATACCACAGACAAAGAGAATATTACAATTTAAAAACGACAACTAGCTTCATTACTGACCATCCACTTGCCTAAACATTCCCCGCAATCCCTCTAAACGAAGCACAAACAGAGCAAGTGAACTGACGAATAGGAGCTCAATTCCTCCAACCAATGAGAGATGGTTTCCTTTTATATGGTTGTACAATACTGGCTGTACATTACACCCTGTACAAATAATGTACGGCCAGTATTGCACGGCCAGGAAAGCACGGCCAATAATGCACAACCCAATAATCCGTGTACATGTAGATGGTTTCAATTATTTGGCCGTGCATTACTGGCTGTACATTATTTGGTCGTACAATATCAGTACGGGCAGATATTGTACGGCCAGTATTGCACGGCCAATATTGCACACCCCAATAATTGGAATCCAAAACCACGTATTATTGGCCGTGCATTCCTGGCTGTACATTATTTGGCTGTGCAATACTGGTCGTGCATTATCGAGACCCATTGTACAAGTCTGTTTGTTTCGTAATAAATCTGTAATTTTATTCTTACTTTTTCATTGCTGGCAACCACTTGCAGGGCTATTAACTTAGGAAACTTCGAATATTTCGAATCGAAATGTCGTCACATCCAGTGAAGGAAAATACGTATATATTTCTTATTTTTAGTCCAGAGGGGTATCCATACAGCACAAGTGTTAAGTTTTGATCGTTTCAAAATTTTCT
The DNA here is from genome assembly GCA_947507595.1 of Pyralis farinalis. Lineage (NCBI taxonomy): Eukaryota > Metazoa > Arthropoda > Insecta > Lepidoptera > Pyralidae > Pyralis > Pyralis farinalis. Next base: position 1,176,619 of record OX382261.1, on the reverse strand, counting down.
TAATTCTTGATTCTAGCTTCAGAAATTCTGCTGAATAACAAATCGAAAGGCTTTTAAACAAAATTCCGAAGTTTGAATACAACCCATAATATAATAATAATATAAATAATCCGTCCCTCTTCTGCAATAGCCCGGTTTTAATAATATCGGGGCTGTTTCACTGCAAATTTCGCCATCATTGTTCGAAGTCCGGCACAGTAAACATCTGTTGTTATTGCTTGACTACAGTCTACATCCTGCATGCGGGACCTGAGAAAGCTACAGTGAATAACGCCATGAAGAGACCACCAAACAGTTACCATTAACTTTTTATTGCTAAGCTTTGCACACACAAAGCATCCAAACGTCCATCAATCATTACGTCTATCAGTTCGTTCGTCTTATCATTCAATCCACCTCTCACATTCCACGTGCCTATGCGGCACTCGACTCCCCTCGTCCCACCGGAATTGGCGTTGCGTGGTGGGTGGCGGCCCCCACCACCGCATGCAGCTATATTCGCACCGACGGGGGCGGATCGGTGCGCGTCGCCTACGGGGGACGCCCTAATCCGCACGTCGGTGCGCTCTTGGTCCAGAATTGCAATCGACTGATTGGCAGGGGTCGCGAACGAGCACGCTTCTTTCACATGACCCCCCAGCTTATCTACATCTTTCTGTATATACGTTTTGAGCCGTAACGTAATTCGCTTGGACTCAAATTACGTTGAAAAGATTTCGGTTTCGTGACGTACATTGCGTACAAACGTCAATTCGAATGAAATTGATCGAAATACATTTCACTGGAAACAACTCCGATTCAGTGTAACAATATCAACTTTTCGATTCGAATGAGAATTTTCTTGTTTTTCATGCAAATGTTAATACCCTTGCTGCTGATCCACAGACGTATTATCTTTTTATTGCTTTGAATAAATATTAGAAACTATGTTTCGCTGTTGTTGGGTTTGCGTATTACCTGTTATTTTATATCGATCAAACCAATTATTTCATAAAGTGCTGTATTTAGTGTGGAACTATCTGGATGTCGATCTGAGAATAAAATTATGTGACTCTTTAATGCTGTCCAAATAAAATTATGTGGATACGGTTTCTGGTGAATATCTTTTTGGGTATACCAAAAAGGTACTACAATGCGTCCAAAATGCTTGTGCTCGTTTCTGTTTTTCCATACCTCGCAGAGCCATGTCACTCCATCCCTCAATCAGGGAAAACTCATGAATATGCAGTCCAGACGTCTACATCACTTTGCGTGTTTATTATTTAACATTATTCAGACACAGTCTCCATCATATCTATATAATAAACTGCAGTTCTCAGGTCGAGAAGTGCGATATGCATCCCGACTTATCTGCCCCCGTCACAAATCAGCAATGTTTCGTGGCAGTTTTCGTTACTGTGCCACGAAATGTTGGAATAATAATATACCATAAGAAATGTCTGCGTTTCGATTTTCAGTGTAGTAGGTATTTCACGTTAATTTTACCCTAAGTTCGTCAATCTTTTAGTAATTTTACTTATAAAACCATTTTCTTTCTTTCTTTCATAAATGTCGATATACATTACAAACGAAATATCGACATATCGATACTTTTTTGACAGCGATAGAAACGTTAGTTTTGATGGCTGGCGTTTCGCTACTCTTTTCGTTTCATATTCATTGACAATACTCGAGTAGTGATCGTGAGTTCCCAATGCCAATCAAATACAAAAGTACTCTGTGATATTGTGTGTCGTGTCTGACTATATCGTCGTCCTGTGTCTCGGGGTTATCATTCCCCTATAAGAATTATGAATCTAATTTGAAAAGACTACGTGTGTTAGGTAAATGATTGTGTGAATCGTTGTGAGATATACAGTATTGTGATCGGAGAGTGAACTAGTTTGTGTAGGTGTGAATCAAGAGTCTGAGGACTGTGATTTAATGAGAAGCTTAGTATCGGTGAGTTGACAATTATCATAATTTCACGGCTATTTCAGGTTGCATTAGTGTATTCATGCAGTCATACAAAGCTGCAAATGGCCAATATTCGCTATCTTGTGTTGCCAACTTGTTCTTGTACTTGTGGGGATTGTTCCTACAATCTGTCAATTTGTGTTCAACGAGAACTGTTTTTGCTATGTTCTTCGTGAATTCTCTCTGTTCCTGATGTTTAGTGCACAAAGTACCCCGTGCACGAGTTCTTTTGGTGTGTCTTGTGAGGATTGTATCGTCGTGAAACGTCGCGATATTCACAAGTAGGTACGCGAATAATTTAGAAGTGTTGTACATAGAACACCTGTCACTATCTCACGCACTTCGCAATGGTATTTATTATTTCAACCTGTTGCTATTTTTATAGTAAATGTACCAATGCTTTATCATAATAGAAACATGTCACATTTGCATGTATAGAAAATTTTATAACATTTTGTGAAACTTATTTAAAATACCACATATACTTACTACATACCATATTACCACAATTACAGTCAGCTCTTGGTTTATGCCTGAAATCTTTAGGGACCTGACCTTTTTTATATAATGTTGGGAAGCGAACAGGTGTACAGCCTACCTGATGTGAAGTTGCTACTAGTGGATGTGGACATATTACTTATGCATTTCCATCCCCACTACTTATACAGCAGCTCCAGCTTGATGTTTACAAATAGAAAACCTCACATACCCATAGAAAAACAACAACCTTGTAGTGACTCTGTGCCACAGTAGTTATCTAAGGTGTAGGTACTTCCCCAGTCAGGCGGCTTCACCATTAGCCGTGTTTGTCAATTAGCACAGTGCACCACATGCAGATAAGGGTGCCTTTGTATCTATAGAGTGAGTAAGATACTTAAATATGAAATTAACTAAGGACTGGATAAGTGTAAGTTCAGTGGATGCTTAACTTCTCAGATAGCGAGTACCACTATCGAACCACGCGCTTACGACATATACATGGAATAACGTTAAACCCAAGTCTTGACAGGTTAAGCTATTGAAAAAAAATCATTCCACGTGAGTGAAAATTATTGACAACTTAATTAATTAATTATTTGTTTTCCATCATATCTTTACGGTGAAGTAGGGCAGGAGTAGGAGTTACACAGATCAGATCCACATGTATTAGGAAATAGAGTAATGTTACAAAGCAGAAGATAGAAATGTACAGAACTTGCCAGAACAAATGGAAAAGCAAATAATATAAATTTCTCAGATGCGTGTACAAGTTACATCTGGCACATTGCTACTGTATTGAGCAATTCTACAATGCTTACGATGAACACACTAACAAAGTTCTGATGTTTATCTAGAAAAATATATTTTATATTTTTATTTCGTTTGTATCTCGGGAATAACATGAAATACCATCATGAAAGTCATAACAAAACAAAGAGAATGATGTCATGTACAAAAAATTTCAATCATATATGAATATATAGTTATAATCATATAGTAAAACTGAAATAAAAGTTTTGTTAATGCATTTATGAAACTGGGTATAATGAAGGAAATTGTGAAATGTCACTTTGAGAAACTTGTAGGCCTCTCTCCTGATTTTGGATATTGTATTAACTCAATATCGCAAAAACTTAGTTGATTAGTTAATCGTAAGGGCGGCAGAAGTGTACACACTAGAAGCTTATTGAGAATGATACTTGATGATTTACCGGGGTGTAACATGAATGAAAACAGTTTTAGAACAGCCTAAAACGGCCGCAGCGCTCAAATGTAACAAGCAACAATAGGCATTCTTTGGTATTACTGCACGTGTCTGACAGAGCGATGCACAATCCACACTTTTGCAATAATATCCATTCACTTTTTTTATTACTTTAGGTTTACTGCTCAATATTGTAGATATTATAATGATTGCAGTCAAATGATTGTGGTAAGTTTTATTATTCGTTGTATATGATTACAAGCTCATAGGCTAGGTGGTGAGCCCGTATGCTTGGCTACGGACATTGTATAAGAAAATATGATCCATCTACAACTAAAAGTTCCAATGGTTTATAAAATCTCCAGTAATAATAACAATATTAAAGTGTTTCCTCCACCAAAGCTAAGCACCACTCTCTAAAAAAATCATGGTGTGGGAACTGTTTTGGAACTACAGTAGGAATTCCTTATTTGCGGTTTTAGTATACACGGATGAAAGAATTGAGACCACTTCTTGTATTCCGTTGTAAAGTTTTGTTATTCGCAGATATGTAGATTACATATAATTTAAAAAGAGATATCATTCATTGTTCAATATTCAAGTCTTCCCTACTTATGTAAGTGAATGTAATCAAAAGGAACAAATAGGCGTCAAATATTAAACAAAAAATTTTTATGGCTTATTTTAAAAAGTAGAATCCAGTGGAATTAAATGGCCTTTCAAAAGTGAAAAGAAGGAAAAACGTACAAAATAAATAATAATTATTAATAATATTTTATAAATAGTTCATTTATGTTTTAAATAGTATATATCTGTTATTTATGATTATATATAACAGATTTTATTTTTATTTATTTTCCTATCTTGAAACCTAACCCCCTATATTTCCATACAAATCAACATTCCATATTCACAGTTTCTATATTTGCAACATAATTTAGGAACATATACCTGAATGAGGAGATTTTACTGTATTGTGATTGATCTTCGCTACAATATTGATTGTTGGGGTTATCATTAGTTTACACAAATTACTTCTCTGACGCTATAAGTATGGATTTGCTTCTTAGTTTGGCCCTAAGTTGTATGTATTCTTTTTTTATTTTATTAGGTAAAAGCTAACCATTATTTAATTACATAGATAATATATAGATTTCATTTATAGACCATTAGTTTCCTATGTTCTTTATATAAAGTATGTCTAGTATTGTTCCAAAAATCAAGATATTAATTTTGGTGATATTTTTGCATTTTTAATAGTAGCCGTTGAGACAAGTAGAATTCTTTCTAATTATTTACAAATCCTTTGTTGGGAGGTAATAATAGAACACACTCTATTGATTAGTTCATGGATCAACAAGCATCACTTATCGAGTTATTGGTTAGAATATTGTTCAGAATGCTCGAATCATTGAGATATTTAGGCGCTAAACCACGTTTTTGTGTGCGCAGTGTGCCGTCGTGCGCCGTCAAGTGGTTTATTTGTTTGTGTATTACCTAACAGTGGAATGGCGCTCGACATTTTGCATGTGTATTTAATGGTGCGGACTCTAAATATGTAGGTATGAATTTAAACAAAGTACTTACTTTTAAATTATATTATGTCTTCTATCTCTACTCCTTTTCTTCGACGAGCTCGGTGGCGCAGTGGTGGAACGCGCTGTTACGCTGCTTTGACACCAACGCTCGTGGGTTAGATTCCCACACAGTACAAACATTTGTGTGCATGAACATGTCTGTTTGTCTTGCTCTGGGTATTTTCTATGTATAATAAGTATGTATTTACAAAAAAAAAAATGTATTTACGTATGTTTATCAGTTACACAGCGCCATCTAGCCCCAAAGTAAGCAAAGCTTGTATTATGGGTACTAGACACCCATAATACAAGCTTTGCTTACTTTGGGGCTACATGGCGCTGTGTAATTTGTCCGACAATAATTATTTATTTATTTTTTATCCTAAAAAGTTAATACCGCTTTCTTATTTATGTTTCTATTCTTACAAGAGTGTGACTAGAGTCCAACTCTAGTCTTACAAATAGTATTTCTACACTTACAAGAGTATAAAAATAATTTATTTTACATTACGTCCTCATGGGCACTTAGACACGTCTTACATGCTTTAAATCAAATTATATTATATCTTGTTAATTTTTCTCTTTTTTTTAATTTACGAGCATTTCTAAAATGACCATTGACAAAGAAGAAATGCCAAAAGAAACTTGCATTATGGTTTTTTTTTAAATCATCAAATTTATATTACAATAAATATATGTGAGTGTACATATAGTAATATCAAGTGGTACAATTAAAGATATATTAATACATATGATGAATCATTTCCAAACATCTCTGTCAGATATTCATCAATTCTGTAATAACTCTTCTTTCATAGATTCATCATTTTTGATGTGCCTTTTGAACATATTGCTAGGCAATTGCTAGGCTATAGAATCGAATACAATTTACAACAAAACATCTATTAGTCACAGCAAGCCGTTGTACCGGCATACGCAATATATTCCTGCTTCTAAGATTGTCACTAAATTTTGAAAACTATTGTATATTTTTACAAATATATATTATGTTCTCATAAATATACTGAGAGATAACAGTGATGCTATTTATTTCTTTAAATAAAGCAGCCCGTCTGGGGCCGTACTTCCACCTCATAGAAAGCCGCAGTCAAATAACTTCCTGCAGGGTTGTTGTGTTTCTGCGTGTGATGAGGTCACCAGTGAGCTCGAAGTAACTGTGTTAGCAGCAGAGGTGGCTTAATGTATTGCAAGCATACAGTAACCGCTTTACATCAGGTGCTTGTCTGTCTCCCGACGTTGTATATAAAAGTACTCCACTGTTGTGTTTTGGTGAGAGTCCAACAACATTGTTCCATTTAAAGTAAACTCCTGGATTTAAATGGGGTATTGCTTGACTGATATCTTGTAAGGATTTGATTTTGAAATGAGGCTTTCATGGTATGGCACCTTGTACTATTTTCAATCCTTTTATAACTGATTAGTTGGATTAGATCGGTGAATGAATAATTTCTATTATTATTTTAACGATAAAGTATTGTTTATTTTGAAAATAAATATGGTATACGTTCTTGCGAGTAATTGACTTTAGCAGTGAACTCCCAAGGAGTTGCCGTGTTAGCGTAGGTGGCGTCTTGCGAGCAATACTTCTTGCATTGCACATGCACGGCATCCACTTGTATCAAGCGGGCCGTAAGCTTGGCTCTCGACTTTGTATAAAACTATAGAAATTACGAAACATTATAATCTGTTTTTAGATCAACAAGTTCGAAGTCGACCCCAAATTCAGATGTCACTGGCAATGACCACAATATAAAAGGAAAAGTCTGCGCGTTCACTCGTGAAGTGGGCCGTGTGTACAAAAAGTAGCGGAGAGCGCGCTCGCCCGCCCGAGCCCGCCCGAGCCCGCGCGGCGACCTCTCGTGTTTAGGGCTCGCTCTCGATGGAGGTCGCCTCAGATAAAGATAAAAACCATTTATTTGCCATTAGGCCCTTACGGCCACTTAGACACTTCTTACATTCTTTAAATTAGGTCATACTGTATCTTAATAATTTTCCATAGTTTTTCAGGAACACCGTTCCTATATGAAATCTATATGTTTGTCTGTGCGTTTGTCTGTGTGTTTGCCTGTCGCTTTTTTCGAATATTCGAATTTTGACTTCAGATTCGGACTCAGCATATAAAAGTAGAATAGGAATGTTCAAGAACACCGTTCCTATCTCTGGGGCATGGTCAAAATGGCCGACAAATTTAAATATAAAATAATTGAATTGTTATATAGTTGACGAGCCAGGTATTCCTCTGGCAATGCAAGCTTGCTCATTCTCAACCGGTTTAGTTTTAATCTCTCTTTTTTAATCTACCAGCATTTTGAAAATGACCATTGGCGAAGAAGAAATGTCAAAAGAAACTTGCCAATATCGGTCTTTTTTTTCATCGTCAATATATATTACAATAAATATATGTGAGTGTGTGTACATATAGTGAAATCAAGTGGTATTATTCAATATATACAAATAAGTAAATTGATGCCTTGAATGAGGGCCTACTAGCTTGATCTTTCCTTAATCGTTTTTTCATCATTCTTCTTTGAGTTTCTAGGAATTCCACCGACCGCCGGTGCAGCCGTCTCTTGTAGTGAAAAACCTACTTTTTCTACTATGAACGCTAACTACAGTCCAAGCAGTATCGCTCACGGGTTGTCACCCCTGCAGCTATCACACCAACTCCTCAGCTTACTGGAACCTCACTCACTCACGCATGAATACAACAACCATTCAGGGAGTTGGTATTTGACGGCTGTTTTCTACTAGACACCTCATTCCCCGGTCGGGCTGCGCCCTATCTCTCTTTGCTTATGACTGTCATCTATTGATAACAGCTGGAACCTAAGGGTAAACGTGACGTGACTAGACGACGTGCCTTCCGAGCTCAGAGGGACTTGAGACTATTAAACCCACCGCACTATTACTCTATTTGTAACGCTCAAACGTATTGTAAGTTGAGGGAAGCCCATCGCGATTCGTGCTGATTGACATTCCACACACAAACGTTGACAAGTGAAGTTATTAGTAAGGGGGGGGGGGGGGGGGTCCATCGCGTCGCGCCCTCCGGCCCGTTGCTGGCGGCTTTGTTAGTGGCTAAGACCGCTCCCAACTTAACGTCCGTAGCCAAGGCCGTGCGTAGATATTACGCGTCAATTTCTGGACGTCCTGGTAATCTCAAGTTTTCAAATTGAACATTGTGCGTACTTTAACATTACTACCGAAATATATAGTTGGATACTTTGACACCAATGCTCGTGGGTTCGATTCCCACACAGTACATTTATGTGCATGAACATGTCTGTTTGTTTAGGTCTGAGTGTTTTTAAGAATATCAAAGTCATCTGAGGAAGTATACCGCAACCTCATAGAAAACCGCAGCCAAATAATAACTTCTTAGAGGGTTGCTGTGTTCCTGCGTGTGAGTGAGGTCACCAGTAAACTTCTAAGGAGTTGCTATGTTAGCTGCAGAGGTAGCAACGCACGAGTGACTACATCAGGTGGACCGGATGCTTGTATGCCTCCCGAAGTTGTGCTATGCTATACTCCTATGCTATATATAGCTATGCTCCGCGGCAGAATTATGGTTTCCGTCATAGCCCAAAAGATAAGCAAAGCTGAAGTGACAGTGGGCCGACCACATAGTTCGTAGAGCCGTCAACCGCTGGGTAAATGAGGTTCTCGAATGGGGCCGCCGTGCTGGTACACGCAGTGAAGGACGACCTCCCGCTAGATAGAGCGGCGACCTCAGGAGGTTTGTATGGAGTCGACGGATGTAGGTGACACAGGATCGAGGCAAAGGGCACTCTAAAGGGGCGGCCTGTGTTCAGCAGTGGACGAATACGGCATGAAAAGATGATAGAGAGAACCTATTCAATAAAGCGTAATAGGATTCAGTTCTTTATATTACGATGAACAGGTTTGGTAGAATATACGTACTCAAATTTATGTCGATATAACATGTTACTAACTCAAGGTATCCAATGTTCGTCGTAACTATTGTCAATGCAAATTTATGGAGCTCGAGCTTTAGCCCAACCTCGCCGGCCAAGGTCGCAGCCACCGGCCAGCCCTACGTCCGTCACATATTGATCGGCCATCGAGTGTGCTACGATTCACAAATTGCCCGTTTCCTTGTACCTTGGCCTCGTTGTCTCCTTATGAAGTAATATATATGAGTGACATGTAACAATTGATCAGTCGTTGAAATAAAATTTCGGTAACTGTTATACTGGTCGGTGATAGGGATACTGGTTGAACATGACTCAAATAGTCCATGACTCTATAATTATGATCTTCATAACCATGTTAATATATAAAGCGGCGAAGTTTGTTTGCTTGAACGTGCTAATCCCTGTAACTACTGTATGTATGTAGATCTTCAAGCCATCTCCCTTGCGGGGTAGGCAGAGAGAACCGAGCGCCATAAGATGCGGTCCTTACACACTTCACTCGCTTCTTTCAACTACTGGTGCTACTTCTTGTAACTCTTTTTGCATTTTGATAGCTCAATTCTTGAGGAAGGCTATATAGGTTATTCAAGATCAGGATACGGCCCTTAGAAGCCGAGGAAATAAAAGTAAGAAAACGCGGTTCCCACGGAATACGGCGATACGTGCGAACGAAGTCGAGGGCTAGTTTTGGTATTATGTTCTCTCTGCCTACCTCTCAAGGGAGTTGATGTGAAATTGTAGACAATCATTTGTCTACGTTGGTCGCGTCGAGTGGACGCCGAGTGGGCTGGTCGTCGCGAGGCCGCGCTGCGACCACAGAGACACCCGACTCGCCCGGCGGCTGGTGGTCATTCTTTTCCACATCGTAATTGGTTTTTCTAAACTGACCGGAGAGGTCACTCGCCTGCTACGAGATAGTCTCGCCTGGCTAGTTTTACTTCTGTATGGGCTCTGTGAAGGTATCACTTGCGTAGTTGAATAGTTTTAATTGTTAAAGTTTCGTGTGAGCACTTACTCTTCGCAATGATGAATTAATTCAAATTTACGTAAAATCTTCCTGAGCGATATGTAATTAATAAATAGATAACTAATTATTTAGGTGAGGTATGTTAGGACCGAGTCTCGTGGTGCTCGGTACTCGCTTGTTGTAGACGAATAGGTGTATTATATTTGTACGATATACGAGTATTACTATCGGCCCCACAGAGTTGTTCTGCTCGAAATAAAAAAAAAAAACCCTAGAACCCAGTTCCACCGCCACGTTCCGGATACAATAATGAACCTAAACCATAGACCCACCCAAAATTCAGTCCAACCGTTTGGGAGACATATACACGTGTCATGAACATCTCTCAAACGGCTGGACTGAATTTTACGAAAGATATCGTACAGAAGAATTATATGTATAATAAAGATGTAATATAAAATCCGCATTTGAGCAGCGTGGTGGAGTATTCTCTGAACCCCTTCGGTCGAAGGGAGACCCGTATCCCTGCAGTGGGATGAGCAAGGGTTGATGTAGATAAAATTATTAATTTTCTACGTCTGTAGATTAAATTCGCAATGAAAATGTAGAGAGTTAGTCTAAAAGAGAGTGTCGATGTTAAGATAAGAAAAGGAATGTTCAGATAGTTCAGACATGTAGCTAAAACCACAAGGGTTGTTGTGTTTCTGCGTGTGACCAGTAAGCTCCCAAGGAGTTGCTGTGTAAGAAGCAGAGGAGGCATCTCGCGAGTGATAATTAATATATCGCAAGCGTTAATAGGCTACGTAGAAAGAACGCAATAGGAAGGAATGCCGATATACAATGCGAAAGTAGAAGAATGTAGGAGCCGAGGAAAGATGACCAAATTGATCGTCTGTTATCAAAATGGCGGTTTCAGGAATCCTAGGAACCGGCGAACGTGCATGAAAGGAGCCATGTATGTTAAAAAAGCGAGATATAGATATACGAGTATGTAGGGAGCCAGTTACGAGCATATAGAGCCCGTTCAGGAACAAACTCCGAGCCATGAAATCCTTTGGCCGTTGGCCTTTAATAATAATAGCCTCTCGTTATAAATGTGACTATCGCTCGACTCGCACTTGGCCCTATTTTGTGTAATATAATAATGCAAGCAATAACTCTGAAGACGTCTTCAGAATTCAGGCTCATACATTTTGCATGACCCAACTGTCACTTCACTGTTATTATTTATGCGAATTTATTTTTTATTGTGGGCTTTTGAAATTGTTGAAGGACTTGGCCTACGTTTGTAATCGGCTGGTAATTTCAATCAGTTACACTCCGCGGCTTTGTATGCGAATGCAGTAAATGATTTCCTCATGGTTTCTGCGACAATGGCACATCGTAGAAATAGACGGACGTGTTCAAATATTACGTATGTAGTATTACAAGTCACTATTGGTGGGTTCAATCCGCGACTTGTGCTCTGTGAGCCCCACAAATAAGCTGGCCAGTAAGCTCAGCTCCACCGCATATGCAGTTTCAGCAGCCTTTGTCTATTTCAGCTACTTTCATAGCATTATGTCATATGGTATACTGTTGTGGAGAAAAGTGTCTGATATTGAAACTATTTTTATAGTACAAAAGAGAGCCATCCGCTCAATTTATAACATGGGCTCGAGGGAATCACTGAGAGAGCTATTTAAAGAAATAAATATCCTCACGGTTACCTCTCAGTATATTTATGAGAACATAATGTATGCTCGTAAAAATATAGAATCGTTTTCAAAATTTAGTGGCATTCTTTAGAAGCAGGAATAGATTGCATATGCCTGTACATCGGCTTGCTAAGACTGGTGGATCTTTTGTTGTAAATTGTATTCTATTCTTATAATAAATTACCTGTAACAGTTCTGTCCTTGCCTGACAATATGTTCAAAAGGCACATCATATATATTTAATTGTACCACTTGATATCACTATATGTACACTCATTGGCAAGTTTCTTTTGGCTTCGCCAATGGTCATTTTTGATATGCTGGTACATTAAAAAAGAGAGATTAAAGCTATGAAAAATTAATAAGATATAATATGATTTGATTTAAATAATGTAAGACGTGTGTAAGTGCCCGCAATCGTCACACATATATTAGCTGCTACTCGCGGCGAGTATGATTTTTTTGATTTACAGGAGCGCTAATTATTTTAGTGATAAGTAGCCTATGTGTTAGTCCAGACCGTATTCTGTTTGTGTGCTATACTTCAGTCACATCTCTTTAGCCATTTTGTGAGCTAAATATATAATGTTCTTCTAAACGGTATCCTGTTTCATAATCCAGGAGTGGCGGAGTGCGATACTTATGCGTAAAGATTTAGTGATTTTTTTTTGTTTTTCGCCCAAGAAATTTGAAGACCCACGCAAGAAGGACTAACCCACACCCGGGTGTGCTTTAATCATTCTTCCGTGAGGGACACCCTCCGGAAAAAGGGAGGGAGGAGGTAAAATCTTTCAAAGATCCCATTTCGTGCGAACTAACTGGTTATGTCAGATTTCCACTGACTAAAACACCCCCTGGGACTGCCTTTAGCCGGGAAGGCTTAAGGCTTCATCGGAAGCGATCGCCCCAGGGGAACGGGGTGTCGCAAAAGATTTAGTGAAGATACTGCCTCTTACATAGAGCGACGGCCATTACATCTCCACAATCCATTTTGTTGATTTTGATTGGTTTTTGTCGCACGCTCGCGTCTTCCTGGGGCTCCTGACACCGCCGTCTGATAAATACGGCCTATTTGACCATTGTAACACCAGGAGGTAGCTAGATGATGTTATGTTACAGAAAATCGATATGTTTTCGTAGTTACCAGCTCGGTGGCGCAGTGGCGAAATGCGCTGTTAAGTTGCTTCGACACCAACGCTCGTAGGTTCGATTCCCATGCAGAACAAACATGCGTGTGTGCATGAACATGTTTTTTGTCTTGGTCTGAGTATTTTTAATAGATGTACGGCGCATCAAAGCAGCCCGTCAGGGGAAGTCCTTTCACCTCACAGAATACCGTAGCCAAATAAGTACTCCCTAGAGGGTTATTATGTTCCTCGCCTTAACGACACAAGTAAGCTCCTATGGAGTTGCTGTGTTAGCAGCAGACGTGGCATTGCGCCAGTGATACTCAATGTATTGCCAGAGTTTATAGTCTACGGTAACCATTTACATCAGAGCCGTATGCATTTATGCCTTCGATATTCTATAAAAAAAGTAGTACCATCTATCCGAGAATACATTAAACGAGACATGTACAGTATAATCTATTTAAAAATTATCACGATTTTGTTAAAAAATGCTAGTAGCTGTAAGGGCGGTACACGCGCGTCGCAGAACATGTAAAGACATCTTCATGAATATAATGAATCTTCATGGAACTTGATGCCGTGTTTCCTTAACAACATTTCGTTAGATGCATTCCACAACTTGAGGTTTATCGGAAGAAATTTTCTGTGGAACTGCACAGTACGCGACCTTGAATGTTGTGTGAATGTGGTTCATCGGTGTTCACGTTAAAACCGGCGCGCCGGCCACGCCGCGGGCCGCGGACCCTGCGCGATAGGTCAACGGGAGGTCTCGCCTCGTCACGATGTTCGCTCATCTTGAGGTCGACGGCGGCGGTTCCGGCCGTCGCTCCGGGCCTCCGTCCGCGCTGACCTCATGCTGTATTATTTACATCTGTTACTGGTTTATTATCGAACTGACTAACACGAGTGGTAATGATTCATCGCAGTCGCACTGTTTAATTACTTGACATCATAGATTTTTATCGACGTTTGGAAATGGAATGTGTAGGACAAATTACACGATTTTCTTGGTCCGCAGATTATGCCAAAGATTTTAATATTAGAGTGTTCACATTCTGGAAAGCGAGCGAAGAGTCAGGGAAACTCCAGGTGGTCAGGAAAACTATGTGAAATCGAGGAACTGGAAGCTGGAAAATTAGGTCATAAATTCATATTTCGCAAGATTGTTAAATGACATATTGGTTTACAGGTAGTATTTTTTAATATGTTATATATGGATAAAAATAAAAATTCATGAGTCGCGATTAATCCAGTGTATGGAATCTTCTTGTGAAAGATTGTGTCTGTGTGTGAAGAAAGACTGTCGATGTAAAGGTAAGAAGAGGCATGCTCCGTTGATTCGGACATGGAGAAAGAATGCAAGAAAAGGGGATGACGTAACAGATATACAACACGAAAGTGGAAAGATGTAGGAACCGAGGAAGACCTAGACTCATCCATCACGACCATGTAGTTGTCAGAAGCTCTAGAAACCAAGCTTGCATACCAGAGCTATAATTGTTATAGGAGCGAGTGAGCTGTGTAAGGCCGAGTCATGTGGCGCTCGGTTCTCTCTGCCTACCCTGATAGATAAAATGTTTGCAACAAACCTGAGCAGCAAGCATCCATCCTGATCCAAACCAAGCATACGTATACGAGTATTTTTACTTCAGAAGGGACAGCTTTGGCAGAAAAGTTTCGTAAATGTCCAGGGAATTATCAGGAGTTTTGTATCTCGTAAATTCAAAATATAACACTTGAAAATATCCTAAAGGCAATAAATAAATTCGTACTGCCGTTGACATGTGTCATACATAACATGTTGAAAGTAAATAAACTACCTTATCTTATAAGGATTCGAAGCGAGATTAACGCCGTTACCAACGAATACCAACCTACTCGTACTATTCACTTTATGTTTAATTGAATCAATAATCAGTTACACGGCATTGAAAACGTTTGTACGTAGATAATTGAAATAATGTTTTACTATATTTTTTATCATTATTGGATATTTTTATTTAGTATCGCCGGTTCGTTCGATCTATCTATCCGTATTTTTACGCCACGTTCCTTGCCGAGTAGGCAGAGACAACCGATCGCGCTTCTTTTATATTCGTACTCTTTTCATACACGCTCGCCGGTCCAAAATACGTCAAACAAGTAATTTGAATACACAGAACATGAGCTTTCCTAGTACGATTCTGTAGAAAATGTGTTATATTTTTGTTTGTATGGAAACCCATTAATGATCAAGTTAGTTGGGCGAGGTTTTGTGTGTGCCCCCGGTCGGGCTGCTTTGACGGCCGCTGCTTCTATTTGACTAGAGGTTCGCTAGTGCACCCTGACAATCACAGGGTGCACCACAAGCCATTTACACACGGAGTGTATTACGTATCATCATTATTTGTAGGGGAGAGGGTGGTTTATGTCAGCGACAGTTTGTACTGAAATCGCGTGTATGACTCGTTTTATACAAACGTTTAATATACACGCCTACACACACACAAATATAATTTTATGAAAGCTTCGCCCGAATAGAACTAATCTATTCCCTCCCATAGTAAGGCCTTGCCCCATTCTGGATACATCACATTCGTGTAATGAATAAACTTCAAACTAATGAATAACAGATATCCTGGCCGTAAGATAAGCACTCCTACCAACTCGAGATGTTTTTCTGTCAGTTTTACTATCTATTAAGTAAATCGAGTGATTGCATCTATCCAGAGGGAGACTTTGTACAAAAGAGGTCTGCGTGGGTACATATATCTCACCTATTTCTACCGCCAAACAGCTATATTTATATAGCTGTGTTCCAGTTTAGAGGGTGAGATATGGCAGAGAAATGACTGGGTACTGTGACGAAACAGCCTTAGGTCACAAGATTGACAGCGCGCGAGTAACATCCCCGTGGTGTTGCGAGCGTCAGTAGGCTGCGGTGGCCTAATGCGGACCGCATCCTTGTTTGCCAATCTAGTTGTATAAAAAATATCTAAGCGTTACTACATATGTCAATACGTAACTAACATGTTGTCTAGATCTCGTACTATCTCGAGAGACGAAGCATGAAGTATAATTTTCCGTCAATGCAGCGCGATTGTGGTGTTAAGGGGGCTGGGTAGTCAACCTTGCGGCTTATCGCGGTCGACGACGTCGGTGGTGCCCGCCGCCCGCCGCCCGCCGTCTGCAGCGACAAGTGTCCACTGGACACGAATATTGGCGATGTGTCAGCGATATCCTTATAAACAGTAATGTTTAAGACATAAAAAAAAATGTTTATGAAGTTTAGGAGCTGGATGTCGTCTATGCTCGTGTTACGTAATTGAACAAGCTGGTTAAGTAGATCTGAGGGTTACTCTCGACGATAACTCCAATGACAAACCAATTCCAATGTCAACATTTTGTGCAATATTTCGTAATCTCGAATGTACATTCTCCAAAATGGAATTGAATCTCATTGCCAATGTGAGTGTAGACGATCGGTGATAAAGATCAAAGCTATCTGGCGCTACTGTTCTGATTCAAGTTGGTGTTCGGAGTAACAGTACTGCCATGCAACTCTCTAAACGACTTGTAATGGCTGTGTGCGTCGCTGTGATCCCAGATGTCACAGCTTTGACATTGTCTACTGCGATCACGGCTTTTTATTTGGTATTCTATAAGGCTGTAAGCGTACGCGAGGCTGTTTGCCTTGTAGAATTCCAATTCCAAACGCAGCCTTGCGGCGCTAGTGTCGCACAACCATGAAAAGCGACATCAAAGAATTGCAATTTTGTGTTCAAGGCTGTAACAGCCGATGTTTCCGAGGATGTAAGGATGTTTGCTCTTACAGAATTGCATGGCTGAGCGGGCACGGGGGCTGTTTGAAAATGTGTCGAAAGTTAACTGGATAGGGACCAGGCGACAGCAAGACTGTTCACATTCATGTTTTTGATTTTGATAACATAATATACTTCTGTTTAGATAAGTGATTCTGTTTTGTTAAATTTGTTAGATTATCAGCATCCAAAAATCTGGTCGTAAATGTTAGGTATACCTAAATGCAGAATACGATGAAGCGACGATTAACTCTATGTATATTTTCACGTCAAGTCCCTTGCAGGGTAGGCAGAGAGAGCCGAGCGCCGTGTGAATCGATCCTTACACACCTCATTCGTTTGTTCATAGATCTTTCCGTGCATGCCCTCCGATTTCTACATTTTCTGAAATACAATGACAGACTTACTCCATTATCCTTGTCGGGGAGACTTGGAAGGAAAATTACAGGAATGTACTGTCGAAATGTACTGCTAGTCTATATACATTCTGTGTACTAAGTATCGGGAATTTGTCAATAAAACAAAAAATACAAATTATTCATCTAAATTTATTTTATCGCCTTCAAAGTAGGCCCCATCGCTTGCAATACAACATCTCCACCGCTTCACCCAGTCTTCCATACATTTTTCATAGGCTATTTGCGGTATGGCCTTTAGCTCATTCAGCGAATTTTCTTTTATGGCTTCTATCGACTCAAAACGTTTTCCTCGAAGTGGTAATTTTAACTTGGGAAATAAAAAAAAGTCAGACGGAGCCATATCAGGTGAATACGGTGCTTGGTCGAGAACTTTTGTTGAATTTTTCGCTAAAAACTCTTTCACTATAATGGCTGTGTGTGATGGTGCATTATCATGGTGCAGCATCCATGAGTTGTGTTGCCACAAATCTGGACGTTTTCGGCGGATACTCTCACGCAAACGCTTCATGACGCCTAAATAATATTCTTTATTCACTGTTTCTCCCTCTGGAAGGAATTCGGAGTGAACCACACCACGGTAGTAAAAAAAAACTGTCAGCATCACCTTGATTTTGGAGCGACTTTGCCGCGGTTTTTTGGGTTTCGGCTCGTTTTCGAGACGCCATTCTGAAGACTGTTGGCTTGTTTGCATGTCGTACTCATAAACCCATGTCTCGTCGCCAGTTATTATACGTTTCATAAAGGTCGGATCCGTAGAAGCTCGGGAAACCATGTCTTCAGCGACATGCTTTCGCTGCGCTTTTTGAACAAAATTGAGCTCTTTTGGAACTAGTCGAGCGGCGACGCGTTTCATGCCTAAAATGTCAATGAGAATGTTGTGGACGGACTTAAAAGATATGTTCACCTCACTAGCCAACTCTCTCAGACTCATACGTCGATTTTCGAGCACTAGCTTCTTGATTCTGTCGATGTTTTCTCTGGTCGTAGCGGTTGAAGGTCTACCAGAACGAGGCAAGTCTACTACTACTTCTCGGCCTTCTTTAAAAGCCTTATACCATTCATAAGCCCTTGTTTTCGATATACACGATTCGCCGTAGGTATTTCGCAACATTTTTAGTGATTCACCACATGAAATATCACTTGAAACACAAAATTTAAGGCACACTCTTTGTTCAACAATATTTTCCATTGTAAAAATCGCCGAGGACTCAAAACTATGACCAACAAAAAGTGTAGTTTAAAACAAATTAAATGACAGATCCCGCTCAAATTTTGCGCGCTAAATCAGTACAGTGCTACCAACATGCAGTAAAAAAATTAGAACGACCTCTTTTACGCGGGTCTTTTTATTGACATATTCCCGATACTTTTTACACAGAGTAGTATATAGTTATTGTTTGTTCGTCGCACACCTTAGAACACGTGAACGAGTTCATTAAAATGTAGAAGTGATAACGGCTCGCCTCCGTACGTATCACACGAAGACACGTGGTTTCGCACGTGCTCTCTTCAAGACGGGGCGTACGTTTGTTTTGGGGGTTCGTAACCATGAGTGAAATGTAAATTCCATTAGTGTAGTGTATAAACAGTAAAATCGATCATAGACCAGAATTTTGTTTTTTTTTTAATTTAACTACGTCTGGGGGCATACAAGCATACGGCCCACCTGATGTAAAACGGCTACCGTAGCCTATTAACGCTTGCGATATATTAAGTATCACTCGCGCGATGCCTCCTCTGCTGCTTACACAGCAACTCCTTGGGAGCTTACTGGTGACCTCACACACAACAACCCTCTAGGGAGAGTTTATTTGTCTGCGGTTTTCTGTGAGGTGGAAGTACTTCCCCAGACGGGCTGCTTTGATGCGCCCTACCTCTCTTAAACATTAATGTTATCTAGGCACATGATGACTCGCTCATACATACATCGAATATTTAATTAGAATTAGTGTCGTACATGAAAAGAAGACGAACTCAACCTCGCCTGTGGCCGAGAGATAGGACGGGGCGAGGCTCCCGACTGCAGAAGTATCTCCACCTCACCGATGACCGCAGTCAACCAACGACTCCCAGTAAGGTTATGTTCCTTCGAGTGTGCAAGAGGCCCACGGAGGTAGCAGTAAGCACCTGTGGATTAGATTTGTTAACATGGCGGGGGTGGCAACTTGCGAGGTAAATTATTCACATTGCAATCGGTTGTAAGCTACGGTAACCGCTTTACATTAGGCAAGCCGTTTGTTTGTTTTTCTTCCGTTGAGATTATCAATAGTGTTTCTGTTTAGCCTTTCTCGGACCCTACGAAGCCATTACGGAATCCATAACAGTGCGAGGCCAGACACGCACTTGTCCGTTTATTGAATAATAATTAACTACCTCCGCACAATTCTCTTGACTATTGTTATTGTTTTAAGTGATTGAGGATAACGGCAGTAAGTAGTCGTCAGATTAATGTGTACATATTGGTAATTATCATTCGCTCGCCGGTGAGGGAAAACATAATGAGGAAACCTGCACGTCCAACAAATTGTATTTCGAAGGTCGTGGCACCCGGCTAACACCTGGTCTGCTTTTCCCTCAGGGTCGTGGAGGTCTGACGGCAGTCGCTCCGTCTAAAAGTCACTATCTTCGCCAAATCCTTAGCGTTAGGTGGCGGACGCCGCCGATCCTAATGGATTAGGATAACGCTATGAAGAAGAAGAAGAGTGGTAGTAGTAAGTAGTGTTGTGGCGGGAGAGGAGCAGCTCGCGATACGCCCCACTCCATCGTTGACTTGGACTTCAACCTCTGTTGTTCGTCCCAACGGTCGACCTTAATCATTATTGAAAATTGTACACAGTCATGTATCAATTTGCATGGTTTCTATTTATTTTCTACTGTTACCAACATTTTTTCGGTCGTCAATAGCTACTAAACAAAAGAAAAATTTGTTAAACAGAGGAATAATAGGCCCTGAATTGTTTTATCTGCGCCAAGTTTTATATAGATGTAATATACTCGGTCTACTTCGTCTTCGCTTTCGTCTCTGCATTCCTCAACATAGCGGCTGGCCGCTGCCCACGGCTCCTTATAATGTTTTACACGTGAACCCTAAATATTTTCAGGAACACCGTTCCTATATGAAATCTATATGTTTGTCTGTGTGTGCGTTTTTTTCGAATATTCGAATTTTGACTTTAGATTCGGATTCAGCATAAAAAAGTAGAACAGGAATGTTCAGGAATACCATTCCTATCTCTTAAGGAACATGGTCAAAATGGCCGACAAATAAAAAAATAATAATTGAATTGTTATATAAGCCAGGTGTTCCTCTGGCAATACAAGCTTGCGCATTCTCAACTGGTTACTACTGTAGTCATTGACGAATACACTTCGCCCAAATCCCTTCAACTGCAATTACGTGAAAGAGTACCAAACATCGTCACAATGATGAAGTAAACCATTGCGATCGATTCTCACTGATGTGCCAATGTGAGTGCTTATCACGCCACGCGTCAGACGAGTCGATTGTTCACCAAACACTTGAGCAAACCGAGCGCTAAACAAGCCATTGTGCGAACACGACGCGACGCCCGCCGACGCCCGCCGACGCCCGCACACACCGGACAATCGATTTCATATCGTCTGTTGTTACGTTCAGCGCGGCCGGCGGCGGCGGCTCATGGAAACATCACACGTTCTTACTTTAACGGAAACGTTGACGATAATCGTGCTGTGTAATATTAAGACATAACTGCTAAATGCCTACCTGAGGATGTGTACAATCCCCACCAAGTAGATAGCACAATAGAGACCAACAAACGGATTGACAGAAAGTACTGTCACAGCAGCTCCTGTCTTCATCTTCGATCAGGTTTCGACCGTGCGGGCGGGCCGAAGAGTTAGATACCGTGGAGACCAGTTAAAAACAAAGACTCGACGAAGCTTGCTCTTTCTTAGCGTTAACACGTTTTCTGATCTGTTAGGATCTAAGGATTTGGAGAAGATACTGTATTTTAAATGGAGCGACTGCCGTCCCAGAGGGAAAACCAGCCCTTCGGATATGGGTTACGAAAATACGAATTTAATGGTACATGCCAGAATTCGAACGGGGGACCGGTTGGTCAATAAGGCGGCTCACTGGGCTATCTCGCTCACTTTATGAGCAAGTATCATGAGAAAATACTAGAACTAGAGTGAGACCCTTCGCTCTTGTCCACTTGGCTGTCATATTGTTTACTCTGTGTCTGTCCTTTTGCGAGAGCGGCCGCTGCACGACAGCGAAACACTCGCGGAAATTCGTCGGATGGCGGTAAAACAAATGGATTCGACCTCGCCACTGTGCATGCACCGCCAGACACGGGCGGGGTCAAAGTCACTACCGTTCTCAAATGGCAATTGTTTAACTATATTTTGCATAATATTTGACATTTCGCGGCGAGGCCGACTCTGCCGACGCTTCATTAGAAATTGACGGAAAAATTGTCACGAGAGGAATTTTATTCTCTACTAAGGCAGCTTCAGTGTCGTCATCATCATCATCTCAGCCAATATTCGTCCACTGCTGAACACAGGCCTCCCCTCTAATGTGCCACTCGTCTCGATCCTCTGCCAGCTGCATCCATAGACTCCCTGCAAACCTCTCGAGGTCGTCGCTCTATCTAGTGGGCGCTCGTCCCACACTGCCAGTACCAGTACGGGGACGCCATTCGAGAACCTTTCTTGCCCAACGGTTGTCAGCTCTACGAACTATGTGGCCGGTCCACTGCCACTCGTTACATTAGTTCTACTGCGGATATCCTCATTTCCGATCCTATCCCGCAGATAATTCCTTCAGCTTCCGCTTGAGCCCCGCCGAGTCTGCTTCGATATGTCTATAAAGATATTTAATTTATTACCAGACTGTATAAAGGCACGCCCATCAACATCTTTAGACACGTTGTGTAACATACGGTTAAAAGGATGTGTGTGAAGAATTTGAAAAAAAGTAATTTTAATGTTTGGTGTCGATGTTCATATAGTGTCCTATGACAATACAGTACTACGACAATGGACCAAATCTATATATCTATTGTGTTTTATTGTATATTCGTTATCGTTTCATTGCATGTCTCCAAATTCATACCTACAGCATATATACATACTATACGATAGATACAATTGTACTTAATTATAATTATTCTCTCTGCCTACCCCGCAAGGGACCTGGCGTGAAGATATACATACATACATACAATTATACTTTTCAGGAACACTGTTCCTGTCTCTTAAGGAGCAAGGGCAAAATGGCCGACAAATAAAAATAAAAAAATTTGAATTGTTATATAATTGACGCCAAGTGTTCCTTTAGCAATGCAAGCTTGCGCATTCTCGACTGGTTTTGCATTAGTTTAATTTTATGTTATTGTCGTTTGTTTTGATATAGTTTTTTTTTTATATTTGCATGGTATTAGGTAACACATAAAGTGACACTATGTATAGCTTAAGACCTTGTGTGTACCTTCATCTGCCAAATAAATGATTCGATTTGAAGGCCATAAACGAGCATACCCGCCTGGCCGCAGTTACCGTCGCCTATGGACGCTTGCAATATCAGGTACCTTAGTTCAAGGAATCTTTGTTATTTCTCATTACGACTTATGTCAGAAAACACTAAAGTTGAAATAAGTTATTTTAATTTATGTAACATGTTAATTTTTAATACATCAGTTGTTCTCATAGACAAATGTTAGTGCAATACTACATTTGCATTTATCCATAATTATTAGGTACCTGCATAACAGGCGGCTCGCTATTTGTTAAACTACGGGGATGATAGTGAAAATATTAAACAGTCATTGATGATAATAACAAAAATAAACCATCGGAAGGTTTTTTTTTATACAACGTCGGGAGTCATGCAAGCATACGGTCCACCTGATGTCAAAGTCAAAATCCTTTTATTCCGTAAAAATGGCTACATTTGTTTGGAATCGTCACAATTTTTTTCCCTACCGTGCAGTTCATGACTAGGTGAGCACTGATAAAAATACTGCCAAAAAACTCAGGCATCCCTCTTTTGGTATCCAAACAAATTTACGTAATTTATTAATTACATTATAATTGGATCGACTCAATCACAGGCATTTTGATCATTAATATAGTCAGATACTTTCTAATATGCTCTGCTACACAATTTGGCTTTAATGGTAGTTTTAAATTTGTTTATTGACAATTCTCTTATGTTCCTGGGAAGTTTGTTATAGAACCGTATACATTGCCCCATAATGTAAAGCAATTATCGTAGCCTATTAACGCGTGTAATATATTGAGTATCATTCGCGCGATGCCTCCTCTGCTGCTTACACAGCAACTCCTTAAGAGCTTACTGGTGACCTCACTCACACACGGGAACACTACAACGCTCTAGGGAGTTGTTATTTGGCTGCGGTTTTCTGTGAGGTGGAGGTACTTCCCCAACGAGCTGCTTTGTTGCGCCCTACCTCTCTTAAAACATCCAGATCAAGACAAACAGACATGTTCATGCACACAAATGTTTGTCTTGTGTGGGAATCGAACCCACGAGCGTTGGTGGCAAAGTCGCGTCTTTCACCACTGAGCCACCGAGCTCGTCAGTACCTCATCACCACGGCGTTAAAAGAAGCACAGATGTAGTTTCTTCTATAGGGAGGTCATACAACAACTGGTTCTCTGTAGGTATCATCTCACATTCCACTTTACTAGACCAGTCTTCTATCGACAACTTTAGTTTTGGACTAACTAGACGTAAGTTTTGGAGTGCTCTCCCTGCCAAGGTTTTCCCAAGGGTTTGGTTCAACATCATGGTGTTCTTCAAAAAAGTCGTGAAGAGATTTGTGGTGAACACGTTAGGCAATGCACTGTTGACACCTCTGGTGTTGCAAGTATTTTATGACAAGTTTATGATAATTTCACGTTCATAGACCACGGTAGGTTCCTGCTTACCATCAGGCAGGCCGATTACTTTTTTATCACATTAGTGGTATATTTTTTATAATAGGTTTTCTGTTGTTTGTCAACAGATTTTTTCTTGTTTATTTGCTACGCGTGACGAACTGAAGTGTTATAAATAAAAAAATAGGAAACGCAAAACTTTATATGTTTTCCTCAAATTTCAATAAGGGCAATGGTTGAAATTCGACTATTGGAACGGACACTAAATCTAGTGAAAGGTCCCAATCCAGTTATCGTCCAAAAGTCCCTCTCTGTACCAGACTACCCTAAAAGGAAAGTCTCGTTATGCCTATAAATGGGTCACAGATTTAATCAAATAGATGGGCGGGACGCAGACGGTTGTCCTGACGTGCAAAATGGCAAAACCTTAATCAGCAGAGATTCCAAACTGAACGAGCGGTTAGAGACGTCAGCAAAACGCAAACTGCCAAGGTTTCGGTTTACGACGTTTATACTAAAGGTAATTGCACTCGCGTTAATGTACATAGGCAAGGATGTGTTTGAACTTGTAAAGTCCGTCATGAAAGAGGGTTGGTCTATAAGAGAGCATCTTTGTTAAGATAACAAAAGGCATGATTGATGATCCTGAACTCACACGCCATTGAGCCCTTGAGTTTAAGGAGAGATTTTGCCTCCCTTTGCGTGTTCTACCGGTTGTATAACGGGTTGTGTTCTGAGGAGCTGTTCGACATCATGCCAACAGCCTCGTTTTACAGTCGCACAGCTCGCCGACGGCTGGGAGTTCATCCGCACACACTTTTTTTTTTTTTTTTTTTTTTTAATACTTACACCCCTGCCGTGGGCAAGGCAGTTTTTACACAATATGGTTTTATTCACATTTTGTTGTTTTTAATATAAATAAACACATTCATACATCACGCTCGCTTTCATATTCCACAAATCATTCTTACATTCATCTTTCAGTTTAATTTCCAAAAATTTTTGATTTGCCCGTTTTAGAACGCCGGTGAAATATCTTCATACGTTTCCAACTTTCCTCCCCATACTGCATCAGTCCAGCCACGGGCGTCAGCGAGCTTCACAGCTCCACCTAGCCACCGCGATCCCATCGGCTATACAGAGTATAGCCGAGGTATGCAACATTGGTCCTAGGTGGAGCTGCTCTGCTTATTACGATCTATAACGGCCGTGGCTAGACCGACGCAGTATTTTAAAAATTTCGACCTACTTCTCCCCGTTACCACTTCGGAGACTGTGTTTTCGGTGACCCGCATTCCCAACTCCTGCTCCAAATCGTACCTCTGTTTGGAGAATGCGGGACACCGAAACAATATGTGCTGCACTGTCTGGTCCACGCCGGGCTCGCAGAAGCACGATGGATCATCCGCGCACTTGAATCTGTGCAAGTACGCGGAGAACCCACCATGCCCCGAGAGGACCTGCGTAGTGATGCTCGACGGCACCATTTTACCCACGATGCCGTACGCCGCCGCCGCACTCGGGAAGAACATCTTCGTTGTCGAAGCTGTTGTTCCCGATTTGTATCTCCTGTCCCATTCGTCAATGGTCCCCTTGCGGATCATACCTTTGACGAATGAGACAGGGCAGCGGTCGTAGTCTGGCCGTCTCCGCAACCCCAGTGCGGCGCTCCTGGCGAGTTCATCGGCGCGTTCGTTCCCCTCCAACCCCGCGTGTGCCTTAATCCAGAACAGCGAGACGCTCTTACCCTGGCTTTTGCACAGTTTAAGAGCGTCCCGTGTTTGCACCGCCAGGGGATGGGGGGACTCGACGTTCGCCACCGCCTGGAGCGCCGCCATGGAGTCGCTGAAGATGCCGATACTGGGTCCATCGCAGCTCAAAGCGTACTCGGCCGCCGTGCAGATAGCCAGGAGTTCCGCCTGGTAGACGGTACAGTAGGACGACAAAGCAAGCTTGACGGCCTTGGTTTCCGCGCCGCCGTTCCATATGGATACAGCGGCGCCAACCCGGCCCTCAATCTTGCTGCCGTCCGTGTAAATTCGCAGGGCAAAGTTGGAGTGTGCCCTGCATTGTTCCTCGTCCACCAGGCTGCCGAACTCCAAGCTATCTAGCTCCGCGGGATGCGGGGCCTCGATCTTCGAGGCCATCCGCTCGATCTCCCTGTCCCCGAGCAGCGGATGGGGTAGCCCCCTCTTGGCCTCGTACAAAGAGGCGACCTCGCGCACTCTGAGGTCAAGAGGCAGCACCCCGGCCAGCAGCAGTGCGGAGTTCAGGGAGACCGTGCGGTAGGCTCTGCAGATCTTCTGCGCGAAGCCCCGCTGTACGCTGTTGAGCTGTTTCTGGATGCCCAGCTTATTGACCGCTGGAGCCCATGCGGCGGCAGCGTACAATATCGTAGGTTCCACTACGGCTGAATATATGATCTTCACTACTTCAGGGTTGAGACCCCAACTGACGCGGGCCGTACGCGCAAGGCGCCCGTATATGGCCACTGCCCTTTTACAGACAGTAGCCACGTGCGCGTTGAACGTCAGACCCGCGTCAATCGTCAACCCCAGCAGTTTGATCTGCCGAGACATGCCAATGTCTATCCCGCCCATGGTAAGGCGCGGAGTGTCATACCTAAGTTTGCGCGTGACCAGCATAGCGCTGGTCTTATGCGGCGCAAACTTCAACCGGTTTTTGACACCCCACGCCCTCACATGCTCGAGAGCGGCATTGGCCTGTCTCTCTATATCCAGCGCAGTGTTGCCGTCGAACATCAGCACGACGTCATCGGCGAAGGCCTGACAGTGCACCCCCGCAAGGTCGAGTTGCATCCGCACACACTGGAACCGCAATGGTCGCGCACTGTGCGGTTCACGAGAAGTTTTCTACCGAGAACTATTAAGTTGTGGAATGAGCTCCCTGCGGAGGTGTTTCCCCAAGGGACTACAGTATGGGGTTCTTCAAGAAAGGCGTGAAGAGGTTCTTACAGGGTCGGCAACGCAAGAGTGACACCTCTGGTGTTGCAAATGCCCATAGGCTACGGAAACTGCTTACCATCAGACAGAACGTACGCTTGTTTGCCACCTTAGAGGTATAGAACCGTCGAAGGTGCGTGAAAATAGCTATGAATGTCAATGAAGCGAGCGACGTGTGTAAATGAGTAATGTGGAGATCGCTTCTCTCTGCCTACCCTCTAACGTACCTGGCGTAAGTTTGTTTAAAGATTAGTAACTATAAAACCTCGTAGTGCCATGTTCTTTCATGATTTTGTTAGAAAATCTAAAAACTAATTACAAGCACTTGTTATTTGTTTCATGAAGACGACAATAGATCATAGACATTAATGTTACCAGTTGGTCTTATGATGGAGGTCTGCTCTTGTATTCGTGCAATGGGTTGTCCAAAGTAATACTCGTATTATCATAAAACATTTCAACTGTATACAACTGAAGACGAACTGAACAAGAAGTATATGGAGGCATATACGGGAGCGATTTTCCCTGACACAGACAACCGTTTGCCTGAGAGGGGACTCCACAATTACTAGTGATGAGACATGTGAATTTAAAGATATTTTTGTATTGTATTTATATTTTCATGCATGCTTGCTGATTCTTAGAACTTCAGACATCACCTTCTAATAGAACGCGTGCAGTTTGAACGCGGTAGGTTCGTTTTGGCCTCCCTCTGCTTCTACATACTCGAACTAACTGCCTTTTCTTATCTTAACACCGACGTTCTCTTTCAGTCCGGATTTCATTACAAAGTTACATGCATGTCTAATAAAAACATGTTAAAAGAACTCTTGATGTCCATCCCGCACACTGCGTCACCTCTAACCTTCACAATTAAGCTGATTTATTGAATACCGAAAGCTGATCTGCCGCTGTTCTATCTCTCGGCCTATTTGTTGTAGTTGACAGGCCGCGAGCAGGCCAGCGTCCTCGAGCCCAACGCGTGTTGACACGGATCCTTCGGCCGACGTGTGGTCGCCGGCAGCCCGGCACTCTCTCACCTGCCGTCGCCGCTGCGATCGCTGCCTCCGCTGGACTCCCCACCGATAGCCTGCCTTTTCTTATTGGAGTCCGAGGCGGCGATATTTCGCACCGGTATCTTCATAAGTTTTATTTGTTTGGTGAATTTGATCCAATCGGTCACCTTGAATGTTAAGCTGACGTTACTTATTTATTTATGAATCTGTAATTGTACATTACCGGTTTATTTCGTAGCGTCTATTGCAATAGCAGAGTTGCACAAACGGTTGGTAATGTAATAGTGCTGAAATCGTAAACATTTGCCATTTCTTCATTGTGGTGCTTTAATTGGGTCGTTACGACAAATGAGTTTTTCTGCTCATCTGTTTCGGTGTCCGAGCACACCTTTCATTCGTCGATGTGGTCGGTCGTCTCGTTTGTCGGCGGGCACTCGGCGGCCGGCCACCGCTAGCCGCTCGCCGCCCGCCGCCCGCCGCCCGCCGGCCGCGGGTCGAACTAGTTTGGATGTAGTTTCGGCTGACCCCACTTGTTGACCCCGATCACGACGCCTCCGCGGTGCACGCCACGTCTAGATTTATTCTAGAATGCCACATGGTCATCTACACGGTCCATTACGTTGGTACGTGAGCCGGTTTCCATTTCCGCGTATATTTTCCTGGTGCGAATGACGTAGTTGTAATTATACTTAACCAATATCTATAACACTCTAATGTATTGTCCTAATTCACTATAATTGGTTATTTATAGTACACAATTGGCTATATTTATGTTTAATTAAGGTTGTGATAATTTCCTTTTATAATCATTTTAATACATACAGGATAAAGTGAAGACACAGGGATTAGTTCTATTGATATTCTCGTCTCTGATTTACCACACAATAGTTGTGTGGATGATGTCATCGTATTCACTCGTCAATGTAAGCGTGACCGCGTGCTAAACGCCGACCGCTCGCCGACGCGATTCACTCGCACGGCCAGAAGTTACCGAGTCTCGCAAACATCGTCATAACAACGACCACTATGCGATCCGCCGCAATCACAATAAAAGTTTTAATTGGCCGTAAAAAGAGCAAATCTAATTGAGGCTCAGCGAGACGACGATGACGGGAATAACACGTTCGTAAAACATAATGATGTGGGATCACAGAAATGCGTTGCACAAATGTAAACATTTAATGCATGCTTTCCGTATATTGCAGTTTGATAACGAAATAAAATTTACAAGCGAACGTGAAAGAGTTAGGAAAGAGGTCCGACTGCGAGGAGTGTGTCGCGGGCGGCGCGGCGCGCAGTCAATTCGCGAGTGCGGTGTCAATGAACTTGGCCGACGGCCGCACCATTCGCACGTTCAGCACGCTGCGTCCAGACCCTAACTAGACCACATCATTAGTGGTCAAGTACAGCGCTGGCCACGAATGTGTGCATTACCTTACGGGTACCCCTCGCTCCTCCGGCGACCGTTCCGTTGGTCCGTCCCGTTTGCGCAAAATTGACTCCGGCTCCATCGGGTCGCGCTTGCTCTCCATCAGAATGTATTTCGATCCACTAGTGGTGCAATTGTGAAATAACACCGCAGTAACGAGTATATCTATCGGCGGAGCGGAGAGGCCCCGTCGCTGAGATACGCTCACGTCACTACTACCGCGGTCGTTATCACATCTCTGACGTCATAACACAATAGGTTTTGTGAACGCGATGATTGGTCGGCATTGTGCAGATATGCCAACATATAACCTACATTACAGTTATGATCATGATTATTATGGAAAAAATATATGGATTTGCATGTTTCCAATATTTATATGTCATCATCATCATATCAGCCGGAAGACGTCCACTGCTGAACGCTATGCCTCCCTGTGCTGCTTGCATCCATCGGCTCCCGGCGATCTTTACGAGATCGTCTGTCCATCGTGTGTGGGCCGTCCTTCGCTGCGTTTTCCCTATTGTTATATTTCTTATATCTATTGTTGCCAAATATGTTAATTGATAACATGAAACCTGGTCAGTAATTGTGAACAATGATAGCCGAGTGGATAAAAAACTGACCTAGCGGCCAACCGGTCCTCGGTTCGAATAGTTGCATGTACCACTACATTCGTGTTTTTTTGGATTCATGTTCATATGTGTAAATTATCACATGCTCGGCGGTGAAGGAAAACATCGTGATGAAGTCTGCACGTCCAAGAAATTATATTAAAAAAAAAAAAGTGTGACATAACCTAGGTCTCCCCGTGGGTTGTGGACAGCGTTGCCAGACGTCCCGATTTTGAAATCAAAATGAAATGTCCCGCGCGGCCGCCCGCCGCCCGCCGCCCGGCCGGGTGTACGTCGTAGTGAGCGTTGCGTGCATTATTTAATTTAATTACATTAAGCAAACAAAAGTTAAAGTTTTCGTGTTTTATTCTTACATTACTGGAGTTTACTTATTAGAATCGTTTGAAGATGAATGAAGCCTCAATGATGAATGAATGAAAAAATGAAATGTAAAAGAATAACTCAAATAAAGGGATAAATATTTAAAAACTTGTGATTAATGATTATATACGGTTTTTTTTACTAAATCCCGCTTTCGTGTAAGGAATCCCGCTTTTTTCACTCAAAATGTTTCAAAATCCCGACTTGACAAAAAAAAATCTGCCAACGCCTGGCTGTGGAGGTCTGAAGCCAGTCGCTCATGTCAAAATCAATGTCTTTGCCAAATCCTTAGTATTGGGTAGCGGAACCAGACAATCCTAAAGGATTAGGAAATGGTATAAAGCTAAGAATACTTAATAAAGTTCGACAGTGGCTAATGTTTGTCGACAAACGGAAGTGATGACAACAAATGCTTAGGGCTGACGATCAGCTCAATTTACGGAAATTTGGTTTTTTAACATGACACAAGGTTTTTGTTTTTGTTATACAACGACGGGGGGCAGGCAACGTACGGTCCACCCGGTGGTGTAAAACAGTTACCGTAAATATGCACCAAACAGCTCGGCACTTTAATTATATGCATTTCGTATAAATTGAATACGCGTTGATTGATTGAGTAGTACGCGAATTACCGCCAACCAACATACACCATACCACACCAATCAAACGCGTATTCAAATCACCAATATTTACCATTTAATCGTATAACCAGTTTACCAGCTTAGTAATAAGTGACTTTTATATTTAGTAGATTTAATAATAAACCATTTTTACATAAAGACTATCAGTGAAATTATATCGTCTCCACTAACAATCACCAGTACATAACTCAGTGGGTATACCATCTGCCGAACCAATCTAGCAGAGCCCACTACACGTGGAGTATCACGCGCGCGATGCCGCCTCTGCTGCTAACACAGCAACCACTTAGGAGCTTACTTCGCGGAAATACCTTAGGTACCTACCTACCTTCCAGGGAGATGTTATTTGTCTGCTTCGATTTGCCCTACCTGTCCTAAAAACATCCAGATCAAGACAAACAGACATGAGATAAACAGACAAGTTCATGCACACAAATGTTTGTCCTGTGTGGGAATCGAACTCACGAACGTTGGTGTTAAACTAGCATTACTCCGACACCCCATTTCTTTCTTCTTCTTTTTATACAACGTCAGGAGGCATGCAAGCATACGGCCCACCTGGTGTAAAGCGGTCACGGCTTGTAATACATTAAGTATCACACATCCACTCCTTAGGACTTTGTTGGTGACCTCACTCACCACAACTCACTAGGAAGCTGTCATTTGGCTGTGGTTTCCTGCGTGGTACAGCCCCAGACGGGTTACTTTGATGCGCCCTACTTCTTAAAATCACCCAGACAAACTGAAACAAAAACAAACTGACATGTTCATGCACAAACATTTTTGTTTTGTGTGTGAATCGAACCCACGAGCGTTGGTGTCAAAGTAGCGCGTTTCGCCACTGCGCCACCGAGGTCGTCAAACCTCCGATAACACACGCCCGCCGGGCCGACCATTATTTCTTTCTTCTGTCACTCGACCAATTTGTTCGTGGTAGGGTCGGTGAGTCTTGGATTTCCTCAGTTGTTTTTAGGGTTCCGTACCCAAAGGGTAAAACGGAACCCTATTACTGAGGCTCCGCTGTCCGTCCGTCCGTCCGTCTGTCACCAGGCTGTATCTCTTGAACTGTGATAGTTAGACAGTTCAAATTTTCACAGATGATGTATTTCTGTTGCCGCTATAACAACAAATACTAAAAATAGAATAAAATAAATATTTAAGGGGGTTCCCATACAACAAACGTGATTTTTTTTTGCTGTTTTTATAGATAATGGTACGGAACCCTTCGTGCGCGAGTCCGACTCGCTCTTGGCCGATTTTTTAGGGTTCCGTTTTACCCTTTGGGTACGGCTCCGCTGTCCGTCCGTCCGTCTGTCACCAGGCTGTATCTCTTGAACCGTGATAGTTAGACAGTTGAAATTTTCACAGATGATGTATTTCTGTTGCCGCTATAACATACTAAAAAATAGAATCAAGTAAATATTTAAGGGGGCTCCCATACAACAAACGTGATTTTTTGCTGTTTTTATAGATAATTGTACGGAACCCTTCGTTCGCGAGTCCGACTCGCACTTGGCCGATTTTTTTTTTAATTTGCGATTGTGTTCGTCGTGTTCACCGATTGGCCAATCAAAACGAGTTTAAATCGTTAAGTTCTTTTTCTCGTTAATCTTTTTTCCGCTAGAGGGCGCTCCAAAGTAAACATTCTCGTAACAGTCGATCCGTATTTAAAGTGAAACTAAAATAAAAGAACGTAAATTAGTTAATATAATACATAAAATCTTAAAGTACGGCAACGAATTAACATCAGTGAATGTTATCCAAGTAATTTGTTGAACAATAAGCAAGATAAAGTGAAAATACATTTGTTTTAAGTACCAGCTCATAAAACGCAAAATTTTGTGACTATCAATTTGTGAACTAGAAATAGTGTAATGGATTTTCTAATTCTCATACAAGTGAGTAATTTACAAACAAAAAACTTACTTTATTGTCTTTATTTCTGATGTGAATAATTTTACACGAAAAAATTTTCGTTACATTCAAAATATACCAATCGCATTAGCAAGCATACAGCAGACTTCAAAGCATTATACTACTGGACAACGCCATCTACCGCAGACAGTAGAAAGTAAGAAGCACTTAACCACCTAATAAATGCCTACAAGACAGATCATTTCAACGTTTCATGTAATGAGCGCAGTGGACAAGCGGTAGAATAGAATCCTTTGGAATCGAAAGGAAAGTAAAAATATTTCGTAATATACAATAGGTTTGTAGATACAGTATTCTAATTTCATAAAATATAAATACTGATCATTGGTGTGTTCTGTAGTGACATAGCTTTGTCGTGTAATCCATTCTCGGTATCAAACCCAGACGGGGTATAAACAATTTTTGCGCTATTTAAAAAATTGAAAACTACGAAACCGAGTTTGACGTACCTATTAGAGTTTACTATGTCTAAAACAACTGTTAAAAGCGCGAAATCAAACAAACCTATTAAAGAAAGTTCCGAATCGAAACTCAAGATGGGGTTAAAATGCAAAATTTGTAAGCAAATAATTAAAGGACGGCAATATCTAACGTGTGTATATTGCACCGAATGCTTTGATGTAACATGTGCAGATATTCATATTAGTGAATATAAAAAAATGACCAGTCATCAACGATTACAGTGGAGTTGCCAAGTATGTTTGTCAAACGTAGAACGAAAGGGGAAAAAATCCGACGCATCTCATAAGAAACAAGTAATAAAGTCTTCAACAACCGAAAATATGACACCGTCAGATAAGTTAGAAAACGAAATACTTGTTGAAAATTCTTTTAGTTCTCTCGTGTCTGAAATGGAGTTGTCTGACGACGCAGAAGAACTAAGCATAATTACTAGGTTAAACAATACAAGCGGAAATAGATCAGCTTTAAATAGAAGCTGTCCTGATCTACAAAAAGTAAATACATTTTTTCAAGTAGAACAATTAGAGAAGAAAGTATCTACTTTACAACAAAAATATGACTCAGCTGAAAATGAAATTGAGAATCTGTTATCTGAAAATATGCGCTTAAAGAAAAGAATTCAAGAATATGAGTTAAAAATAAGCAAATTCTCAAACATATATACACCGAAGCAAACGCCAAAAAAATTGACCCCGAAAAAAACGGCTGTGCCAAAAAGGAATAAGAGGACTTTTTCATCAACGCCTGAAACAAACAAAAAAATGCAAACACCTTTACCTACCAGTCAAAAAGACGATGTTCAAATCGATATCAGGTTTAATGAGTCGACCATCACATCACGAGTTTGCCTAATCAGCACCTGTACAAATAACATCTTGAGAACAGCAGAACAGACGTTTGGTGAAACAAGACTTTGTCATTATCTCGTACCTGGTGGAGGAATTCAACAGCTTTTTGCAGATCTACTACCAAAAACTACTGATTTTACTTTTAACGATTTCTGTGTTGTGTATATTGGTGCGAATGATTTTAAATCAACATGTAATTATTCTCAACTAGTTGTTACTATAAGAGAACAGTTACAAAAAATACAACATACTAATGTCATAATTTGTCTACCTACTTACAAGATACATCAATATGCTAATTTGTTTAATCGGCGAGTAGAAATATTTAATAATTTATTATACTTGGATAATTTAACTTACGAATATGCGTTTATCTTGGATTCAAATCTAAATTTATCTTATTCAAAGAATATGTATTTACGCGACAATGAAAATATAAATAAACACGGCCTTTATGTTATTTTTAAGGATTTATGGAACCTAATGAACGAAATATATTACGATAATTTTTTTTGTGAACAGTAAAAACTTTTCTCGACGTAAAAATACTACTGCCGAAACATGTAAAGAGCGAATTAGAATACTTCATCAAAATATAGCAGGCTTATGTAATAAAGTTGATTTATTGGAGTTGAACTTGACTGAATTACGTGATAACAACAAAGAGGTAGATGTAATATGTTTTAGCGAGACCTTTATAAAAGAAGGTACACAAATGAATATTTTATTTAATGACTATAAGCTAGCAGCGTCCTTTTGTCGTGAAAGAAATAGAGGTGGTACCTGCATCTTTATAAAAAAAAATCTGGAGGCTAAGCCATTACACTTTGCTTCAGATCTTGCTAATAACTTTTTTTTCGAAAACTGTGGGATTGAGCTGCCGGGCTTAAATCTTGTAATATGCTGCATTTATAGAATACCAGAGCAAACTAAATCACATGTAGGTGTATTCATACTCAAACTCGATAAATTACTTAATTTTCTAACAGAGAAATATAAACGGAAAAAAATCGTAATTTGCGGTGATTGGAACATCGATACGCTTAAGCAAAATATGTTTACTCAAGATCTTTTGAGTACTTTAGAAAATTACAACTTTTTAATCCATATTGATACACCTACGAGACAGCAATCCTGCCTCGATCAATTTTCTAGTAATATTAAAAACGTAGAATCAGAAATCCATCACTTGGGCCTCTCTGACCATGAAACAGCGCAAGCTCTTATTATTCCAATAAAGAAATACGAATCACCTTCTATTTGGTATGAATACAGACGTGATTACGCAATCGAAAACATAAACAAATTTCGAGATTGTATGTCATCACTCTCGTTCATAGACGTATTAAATTCGAAATCGCTACACCAGGCATTTAAATTATTTTATAATCACTTATGCTTATTTTATAACCTGTGTTTTCCTGTGATTAAGGTTAAAATGAATAATAAACGTTCGAAATTAAACTGGTTAACTAAAGGTCTAAAAGAGTCAAGCAAAACTAAACGAACTCTTTTCTTAAAATATAGATTATGTAATTCTAACAAAGTCGCTAATAAAAAGAAGTTCGTAAAGTATAATAAGCTTTTCAAAACGTGTGTATTGAAATCTCGAATAATATGTAGCAAAAAATATATTATGAACAACAAAAATAAATGTAAAGCCACGTGGGATTTAATTTCATCCAATATTTCTAATAATTCGCGTAATAATTATATTAATTCGATTAATTCTAATAGTGACATAATTTCTGATCCTAATGACATTTGTAATGTATTTAATAATTTCTTTATAAATCTCACTAAGAGCACAGCTAAAACTCCGGATAATAACTCAGGACAATCATTTACAAATTATTTAAATAACTCGACAAAAAATCCAAACACGATTTACTTGACGCCAATTGACGAAAGCGAGACTTATCTGACAATAATGTCGTTAAAGAATAGCAAGACATGCGGATACGATGATATAATGACAAAGGTTTTAAAGGTTTGTGCGAATCATATTAGCCGTCCTCTCATGCATATAATAAATTTATCATTTATTGAGGGAAGCTTTCCAGAAGAACTGAAACTGTTCATTGTAAAACCTTTATTTAAACATGGAGATAAAACAGACCCTAATAATTATAGGCCCATTGCTATCGTCCCTATACTTTCTAAAATTCTTGAAAAGGCATTGTTCAAGCGCATAAATGATTTTTTAATAAAATACGCCGTGCTAATTACGAATCAATTCGGTTTTCGTAGAGGCAGTTCTACAGCACTAGCTTGTTTCAACTTGATACGAAATGTAACTGAAAGTATAAATGACAAACTTTTGACTACAGCTGTCTTATTAGATATGAGTAAGGCCTTTGATTTTGTTAATCATGTAAAATTACTACATAAGTTGGAACACTATGGTATAAGGGGTAAAGCTAATGACTGGATTCGTAGTTTTTTAGAAAATAGACAACAGTGTACGGAAATATCGAAAATATGTAAAGGTAACAAAGGTTACACAAAAAAGATTTTCCGTTCCCATTTTTTAAATAATAATATCGGTGTTCCCCAGGGAAGTATACTGGGTCCTTTATTGTTTTTGTTATACATTAACGACTTACCTAAGGCTACTACGGAGGACTGTATATTGTTTGCAGATGATACAACACTTATAATTAAACGCGATAATATGCTCCTGCAAGAGATTGCTGTTCAAAATTCTCTTAATGATGTAATTGCATGGATGGAACAAAATAACTTACACATAAACATAAATAAAACTAAATTAATACAATTTCAATCGTACAACTCTAGAATTCCACTTTTAAATATACGTCGCGATAATTTGTGTATAGAACAGGTTAACTGTGTAAAATTCTTAGGTTTAAATATTGACAAACACCTTAATTGGAAAACTCACGTAGACTTAACTTGTAAAAAACTAGGACGTTTTGTATACGCATTAAAGAGACTAAGACAATCTGTATCGACCGACGCTGCGTTAACAGCTTATCATGGGTTTGTGAGTTCTGTGTTAAGTTACGGACTCTTACTGTGGGGAAACTCGGTATACATGGAAAAAGCATTCAAATTGCAAAAAAAGTGTGTACGCGTAATGGATAGAGCATGGTTTCGCGACAGCTGCAGGCCTCTTTTCAAACAATTTCAAATATTACCGTTACCCTGCATGTACATTAGAGAAGTTTGCTTATTTGTCAACTCTCACTTGCATTTTTTTAAACGACGCGGCGAAAACAGCTTAAGGCCAGTTAGAACTAAACAAATGAACCTATTGCATCGACCACTTTGTACTACTGACATATACAAACGAAATGTTTTCAACATGTGCACTTTAATTTATAATAAACTACCAGTAGATATTAAAAAATTAGACTCAAAAAATTTCAAATGCACATTGAGTTCATGGCTTATGGAAAATTGTTTTTATACGGTGCATGAGTATTTAAATAAAAAGTAGGACATTGATATTTTTCATGATAGACATCACTTGACTTAATGCTTGACTATTTTATTGATAATTTATTAATTATTGTGAAATTAAATATGAAATATTTGCACACCTGCGCGCAGGTTGAATATGAATTTAATATTAATAATAATATTAAATGCATGAAGGAATTTTCATAATTGTATGACAATTAACACGAATGTAATCTTGTATTCTTGCAAATAAATTGTTTGATTTGATTTGATTTGATTTGATAAGTGTGTAGTAATATATTTACCTAATCGCCAGTTTCGATTGCACAGCGCGCCGCTGTCTAATTATACTTACATACATTATACATACAAATGCGTCTTCTGATTATGCAAATTATCCACATTCAAATTTTTACATGGACGGCGTTTTTATCCGATTGTACGGGTATTGATTTTACAGCGCGTATATAATTTTACACAAATCACATATACCACTCGACTGCGCATAAAGACGCCCTCTTATTCACCAAAACGTAGTGTTTTGGCGCTTATATGTTAAAGAAGCGAGTGAGGTATGTAAGGATCGAATCACGTGGCGGTCGGTTCTCTCTTCCTACCCCGCAATGGATTTGGCGTGAAGTTATGGAAATATCTTAGCGATTCAAGCCTACTGAACAATGGGATATTTTAACCAATAATTGCAGCGATGTTGAACAGCGAACTAGCCAATAAGACCTGCGCGTTCTATTTTACCTCCGACCCTTAGTGTTGAGCTACTACGCAAAATCTGTTTGATGTGTTCTCCACATGTTATTCCCTTCATGATTGTATGTTCGTGATTTGTGTCCTCTTGTACGACTGCGGTTTAAATACTCTGTGCAAGAAGGGTTACTACAGAATCGATGAATATCTAACAGACAGAGATGTATGGAAATGATTCAGCACATGTTGATGTGAAGTTGACTTGATTTCACTATATGTACATTCACATAAATTTATTGTAATGTATATTGACGATGAAAAAAAAAGACCCATATTGGCAAGTTTCTTTCGGCATTTCTTCTTCGCCAATGGTCATTTCCGAAATGCTGGTAGATTAAAAATAGATTAAGACCTAATTTAAAAAATATAAGACGTGTCTAAGTAAGGGCTTAATGGCAAATAAATGATTTTTATCTTTTTTTTTGTACGCCGAACAGCTTAACTCATTTTGAAGTTAGAGATGAAGTTAGACGTTGACTTTATGTCCGGATTATCATACACAACCCGACGGAATAGGTACTCGTAGTTTTAGTTTTCAAATAGCCTGTCAAGCGGTCACCCTAGCCTATGAACGCTTCCTAATCATTAAGTATTACTCGCTCGATGCCACCTCTGCTGCTAACACAGCAATTCGTCAGGAGTTTTGTTGGGTTCTTTCTATGTATAATATGTATTTACAAAAAAAAAATGTATTTACGTATGTTTATCAGTTGTCTAGTACCCATAACACGAGCTTCGCTTACTTTGGGGCTAGATGGCGCTGTGTAATTTGTCCGCCAATATTTACTTATTTATTTATTTATTTATTTAGATTACTGGTAACCCCACTCACACCCAGGAACACTGCAACCCTCCAGGGTGTTGTTATTGGACTGCGGTTGTCAGTGAGGTGGACCTCTCTTAAAAACACTATATATAATTATTTATGCGTCACACATGTTCGTGTTCCTCGAGTCAGCAGTCGGCAGCAGAGCTCCGTCCCGGTGCCTCCATGTCAAGTGTGCATTCAAGTAATTCAATTTATATCCTTTATCAGTATAATATTATATAATATCACTGTTGAGGACATTTGTTCTCGTACTAAAAAGTTCGGCAACTCCTATCTCTGTCGAACTATTAAAAAGTGGAACGCCTTGCCTGCACATGTGTTTCCTCCTTCCTACAACATGGGATCCTTCAAACGAAGCGTGAAGAAGCACCTTGCGGGCCAGCATGGTAGCATCAACTGACAGGTCACCGTAGTCCTTTGTCAGTTGCCGCTGCAATTTGGGCTCCCCTTTTCGCTTACCAACAGGCGAAGAGGAGCCACTATGCTGAGCCAATATAAAAAAAAAAAAAACATTTATCAGTTGCATGATGTTGACTTTATATACTCGTAACAATTTATGATATGTTTATCATATTCGTCTTCTGTTTTTCGATAAAACATTTTAGACGAGTATATCTTTCCATACACACACACACATTCACGCTCCGGT
Organism: Pyralis farinalis; assembly: GCA_947507595.1. Classification (NCBI taxonomy): domain Eukaryota; kingdom Metazoa; phylum Arthropoda; class Insecta; order Lepidoptera; family Pyralidae; genus Pyralis; species Pyralis farinalis. The sequence goes on along the minus strand of OX382261.1, from coordinate 1,136,590 downwards.
GTATAAATACACACGTTTACACAAATATCATTTTAAATTCAAGACAAAGGTATTAAATAAATAAAAAAGTTTTTATATTCCCTTCAATCTTTTCTAATTGAAAAGTTAAGCGCATGTGTTTAACTGAATTTATTATCACCTTGTAATAGTTAACTCCTCATTTATTATTTATATTACTAGAGTATATTATGACTGTATATTTTATATTTGCCCGCGGCTCCGCCCACGTGGAGTCAAATAACGTAGCCTATGTGTTAATCCAGATCATAATCTACGTGCCAAATTCATTCAAATCCGTTCAGCCGTTTAACCCTTCGAAACCCGGGTGGTCGTATACGACCGCGAAATGTATGGGAAAACGTATATAACGGGTCCTGACTGCTCAAGCGTGAAAGAGCAACAAACATCCATCCATACATACAAACTTTCGCATTTATAATACTAGTAAATAACAGCAAGCTGTGTAGGCAGAGCTGATATTTTTTAAATTTAAAAAATATTTAAATATTTTATTTTTTAAAAATATATGGAACCCTGTTCTACATCTAGCTACGAGTGCTGTTACTTTTTCTGTTGATGGGAGTGCAGAGTGCTGAGTCTGCACTGCAGAGTGGCCGGCCATACGTTTTCCCATATGTTTTTTTTTCTAATTGGAACAATTTTGGACCGTTCTTCCTCACCAACGAACATTTAAATTTCAAATTAAAGGATACAAAACTACAATATGTTAGCTATTAGTGTGTCGATTTTGGAGTTTCTCACTATTACCGTCTAAACGCTAGCTGGATGACATCAGTCTACCCCAAACGGCAATTTTGAGGGTAATGTGGCTCCGCTGGCTATCGCAGCTCTGCCAATTAGTAGGATTAAATGAAATATTTACATTATTGTCTATACAATCAACAAGTATTGCCGCCATTACTCACTCCCTTCTATAACATTTTTCTTGCACGCTGGCTGGTTCCTAGGACTCTTGACGTCACCTCCCCGCCGCCAGGGGAGTTTTGGCCTTTTTCGACTTGTACATCCTTCTACTTTCGTTTTGTAGGTATATCTGTCTCGCCATTATTTTCTCTTTCTAACCAACGCAGCATTTCTTATCTTTACTATGATATTCTCTCTCAGACCAATTCTCTCTTTTATATCTTCATAGTGAACTTTTTAAAATGTCTAATTTTCTATCTGAAGGTGACCCACCATTTAAAGCAAATTGGATATGACAGACGCAGGTACATGATCGCTCGCGTGTCTGTCTGTCACGCACGACCGATCATGTAAGTTTCCGATTTTTCTTTGGGACTTATGGAACCCTAAAAACGAGCCCTATTATTTTGTTATTAATTGTTTTCAGCAATAATGATTTGTTTCCCGCGAAGCGAGCGCGGTATGAACTCATGTTTTATGTATGAAATGTGTAAAACGTTCCTAGCGCTAATTCACTCGTTAATTATCTATTTAGTAAGACGGACGGCGGCGGCCGGCGGAGGCGTGCTAACCGCGAATATATTAGCGGTGTTCTCGCTCGCCACAACGCGCGGCGGCCGCTCGGACGCGCGGACTCGCGGACTCGTAACCGCTCCTGCCATGCAATTCTCTAAGCGACTCGTAATGGCTGTGTGCGTCGCTGTGATCACAGATGTCACAGCTTTGACATCGTCTACTGCGATTACGGCTAAATTATTTGGTATTCTATAAGGCTGTAAGCGTACGCGAGGCTGTTTGCCTTGTAGAATTCCAATTCCAAACGCAGCCTTGCGGGGCTAGTGTCGCACAACCATGAAAAGCGACACCAAAGAATTGCAATTTTGTGTTCAAGGCTGTAACAGCCGATGTTTCCGAGGATGTAAGGACGTTTGCTCTTACAGAATTGCATGGCTGTTGATCGCACGTTTAGGTTTGCTATTGACGTCTAGGCTTCCGGATTTTTGTTGTTTCACATGTAGACCATCATCCTCGGTTGCTACGCTTATTACATCTCCTGAAATAATATGTATTCCACACTCCCATGCATTCATTCATACACGGTACAGTGAGACCGTAATTGGAAATGAAAAAGCCTGTAAACCGGCTAGTCCCTGGTTGATTCCCGGTGTGAGCGTGATGTGTGAATTCCGTTTCCGGATGTACATATTTGTAAAAACTATGAGGATCGGCGGGGTCCGCTACCTAAGCCTAAAGATTTGGCGAACGAACTGATTTAGCGACTATCGTCCGACCTCCGCAACCCAGAGGGAAAATCAGACCTTCCTTAGGTCTATCGAAATATAATTTCTTGGACGTGCGCGTTTTCATACGATGTTTTCCATCATCGCCGAACAAATGACAATTACAAATATGTATATAAGGTATTCAATCCGACAAACTTTGCAGGGTTTATGTATATGTTGTAACTATTATGGGATGCGCAGAGGGAGGCGTTGTTTGATATACGTGTCGTTGACACTGACGCTCCCTCTTACCTACCACGCCCCGTCACCAGTGTTCTCCGATCGGCAGAAGACGAAAAGAAAAGAAAATACTTAGATCTATGTGAGACTCGACATGCCACATTCACTCCACTCGTAATTTCTGTTGATGGAGTCTTTGCTCCCCAAATGTCATCTTTCATGAAAAACCTTGCAGAAACTTTAGCTGACCGATGGCACCGACATTATATCCGTGGTGCTCGCCGCAAATGGAACACCACATCCAAACTCCTCGGATTTGAAGATGGATCCGGGATTAAATAATTATTTTTAGGTACTCTTTAAATTGTAAATTTTCTTGATATTTTACTTCTACTTGGACTCAATATTATCATTTATTGCTCTTATACATTTATAAAGATTGTTATCTTTTGTTGAATAATAAATATTTTTGTATATTACTATTATAATATTCAAAAAATAATCATTTAATATTACAGACATTTAAAAAATCGTAACTTAGAAAGGAAAATTTGCGAGTTGTACCGTTATGCACGTCCCTTGTACTATTGAACAGACTTGTTATCACTACGTAATGGCCACCGCAGGTGGAGAGTCAATCAGCTGGCGGAAACCAAAGGTCAAAAAACTATCTCTCTCTGTCACATTAGGAAATAGATACTATGTGAAAGAGATAGCTATATGCTATGAATGACTAAGAATAATGCTATCTCTTTTATTTATATTTGATTAATAGCAACGCTGTCATTGATTAAACAATATGCGAACAAAACGAAGTAAGTCTATTATTTTGTAATTTAATTATCGCACGCATTTTATCGTATTTAAAAAAAAAATTATAAGTTTTTTTTTAAATAATTTATTAAGAGCCATGAAGGTGTAATTGCCAACTTTTGTCGTTTACATTTTGTTACACACTATATTTGTATAATATCATGAAAAAACTCGCGTCTAAGTATATCATATCTCGAAACACGTGTTACTTAACCTGAGAAACGTCTGGGTTTTCCGCTGGGTTGAGCATCTTTGCCAAGAATGATGGGACATTTCCCATTGGGAAGATATTTATTTTTTTTATACTACGTCGGGAGGCATACAAGTATACGGCCAACCAGATGTAAAGCGGGTACCGTAGCCTATTAACGCTTGTAATTCATTAAGTATGACTCGCGCGATTCCTCCTCTGCTTACACAGCAACTCCTTGGGAGCATATTGGTGACCTCACTCACACGCAGGAACACAACAACCCTCTAGAGAGTTGTTATTTGGCTGTGGACTTGATACGCCCTATAGTTGAATAAGCATGACTGAATATCGGCGTATTTCGCGAGCCTGGTGAATGTGGTGCGAGGTGGCAGCACCCGGCCGCCCGGCGCGGCCAGGCGCGGCCCGGCGCCGCCAGGTGCGTTGGTTTCGCCGGCGCGCGGCGCGGTCACTTTCCCCGCGCGGGCTCGCCGCGGCTCGTCGTGGTCACCGTTCACTGGTCACACTTTCAATGTAACGTTTTAACTGACTACCACTCGCCTGGATAATGTTACTTTTATCTCACGGTTAGATAGATAGATAGATAAAAGCTTTATTTGTACACTTAGACACACAATATAAAACTACAGTAGATATATATGCTAACAAACAAAGGGAGACAACAACAACTTACAAATAACCAATTAGATAACACTTTCCAATATATGTGTCAACCCCTTGCCTGTTGGAGCGTGTGTCGCAGTGATACAAATGGGCAATAGCTCAGTGTTGGGTTTGCTCAGAGAGCAAAACACTGATTTTCAGTTATCATTAATAAACAGCGAATACTATTTGTTGTCGTTATCGGTAACTATTTCTGGTGAAATTATTATTGTTAATCATCTAAGTTTCATGCTGTTGCCACATCCACCCTTACTCATCCCACTGCAGGGGTACGGGTCTTCCTTCAACCGAACGGGTTTAGAACATACTCCGCCACGCTGCTCAAATGCGAATTGGCGGAGGCCTGTGTTTTTAAACCGCCCGAGGGCCACTGACTTAGCTTAACGAGTGTCATATATCGACAACAGCCGTGACCGACGGCTTAACGTGCCTTCCGAGCACGGAGAAACTCGAGATAGATAAATCCCATAGACAGGCTGCGGTCGGCTTTGCTTAACCTACATGTTTGATTAGGATGACACGCGCAACGACGCCATCGAGCTCATGCTGTTAAGTTATTCTTAAATACTTATCTATATTCATGTTTATTATTAATTAATATTCTTTCCGAAATATCTATCTGTATAAATAAAAAATAATTGCCGCTTGTATGAAACATCATCACTTGCGAACGGCCTTATAGATTTGTATATTTGTTTGTTATGTTCGTATTAATTGTCAGGACAAGTTTTGAATGAAAGAAAATGTTTGGAAAATTCACCGATAAAATTTTATTTTATTTGAATGGCATTTTTGTATGAAAATCTTAAATTCACGTTCAGTTTGACATGTTTTCAAGCGACTACAATTTCCGCATAGAATATTGCAGAAAAATTATTTAAACAGATATTTCAGTACTGAAGAGATAAATATAAAAAAAAAAAATTGTCATTGGGCTTGAAAGCACTTAGACAAAGCTCTCATTTTTAAATCAAATCTTATTTATTGTACTCTATTAATTTGTCGTAGTTTTCGCTTTTTTTTAATTTACTAGCATTTCGAAAATTATCATTGGTGAAGAAGAAATGGCAAAAAATACTTACCAATATAGGTCTCTTTTCAATTGATATTACAATAAATCAATTTCTTATTATGTATATTCAATACCGTAAAAGTCATCAATTTAGTGCGTTGCAAACATTGAATTGATTTCAGTTCATGGTTTATTTCTTTAGAAAAAATATTACTAGTAAGGCGTTGAAATATCACAATTCAATTTTCAAACGCTAACGTAACCTTCTCGACGAGCTGACTTACTGACTGACTGACAGCGAGCGATCTAAACCGCTGTACATAGACACACTGTACTGATTTTTTCAAGTGAAAACTTCTTTAGGGTCGTTGTGATTTGAAACTCGGTGGAATGAAAAAACGACAGTAAAAAAAGACAACCACATATATCTATAATATTTAACGTGCGAGAGAATGAGATAGAAGGTATTTGTACAGTGTCTATTACAGCGTCCGAGCGCTGTACGTGTGTAAGTTTGGGATAAGGCGTCATAACAACCGTGGTGTATTTATTGTACACGTTTTTTTTAGTATGCCGAAAACGAATGCAGAATATTATCGTGATAATTAAGTTGACATTTTAAAAGATTTCATTTCTATCGCGTGCGAACTGCACATATATTTTTTTCTAAGCGCTCTTCTTGTAGTGTTCGTGAGTAAAGATTGGCTGCGATTGGCAGTTGTTAGGTTATAATTACATAAACAGCCACTCCGGCCGGCGACTGCGGCAGACCGGTGTGTCACAAACGATCACACCGGTTAATGTGGAAACCGCTCGGCGCTGTTGTAACCGTTACCGAGACACAGCACACAGCACACCCCGCCCGCGGGCGTGCTGAACCGTTTATCACTCGCTCGTTTCTAACATCTGTCATTCATGTTAACATCTTTCCGCATTCCCTTTGAACCAGTGGCGTGCACTCCATATAGGCAAAAAGACATTGCCTACCCTATCAATTTGATGATAAATACCATCCGATGTTTCATTCTTAAACATAGTTTTTAACTAATATTTCGTATCAAAAACAAAAAATTAAAAGCTCCATCTATCGGTATCGGTAAGTTATTAAAGTCATCGCTAGTCATATTCAAATCGCAGCTAGGCGCTACGCTACACTAGCGCCGCATTGGCAGCTTTTTACGGCAGAGACACTAACTATATCTGTCTAAATTTACGTATGTGTGCCGTGTTGTTTATACAAATACTGTAGTGTGCATTCCTATAATTACATTGCCCACAATAACACAAATAACGCACACAATTGCAAAGTATAGACAATGTCTTTTCAGCTGAACTATAACGTAAATCACCGAAGTGTCGCGAGCATTGCTACGTAACTATTTTAAAAAGTAGTTTGCTGCATATAATTATAGTGAAAGATATTGCCATTTCTTTTTTTCGTATAAAATTGATGTTCAATTTTATTTTGATTTTAAAACGGCCGCCATTGTTTTTGTTTTGAATCGATTGACTGGTAGCAGACGAAATAAGATTTTAAAGTTTTAAAGTTGATAAATATGATGATATTCACTGCGAAAGTTGTTCATGTGGTGTGTGTAGGGAAAATAAATGTTTTCAAAACTATCTTTCGGTGAAAAAAAACAAGTGATCACATACATCATTATTTCCACAAGATTGGGTAACCAAAATCAACATTCTGTATTTTTTGGTAAGTTAATAGCTTTAAAAAAATTCTGCCTACCCTGTCAAAAATCTCTGTGCACGCCACTGCTTTGAACCATATGTAAACAACAAATAAATTTGCCTTTTTTTTATGTACAACGTCGGGAGGTATACAAGCATACGGCCCACCTGATGAAAAGCGGTTACGAGAGCCTATGAACGAGTGTCGTACGCGCGGTGCCACCTCCGCTGCTAACACAGCAACTCCTTAGGAGCTCGCTGGTGACTCCACTCGCACGCAACAACAATCCTCCAGAGAGCTATTTGGCTGCGGTTTCCTGTGACATGGAGGTAGTTCCCCAGACGGGCTATTTGATGCACCCTACCTGTCTTAAAAACACCCATACCAAGACAAACATACATGTTCATACACACAAATGCTTGCTGTGTCTGGGAATCGAACCCACGAGCGGTGGTATCAAAATCGCATTATTAACCGCTGCGCCACCGAGGTCGTCATAAATTGTCTCATTTCTTTCCGTACGTAAAATAACAGCAATTGTATTCAAGAGCAGTCCACGCAGTCCACGAACAGAACGAATTCATTACGCCCTCGTATCTTTTCATTATACGCTGTCCATTGCTGCGTCTTATGGTGTACTTATCTATACTGATTTCGTTCGATATCGAATTAATTTAAAGTGTTAAGTACGCTCTCAAACAGTTTGGTGATCTAATAGCTATTATGAAATGAAGTATCCGGCGTTTTGTATACCAGGGTTACAGTAACATACGAGATTTCTTGTTGGCGCTCGTTTCAAACAAAACAATGTATTGTGTGCGTCTCTTTACAGTTGAATATCGACTACGTTTGTATATAATAAGGCGTGTGTTTAGTCGTCAGTCGCCGATAAAAGCAATAATGAACCTCGGGCACGTTCTCTTTTACGAGTTTTTGTTATTGGATAAGGACGATAAGCGTCTTATTGGAGCGAGTAGGGTTGCCAGATGGGAACACTAAAATATCTGGACAAAATTCCAATATGTCTGAATTTTGGGACTGCTGAATAAATAGATATTATAAATTAAAATATTTGATTAAAAACTTAACATTTATTTACTCATTATGGGTAGCGTTTTATAGGGAACCAAACTACATTTATTTTTTACTTCGCCATATTATTATATACTTTGGGTATTAGATTTAACAGAATCCACTAATTTGGATCTTTGCAAAATACTCTGAAAAATGTAGAATTTAAATAAAGGGCGTTCCGTTCACACTCCAATAAAACTTGTATTCCGTTCCTTCAATTTTCCGTTTTGATTGTGGGCGCTTGTGGTAATTTAAAATTTCTGTTGAGGTAAAGAACATTATGAGATGCTCTCTGTCGGGACATTTTGTATTTTATCGGGAATCAGGACCTTTCGGGGAAAGGACGAATTTCGACCATCCGGTAACCCTAGGAGCTAGAGCCGGGGCCGGGGCCGGGCGGTGCCTCAACGAAGCTGTTTGCCGCCCGTCGGTATCTACACCTGGCTACGCACGGATCGTATTTATGGCAATTACGTAGTATCCAGAAATATGCACACGTAACAATTACCAGCCGCTTCTCTGTCGGCCATCGCATAGTTGAGGGCGGATCCATGCAAACACGAGCGCGCTGGTGTGATAACTTTTTTTTTGTAAAGTAGTTACGTACGCGCGAAGCCGCCTTTGTTGCTAACACAGCAGCTCCTTAGGAGCTTACCGGCGACCTCGCTCACACGCAGGAACACAACAACCGTCTTGGGAGTTGTTATTTGACTGCGGTTTGTCTGTGAGGTGGAGGTACTTCCCCGGACGGGCTGCTTTGATGCGTCCTACCTGTCTTAAAAACACTCAGCCTTAGTCCTGTGTGGGAATCGAACCCACGAGCGTGGATGTCAAAGTAAGGTTTCACCACTGCGCCACCGAGCTCGTCAAAGCCAGTGCATCCATCTTGCTCGTTGGATGCACTCGGCTGGCGGTGTTCTTGTCCGCCCTGACGACGGTATAAATTAACTCTTAATTCAAACAACATTCTTGTCGATTCTGTATTTTGTATTTACAACGTAAGTTGTGAGAATATTATGTCCGCGACCCTTCGCGTCCCCCTCTACTATAGCAACGAGGGGTAGTCGAAGGTAAAAGCTCGGATATAGCAAGCGTTTAGACCAGCAGCGTTTAAAACTCCATTTGTTTTACCCGCCCATGGTATTTTAAGAGAGGTCGGACCCATCTGGGCAGGTAGTACCTCCCTCCACCTCACAGAAAACCGAAGCCAAATAACTACTTCCTAGATGGTTGTTGTATGCCTGCGTGTGAATGAGGTCACCAGTAAGCTCCTATGGAGTTGCTGTGTTAGCAGCAGATGGGGCCATCACGCGAGCGATACTTAATGTATTACTAGCGTTCATAGTCTACGGTAACCGCTTCACACCAGGTGGGCCGTATGCTTGTATGACTCCCGACGTTTGATAGAACAAAAAAATGGTATTACCATGTTTAAATTGACCGCCGTTTTCCGCCGAGGAGGGAAGCACGTGTATCAATCGAGGAGGTGAGCTTCCCTGGCGGTTCTCTTTGCTCACGTCACCAGTGTTGAGGATCGATTGGCGTCGGTGCACGGTCCGGCGAGGCCGCGTCTCGGCCCGCGCCGCCGCCGCGCCGCGCCGCCGGCAGGTGGACCGTGCGCTGATAAACGACGGCCATTTGTGCTTTGGAAGATTGATGTGCAACGGTCACGGCTTTGACAGTGAACGTGCACGGTCCGTTGTTACCAAGTTTTCACTGGGTAACCATCCTCATTTCGCATATATACACACATCAAAAGTGTCTAGGGATCAACATATATTTTTGCAATAACTTTTCTCCTGATTGATATTAATTAAAATTTTCTTTAAGGATTCATCAAATAAAGTGTTTTCGTTTGTCTACAGTAACGATAAACCAAGTCACCTTTGCATTAATAAAGAAATTTGCCATTTTCATAATAAAGGGATTTTTGACATTTGAACCACTAACATTAAAGTTCGAAAAAAAGACTGAAAGAACAGTTTTCTTTAAAATTTTATTGGGTAACTTAAACAATTAATAATCCGTGTTTCTACCGCGAACACTAACAACACAAGAACATCGGTTTGGCATACTCAAAATGAGTTCATCCAAATCACGCTGTGGAATGGCCGCCCATGTTCGTTGCAACAACAAAAAAAGGTCTTCTTGCGACTGGATACCCTCCATATTCGGCAGAGCTCTTCTCTGTAGCATATCCCATGCATGGACACGGAGACAAGACCGATACATTCAAATCACAACTCGAAGAGCTCCAACAATAACCGCCATGATGTTAGCCGTGACGCTTCATCACTCTTCAGGGAACTTAATTAGCGACCAAACAGTCAGAAACCGCTTGCATGAAGTGAACCTTCATTCCCGAAGACCGCTAAGGGTACCACCTATAGCAATGCACAATCGTAGGATTCGATATCAATGGGCTCTTGAACACAGAAATTGGGCAGAAGAACAATGGCGTTTCGTGTGCTTTTCTGATGAGTCTCGTTTTGGTATGAGACCGGATACAAGACGTATACGACACTGGAGAACCCCTGGACGCCAACAGCGATTAAAATCCTGCCAGGAAGTCCATCCTTATAGTGGTGGAACCATCATGGTATGGGCGGGTATTTGGATCGGCGGAAGAACTGAGTTGATTTGGATCAGAGGCAACCTCAACGCTCAAATTTATGCTGAGACGATTGTATCAGACGTCATCGTTCCTCTACAAGTGCAAATCGGTCCCTTATTTCAGTTAATGCATGATAATGCACGACCGCACACCGCAAGAGTTGTAAGACAGACTCTCGCCGCAGCTAACATCAATGTCATGCCCTGGCCTGCTCAGTCGCCAGAGTTGAACCCGATTGAGCATGCATGGGATATGCTACAGAGAAGAGCTCTGCCGAATATGGAGGGTATCCAGTCGCAAGAAGACCTTTTTTTGTTGTTGCAACGAACATGGGCGGCCATTCCACAGCGTGATTTGGATGAACTCATTTTGAGTATGCCAAACCGATGTTCTTGTGTTGTTAGTGTTCGCGGTAGAAACACGGATTATTAATTGTTTAAGTTACCCAATAAAATTTTAAAGAAAACTGTTATTTCAGTCTTTTTTTCGAACTTTAATGTTAGTGGTTCAAATGTCAAAAATCCCTTTATTATGAAAATGGCAAATTTCTTTATTAATGCAAAGGTGACTTGGTTTATCGTTACTGTAGACAAACGAAAACACTTTATTTGATGAATCCGTAAAGAAAATTTTAATTAATATCAATCAGGAGAAAAGTTATTGCAAAAATATATGTTGATCCCTAGACACTTTTGATGTGTGTATATATCTTTAGCGAATGTTTATTACGGAGTTCAAGGAAGACAAGTAGGTAGTAAGTGGCGAACAAGGCGTAGTCTCCCCTACCACGACTAAATAGGTCATATCATTAGAAGGTGATGTCAGGAGGCCTACGAACCGGCGGGCATGCATGGAAAAATGTCAAAGAAGCGAGTGAGGAGCGTAGGGACCGAGTCAATTGGCGCTCAGATATGTTTTTTTTTATATACAACGTCGGAAGGTATACAAGTATACGGCCCACCTGATGTGAAGCGGTTATTAATCTATGAACGCTTATGATGCATTAAGTCATCACTCGCGCGATGCCTCCTCTGCTGTTAACACAGCGGGTCCTTAGGAGTTTACTGTTGTCCTCATTCACACGCAGCAACACATAAACTCTCTAGGGAGTTGTTATTTGGCTGCGGTTTTTGCGACGTGGAGGTGCTTCCCCAGACGGGCTACTTTGATGCGATGATGCGCCCTATTTGTATTAAAACATCCAGATCAAGACAAACAGACATGTTCATGCAGACAAATGTTTGTCTTGTATGTTAATAATCGAACCCACGAGCGTTGGTGTGAAAGTCGCATCATTCACGACTGAGCCACCGAGCTCGTCATTTGTTCGTTTTGTTTATTATTTATTTTTGAGTCGTAATGTTTTGTTTAGATAAAAAAATTATAGATAAAAGATAGATTTATAGATAAAAAAATACTAGTTTCATAAAGACTATCTGTAGATGACGGAAGATAAAGATGGATGGAAGTTATAGACAGATAGATTATTTCTTTGTCAGTATCATAGCATTACAGTCGCTGTGGCCCAAATGAATCGATCAGTGGCGGTGAGCACGCCCGTCCAGCGGCCGGCCACGTGACGACTAGAGCGACGTGGCGCAGTCAACCGTGGCCGGTCGGCGGACACCACAATTACGCTAATTGCGAGATTAGTGTGTCGCCATTGTTGAACACCGGTTATTGGATCTGATAATATATGTAACGCTTTTCAACAACGCTTTTTAACAGTTACATCGAATTTCTTCGTCTTCATTTACGGTAGACGAACGTGGTGAGGGAGCTCGACGACGACGTTGCGCGCGTCATTCTAACCAAACACCCAGGTTAAGCAACGTCGACCGCAGTCTGTCCATAGATGGGTTTATCTATATCCAGTTTCTCCGTGCTTCGGAGGCCACGTTAAGCCATCGGTCCCGACTGTTGTCGATAAATGATAGTCGTTAAGCTAAGTCAGTGGCCCTCGGGCGGCTTGAAAACGCTGGCCTCCGCCAATCCGCATTTGAGCAGCGTGGTGAAGTATGCTCTAAAACCCTTCGGTTGAAGGGAGACCCGTATCCCTGCAGTGGGATGAGTAAGGGTTGATGTGGTGGAACCCAGCGATTATGCGTAACATGCGATGTAGTCATCCAATATACAAGGTTTCCCAGTCTTATGACATGTCCTCTTACATCCAGCCGTTGATTGGCTTCTCTCTCTCTGAATATATCCATTGATAACAGTGGGTTAGTAACTAGCCGCCCCTAGTGTACCCTAGGCAGTGACCGTCAGTAACTTATTCTTAATCCTGCCAGTTTAATGGTCTGGTATAGGCGGAAAGTGCGACCAAGATGGCCCATGATCTTTGTCTTTTGTGCTGCTAAAGAAGTACAACTGCCTCCTCTGTAGACTGAAGCTAGCCGGTCTCGTCTGTAGTCAGATTTCAATGTGAACGTTGACGTGAGTGTAATTTTGACGAGCTCGGTGGCGCAGTGGTGAAACGCGCTGTTACGCTACTTTCACACTAACGGTCGTGGGTTCGATTCCCACACAATACAAACATTTGTGTGCATGAACATGTCTGTTTGTATTGGTCTGGGTATTTTCTATGTATAATAAGTATGTATTTGCAAAAACAAAATGTATTTACGTATGTTTATCAGTTGTCTAGCACCCATAACACAAGCTTTGCTTACTTTGGGGCTAGGTGGCGCTATGTAATGTGTCGTACAATACTTATTTATTTATTATTAAATAGCCAGTCGGTCTCAAGTATAACATAAGTTGCCGCACGTGTACGACACTGTTAGTTCCACTCCGGCGTGTTCATGTGTACTTGAGTATCATGCAATAGGCACGCCGCGCTGTTGCACAAACGACATGAAACCTATTCTGGATGGTGTAATGCGAGAACACATCCAGTCCTTGAACACTGAACACTTACTCGTACATAATATTGTCCGTGGCTGGATCATTACAACTCCTTTTTACTCGAGGGTTAATTAATTTTCATTCCAAGTTTAATTTTGTAGTTTAGTTAGTGCAGTCTTTTTTCTTCTTCAAAGATGTCTTAGGTGGCATCGCGCAACCGATACTTAATGTGTCGCAAACGTTCATAGGTACGGTAACCACGTAGCATCATGTGGGCCGTAAGCTTGTGTTCCTCTAGACGTAATAGTCATTGGGTCAATCATAATAACGTGAACATTCTGGATTAATTATCGAAAGATAATTTAAATTGAATTAAAATTTAATTTAATGGAACTAATGTGTAGACAAAAGGTCAATCTACTAATCCACTAGATGTCAGTACATTCTAATGAGGGACTGGCAAGATATTATTTACTTTGCATGATATATTCGCAAATTTGACGGGCTCGGTGGCGCAGTAGTGCGTGACGCGACTTTCACACCAACGCTCGTGGGTTCGATTCCACACAAGGCAAACATTTGTGTGCATGAACATGTCTGTTTGCCTTGGTCTGGATGTTTTAAGAGATGTTGGGCGCATCAAAGCAGCCCGTCTGGGGAAGTACCTTCACCTCACAGAAAACCGCAGCCAAATAACAACTGCCTAGAGGGTTTTTGTGTTCCTACGTGTGAGTGAGGTCACCAGTAAGCTCCCAAGGAGTTGCTGTGTAAGCAGCAGAGGAGGCATCGCACGAGTGATACTTAATATATCGTAAGCGTTAATAGACTACGGTACCCGCTTTATATCAGGTGGGCTGTATGCTTGTATGCCTTCCGACGTAGTATTAAAAAAAAAGTAGACTAATGGCCACCGTTTGAGATGAAATATCGGCCTACATTGGTTAATCGCAGTCGATCACAATATTAAGAAATCTTTAGTGAGCCCATAGAAAGCCTGCTGCGATAATAGTTCCATGCCATTCATCACGCCGACGCCGCCATTGACAAACTTCCAGCCTCGGAGCTCTACATTGAATCTGCTCGTCTGATTATTGATTCACACTTCCCATTCATGACGACGCGAACGGAATATTTAGCGAGCAGATACCTTCGTTTAGCTACTTGGAATATTCTACATTATTAGGTTAGAAGGTGGCCTTCGCTCGGAGGCGAAACTGGCAACCCAGTTCTTAGAATATAACATGTACTCGGCGGCATCTCTCCTCCATCTTACAATGGAAAATTCATGGGAAAATGAAACTCGAGAAAAATGTACTGTGACCGGTTTATTATGCGCTTAATAGATGAATCACAGCGTCGAGTTTCCTTCCCCCGTGTTTGAGATGGTTTAATCTGCTAAGCGTTAGTCAACTTTAAACTTACGTGTGCAAGAAAGCTACTCGGAATGTTGCCAGGCCGTCACCGGGCCGGTGCCGTCATCAGCCACAATCGTCGCCGATCATTAATTTGGAGAGGTGTCTAGAACACGCTGCGTGCAAGTCTAGTGTTATGCCTTTTCGAATACTAAATAACAAAAGTGAGTGAATTTAGAGACAAGATCACAGTTGTTCAGTGCTTCGTTAATTGTTGTCATTTCAAAATTATTTGTGGGCAAAGACTTTCATACAAATCTTTGTCAGAGTAAACAGGACAGCCGGCAATACGAGTGTTTATAACTAATTTTAGTAATATAGCGTGACACGACGTGTTCAAAATATACTTACCTACATCAAAATGCATAAGTACTATTCTCCTGTAAGAATTGGAGAGTTGTTCAAAGTTTATGTAAATACTTCTATATGTTATAGAAATTTGGTGGTGCTATTCAGTCTTATAGTTAATCTCAAGTCAAAAAGTCAGCATAGTACTGTTTCTTACTCTTTACCCGTTGCCTAAAACCAGAATTTGTCCACATGTTTAGTGAAAGTATTCAATATATATGTAATTTCACTGATTCTCTTATCGTTTAAATTAAAACGCTACCATAAAACGTCGCCGTGTGTCGCCAGAAAGAAATGCTGTAGTAACAAGCCCTTCAATTAGTTAATGTATTTTCGTTAGTTATTGAGCAGCTATCGGCGGGCGCCAAGCACGTACTGCTGCCATCCGTTGATAACGCCTCTTGACTCATTCCACATGTTCGCCTTCAAAACTGTACCGCGATAACGCACCATGCGGGGCGCCGGCGACGCGACACCGCAGTCCTGGGGGCCTTTACTTATCCCTCACGAGATTCACAACATCGATTAGATCGCTCTCAGCTTTATAAATGTCCGCTTGAGGTCACGACGCCACTGTATCAATATTTTTTAATGAATTATTATTTTCATTATGCAACAGACGAGTCGCTTCGCCCTTTAAAGGGCGTCTAACGACGTCTCGTATATCTTCATACGAACTTTTAATATCAAACGTTTACTGCTTTAACCTTTCAATGTTGTTTCGTCTGAAGTCAATCGACTTTGTAGTTTGTTTGCGCCTGTATATAGAATCTGTTTGTTACGCGGACGATAGAAGGGGCCCAATGGGCGCTCCTTGAACGATTCCCGTTAAAAGTTTGCAAGGTAATATTCGCTTGGCCGCCCGCCAGTATCCTCATCTCAAGTAGGTACACGAACTAACATAAAACTGTCATCTCAAACGATTACCTTGTATATCAGCTTTTAGCAATAAATTCTTTTATGGGCGTTTATCACGAAAAATGGAATCTATTTTAAATCTGCCGCTTAGAAAGCCATTATAAACAATTACAATAATTGTTCAATTTCGTTCATTTCAATTTTCGTGTATAATGTGTCATCTGTGCTGCTATTTATTCTATGTCATAAATATTTATTTCCAAATATTCTCGACGATTTAAGCCGCGCCTTTAACCTGACCGGTCTGTATTAGTCTGTCTTAAATGTCGTACTCGCTTCCCATGTGACAAGGTTCAAAGCATATAATCATCAGGCAAATTTACGATCCGCTGACAGCAGCATCTGGATACGAACATCCATTCGATTGCAAAGTTAATAAAGAAGTTTCAACAGTATCTGGTACCACTGTATTGATATATATATTTCATTTAATTTATAGTATAGGATTACGTGTTAGTTTTTCTGTTGTTTATGTTCATTTTTTACACCGTTCATCGTTGTAGATTGTTGTCAGGTCTCGTTTCTATAAATAGTTTTTATCTCGTTTGTTTGAGACGTTTATTATGTCTATTGAGTTTGAATTCGCTAATTGGTGTAATTTTTATAATCACTGTTTATACCTTTTCGCGTTTAAGATTCAGTAAGTATATATTTTCATGTTTCCTTGCGTGCGATCCCTCTGGTATGGTACGCGCACGCGCTTACACTTAATCCAATGTTCGGGTCATAAAGAAGCCACGCGAAGGACGTTCTCTATGACTTAATACGCGTAATTGTTCATTTTGACCTCCAGTTGTGATGAGTGATTATTGCAAATTTCGTTAGTGATGATGATTAAAGGCAATCTTGAGCTCGTTTTGTATTGTTTCTCTTGGCGAGTTTGTTTCACGGCGCATACAACTAATGTTAGTTTATGAATAATCTCCCTTTTACTTTTTATACGATAGCCTCAAAACTGTTTTCCGGGATCATGTATGTGCGTTTTCGTACATTTGCCCAAATATATTTAAATGTATTTTGTGTCGTGGACTCCTTCCATTCCGCGATAAAATGGCGACAACGACAGCCTTATTAAACACTGTTTATTCCACCTTATATTATGTATATGCAAATTTATACCCAGTTTGGGTAATCTAGCCGGCGCATTTTATCCAGTCGGGTGTTTTGAATTATCTACTCGTTACCCTCGTGGAAGGATTTGTGTTCTATCTCGTAACTTGTCTTACTTGCCCATAAAGAACGAATTATAAATGACAATGAACACAGTGAAGTCCCCGGTTCTGGCGGGGGCAAGTACCATTAAATTTGTGTTCCTGTATTTATGTACTTACATTACTTGCTCGGCAGTGAAGGAATACAGCGTGAAGAAACCCACACGTCCAAGAAATTATATTTCGAAAGACGTGTGACCTAACCTAAGAAATATCTGGTTTTCTCTCAGGGTTGTAGAGATCTGATGGCATTCGCTCCATGTCAAAATCAGTGTCTTCGCCAAATCCTTAGGCTTAGGTAGCGGACCCGCCAATCCTGTTGGATTAGGAAACGGGATAACGCGAAGTAGAAGAATGAACATAGTGAAGGAACTGTGTAAATTAAAAAATATATTATCGCGAAGAAACTTACCACTGTTACTGCCTGACACTTGTTGCTGCTAGCTGCTCGAGAGCGTTCATCACTTTCTCGCGTGCGAGCTTTCCCCGTGGAAGCTAATTTTCCCATCGATCCAAGAGAACGTCCAATTGACGCGGGCTCGCTTGTTGCAGGAGATGTGAGAGCTCGCTGGAGTCTCGATGCGGCGGGCGACGACACCACGTGCTTCCTATTTCTGTCTTCGAAGTTTTTGCCTATTTGGTAAGTGTTATTTTTATATTTGATATTTAACATGGGACATCCTTAGTGGGTATAGGTGAATGGAAACTTCCTAAATCCCTTCCTGATGTAAGCCTATATAGGTTGTTTTGAGAGATTCTACATGATTCTGGGAACTCCGGATCCCGATGACGAGTTCGGTGGCGCAGTTGTTAATAACGCTACTTTGTCACCAACACTTGTGAGTTCGGTTCCCACACAGGACAAGGAGAGGTGTCGTCGCGCGTGATATTTAATGTATTGCAATCGTTCATAAGCAACAGTAACCGCTTTACATTAGTAGGGCTGTATGCAAGCCAGTTCTTAAAAGCAAACGAAGATATGTTTCCCTTTTCGCATAACTGTATTTCAAATTGCTGAATGCAATCTCCTACCGCGTACCTGTGTGTCTTTAGAGATCCTTACGACTCGGTAACTATTTAATTGTTTAAAAAACAATACACAGTAACGAGATTAGAAATGAAGTTCAAGTTGAACACCAGGATTACGTTTGCCTTATCTTCTACGTCACTCGGTAAGGAAATAAAACCATTTCATACTTTAATCTCGATCCTAAATCTAAGGATTAGCCAAATAGTTGGTAAAAAAGTGTGCCTATCAGTCTGATACCTTATCACTGGGAGGAGATCCGGCTCCGCTGAGTGGTGCGTCGCGGCGCGCCAGCCCGCCAGCCCGCGCCAGCCCGCCAGCGGCCGGCAGTACCGCCGCGCGCGTAGTCGCGACCATACGTCTTGGCACGCCATCCACGTTATTAGTTCCTTCAAATACTAATAAGTCCGATAGCTGCTACAAACATTTCCCGTGTTCGCTTTCACCCGTTTCCTGGACGTGTGATTTCCAATTAATTTCAGTACATCGCGCTGTGTTTATACTTTTTATCAACAAGTTGTTGTTTGCAAAAGGTTAAAGTTATTTAGTTCTTAAACAGATGTTTGATCGCGGTGAGTCGTTTTAAATATCACGAAAATGTATGTAATTATATCAACGAAAATGATTTCAATTCGCGGAACATTCGCGATGTGCAATGACCACTTGTACACAAATATCGTTTCGTGTAAAGGGGAGTGAAATAAAAGTTTAATTTCGTTATCGAACGATTAACTCTCATGATTTATATATTTCAAATTAATTATATTAGTGGAAATGGTTTATCACTATCTTTAGAGTTGAAGATAACCTCAGGTGCACGTGATGGATCTTGCAGATTAACAAACGAGACTCTGGCCAAAACATAGAGTAAAGAGGGTTTAACAATAAGCAACCTGACTGGCGAAGTGCCTTGGCTTGCGGAAGACCGCGACCAAATAAAAGTTCCGTTAATGTTTTTTGTGTTATTGCGAGTGAGTAAGGACGGAAGCTGTTGCGCGAGTTGTTTTTATACCTAACCGCTCCAAATCATGCGGGCCGTATGCTTGTTTGCGAAACGTGGTAATATATCACGCCTGTCTCCCATTGGGGTAGGCAGACTATGGAACGCCAGGTGCACCGATCCAAACCCCTCTCTTCTTCCACACTCATCAACCTCTTCATGCATGCTCTTCGGTCTTGGGTACTTTTGATGTGTACGTCCAGTGCGTGCAGTGTGCGCCTCAGCCGATACACTTCGTTCGTAACTCTTTTGTCATCCATTCTTTCTAAACGACCAAACCATACCCTTTTATTTAAAAGGGTATGGTTTGGTCGTTTAGTCTATCAATATTTTACTCTATCAATGTTCATTAGAACTAAATAATATATAAAATCTTTATATTTTTTTATACAATGATGGGAGGCATTTAAGCGTACGGCCCACCTGATGTAAAGCAGTTACCGTAGCCTATTAACACTTGTAATATATTAAGTATCACTCGCGCGATGCCTCCTCTGCTGCTTACACAGCAACTTCTTAGGAGCTTACTGGTGACCTCACTCACACACAGGAACACAACAACCCTCTAGGGAGTTGTTATTTGTCTGCGGTTTTCTGTGAGGTGGAGATACTTCCCCGGGCTGCTTTGATGCGCCCTACCTCTCTTTAAATGGAAGAGTTTGTCTGTTCGCGCTAATCTCTCGTGGTTCCAGTACCATACCAGTCGTATTTGTAAAATTATTTTGGCCTTTGACAGCCCAAATCTTGAGTAAGGTAGGCTATTCAAAATCTCGATAAGATACTTAGAAGTCGAGAAAAGTAGGAAAAATAGACCCTACGGGATAATGGGATACGCGTGGACAAAGCCGCGGTCTTCAGCTAGTTAGAAATAAATTGATTTAATTGTGTAACATCCTCCAAGAGACATTGAAAAAAATCATTTAAATACAATAGGGGGCGGCTCCAATTACACCTAATTAGTAGTGAATGCGTCCGAGTTCCCTGTCGTCAGTAACAGTGTGTTGTCCGCAGACGGACCAGGCCGGCGCCGGCAGCGATGCGGCCCCGGGGCTCCCGCGCCAGCCACCGCCGACGCAGCGCCGATCGCCAACTAGCTCCACCTCTTTACTTCTCCACTTAGATAGCATCGAATTCTAGTGTTTTATAATTGAGCAGTGCGTAGTGTACATGTGAAGTGGTAGTGCCGTGCAGTGCAGTGCCCGAGTGCGTAGTGCGCCCTCGCTGGACGGCCCGATGGTGGCGGCGTCATGGCGTTCATGACGAAGAAGAAGCGATACAAGTTCGGCGTGCAGTGCTGCCTGGAGGAGCTCACCGAGGTGCCCTTCGTCTCGGCCGTGCTCTTCGCGAAAGTCAGGCTGCTGGACGGCGGCAACTTCCAGGAACACTCTACCAGGTCAGTTCATTTGATATTTTTGATGTTAGGTTCTATTAACGTAGATTATACGGTTATTTGGTCTCAAGGCCACAACGTTCAGGCCTTCATCTTTCAGTCAAGATTACATTCATCTACCCAAGAATCCAATCGTGGAATACTGGTAGACATTTCTGCGTACCGTGGGAAACTAATCTTCCTGAAGACCGATAACATAAAAAAAAAATATGTTATTGGTCTTACAGGTCTTATTTGTTATAACAAAATAGTTCCAACACAACAACAAACAACAACAGCAAAATATGTAGAAAAAAAAATGTATTAATACAAACTAAATATTTTAGGAGTCTTGTTCAAATTTGTATATTGTGTGTGTGTATGAGAGCCTGTGAACAAGGCATACGAATTTCCATGTAGCAGAGAAGCCATTTATCCATCTAGCTATCTATAACTTCACAACTCACTCCCTTCTTTAATATTCATGTTAAATGTTTAGCCGTTTATGTTTCTTGCGAATGTCTAAATGACATATATTCAAACTATATTTACAAGTCCCTGAACGGTCGTTGTGTTCCTGTGTGTGAGTGAGGTCACTAGTAAGCTCCCAAGGAGTCGCTGTGTCAGCATCGCGCGAGGGATATGGCAAGAGTTTATAGTAACCGCTGTGCTAAATGTAAATCCGTGGAATTACTTAGTTTGTCCCACTGCTGAGCTGACGTACCAGTAGAGTGTACTTGATGTTTCATTATTAGTGAGGAAAAGGCTCGGGTGTTTGGTCACGCTCGCGCACCACGCACCACGCACGATGGTGCAGGTCGCCGCTGGCCGACTGGCGTTACGACTGCAGCCTGATTAACTCCGTGTTTATTGCGAGTACTCAGGCGAGTGCGTGTTGCGTCAAGTTATTGCACCCAACTACACCAAATATATGAAACGCATGTTTTTATTATCGTCCTAGCGTGTTTGGTAACAAAACGCGAATGGAATATTAACAATTACATATGCCAAATCCCTTGCGGGGTATGCAGAGAGGGCCGAGTGCCACGTGACTCGGCCCTTTACACACCTCACTCGCTTCTTTAACATTCATTGCATCACCTTCTGATAGAACACGATCAATTTGGTCATGGTAGGTAAGTCTTGGCCTTCCTCGGCTCCTACATCCTTCCACTTTTGCGTTGTACATCTGTTTCGTCATTATATCTTCCTGCATTCTTAGCACATGTCCGCAGTAACGGAGCATGCCTCTCCTTGTTGGAACACCGACACTATCTAAAGATAAAATAACAATAACGATGTTTCATACAAAAGAAACATGATAAATAAATAAATAAAATAAATAAATATTGTCGGACAAATTACACAGCGCCATCTAGCCCCAAAGTAAGCGGAAGCTTGTGTTATGGGTACTAGACAACTGATAAACATACGTAAATGAATTTTTTTTTGTAAATACATACTTATTATACATAGAAAATAATATATATATATATAAAATGTAGCGTTGGTCCCGCCCGAGCACGAACCGTTGAAGATATACTTCATCATTACTCCTCCTCCTCCGCCCGCTCTTCAATTATACGAAAGGGAAGGAGCTCCACGAGGAATACTCCCTGATTTTTTTTTTCTTTGATTCCCAGTTTATCCGATCAATGAACTGTAAACGAAAAAGTAACACATGTTCTTTTTTTATGCAATTAGAACGCAAGCAAGCATGCATGAAAGTAATTTTTAACATAATAAACGCGTTCTAAATCCTACTAATATTATAAATGGATGTTTAGACGTTTGAATGTTTGTTCCATATTCCCGCCTCAACGCCTGAGCGGATTTGGATGAAAATTGATAGGTATTAAGATGGTAAGCGGTTACCGCAGCCTATTCTTTATATTCTTTATTGCATAACATTACACACAGAGTTTGTTACATTAAAAATAGTGTACAATGGTGAGCTTATCTCTTTAAGAGATCTCTTCCAGCTAGCCGTAGCGTGTGTGCAGTCATTTTATTTTGACGCTCGCAAAACCGCGGGGATGTTACTCGCGCGCTGTCATTCTTGTGACCTAAGGCTGTTTCGTCACAGTACCCAGTAATTTCTCTGCCATATCTCACCCTTCAAACGGGAACACAGCTATATAAATATAGCTGTTTGGCGGTAGAAATAGGTGAGAGAGAGGTACCCTACGCAGACGACTTTTGTACAAAGTCTCCCTCTGGTCTGGTCTCTGCTACTTGGCTTGTTAAAAGTAATGCGTGCCGCCACTACCTTTTGTGGAGATTCCGTTTTAGCGATAACAATTAACATTAATACTCCAAATCATCAGCTACCTCTGTTCCAAATTTCTTTTACGGTCCGTTCACGGGTTTACTAGAGAATTTTGACAAACAAATACACAGATTTACTTTCGAATTTATAACATTAGTATATAGATAGATTTTTGACGAGCTCGGTGGGTCAGTCGTGAATGACGCGACTTTGACACCAACGCTCGTGGGTTCAATTCCCATACAAGACAAACATTTGTGTGCATGAACATGTCTGTTTGTCTTGTTCTGGATGTTTTAAGAGAGGTAGGGCGCATTAAAGCAGTCCGTCTGGGGAAGTACCTCCACCTCACAGAAAACCGCAGCCAAATAACAACTCCCTAGAGGGTTGTTGTGTACCTGCGTGTGAGTGAGGTCACCAGTAAGCTCCCAAGAAGTTGCTGTGTAAGCGGCAGAGGAGGCATCGCGCGAGTGATAATTAATATATCGCAAGCGTTAATAGGCTACGGTACCCGCTTTACATCAGGTGGGCCGTATGCTTGTATTCCTCCCGACGTAGTATAAAAAAAAATAGATTAGTAACTTGATTTCTAGTTCCGTGTCACACCAGGTAATTATTGTTTGGAAATAGTTTATGAGCAGATAGTTTATATCCGCTTGAGTTTCCTCTAAATTGATCATGTTCTATCAGAAGGTGGTGTCAGGAGCCTTAGAAACCGGCGAGCGTGCATGAGAAGAGCAATGAAATTATTTACCTATTCTTGTGTTTAAATATATATGTATTCTTATGTTTATGTTAGGTGACCCTATAAATAACATATTCTTTATAGGATCGATTCATATTTTATTTTTAATTAAAGCCGCAATCGCATTTTTCCTCCACGCACGACGGTTGACTGGTAGAAAATGCAAGTAGCGTTTAGTCCTCCTTTTGAACCAACTGTATTGTGGTCAATAAAGTATTAAATACATAAATGAATGTTAAAGAAGCGAGTGATGTGTGTAAGGATCGAGTCACGCGGCGCTCGGTTCTCTCTGTCTACCCCGCCAGTTATATGGTGTGAAGTTATAGATAGATAGAGTTACCTTCTCCCTCAGTTCCTCATATAGTTCAGTGTTGTTCACCAGAGAGACTAAGATACGATATATTCACTCGCGGCCAATTACCATTGTGAACATTGTGGAGCGTGTCGTACCGACTCCTGTAGAAAGTTATCGGCGTTCTAAATTACCACCAGCTGTATTTGGTAATAGGTTTATTGCGAGTTAATTGATCCGCGGACGGTTTATTGTTCATGATGATTGATACTTTAACTTAACGTCAAACACAGAATCAAATGTGTTCATGGACATGTCTATTTGTCTTGAGCTGGAGTGAGGGGCGGCATTAGACCATAATCATTATTAAAAGTTTAATGAAACATACATCCCTAATATATATATATATTATAGTAGAACAAGGGCACAGTTATAACTTTCGAAATTTTACCGGAAAACAATTTTTAATGATTCTTCTCCATTCAATATAGAATTATTCTATTAAGGTAGCCCTAAACTTTGTTTCCTTTGTGTGAAATAAACTAAACACTAATTATTTGAGACATGTTCATCAGATTAATTAAAATGTGCGACATGAATTTACATGTTTTCAACATTTCTACTGTTTGCAATTTGTTTTTCGTTGATGACACTAGAGCTTCATAGCCACTGAACAAAAGAAAAGGAAAATCCGTTTGTCAAATGGAAGAAAAGGTACTGAACTATTTTATGTTTACCAATTCATATGTAGATTATAATTGTAAGTGTTTGTAGAAAACAAGTGTAAACTTAGGAGGTATCCTGTCGCCGTGGCCCAATAATTGTTTTGTTTGCGACTACACGGCGCTGTGGAAATATTTATTTGATTAATGATTCACATCCGCATAAACCAAGGAAGCATCCAGAAAGTATCGTGTGGTCTAACAAACTCAGAGGTTTGGAGTGACATTATCAGCGAGGCGTATCAGCTCGCCCACCAGGGTAGTTCTCCACGCGGCGGCTTCCCACAAATATCAACTTCACACACGTGTTATCTCCGCCATAGTGACTCTCGTCTTTGGGAATCGAGTGCGGTAACATATGTTGCACATTACACGCCTACCGATCTGATTGGGTGTTTGTTTGCCTAACTTTTTTTTTTATTTTTATTGCTGAATACATTACATATATTACTATTTTATACATAACTAGCTGCTGCCCGCGGCTCCGCCCGCGTGGAGTCAAATAACGTAGCCTATGTGTTAATCCAGATCATAATCTATCTACGTGCCAAATTTCATTCAAATCCGTTCAGCCGTTTAAGCGTGAAAGAGCAACAAACATCCATCCATACATACAAACTTTCGCATTTATAATATTAGTAGGATAGGATTATCAACCGTCTCAAACTATGCATAGCTAATCCGTGGTGGAGTAACCTATATTATAGAAGCGCGCATGACAAATAAAAACATCGAAAACCAAACAGTATGCAGCCGAGTACCCGCCCGAGTCCAACCGACACCTCGACCCGTTTGTGCAGGTAATATGAGCTAAGAACATGAAGCCACGCGTGCTGAACCCTCAGCTGCACGCGCACCACACGGCCACCAACGTGGACCGGCAGATTTGAGTTTGTTTAAATGATCTTCTGCATGAAGCAACCAAGAAGTTCTTCATTCAAAAGATCACTCGTATCCAAAAATATTATTTTTAAACTAGCTGTGCCCGCGACTTCGTCCGCGCGGAATTAAACAAAAAAGTTATTGTTCAGTTATAATTTTATTTATTTGATTTGATTATAAGTATAAGCAGAGTAAAATTGCGAACAGCAAAACAATAATACATATGTATTATGTACTTCGTCAGCGCGGAATAGTTATTTGTATATTATTTATTTATATTAATAAAAATAAATAAAATTTCTAAAATAAAAGTAGCCTAAGTTACTCCTTATTACAGCAGCTATCTGCCAGTGAAAGTCCCGTCAAAATCGGTCCAGCCGTTTCAGAGATTAGCCGGAACAAATAGACAGACAGACAGACAAAAATTGAAATTATATTCATTTTGATATATGTACCGTGTATACATCCATATGCATTTAGTAAAAAGCGGTTATTTTAACATTACAAACAGACACTCCATTTTCATTTATCTGTATAGATATTATTTTATGTTAAATAAATGCTCTATTGTAATATACAATAGGACATGATTCAGGAATACTTATTAAAACAATCGTTACCACATTCATGTTTTCTTTGTTACTATTTCTACGGTTATCATTATATTACCAATCGAAATTCATAAGTATAATGGGCTTAATTAATCTTGGTACGAGTATTTCGACGTCTCCAAATTCTTAGCGGAAGCTTTAGCAACTAGTTCCGGAGAAGCCTTTAGACGTGAAGTGTGTCTGTGGTCACGAAGTCACCGCAACCTGTAGCTCATCACGGGCGGCGTGGCCGTGAAACGAGACTGTGCCATCACATTGTAACATTCTTTCATACGCAGTACTACATAGTTGTTTATATTTGTCTTAAATATCGATGAGCAGTCGCATACCAATGTTGGCCTGGCGCAGTCTATATATAGACAATGTGTCTGAGATTCCTCTGCCGGCGTCCAGTTCAGCTTAGCCGTATTCAACAACATTTGTTTAGCAAATATGTGAAGCACTGTTATTTCAATTGAAGTTTGTACATGTTTTTTTTTTACTTGCACCTCTGCCACGGGCGAGGCTCTTTTTATGGCTTGTTTCAGTTTTATTCATTCATCATATTCTCTTTCATACCTCAATTCACTCTTTCATTGGTGGAACGATTATACCCATGTCCACACTTCCCTCCCCATATTGCGTCAGTCCAGCCACGGGCGACAGAGAGCTTCACAGCTCCACCTAGCCACCGCGATCCCATCGGCTATATCAAGTATAGCCGAGGTATACAGCATTATGTTCGATCATGTTCGTATGGGTGGGCTCGATCCAATCCTACGCTATATTAAGGTTAGCGTGGACGATTATTTGCGAGTACTTTATGGTACAATGGTGGTAACCGAGTAGGTATATCCTGTTACTTCAAATGCTATATTATTTGTTTAGCCTACGAACATAGGTCACAAAAACACAAAAAAACAATCGTTTCAACTCGTTGGAACTTAATTTAGTGCTGCGATATGGAGCTTCATAAATTCACATAGGAATAACCATGAAAATTGTTACGAGATGACTGCGGGGCCACGGGGTGCGATTCCTCACACTTTTCAGGTCATCCGTTGCTTTCGAGGTCAGCAAACGGGGTGAACTTTAGAACTGTTTCCTTGTACGTACTCTTGTAAGTACTATTTTTTTATACAACGTCAGAAGGAATACAAGTAATGATGTAAAGCAGTTACCGTAGCCTATTAACGCTTGTAATATATTAAGTATCACTCGGGCGATGCCACCTTTGCTGCTAACACAGCAACAAGGAGTTGCTGTGTTAGCAGCAGAGGAGCTTGTAGGTGACCTCACTCACACGCAGGAATACAACAACAATCGAAGGAGTTGTTATTTACACATACCGAGGTGTGCGAGTACTTTGATCGCCGAGTCCTTGCCGTCACTGATAAGCCCATCAGAACGACGTAGTCCATTAGGCCGGCACACTGACCCGATTTGTACGAAATGTTATCATTTAACAATCTGGGCAAAGCGACTAATGGACCTTAGGGGATTACTCCTTCACGAGTGACATTACGAACATCACAATGGTAGTTTGTATTCACTTGCATACGTATGTATCTCTTTAAAGAATACCTAAGTTTACATCAAAGTGTGGATCTGATAGTAAACAATAAAACATCCGTGAAAGGTTTTTGTCTATTCATTGTCATGAAACAAGCATTTTCTATTCTCATTTAATATATTTGTATCCTTCTCGGAAAATATGTTGATTGCGATTCTGAATCTATATGAAGGTTCTGTAACATACTGTGTCTATCACTCTGGGTTAGAATTAGACACTTTAGACATTGCAAAATGGCACTCCTCCGCCGGCGGTGGGAAGTGAGCAGTTAACAGGGGGGGCAGCTGGAATGCGGAGCCGTCCGGCTCCCGGCTGTCTCCGGCGACTAAACGGCCTGCACCGCCGCACCTCGACAGACAGGCAGCGCGGTTAGCTAAACAACAACGGCTATACTTAATTATACGACAGAAAGATAGCTATGACTCTCTTAAATATCGAAGGCTACAGGACAAGAAATAGTCGATACCTCGAAACATTATAATTCAGCCAGCAAAAATAAATAGAATATCAACTTTCAGTAATTGCTTCTACAAATTTGATAAATCTATGACAACGGATGTGGTGCAAAACTAACGAGTTTTTCCCTACATATACATTCAATTTGTAGAAACATCTAATAATGGCCATATGTGTTTGTTGGAAAGTGTGTGGATATATTTTGATTTTTGTGTCGCTAACTAGAAATAATTGTATCATTATGATACGTTCCACATCATTCATACAATCGTGTTTTCTTTAGAAACCAAGGCACACTAGAAATATACTAAGATATCATAGAAATATTGTTTTGAAATGTCAAATTAAAGATATTGATGCCACGATTGTGTTATGAGGGATAATTGGATCTCTACGAGAAACATTGTTCGTCCACGAGAGGATGACTTTGCCAATTTGGCATCTTTGAAAGCATCTGACATCATTAACTTCATTACGTGCCTCGTGTATAGATACGATATCATATTGTAAATTTCGTTATACGCATTCGTCATCACACTCGTGACATGCTCTGTCTCATAATATCCTATTGGATGCGTGTCTGGCGGCGCTAATCAGGCAATAGCCCTTCGCTCATTGGTTTGAGTCGTGTTTATTTATATTCCGGTGCGAGCGTTTGTTTCACCTGTCGTATCTTTTGCGATAGTTCTATTTTCAGTGATGTTTGATCGGTTTTCTTCCTTGTCATTCCGTTCACTTTGGCATTAAGATTTTGATCAAAATGTTAATGGCGACGAATTCATTGCGAATCAAGCTAGGAGTGGAGTAATGGTGGCATTGGCCAAGACGGCCGCCCGCAATGCACCAGGTTCCAAGGTCGAGTGTATGGCTGCGCGCCAACCACCATAGCTGAACGCCTATTGATGAAGTTTATTTTAGGATGCACTCGGATTTTCTTTTTAGTCATCTTGTTACGTCAATTAAGATTCAGGTAGTAATAATTTTTCTTCTACAAATTTTAGTAACAGCGTATTTAAGAAGGAAATTGCGTAACAAATTGCTGAAGTCAAGAACGCCCGATGCCTCTTTTTAAGTAGCTTGCACACATATCCCAGTTGGACCGTTTTCTTCGATAAAGGTTGTGACGTTTCCTGTTTTGTTGTGGTTTTTGCGTGGTGCGCCGTGAGTCACGTCACGGTCTGTCACGTCTTTAGTAAATATATTTTTTCCGTCATTATAGTGGCTGCTTGGACGAGCACCATATCTATAGACTGATTACTACATTGTTATTTTTTATTCTTTTCTATTTCAAACTATTTTAAATTGATTTGATTAAAATAATGTCTCTCGCTATTTATTATTATTATGAATTCGAGTTTTCGGATTTATCATATTTGTAATTCTCGCTTGCTCGGCGGTGATGGAAAACATTATGAGGAAACCCGCCACTCCACGTCCACATCAACCCTTACTCATCCCACTGCAGGGATACGAGTCTCTCTTCAACCGAAGGGGTTTAGAGCATACTCCACCACGCTGCTCAAATGCGGATTGGCAGAGGCCAGTGTTTTCAAGCCGCGCCCGTGGACCACTCACTTAGCTTAACGACTGTCATCTATCGACAACAGCCGGGACTGACGGTTTAACGTGCCTTCCGAAGTATGGAGAAACTCGAGGTAGATAAACCCATCCCTGGACAGGCTGCGGTCGACGTTGCTTAACTTGCGATTTTGGTTAGAATGACGCGCGCAACGACGACATCGAGCTTGCGATAGAGGTCTGACGGCAGTCGCTCTATGTCAAAATCAGTATCTTCCCCAAATCTTAGGCTTAGGTATCGGATCCCGCCAGTCCTAATCGATTAGAAAACGGGATAACGCTAGGAAGAAGAAGAATAGCTTTCGTTACTACATCGATTACAGAAGTCGACCGAGTCCGACATTAAGATTCGCAGCAACTTCTTAGAAGGAAAACTAGTTTTTCCCACGAGAAACGTCGCCGGTGCTTTCGTCCGATGCGTCGGCGGCGTAATTGTATATTGCAATAAATGCGATAATTGCATAAATCAAGTACGTGTGATCGCAGCGGACTCGAGATGGGAGCCGCGGTTACATTCCGCGATACAGTTTGTTCGAGTGTCGCGGGTGTCGTGTTCCTGTCCACTTTCACTGGCTGCATTTTTTGAACGCGACATTCTAATTAAACTGTAGTGACTCGGAGCCGTAGATGTTAGAACAGCGACAACTATTACAGCCACCACTGCGTGGGCGGCCACCGTACTATTCATCACATCGACCGTTAGTTGTGTCAATGACGAGCTCGGTGGCGCAGTGGTGAAACGCGTTGTTACACTACTTTGACACCGACGCTCGTGGGTTCGATTCCCACACAGTACAAACATTTGTTGTGCATGAATATGTCTGTTTGTCTTGGTCTGGGTATTTTCTATGTATGATAAGTATGTATTAACAAAAAAAAAAAAAAAATGTGGACTTCACCTCCATACGTTTCTCGATGTAGCTGCGGTGAGGCCATTTGGTAATCTTCGTCCCACAGGTCACACAGGTTTTTCACCAGAATAATCTTTTTTTTTAATACTACGTCGGGAGGCATACACGCATACGACCCACCTGATGTGAGGCAGGTACCTATTACCGCTTGCGATATATTAAGCGTCACTCGCGCGATGCCTCTGCTGCTTACACAGCAACTCCTTGGGAGCTTACTGGTGTCCTCACTCATACGCAGGAACACAACAACCCTCTAGGGATTTCGCGATTGTTACACATTGAAATTAAACTATTTTTAACGGAAGTATCGCGTGTTTTATTTATTTTGTTGAAACCTGACGTTTCGAACGCTTTGCAGCGTCCGTGGTCGCAGGAAAGACCACGT
Source organism: Pyralis farinalis (assembly GCA_947507595.1). Classification (NCBI taxonomy): domain Eukaryota; kingdom Metazoa; phylum Arthropoda; class Insecta; order Lepidoptera; family Pyralidae; genus Pyralis; species Pyralis farinalis. The sequence goes on along the minus strand of OX382261.1, from coordinate 1,105,597 downwards.
GGTCCTGCGACCACGGACGCTGCAAAGCGTTCGAAACGTCAGGTTTCAACAAAATAAATAAAACACGCGATACTTCCGTTAAAAATAGTTTAATTTCAAAACCCTCTAGGGAGTTGTTATTTGGCTGCGGTTTTCTGTGAGGTGGAGGTACTTACTTAGACGGGATGCTTTGATGCGCCCTACCTCTCTTAAAAATGAGCATTATCAATAGGTCGCTTAGTTACCTGCTACTGCTCGAGGGTTTGTGCAAATGGGTTGCCAGCTTCTTATTCAGCAGATGCATAGTAGCCGTGGTAGACGGCAGTTGCTCCGATGCCATGGGTATCAATGCTGGCGTCCCACAGGGCTCTGTACTGTCCCCGACGTTGTTTTTTGCTGCATATCAATGATATGCTGTCAATTGATGGCATTCATTGTTATGCGGACGACAGCACCGGGGCACTTATTATACAGGCCGTGCAAACAGCCCTCGTTCCCTTGTGGAGGATAAACTTGTGTCTGAAATGGAGGGTACTTTGGCTAAAGTATCTGACTGGGGGCGGCTTAACTTGGTCGAATTCAACCTCATGAAGGCACAAGTTTGCGCGTTCACCGCTAAGAAAACCCAATTTGATGTGGTTCCTAAATTCCAGAACACACCTCTTACCATCACCAGCAGCATTAGGATGCTTGGTGTCGAGATCTCCAATGATGTTCAATGTAGCAGTCACTTAGAGGAAAAGGTTAAGCTGGCGTCCATAAAACTTGGTCTCAACAGAGCAAAGCAGTACTTCAGCGCGGGGCAAAGACTTATATTATGTATGTATGTATATCTTCACGCCAAGTCCCTTGCGGGGTAGGCAGAGAGAGCCGAGCGCCATAAGACGCGGTCCTTGCATACTTCATATTATGTAAGTCTCAAGTATGACCGCACATGGAGTACTGCAGTCACCATTGGGCGCGAGCACCTGGATACCAGCTTGGACCGTGTAATTCCGTTCAGAGACGAGCTGTGAGAATTGTAGACGATCCTAAGCTGACACACGGTATTGAACCTTTAAAGAGAACTGTAAGGAGAGATTTTGCCTCCGTTTGTGTGTTCTACCGATTGCACAACGGGTTGTGTTCTGAAGAATTGTTTGATATGTTGCCGCCAGCTGCTTTTCATAACCACAATGCTCGCCGACGGCGGGAAGTTCACTCTCACATGCTGAACCCTCAATTGTCGCGTACTGTTCGATTCCAGAGAAGTTTTCTTCTGAGAATCTGAGAGTTTATAAAAAGCAGCTGTCGGCAACATATCAAACAATTCTTCGGCATGGTGCTCTTCAAGAAAGCCGCGAAGGGGTTTTTACAGTGCCGGCAACGCATGAGCGACATCCCTGGTGTTGCAAATGTCCATAGGTTACGGTGACTGTTTACTATCAGAAAGATTGTATGCTTGTTTGCCACCCTAGTGGTATAAAAAAAACAGATGTTTCTGTCACTCAACCGTTGGTGTTCAATTGCCACATCCTCCGTACCTATAGATATTTTTTTTACACCTGTGTGCAGTTCAGCGATGAAAACGTATAAACTAATCACTAGCTTATTTTCTACTTTTCCATATATTTTTTAATATTTACGTTATTGAGACGTTAGGGGGTTAGGACTCGACCAGACTCGACGCCGTTCGAACATAAAGTATTGAACGTCGTACGCATCTTTTCATAAAGACGCGACCACGGCAATGAACGCGCTTCGGCGGCAGACGGCGGTGAAACGGCAGCGGTCGTCGACGGGCATCGGCGGTCGACGGCCGACCACGATCATTGACGACCAACGACGGCAATCAAGAGGCGACAACAGTATGAGATATTGCCGTGCTATTTATGACGATTTGACTGCAAACGTAGTTGTACGGCTGCATAAAAATGCGTTCGTATTTTGCACGTACGGATGCGATAGTGTGACACTTTTCAACCGGCAATGTGCGAAAGGCCGTCGATCAATTTGTCTTGACCGTTAAAAAATTTCAAATTGATCGGGTTAGATCTACCCATTGAGTTATTATGTACTTGAGGAGCTGTGCTAAGTAAAAGTCTCGCTCTATTTTTGTAATAATTAAAACTAATGTCCGCTGCGGCGCTGAAATAATTTACATGTCTATCGCAAAGATTCGAAGATACAGTACTAAATCGCTTCTAAGGGGTATTTTTATCGCGACCAAAAGGTCAAAAGCGCCGTTATTTTCATGTCGCTTACGCGTTTCGTTCTACGTAGTTCAGCAATGAGTTGTTGCCGATCGGCAACAAAGCATTGCGCAAACATTTGATTCGCGGCGTCAATTCTAGTACACTAGTACATAATAATTCAATGGCTCTACCACACGTTCCAGTCACAACACACTTGGCGATCGCTCACAGATCCGTCACTAGGGATCTGGACACGTCCGCTCATATAAAGGAAGGGAAGAAGGAGCGGCCAATTTGATTGTACACGGACTTAGTGTTTACATACATATGTGCTCCGCGGCGAAGTCAGTCTGCTATTTGTAACACATCGCTTTATGAGTTGGTTGCGTTGTGTAACAAACGTGATAAATATAGGACCACGCAGTCGGATTTACGAGGACCGTACCGTTTACAAACAAAACGTAATGGCGGCCGTTTACATGTAACTGGCTCGCGTAACGTCTGTACCACGGACGAAGTAAATAGCTAATGGAGAACCGGTGAAACGGTTTTGCGAAGTGCCTCGCAGCTCTTATCTGCTAGTTCGCGGATCAACATCTTGTCGCTCGCTGGTTAAAATATCCTCCCGATTGAACAGTAGGCTGTGATCGCTGAGATATTTAATAGTTAAAACAGTAAGTTTTGGTGAGTGGAGGGGTGCCTTTATAGGCCGTCAAATGATCTATTAATTTATGTATTGTATCGCCGCGTTTTTGAAGTCAGAAGTTTGACTTCAAAAACGCGGCGATTACGCACGCTTGACTTGGGGACTAAGCTGGTGAATGCGTGACGAGAGCGTTACGAAAAGTGTGATCGGGCGAGGCGAACGGAAGTTGAGAGGGAGATATAAGTTAGTGAAGATAGAAAGAGAGAGAGTTACGTTTCGTATATTACTGTAGGGGCAAGAGAGGGACGTGCGAGCACACATTTTCTTTCTCTTTCTCTCATAGCGAGTTAAGTTTCGTATATGTAAGACACAGTGCAGACTTATTGTCTGTATCACACTATGAAGCTAAAGAAGTTTGACTTCAGTCGTGTGGTCTAAAACACATTCGTATTTTTTTTTTGAAATTTCATTTCATTCAAAAAAATAACTTCGTGGAAGACGGAAAATTATTTATTTGTACACAATACGACACTGAACAGCATTATATACGCAGCGCTTTGTTATAATGTCACACTAAATCAACATATACTAAGAACATACAACAAATTTAGCATAAACACAGCAAACGTGTGATGTCACAAATACGTCGGAAGCATGCGGCCCGCCAGACGCCACCTTTGCCGCTAGCCCATGAAGTGGATCCGCCCTACCTCTCTGACACTTTTCATAAGCCACAAGTACGGCTGTACACCGGCCGAGCTTTACGGTTATTTGACACCCGACATGATATACATAAAATACTTATAATATAGTTCCAGCGATAAAGTGAAGTGATATCCCTTATGCGTTTATTGGTTACGTACCGAGGCGCGCTCTCCGTGCGCTGCAGCGGCCCGCGGCCTTCGGGCCCCCGCCAAACGTATGTGTGCTGATAACAGAATAAAATTAAACGCAATCTGATTTATATACATATTAGTTATCTAGTGTTTCCGGATTCCTGTGTACGACCAAACGTTACTGCCGTCCTACTAATATTAAACACGTGATGATGTGTGGGCGTTTGTTACTCTGTAACAGGAAAAGGGCTGAAGGGATTTGGATGAGGTTAAGCACACAAATAAATAATAAATATAAATATTGTCGGACAAATTACACAGCACCACCTAGCCCCGAAGTAAGCGACGCCTGTGTTATGGGTACTAGACAACTGATAAACATACGTAAATACATTTTTTTTGTGCAAATACATACTTATTATACATAGAAAATACCCAGACCAAGATAAACAGACATGTTCATGCACACAAATGTTTGTATTATGTGGGAATCGAACCCACGAGCGTTGGTGTCAAAGTAGCGGAACAGCGCGTTTCACCACTGCGCCACCGAGCTCGTCAAATGTAGTTTGTTATGGATAGCTCAAGGCAAATCTAGAAATAATACTTATGAGCTGATGACAATTATTTTTACGCCAAATCAGGGGTAGGCAGAGAGAACTAGCGCCATATGACTCGATCCTTACACACCTCACTCGCTTCAATAACGTTCATCGTTCTTCTCGTGCACGCGCGCCGGTTGCTAAGGCTCATGACGTCACCTTTCTGATCGAACACGATCAATTTGGTCATAGTATGTAAGTCTTGGCCTTCCTCGGCTCCTGCATCCCTCCACTTTTGCATTGTATATCTGTTTCGTAATTATTTAATTTTTTCTTTTTGCATTCATTTATTATATATTGCAAATAAATAAAAAAGTAAAATATGAAATCGATGGCAGAGCGATTAACAATGTCTTTGAAACCAAAGTGTTTGTTTGTGTTGGTCTGGCTGCTTTTAAGAGAGGTAGGGCGCATCAAAACAACCCGACTGGGGAAGTACCTCCACTTCACAGAAAACCACCGTCAAATAACAACTATCTGGAGAGTCGTCACTGCGAGTGAGTGAGAATTCCAGTTAGCTAAGGAATTGATGTGTTGTTAGTTCGCGGGTCAACTGTATATGTAGCTGTATCGGCATATTGTTTAAAATATTCTCCCATAGACATATTTAATATATGTTTATAACCTTATAAGATACATGCAGGCTACACAATAACAACGCGAAAAGATATTCACGTTTATCTTGTATAAGAATCGAACCCGCGTGGCAGCTCTATGTAGTTACCAAGTAACCATAGCTCGTGTCTGCCCGTGTGTTTACGTGAGAATCTCCCGCGCGGTCTGCCCGCTGCGTTCGCGCATTAATTAATTAATTATGGAGTAACGCTCACTCGCAGCCGGCCGCCCCCCACCGCCCGCCGCGCGCCACCGCTCGTGAAAAGTGAAATTTCACAGACTTCATTACTCAACTGCACCACAATAAAGGCTAATTTATAAATAAACATTTGACTTTGATGATTCAGTTATGAAAGTGCCGCGGGTCGCTGGTTAGCCAACACACGGCCGGGTCACATCTCTTTCGGAATGCAGTGCCACCACAATCACAAATATATTGAAACGGTTTTCTAAACGAGAAGAACGGACGGTACCAGCACTTGCAGCGTCATCATCATCTCAGCCCGTATTCGTCCACTGCTGAACATACGCCTCCCCTCTAGAGTGACACTCGTCTCCATTCTGTGCCTCCTGCATCTATCGACTCCCTACAAACCTCTTGAGGTCGTCTCTCCATCTAGCGGGAGATCGTCCCACACTGCGAGTACCAGTACGGGGACGCCTCCAGCGATTGCAGCATATCTCTCGACATTCCCGAGTAACTCACGTGGTACTATCAGCTTTATGCCCGTTAGGACTTTCACTGGATCATGAAGCTGGTAGAGTTTCTTTAGATATGGACTTCGAGAGAAAGCAAGTCAAAGCTGGAAGTTCTTCGCGTGTTGTTGTGTTTCCAGCAAATACGTAGGTCACACTATAAGTTTTGCGTAATTTAAAAAAACAATAATGTTATATGTATGTATGTATGTATATCTTCACGCCAAGTCCCTTGCGGGGTAGGCAGAGAGAACCGAGCGCCATAAGACGCGGTCCTTGCATACTTCACTCGCTTCTGTGACATTCATAGCTCTTTTCATGCACGCTCGCCGGTTCCTGGGGCTTCTGACATCACCTTCTGATAAAACACGACCAATTTGGTCATGGTAGGTTAGTCTCGGCCTGCCTCGGCTCCTACATCCTTCCACTTTTGCATTGTATATCTGTTTCGTCATTCTTTCGTCCCGCATTCTTTCTACGTGTCCGAACACTTCTTCATACAATCATCTTTCATTGTTGTAACTAGTGTTTGCAGTTCGGATGGTGATTCTGCTATTAATGCCGCATCGTCTGCATAAAGCAGGCAGTTGACCACTGAGTCACCCATTCGCATTCCCACATTCATATTTCTTATTCTCTGAAGACAACTGTCCAGATACAGGATGAACAGCCGAGCCGACAGCACGCATCCCTGTCTGACACCAATGTTGACATCAAACCAGGGCGACAAGCTGCCGTCCACCCGCACACATGCTGTACAATCCTCATAAGTGGATTGCACAGCACGGAGTAGGTCACCGTCAACCCCATATCCGGGCAAAATGTTCCAGAGATTCTTTCGCACGACTCTATCAAATGCTTTCTCAAAGTCCACTAAACCGCAAAAAACCTTCTGGTCCAAAGCCAGATGCTTCTCTACGATGTTGCGGAGTGAAAAAACTTGATCCGTACATCCTCTGCCGCTTCGAAATCCACCCTGTGCTTCCCAAAGCATTCCATCGGATTTCACCCTCATTCTCCTTTCAATGATTTTTCCATACACTTTAGCTGCTAAGCTGATCAAACTGATGGCCCTATAGTTGGCGCAGTCCATACGTGAGCCCTTGCCTTTATACAAGGGCACGATGACTGCGCGTCTCCAATCGCTCGGGACCCTTCCGGTTCTCCAGCATAATTTGCTCAAAAACCAGAAGGCGTCCCTAACGCAGGTACCACCTAGCTTGATCATCTCAGCAGTTATCATATCGATTCCCGCTGACTTTCCATCTTTCAAACTTCGTATCGACCATTCAATCTCATCCATAGTAATGTCTTCATGGTACGCTGGCACTGCCGAGTCAATCACAGACTCATTCACAATGCCAGCGTCATATACATAATCATACATTTCTCTAAAATATTCACTCCACCGTTCTAACACTTCCTGAGTGTTAGCAAGAATGCCACCAGCTTTACATCTTATCTTATCCATTCTAGATGCTGACGAACCACTTCGAGACTTCTTTACCTCTCTCCAGAAGAGTTTGGTATTTGCCTCGAAGTTCTTCGTCAGCTTCTCTTCCTCAATCATATGTAGTCTTTCACGCTTCTCTTTCACTAAAGCTTTGGAGTCATTCTTGCATCGACGGTATATTTCTTTCTTCATTTCTTTCATACCATCACTCTGGTGCAAAGATGATACGTAATCCAGCCACGCTTTCCTCTTTTTTTCCACGGAGGATTGAACCTCCGCATCCCACCAGGCATCTCCTCTTAGTGTTCTACGTCTCTTTGCGCATCCACATGCTTCTTTCGCACTGTCCACCATACTTTCTTTCAGAACTCTCAGATGTAGACGAATGTTGGAAACATTCGTCTACATCTGAGTCGGAAAGACTCGCGTTCGCAAGTCTTTCACTGACTAGACGTACATACGTACTCCTCACACTTTCATCTTCCAATTTTTCACTTCTTATTCTTTCATGGTCTCCGAAAGGAATACGCACTCGCCAGTGCCTCCACTTCTTGAAAAGGCCCACAAATCGGCTTATCACCAGATAGTGGTCCGTTTCAAGAGTGGGACCTCTGAAGGCTCTTGTATCCATTAACGACTTTCGGAGACGTCCATCTATCAAAATCAAATCAATCACACTTTTCTGTTCATTCCGTCTCCATGTGTAAGTGTGAATATCCTTGTGATGGAAGAGCGTGTTCGACACAAGGAGGTTTCGTTCCATACATACGTCTAAAAGTAACTTACCAGCATCGTTCACTCTCTTATCTCCGTATGGACCAAGCACAGCCTCATAACTGCTTCGCTTGGTCCCAACCCATCCATTCAGATCACCACACATAATTATCCGTTCATTCGCTTCGGCCAAATCCAGAATACCCCTTACAGTCTCCCAAAACTTCTCGAGCTCCTGGGGATCAGCAGAGCTCACAGGAGCATATGCTGCAACTAAAAACACTCGCGTAATCTCCAGTTTTATTTTAACCCAGAGAAGTCTTGGACCTACTAAATCGTAATCTTTCACACCAGCGGCCAAGCGAGATGAAAGCACGACACCTACGCCAGCGCTGGCATGAACGTCCCGGTTCACCCCGGACCACAGGGCCATCATGCCACCGGGCAGATCTTCGGTGTCGCTTCCCTTTCGCTTGGTCTCTGACACACACAAAGCATCTAGGCATCTCACGTTCATTATATCTATCAACTCATTCATCTTATCTTTTAGACCACCTCTCACATTCCATGTGCCTATACGACACTCAGCTCCCCTCGACCCGCCGGGATGGGCGTTGCGTGGTGGGTGGCGGCCCCCACCGCCGCATGCCCTAGATTTCGCACCGACGGGGGCGGATCGGTGCGCGTCGCCTCCGGGGGACGCCCTAATCCGCGCGTCTGTGCGGTTTGGGTCCAGAATTGCAGTCCACAGTGTTGGACTGGCAGGGTCGCGGCGTGCACGCTTCTGGTACCGACCCCTAACAATGTTATAACCAAAATATTATGTTTATTGTCTTTCAAAATACTCTCCTTTACATTTTAAACATTTTTTCATGTGATCGAATCATTTTTTAAAACAGGAGGACCACAGATCTGAAGGCATGTTTTCTACGTGCTGATTGAACGCTATCACTGCCTCTTCGGAGTTGGTAAAAGTGAAACCTGTCATCAAATCTTTGATTTTGGGGAAAATACAGAAATCACAGGGTGCTAGGTCGGGGCTTGCGCAGGATTTGGCACATACCAATCCCCAATAGTTTACGTTGACGGCAGTTGAAGGCCGCCCTTCACGAAATTCGTCATGTAAAGAAACTCGACCTCTCTCAAATTCAGCAAACCATCGCCTCACGGTGCTCAAAGAAGGTGCTTCTCTCCCAAAAGCATTTTGAGAGAGAGAACTTTTAAAATCATAAAAAATCATCGCTCTAAAATCTTTTCGACTCAGTTCCATTTTCGTTGCGTACGTAGAACTTTGATGTGGGATAAAAAACAATTGACAAATGATTTCCCGCCAATTGTTTTTTTTATTACTAAGTAGGTTGCAACGTTTCAAAAATATAACATTCGAAATTCAAATAGTTCCGATTAGCTAGAAGTTCAAAACTTTTAGTGTGCCCATGTACACGCCGCAACGCACACGGTGTCAAAATATAAATATATAGATTCTGCAGCACTCATTACTACTGGTGGTGCTCTCTCCAGTGGCTCCAGCTCGGCTCCAGCCTTTTTATGTTTAAAATCGTATTTTTACTGGAAAGGCTTGCATAGGTATAGACAAACTTAAAAAGTACTCGTAGAAGCTTATACAAATACAAAATCTGGACCAAATCGTTAGAGCCGCTTCCGACGTTCATTTCACTGTGCGATATATGATTTACTTCGCGTTTCAATTCAACGGCAGTAATTATCGAGGAGATGATAGCACAGTCAATAATCAACATCCTCATTGAGGAGCTCGGTTTGTGTCAGTGTATTCGGACACGCAAGTTAAGCAGTGTCTCCCGCAGCCTCTCTGAATTCCAAGTTTAGTCTCGAGTGCATGCGTACATCCGCGGTCACGGCGCAATAAGCAGTGCGACTGGTTGGCAGAGCTGCGATAGCCAGCGGAGCCACATTACCCTCAAAATTGTCGTTTGGGGTAGACTGATGTCATCCAGCTAGCGTTTAGACGGTAATAGTGAGAAACTCCAAAATCGACACAATAATAGCTAACATATTGTAGTTTTGTATCCTTTAATTTGAAATTTAAATGTTCGTTGGTGAGGAAGAACGGTCCAAAATCGTTCCAATTAGAAAAAAAAAACATATGGGAAAACGTATGGCCGGCCACTCTGCAGTGCAGAGTCTGCACTGCACTCCCATCAACAGAAAAAGTAACAGCACTCGTCGCTAGATGTCGTACAGGGTTCCATATATTTTAAAAAAAATTAAAAATAAAATATTTAAATATTTTTTAAATTTAAAAAATATCAGCTCTGCCTACACAGCTTGCTGTTATTTACTAGTAAAGTACTTCCCCTCACAAGAAACCGTTGTCAAATAACAACTCTCTGATCGTTTCTGTTTTAACAACGAAGGTAGCAATACTTCCTGTTTTGCATGCCTTTATTATAGTAATCAAATTAAATCAGGTTAGTCGTATACTTGAATGCCTCCGGCGTTGTATAAAAAAATTACATACTCCTCCTCCTACATACATCCATTTCCTACCGATACACGAGTTAGGTAGAAGACGTAACGTGTACTATTAATGTTATCAAAATAATTCTCTACAACGCTTATTAAGCTTAATTCAATATATATATGTATATACATACTACTCTGTGTAAAAAGTATCGGGAATATGTCAATAAAAAGACCCGCGTAAAAGAGGTCGTTCTAAATTTTTTACTGCATGTTGGTAGCACTGTACTGATTTAGCGCGCAAAATTTGAGCGGGATCTGTCATTTAATTTGTTTTAAACTACACTTTTTGTTGGTCATAGTTTTGAGTCCTCGGCGATTTTTACAATGGAAAATATTGTTGAACAAAGAGTGTGCCTTAAATTTTGTGTTTCAAATGATATTTCATGTGGTGAATCCTTGAACTAATCAACCACTGGACGCGAAACCCAATCGCAAATCTATAAAACCACGTTCAACCGATTGTCGCGGGGGGCGAGGGACGCACACTCGACTAAGATTTATTAGAATATTCACACTGCAGTGTTTATTTTGTACGTACATCATGGATTGACTCTGTGTGAGTTGTTGTTGTGCTATTTACGCGTAAAGCACTATCTCTGTTACTCTTACTACTACTGACTCAGCTATCAATACACACAAATAAAGATTTTTACGTCAACCGCTAGTGGTTCCAAAATTTAACTAATTATCGATTAATGAATGAATGAATTTTCATTCATTCATTGATCGATAATTAATTAAATTTAGGAGAACACAAAACATCCGAAGGATTTTCAAACAGTATGGATTCAATCATCATCATCGTCTGCCCGTACCGGCCCACTGCTGAACTCGGACCTATTTATATAAGCCAGTGAAGGTTACTTGATCCATTCTCGGGTTAATTTTTTTATTGGTATATTATATAAAGATGCTTGCTCTTTTTTCTTTCTGATTTTCTTATTCTGATATCGACTCCAGTTAACACAAAAACTGATTTTTGTTTTCTTTTATACTATGTCTGGTGGAAAACAAGCATACGGTACGCCTGATGTAAATGTAAGTGCTTACTGTAACCTATGAATGCTTGCAACAAAAATAGTATTAGTCACACCTTACTACCTCTACTGCCGACTGACTCCCTCACTCGCTCGCAGAAACACAACAATCCTCCAAAGAATTATTAATTGGCTGCAGTCTTCTATGAAGCTGGGGTACTTCCACAGTGGAGTTATCGCTGTGACCTACCTACCTCTTTTTCGCCAGAGTCTGTTTGTTAATAGACAGGGTGCACCACGTGCAGGTGTGATTAGTTTTATCTCTTAAGGTGATATTGAGCAATTTGCACCTACTTATTAAAGCAATCTTGGTGTTGTAGGCCAAGTGGAACTGTAGCGGGAGCATGAATGAAATAATATAAACTCTGTATCTCTAAACAATGGTCTACACTCCCGCTATCACTAAACGGTGGCCTACACAGTGCCAATAAGGTTGGATTACATTTGATATAAATCAATAAATCTGCACTCAAAATTACATTTAATAAAACAGTAAGGTAAAGAAGGACTGGCGCCACTCGTCATGTAAACAATATACTCCGCAAAAATTATTATTTTAAAATTGTTAAATGTCGTTAAATAACCAAAAAACCAATGGAATATAATAATAAATGTGTAAATATCTAGTGCTAGTGTTTGTGACGCTGTTGAATAACAATTAAATTAAGACTTAATTATGTGAATAATAAAAAAATCTCAACATTAATAATGTACTGTAAGTGATGTATAATATAATCTAATAAACATTAACTAAATAACACAAATAGTAAAAGTGAATGTGTCTCACAGTATACTTGCCGCTGTTATTTTGAAATAGTGCGCCGTATAAGGAAATTGTTTCTTGCGTTATTCTGTACGTTCACAAATACATTTTACGCACAAAAGAGGTACAATCACAATATTCAATTTGTATTTTAAATAAACAATATAATTTTTTTATATGTTACTTAGATCGATTATTTCGCACACCTTATACTGAATAAAGTTCCGCACGGCAAAGCGGAGCGAAATGACAATTTGTTTTTTCATCGATATTCCAATACCTTTTTGATTAGCATAGTAATAAACGTATTCATTCATATCAATATCGTTCATCAACAGAGTCAAGCCCTAGTTAGAAACAAATTTGATGACCGAACGGTAGAATGAACGGTAACCCGACTTGTTACAATAGATAATTTTCTTGGTTATATTTCATTCAACAATGAGTATATTTTAAAATGTCCGTATTATTTGGTGCTGTCATTTAACATTTAATTGATTTTACAAAAAATAGCAATATTAATAGGATAAAATTGTACTTACGAGTGAAAGGAAACATCAACTGTTCGCCCACTATAGTTTTTGCAAAACAATACAGCGCATTTCACCATTTTTTTGCAATGTTTTTCCGTCGAGCTCTCAAAGTTAACTGACTTGATAATATCGTTCACCCTGAATTAAATTCAGGGTCCGTGACAGAGGGGTAAAAGGCGAGAACGACTGAGTGTCGTGTCCAGTGGTTGATTAGTTCAAGGGTGAATCACTAAAAATGTTGCGAAATACCTACGGCGAATCGTGTATATCGAAAACAAGGGCTTATGAATGGTATAAGGCTTTTAAAGAAGGCCGAGAAGTAGTAGTAGACTTGCCTCGTTCTGGTAGACCTTCAACCGCTACGACCAGAGAAAACATCGACAGAATCAAGAAGCTAGTGCTCGAAAATCGACGTATGAGTCTGAGAGAGTTGGCTAGTGAGGTGAACATATCTTTTAAGTCCGTCCACAACATTCTCATTGACATTTTAGGCATGAAACGCGTCGCCGCTCGACTAGTTCCAAAAGAGCTCAATTTTGTTCAAAAAGCGCAGCGAAAGCATGTCGCTGAAGACATGGTTTCCCGAGCTTCTACGGATCCGACCTTTATGAAACGTATAATAACTGGCGACGAGACATGGGTTTATGAGTACGACATGCAAACAAGCCAACAGTCTTCAGAATGGCGTCTCGAAAACGAGCCGAAACCCAAAAAACCGCGGCAAAGTCGCTCCAAAATCAAGGTGATGCTGACAGTTTTTTTTGACTACCGTGGTGTGGTTCACTCCGAATTCCTTCCAGAGGGAGAAACAGTGAATAAAGAATATTATTTAGGCGTCATGAAGCGTTTGCGTGAGAGTATCCGCCGAAAACGTCCAGATTTGTGGCAACACAACTCATGGATGCTGCACCATGATAATGCACCATCACACACAGCCATTATAGTGAAAGAGTTTTTAGCGAAAAATTCAACAAAAGTTCTCGACCAAGCACCGTATTCACCTGATATGGCTCCGTCTGACTTTTTTTTATTTCCCAAGTTAAAATTACCACTTCGAGGAAAACGTTTTGAGTCGATAGAAGCCATAAAAGAAAATTCGCTGAATGAGCTAAAGGCCATACCGCAAATAGCCTATGAAAAATGTATGGAAGACTGGGTGAAGCGGTGGAGATGTTGTATTGCAAGCGATGGGGCCTACTTTGAAGGCGATAAAATAAATTTAGATGAATAATTTGTATTTTTTGTTTTATTGACAAATTCCCGATACTTAGTACACAGAATGTATAGCTTAATTCAATAGCTTAGGTCGTATATTGTATTAGTATACATGAAGAACGTATACCGGCGGAACTGTGATGGGGCCCATCTCGTCTCGCAGTGATGTGCCGTACGATATATCACGTTAATTCCGTGATAAGTTATGACTGGCCGCGCCGCCCTCTATAAATAATATACAGTGACTACGTTACTCTTACTGCGCGCTGGAACGCTTCCTATTTCCTTATAAATAGATTAGATTGATGCTGGCCGTACACACGGACGGCAAGACCGTCGAACCGGTCGCGTGACATCAACATAAACGACAAAACCATATTTAACAAATAAAAAAAGTGTTCAATTAAATAATACTGGCTTTGTGTCTCTACCAAAGTAAAATTTACCAGCGTAGCGTGGAGTTGGTGGAAAAGGAACCCCATACCGTAGTGTGATGAGTATGGAGTCGTTGGAAAATAATCCAAATAGAGGTCGCCAACTCTATATAGGCCCAGTTTGATTGCTCCTTGCCTTCCGTATTATTCATAAGCGTTTTAAATGTAATGTGTTTTTAGTATTTATAGAACCGCAACTCTTTTACAGAATTTACATGTATTCATTTAAATGTTTAGGAAAAACTGCTCAATGTGATAATTTAAGTGCTAATGATGTTCACACATTTTAAATTTATTAATTGCGTGTGTAAACGTAATTTGAAGTTCATAGCTTGTAATTATAGTTACACGAGCAATTAATAAATATCATTGAGTACACGCAATGTATGCTAAATATTTTGAATCTAATTTAAAACGGTGTTCTAATTTTACAGCACGCATTCTAATTTTGTCACCGCCTTGGATGTTGTTTATGGTCATTAGAGACGATTGCATCGTGAAAAGGGCATAAATTGCATGAACAGGAATATTGATTCCTTTTCATCAAAACAACCACTGAATGAAGCCGTACACTAAGTCCTCCAAGAATAATTTACAACAAAAAGCTCATTTTAATCAAAAGTATGTTATCGTTTCTGTCAATGTGTCCCCTCAGTTTGATTCGACGTCGAAGTTAATGCCTTCCTCCATAACCGGCTGCTTCCATATAAACGGTGTTCAGAGCATCCTGTGCAAGTCTTGTACACACACGCTCGGTAGAGGTTTAGCAGTAGGCCGACCAGCGCACTTAGGCCTTCCTTGACATAATTATCAGCGATCGCGTTAGAGCGATAAAGTCGTTATTTTCAAGCTCGCGAGCAGGCAGCAGCGGCCCGATCGGTTCTAACTACCAACCATAAACTATACCATATGACTGTGCATGAAGGCTCCCCATGCTCACAAAAACGTTGTGTTTGTTGTGCGCCAAAATATGTCAACTTTTCGCGCCTACTGACCAATTGGAGATAATTTAACCAATAAGCCCATACGTGCCGCAATGTTGATCTACCAACTAGCCAATAAAAGCTGCGCGTTCTACTTCACCATTCGACCCGTAACGATGAATTGAGTTGATTTACTACGTAATACAGTTCTCCTTGGTTCACCATCGAATATTTTTTTAATGTTACCAACCTTTTTTGAGAGTGTCCGTGTGAGTGCGAAGATTTGTAATGTTTCTCTGAAGTGATCTTACTGTGTGTACCGTGGTCTACTGTGACACGTGACTATGTACTTGTGCCAGCAAGTCGTCAGCCAGCGGGCGTGTTCCACTAGATTATAACGATGTGCCGATGTAATGCCTTCCTCATACACGCTATTGTGTAAACTGGCTGTCGATCGATATACACCTCGCGGTCTGGTGACTTGTAATCTATTGTCTGGTCCATTATGCAAATGGTTTACTTTAACGGCCATTAATTTTTTTTTATTTATACAGCAGGTTATTAAAACGTTTATCGCTCACACAATTACTTTTGAGATGTGCGCCGTCCTAGTGCCGTGTATGTTATGCGATACACGCGAACATTAACAATATAAAATAAAAACAAATATACTGATGGGAATAATCATATAAGTACATGTTTTCATGGACTATGGAGATATTTCCTCATGATTTTTCCATGGAGCGACTACCGTCAAACCTCCGCAACCCAGAGGGACAATCAGATCATACTTGGGTAAGGTCACAAGTTCGTTCTTGGACGTGCGTATTTCCTCACGACGTTTTCCTTCACCTCCGGGCAAGTGATCATTACAAATATGTACATAAATCGGAAAATATGAACTTAGCGATACACGCCTACTACAGAATTCGAATCAGGGATCAGAAGTTTAATAAGGTGGTCCGTTACCTACTAGGTTATCACCTCTCATAATGGTTGTGCAATTCTTCCGGAAACATTGAATTATTCATATAAGAAATTATGAAAATTAGTTCAGACTCTTTGTTCTTTCAAAAAGGAGGTTACGTTTTCTCGTTTCGCTGGAGAGACTCACGCTGTGTATTCACAAGAAATGGAAGTAATTCCTCGAACAATACGGCGGTAATGGTCGCCGCGGCTGCGAAGTCGCCCGACGAACCGACGCACACCGAGGCGACGACGGCGATGTCGTGCGAGACAATGTCGCCAGCGCCGCTCTCGCCAATTGTATCATATTCATATTCATATTCATATTCATTTATTGCAACTATAATGTGTACATTAGGTCTCATAAATATAATTACAGTAGCATTATAGACCCTGTCGGGCGCCGCAATTCTGAGAGGAGGACAAGTTCTTTACCGTACTATATTTATTATTATTCAACTTTATCACATTACATTATTTATTCACTATTATTTACTTATCAATATCAATATATCAATATCAATGTACCGAGAGACGAAATACCGCCGAGAATACAATATAATTGAATACTCTACCGGAAATTGTATTACGTCGGTAACATTAATGGTTTAATAGTCCGTTGGTTGGTCCGTTGGAGTACAACACGAAAGTGGAAGGACGTGGGAGCCGAGGAAGGCTCGACTCTTCTTCTTCCTAATGTGATCCCGTTTCCTAATCCGTTACGATTGGCGGGAACTGTTGCTCGAGACTAAGGATTTAGCAAAGATTACTCATTTTGATATGAAACGACTGCCGTGTCAGACTTACACAGACCAGAGGGCAAACCGGTTTTTTCTTTGGATAGGTCACATGCCTTTCGAAATATAATTTTTTGGACGTGCGCTTTCCCTCACGATGTTTTCCTTCACCGCCGAGCAAGTAATAATCATAAATATGAAAGCACGATTTTATGTACACGTCCACGTCAGGATTCAAACCCGAGAGCGGGTTACCCGCTCGGTCTCGGGTTCGAATTCTGGTTCTTTATCCACTTGATTATCACAACTCGAAAGCCAAATAATAAGAAAGGGCATGCTCCGTTGGTTCGGACATGTAGAAAGAATGCGCGACGAAGGAATAACGAAACAGATATACAATGCAAAAGTGGAAGGATGTAGGAGCCGAGGAAGGCCGAGACTCACCTATCATTACTAAATTGGTCGTGTTTTATCAGAAGGTGATGTCAGGAGTACCAGGAACTGGCGAGCGTGCATGGGAAGAGCTATGAATGTCACAGAAGCGAGTGAAGTATGTAAGGACCGCGTCTTATGGCGCTCGGTTCTCTCTGCCTACCCCGCAAGGGACTTGGCGTGGAAGCCAGATTGTTCTTGTTTTATTTTGATCAGACGATGTCAAATGCCACGTCTTGTGGCGATCATTTTTCTGTCTATCACACGAAGCACCTAGCGTATATAGATATCTAGTATAAAGAATGGGTGCGGGCAGGTTGTCTGTATTTTTTATACAACGTCAGCAGGCAAACCAGTATACGGCCCACCTGTTGTAAAGTACTTACGAGTAGCCTATGAACGCTAACAATACAAAGAGTATCGCTCGCGCGTTGCCAGTCCCGCTGCTAACATAGCAATTCCTGAGGAGGTTACTGGTAACCTCACTCTCAGAAATACAACAATCCCCAAGGAGTTTTTAATTGCCGCGTATCTCGGTTGAGTGGTGGCAGTTCTCTAGCCAGACTGCCTTTATACTCTCTATTTTATTCCACCAGTGCCTCGTTATCTAATTATCAGGGTGCACCACGTGTAGTGAGGTTGGCTTTGACTGTATAGATGAGCTGATTAGGCCCCATGATATACTTTTTTTTATACTACGTCGGGAGGCATACAAGCATACGGCCCACCTGATGTAAAGCGGGCACCGTAGCCTATTAACGCTTGTAATATATTAAGTATCACTCGCGCGTAGCGCCTCTGCAGCTTACACAGCAACTCCTCGGGAGCTTACCGGTGAGCTCACTCACACGCGGGAACACAACAACACCGAGCGATACTACATGAAATAAAGTAAGGGAGGTCCGTGTACCGAGCTGGTGTCGCAACGGTCTCGACTCCACCGCCTCGAACGTCGGACAAATTACACAGCGCCACCTAGCCCCATGGTAAGCGAAGCTTGTGTTATGGGTACTAGACAACTGATAAACATACGGAAATACATTTTTTTTTGTAAATACATACTTATTATACATAGAAAATAACCAGACCAAGACAAACAGACATGTTCATGCACACAAATGTTTGCCTTGTGTGGGAATCGAACCCACGAGCGTCGGTGTCAAAGTCGCGTCATTCACGACTGAGCCACCGAGCTCGTCGATGATGATGATGTCGTCGTCCATGGACTATCATCGTCGGCTGTGACAGCGCCGACTGTCTCGTTACGCTCCGATTCATACTTCATCCCGCGCTGAACGTTCAATGAAGTGACTTCAGAGGTCGACCAGCTTGCCCTCACTTACGTGTATTTGCAAACGACACTACAACGCGACGACAATGGTAATAGAGACCATTGGTGCGCAAGATGTGCACGCACTGGATACGGCTTGAAGGGTTCTTGTAACGAATATGTATGTGAAATAAGAGAGAGGTTTTTCCCCCTACCGAGGTTTTCCCAAGGGACCACAGTATGGGGTTCATCAAGAAAGGCGTGAAGAGGTTCTTACATGGTCGGCAACGCAAGAGCGACACCCCTGGTGTTGCAAATGTCCATAGGCTACGGTAACTGCTTACCATCAGGCACGCCGTACGCTTGTTTGGCACCTTAGTGGTACATCTATAACTTCACGCCAAATCCCTTGCAGGGTAGGTAGAGAGAACCGAGCCTTACAAACCTCACTTGTTTCTTTAACATTCATTGCTCTTCTTATGCACGCTCGCCGGTTTCCAAGGCACCTGACATCACCTTCTGCTAGAACACGATCAATTCGTCTTGGATTTCCTCGGCTCCTACATTCGCGTTGTATATCTGTTTTGTAATTCTTTCCTCTTGCGCTATTTTCACATGTCCGAACCAACGGAGCATGCCCTTTCTTATCTTAACACCGACACAGAAAACATTGCTAATATTCCAAATCAACAATGTAATGTTTTGACAAGTCGTAGTTGTACTTAATAGCGGTATACCGTTTTTCCAATCCATTACAATTGTCCGCTACCTAAGTCCAAGGATTTGGCAAAGATACTCATATTTACAAAGAGCGCCTGCCGCCAGACCACCAGGACCCTGAAATATCAGACTTTTCTTTGGTTAGGTCACACCGCTCTCGAAATATAAAGTGTGACAAGCGATATACGATTACAAATATGTGCATAAATCTGGAAACACGAATTTAGTGGTCAATGCCTGAATTCGAACCGGGTACCTGTTGGTTGACTGGTTCCTTATCCACCGGGCCATCACTGTTCAATACGATACTTGTCTCATGTCATGTTTTAGTCTCGCAAAAACATGACAATGGCTTCACCTATTTGTATAATTCGTTACTTTACAGGAGAGCGCGTCAAATATTCAAAAAATAACTATTATGCTCTGTTAGGTATAAGGTATAGAAAGAAATACGCCGAGGAATTCGCGACTAATTGTTGTTGCCAAATAACTGACTGATTGTATATTCTGACATATTGCCGTAAATATTAATCATTGACATAATTACATTTGTTGCTAATTAATAGACCTTTTTGTAAATATAATAACTGAATACCGCTACATTTGTAATTTCCTATGCTGATTGAAACAGCAGAATATGCAGGATCTCAAATTTCACAAATAACTGTACCTATATTATCCATATTTTATGCAAATGAATGATTGAATTGTCACATATATTTGCATATACTGTCTTCTTCTGCTTTGCTTTATCCAGTTTCTTAATCCATTAGGACTGACGTGGTCCGTCGCCTAAGCTTAAGAATTTTGGCGAAGATACGCATTTTTACATGGAACGATTGCCATAAGTCTATAAGATGTTTTGAACGCTTTTAAATCAATAAATATGAAAAACACTAAAGATCTGTGGGGTCTATCTGTCAAAACCATATCTTCTATTATTATTTCAATCGCTCCACATTTAGCTACAATTTTCAATTGTTGTGGGGCATCTGGTGTATTTCCTGACTTGATGAAACATAGTAAAATCATTCCATTATTTAAATCTGGTGATAGTTCGGACCCTTCGAATTTTCGACCTGTTTCCATACTGCCCATTCTCAGTAAAATTTTTGAAAAACGAATGCTTAGCCAGTTGCTCAGACATTTCAATACATATAATTTGCTTCATAGGAAACAGTTCGGATTTACGAGAGGTTGTTCAACTATAGACGCAGGGATTCATTTGCTTAAAAGTATATTCGCGGCATGGGAAGGTTCGCAAGATGCCTTGGGATTTTTCTGTGATCTGTCTAAAGCGTTTGACTGCGTGCCCTGCGTGCGTACAATCGTTGCCCTCGCTTGCAAACCGCCAGACATCGCACCAATTACCAAATAAGAGTTGTGCCGAGGTACACTGCTTTCTTTCCCATTTCCTCGGCTTTAGGGGTCGTTGTCATATAGAATAGGCTGTAAACTTCCTCAAACTCGGTTTATTTTTTATACAACATCGGGATGGAATGCAAACACCTGATGTGAAGCGGTTACCGTAGCCTATGAACGCTTGCAACACACACACAAGTGTCGCTCGAGGGATGCTACATCTGCTCCTAATAAAATAACTTTTTAGTTGCCGAGTAGTATAGTTTACTGGTAACCTCACTCCCTGGCAGGAACTCAACAATCCTCCAGGGAGATGTTATTTGGTTGCGGCGTCTCTGTATAGACCCCAGACGGGCTGCTTTGTTGCGCCCCACCTTCTTACAAACAGGCATGTTCACGCCCCCAACTAGCATTGCTAATCGCCACGTCAATTACTATTTGAATCAACGCGGCCAGTGTCTTGAAAAACCAAAGACAATGTACCACATCGTGAGTGACGTCATTTGTCTGTTGCACGCGCTCTAGACGTACGTACCGACCGCATGATTGTGTTTTAATTACTTTTAATGCGATGGTTGTTATCGCTGCAGTAGGAGTCCGTTTGTTCCGTAAAATCGTAATTGAAATTAAAATTAACGGCCGATAGTGTGTTGATTATTTTAATAACTTTTTAATGTGGCCGCGCTCGAAGAACCAATTTATGTGATGGAAGGAAAGTTACCGACACGGATTCATCGAGAGATCTATTATAAAGATTTGTCTAGTAGCAGTCATAGAGTATTTGTTAAAGAACCGATTTTTTTTATGCTACGTCGGGTGGTTAAACATGCATACGGCCTACCTGATGTGAAGCGGTTACCGTAACCTACGAGTATTAACGCCAGCTACACAAGTGTCACCTCGCGCGTCGCCACCTCCGCTGTCAATGCAGCAACTCCTTCCTGCTGGTGAACTCGCTCACTCGCAGAAAGACAACAACAGGGAGTTGATATTTGGCTGCGGTTTTCTGTGAGGTGGAGGTACTTCCCCAGTCGGACTATTGCTGTGCACTACCTCTCTTTCGCCAGAGCCTCGTTTGTCGTCGTTGTTATTGGCAGGGTGCACCATGTGCAGGTGAGGTTGGCTTTTTTTTTTATATTGTCGGACAAATTACACAGCGCCACCTAGCCCCAAAGTAAGCGAAGCTTGTGTTATGGGTACTAGACAACTGATAAACATCGTAAATACATTTTTTTTTTTGTAAACACATACTTATTATACATAGAAAATAACCAGACCAATACAAACAGACATGTTCATGCACACAAATGTTTGTACTGTGTGGGAATCGAACCCACGAGCGTTGGTGTCAAAGTAGCGTAACAGCGAGTTTCACCACTGCGCCACCGAGCTCGTCAAAGCTCGTCGTCGGCTTTAGCACCAAAGGTCTTGTTGAGCCACTCACACCCCTATATATGATCCGACAGGCGTGGGTTCGAATCCTGGTGCGAGCATGCACCACTGAACTCGGGTTTTAGTATTTATGTACATATTTGTAAAACATTGTGAAACCCGCAGCATGCCCATGATATTGTATTTAGAAAGACGTGTGACCTGACCTGAAGAATGGTCTCCGACGAGACGCTCTGTATAAAAATCAGTATATTCGTCAAATCCTTACGCTTAGATAGCGGACCCCGCCGATGCTAATGTATTATGAAACAGGATGACGCCATGAAGAAAATCAATAATAAATATTTGTGGACGTCACGCTGGACCTGTCAAATGCCGTAAACCTATTTGTTTGCGTTCAAAAGAGGAAACTGTTGGCGGATTTATTATGAATTGATTGACATTAATAGTTTAATGAATAAATAAACGGTATATTTGTTTCATAACATACGGACTCAAAACGTCGCTGTGCTGCCCTGATCCCGCAGCCTCAGGGCATGGTAAGGCATTGACGCTGCATCGACACTGGCCGTTCCTAAGTATGAGGTTGTTCAAAAAAATATGTGAAAACATTTTTACTATGTCGGCAAGGCTCGAGTTGCACTTTGCCAGTGACTATAGGCTATGTTACCTGCTCACCATCAGTCAGTCAGTTCGGTGGCGCGACGGTTAATAACGCGACTTTTACACCGCGCTCGCGGCTTCGATTCCCCCACAGGACAAACATTTGTGTGCATGAACATGTCTGTTTGTCTTGGTATGGTTGTTTTAGAGAGGTAGGGCGCATCAGAGCAACTGTTGTTTGCCTTTGAATTCTGCCGTACTTATTGTGTTTATACAACGTTGGTAGGGCAAACAGCATACGGCCCACCATGTGATTACCGAAGCGTATGAACGCTTACAGTAAAGGGGTTGCGTTTGTAACAGCCTCCACTGGCAGGCATCGCGGCGACGGCGGCGATGACGCGATCAAATACATAGCTTGATTAAGGCAGGGGAACAAGGGGCGACGCACGCAAGCGTCAAAGCGCTACCGCCGCCCCGGGCCAGTAGGCGAATTCTCCTAAAAAAAAAAGTTGCAGTTTTTTAGTAGAATCGACCTACTGTTTAGTAGTAAAACTTTGTCTGCCTTCGGTATCACGAAATATGCAATGAGAACCCGTACCTAGTGGACCACGGAGAGGGAGCCTACAGGACTACACTGGGGGGAACTCGCCTTTCTACCTAATCCAGTATTACTGTTACTTCTTCAGTAATTAATCACGTTAGTTGCACTAATATTGTCCAATCACCACCACCACCACACCAACCCTTACTCATCTCACAGGGATACGGGTCTCCCTTCAACAGAACGGGTTTAGATCATTCTCCACCACGCTGCTCAAATGCGGATTGGTGGAAGCCAATGTTTTCAAGCCGCCCGAGGGCCACTGTCATCTATCGACAACAGCCGACGGCTCAACGTGCCCTCCGAATCACGGAGAAACTCGAAAGAGATAAATCCATCCATAGACAGGTTGCGGTCGACGTTGCTTAACCTGCGTGTTGCGTGTAATGTTATCGAATATATATAAATAAATACTGTCGGACAAATTACACAGCGCCACCTAGCCCCAAAGTAAGCGAAGCTCGTGTTATGGGTACTAGACAACTGATAAACATACGTAAATACATTTTGTTTTCGTAAATACATTCGTATGATACATAGAATACACCCAGACCAAGACAAGCAGACATCTTCATGCACGCAAATATTTGTCATGTGTGGGAATCGAACCCACGTGCGTTTCTGTCAAAGTAACGTTACTAACAACTCCGCCACCGTGCTCGTCGTTATGTTGATTATAAATACGTCTAACCGCCTGTAATTGTCACTAAATTAGAACTAATTAACAACGTCTAGGCATAAACAATGACAAGGTATATATAGAATATGCAGTATGTGGAAGTGGAGATACCTCGGCGTGCCGTCTGATGAATATTCAGCACCCATCGCACGTCTGCGTGCCTGCTACAGGCCTGGACGACGATCGCACCGCAGGGTGTTGCATTCCTTCCTCGCTCCGTCTATTTATTTCCATCGGTCTTATCTATATCTTCACATCAAGTCCCCTGCGGAGTAGGCAGAATGAACTGAGCGTCAATTTCCTCGGTCCTGAATTTTTTTTTAATACTACGTCGAGAGGCATGCAAGCATACGGCCCACTTGATGGAAAGCGTTTATCGTAGCGTATGAACGCTCGCGATACATTAAGTATCACTCCCACGATGCCACCTCTGCTGCTAACAGAGCAACTCTGCTAGAGCATGATTAATCTAGAATACTATAGGTAATTAGAAACTCGATAAATTAGAAAAACACAATGGTAAAGAAGCGAGTAAGGTGAATAAGGTTTATATTAAGAGAGGTAGGGCGCATCAAAGCAGCCCGCCTGGGGAAGTACTTCCATTCTCTCAGGAAACCGCAGCCAAATAACTCCACGGAAGATTGTTGTGTTCCTGCGTGTGAGTGAGGTCACCAGTAAGCTCTTAAGGAGTTGCTGTTAGCAGTAGAGGTGTTATCGCGCGAGTAATACTTAATGTGGTACATGCTTTCATAGGCTACGGTAAAGGCTTTCAGGTGTGCTTGTCCCGTCCCGTCATTGTATAAAATTTTTAATTTAATGTTTACTGCGAACCGTTTCGTTTCGCAATCAATTTACCGCCGATGCGCTTCGCCGGCTGTCAGGTGTACGGGGCGGCTGGCACCAGGGGCGGCCGTCGATCCCGCCGTCTCGTCGCCCTCTGCCGCCTGCCCCTCTAATTGGGTTCATTAACTGACGAATTCTAACGTCGTCGGCGAACAGTGAACGGTACATCTATCTATCGACATCTGTCAGTGCACGCTCCTACTCTGACGGCAGTCGCTCCATATAAAAATCAGTGCCTTCGCCAAATCTTTAGGCTTAGGTAGCGGACCCGCCAATCCTAATGGATTAGGGAACGGGATAACGTGAGGAAGAGGAAAACACTTTAGCAATAAAATTCAATGCTCGACAGTGTATAATTCAATGCCCGACAGTGTATAATTCAACGCCCGACAGTGTATAATTCAATGCCCGACAGTGTATAATTCAATGCCCGACAGTGTATAATTCAATGCCCGACATTGTATAATTCAATGCCGGATAGTGTATAATTCAACGCCCGACAGTGTACAGATAAATGTAAAGAATTACATTTATTAATTAATCCGCTACCATACAAGTCCAATCAATAAAAGTGTCTACCGGGGCGCACTGCTCAGCAAGGAGTACGGCCATGCTACGGGACTTCACCCGTACACGGCTGCTGTGGCTGTCGTTAGGGTCAGCGTACACACGATGTGGATACATGTTTTGTTATTTGAGTGCACACGAAGCCAGAAAGTCTTCAGCCTCTTCAAGCACACTGGTCGTCAATAGTAACCACTACCTTCATCAATATGAATCGGGCAGCGTCGCAACTGTCCCCACCCGATCGAGTTACGTCTCTCAATATTGGAACACAATTTAATATTCATTTTGGATTTTAAGTGTTACAAATGTCAGGGCCAACCTGTTCATTAACATAGTATATATGTCGCTACTGGCATATGTATATCAAAGTTTACGAGTGTGTCGTCAGTGGACATCTCGACGTGATTTCCAAATACCACTAGCATCTCTCTCTTGTTCCAGTTGTGTATCGCAGTTACTAGAGCTTGCCCAATTTAGTAGACACACGAACAATATTATTTATATGAGGCTCTCAATTTCCCGTAAAGGACAAAACGGGAACCCTTGCAGTGTAGATATTGTGCTATATGTTCGTTCGGAGATCACGTCCGTTTAAGTCGTAAACGAATAATTAATACCTTCCCCTTAATAGGGACGTTATAAATGACCAGTTGAGAATGCGCAAGCTTGCATTGCCAGAGGAACACCTGGCTTGTCAATTATATGACAATTCATTTTTTTTTTAATTTGTCGGCCATTTTCACCTGAACATTCCTGTTCTACTTTTTTATGCTGAATCCGAATCTGAAGTTAAAATTCGAATATTCGAAAAAAAAACGACAGACAAACACACAGACAAATATATAGATTTCATATAGGAACGGTGTTGCTGAAAACACCTACAATACGTACAGTATCTGATTTCAATCGCGACAATACCGCAGCGATTTTTTTAATTTAAAATGAAATAAGCATTCAGCTTTAAGAATAATAAATGTACTGAAATATAGTGAAAATACCTAAAACATCCTTCTCAATGCTTTTATGTTTGCATACATCTGACCATCAAGAGGAAGTGAGCTGCCAAACCTCCAATCATCCAATTGGAAACTAACCGCCCTCCTCCTCGATGGATATCCTCCTCGGTCCAGCTCAACCTTCCTTTGTGTAATCTATCAATTACACAGTGTGTTGCGTAGAGGAGTCGTTCGATATGTTGTCCGCAGTCGTCGTGTAGCCATGAGCTCTCTGTCGAGATTTCTATGACAGGTTACAGAACGGGATTTATCAAAAAGGGACGGAATTTATGTTTATATCGATCGTAAGTAACAAGTGTTCAGCAATGTTATTGTTGTGGTAAATGTACAAAGCAGTGTACATACAACAAACTGAATGTAAACTTGACTTCCGCAAAGTAACAACAGATTGTATCGACTATAATTGTCGTGTTTGAAATTGCGAGCGTGTTCATTCAATACTAGAAAAAAAAACTTACTTCGTTTTTAGAGTTCCGTACCCAAAGGGTAAAACGGAACCCTATTACTGAGGCTCCGCTGTCCGTCCGTCCGCCCGCCCGTCCGTCTGTCACCAGGCTGTATCTCATGAACCGTGATAGTTAGACAGTTGAAATTTTCACAGATGATGTATTTCTGTTGCCGCTATAACAACAAATACTAAAAAATAGAATATAATAAATATTTAAGGGGGCTCCCATACAACAAACGTGATTTTTTTGCTCGTTTTTGTTCGATATTGATAACGGTAACAGGTAGACGCTTGAAATATTCACAGAATATTTAGTTATATATTCACTTTAAGAATAAATAATTAAATTAAAATAAAACAAATATTTAAGGGGGGCTCCCATACAACAAACGTTATTTTTTTGCTGTTTTTATAGATAATGGTACGGAACCCTTCGTGCGCGAGTCCGACTCGCACTTGGCCGATTTTTTTTATATAAGCACGCGATTTCCAGTCAAGTCAGAGAATAGTAATGGGACGGTCTCATACGTGAATAAAAGCAGTGATTTAGGGTATCATTCCGATGAATAACAACAATGTCAGCAAATAGGCTTTCTGTTTTATCCTTTAGCTAGGACTTGGAATAAAACCTTGTTACGGGAAAAGCCTACAAATGATGTTAAGCTGACGACAGCTAGTCTCGGCGAACTGGGACCATAAACAGTTTACGACAGGCGGAAGCCAACTCCTCGTTTAGCATGATTTATTGGCTCATACGCGGAGAAATGCCGCGGGAACTATGTATGTAAAAATACAGATGTGCCGAGGTCGTCGACTCGCTCGTAGGGTGAAGAGCCTTTCTCTTATTCTGGGGCGGTACCTGCTGCACCCTTGGGTAGTCTGCACAAAGTGCCCTATCGATTAAGAAGAGAGGCAATCGACACTCATATTTATTGTCCTGACTAAGGTAATATAAGTATCTCCTCATGTGATTTGATTGAACCTGCTTTATGTGCTTCTACCATTAATTGGTGACGGAAGCACACGAAGCAGGTTAGATCAAGTTGCATGTCAATTATAAGTTGCAAGTAAAAAATGAAATATCAATTGAGGAAAGTCCTAGCATTAGAAAATTAGAGCCGAATGGCAAATAAATAATTTTTATATTTATCTTTTTGTTAGATCTGTGTCCATAAATTGTTAATTAATGGTTACTCTGCGGAAGTCAATTAAACCTCGTCGGTGTATGTAGAATCATTTAATAATAAACTAATTCTATAAATTTAAATTAAAAAAATAAAAAGATTAATACTTCATTTTTTTTTATTAACCCATAAATTCTAAAACGTTAAACTGTTAAAACGTATGTTTTAACTCCAAAATAACTCGGCGATTCGAGTCTACCGACATATAAGAGGATTTCTTTTCACCAATGAGCCCATAAGTGACGCAACGTTGATCCGCGCCAATAAGAGGTGCGCATTCTACTCTACCCCGCGACCCGTAGCGGTGAGTAGATTTGCTAAGTTATTTCGTTTGACTGGTTCTCTGTTGGTTATTTCCTTCATTGTTGTACATCGGAAGTTGTCAGCGTCTTGATTTCTTAAAGCTTGCATACCACCGACTCGCTCGTGTGCGAGAGGTCGCGGTATTTCCTAGTCGTTCACATTTTGAGCGGCGCGTGCAAACCCTTTTAAGCTTATTTGATAATGTGCCGGTGTCACGACAGCCGACCAGCCATCGTAATTAACGCCCCACGCGCGTGCCGACACCTTTTAACTTCTACATTATGGTCGGGCCGCTTGCTGGCTCGGTGGAAGCGACGGTGGCAAGATCGATGACAATACTCTCATAATAAATATATATCTATCGTTTACATCCAAAATTTAATTATACTATTAGCTATCAAGCTAAAGAATATGTTACGTTGTGTGAGGACTGTGACGCATCGCCCGCGGCATTTCAGATCATTTCTGTGTATCACATAATTTCCTTTTAGTACCATATACCCATTACAAAGACGTATTCTCGTAAAACTCAGCACAGGGTACGATCTCTACATATTACCCGATTACGGCGAATAAACCTGGCCGTTTGTGGACGAATACAAAATTCAAAGGAACAGGCAGGTGTAAAATGTTATGGTGATTATGTTAAGCAACGATGCAGGCGCAGCGAGGGAATACACAATCCATCTAAGGAGTTGTTTTTGTTGGAGATTAAAGTGTATTTGTCCGCAGTCTTCTCTAAACGGTGGAGGAACTTCCTCAGTCAGCCTGCGTCCGCTTGTCAACAGACTTTTTTATTCAGTGATTATTGACGCTGCATTTTAGTGTTATCAATATTTTGAAACATTCAAACTCGTACATGTTTTCCTCAGTTATGGTCGAGTGCCGACCATTGGAGCGTAAAATAGTATTTGTAAATGACACGTAGTATAAACACAATTACCGACATACAAATCGGTACTGTCGTATTGTACAGTATACTGCTGAGTTGATTGAAGTAAGTATATTCGACGAGCACGGTCGCGCAGCGGTCAACTTTTAGACATACAAGCATACGGCCCACCTGATGTAAAGCAGTTACCATAGCCTATTAACATTTGTAAATATTAAGTGTCACTCGCGCCATGCCTCCTCTGCTGTTTACGCAGCAACTCCTTAGGAGCCTACTGGTGACCTCACTCTCACGCAGGAACACATCAACCCTCTAGGGAGTTGCTATTTGGCTGCGGTTTTCTGTGAGGTGGAGGCACTTTCCCAGCCCGGCTAATTTTATGCGCCCTACGTCTCTTAAAACACCCAGACCAAGATAAACAGACGTGTCCATGCACACAAATGTTTGTCTTGTGTGGGAATCGAACCCACGAGCGTCGGTGTCAAAGTCGCGTCATTCACGACTGAGCCACCGTGCTCAAAAATTTTGACACCAAGAAGAAGCGAGTGCCATGTGTAAGGACCGAGTTACGTAGCGCTCGGTTGTCCCTGCCCACCCCTCAAAGGAGTTGAGACATACATAAATAGTGTACACAGTCGGTATGGTACAGGACACCACTGCCAGTTCTATGATGTACAAACCTGTCTACCACATTGAATTTTTATGTACTAGTGTACTAGAACCGACACCGCGAACCAAATGTTTGCGCCATGCTTTGTTGCCGATCGGCAACATCTCATTGCTGCACAATGTTGAACGAAACGCGTAAGCGCCATGAAAATCACGGCGCTTTTGACCTTTTGGTCGCGAGAAAAATACCCCTTAAAAGCGATTTAGTGCTGTATCTTCGAATCTTTGGGATAGACATGTAAATTATTTCAGCGCTGCAGCGGACACTAGTTTTAATTATTAACAAAATTGAGCAATACTTTTACTTAGGAGACTTTTACCTCTAGTGTTAGTAGTAGTTTATTATTATCGGTTCAAACTTTGTATATGATCGGTCACATTCTGAATCTTATTGCATTTGTATTATAAAAAATTTTACACTGCTAATGTGCAAACTTTCTTAAGATCTCATTCACTTTTACAATTGTTTACTGATTCACATGTTTTACACTAAAATGTAAAAAAAAAAACTGTGTCGTTGCGCGCATCTCTGCGGGCAACGTTAGGTCGCAGCTGAAAATCAGTGATTTGCTTCACTAGCATATAATCCACTGAGCTGCTGCCTCTTTGTATCAGTGCGACACACATGCATGACGATGTTCCTCTGCAATGTAAGTACTATATACTTCGAAATTTTTAATAACTTCTTAATTATGTGACTATGTATTTTGCTCGTTTTATTTGTTTAGATGACGTATTTTGCATAATTTATTGTATATTAATGTATATTAATATTATTTATTTTGCGATACATATTGTATTAGTATCGACGATGTATAATTAAAGTGTACAAGTGTAGAGTGCGTGGAGCACTACCGCTTGGTTCGAGACATGTCTACCTGCACCCTCGTTTATTGTAAATATGTGTGTCCTCTGGTACAAATAAAAACTTTATCTATGTATCTATCTACATAATAACTCAATGATCTGCCAGCGATATTTGTACCGACGACACACATGAATTATGCCATCAAGATAGTACAAGATATATACCTGCCTTATTGATCACCATTATGTCCTACATCGTGCTGAAATACCTATAGCACTTAGACTAAATGGTTTATCAGATTCCGTGTCAGGTAGGCTGTTGACGGAAAACAGGCATGGGTTCGCTCAGAAATTTAACCCTTCTTAGAAATAAGATGGTTCGACTCCTTTTTTTTAACGACGTCGGGAGACATACAAGCACACGGTCCACTTGATGTAAAGCGGTTACTGCCGTTAACACAGCAACTCCTTAGGAGAATACTGGTGACCTAACAGGAACACTACAACCCTCTCAGATAGTTGTTATTTGTCTGCGGTTTTCCGTGAGGTAGTAGTACTTCCCCAGACCCGCCTACTTTAAAGTGCCCTACCTCTCTTAAAAACACCCAGATCAAGACAAACAGGTATGTACAAATATGTTTGCCGCGCGTGGGTTCGAACCCACGAGCGTCGGGGACAAAGTCACGTTATTAACTGCTGCGTCACCGAGCTAGTCGTATATGTAATCTGTTTACGTTTTGCTAGGTGCCCTGCGCACTCTTTCTCCAGATCAAATCTGTCCATTTTTCGTCAGAAGCGGCCGCGTCCGGCGTCTTATAAAAAACTCGACATCAAACAGGCCCTCAATCCGAGCGGGGCGACACGCGACACGACACCGCTCTACATCCGCCCAATTACCATTAGTTTTGTCTCGTACTGCACAAAACGAAGATATTTCTGTCTTCTCGGATCTTACATCTAATAGAATAAATTACGACTCCAAAATAGACATTAATCTGGAAATAAAAAGCTGCCGCGACTGTTTTGTATGTAATTTATTGTGATTTGCGGTATCTTATAACACCATGTGTCTATTTCCAAGCCAAAGTAAGAAGAGGCTCGCCCCATTGGTTCGGACATGTAGAAATAATGCAGGAAGAAATAATTACGAAATAGATATACAACGAGAAAGTAGAAGGATGTATAGGAGCCGAGGAAGACCAAGACACCTACCGTGACCGAATTGATCTTGTTTTACAGAAGATGGAAGTCAGGGGCCCTAGAAGCCGGGGCGAGGTGTGTAAGGACCGAGTCACGTGCCGCTCAGCTCTCTCAGCCTACCCCGCAAGAGACCTAACGTGAAGATATATAAATAGATAGGAATATTCAAAAAAATAAAATAGCGCCTCCAGAACAATGGCAAACTACGAGTGAGCCTGCTCGAGATAACACGCGCTCGTAAAAGTAGACGACATTATGTTAATTCAGGTTCAATGAATCCCGAGAGTGAGTCACGAAGGCTGGAGGAATCGCTATCAAGCTCGGAGGTAGTGCCTAGATATCTAAATAGCAGTCTATTTACGACATGGCCTGTGTGTGTGTGTGTGTGTGTGCTTGTTGTTTGTATGATTCACTGTCAGTGTATTATGAGCTGCGATGTGTTCTGTGATTGCACTGTATGCAATGATCATATTAACATAATGATGTACAGGCAACATAAAAAAAATACTGCTATTTGCACCCTACTTACACACTTTTAAAAACTTAGTCTGGCCATAAATACTGTTACAATTAAAAATAAACAAAATATTACATTTGAATTTGGAATCTGTCATTTTTATAGGATTGTTCATCGAGTTTTCTCATTTTGGCGCCAATACATTGTACAATATTTTGCGATATTAAAATGGAGTGGTGTGATAAAGAGAACCGAATCGCTGTGATTGCATTACACAAAATAGGTATGGAGCCAAATGCAATTTTCAAAACTCTCCATACGCTTGGTATTAGTAAAATGATTGTGTACCGGGCTATTAATAGGCACAATGAGACCTCCTTTGTTTGTGACAGGAAAAGATCTGGCCGTCCACGTAGTGTTCGTACGAAAAAGGTGGTCAAAGCAGTAAGGAATAAAATTCGAAGAAATGCTGTCCGAAAGCAAAAGATTTTATCTCAGGAGATGAAGATAGCAACCAGAACCATGTCGCGTATTTTAAAAGATGACTTAGGACTTGCAGCCTATAAGAGACGTACTGGTCATTTCTTAACTGATAATTTAAAAAAGAATAGGGTGGTAAAATCGAAACAACTACTGAAGCGGTACACGCAAAGGGAGGTCACTGAAAAATTATGTTTACGGATGAGAAAATTTTTACTATCGAAGAAAGTTACAACAAACAAAATGATAAGGTGTATGCCCAAAGTTGTGAAGAAGCGAGCGCGCGTATTCCAAGCGTCCAGCGAGGGCATTATCCTTCGTCAGTCATGATTTGGCTTGGAGTCTCATATTCAGGGTTAACAGAGGAGATTTTCTGTGAAAAAGGTGTGAAAACCAGTGCCGTGGTTTACCAAAATACTGTCCTAACAAACACAGTAGAACCATTTTCTCAAACAATGTTCAAAAACAGACACTGGATATTCCAACAGGACTCTGCACCAGCTCATAAGGCACGAAGCACTCAAAACTGGTTGACCGCCCGTGGACTAAACTTCATCGGGCATGAAAACTGGCCCTCTTCTAGTCCAGATTTAAACGCATTGGACTACAAGATATGGCAACATTTGGAAGAGAAAGTCTGCGCTAAACCTCATCAGAATTTGGAGTCTCTCCGAGCATCTCTAGTTAAAGCAGCGGCAGAAATAGATATAAATGTGGTGCGTGCTGCGATCCATGACTGGCCGCGTCGATTAAGGGCATGTATTCAAAATGGAGGAGGGCATTTCGATTAATGTAAATAAAATTTTATTGTACATTTAATTACCTTTCATTTCATATATAACTTTTACATAATTATCAAAAAGTGTATTATTAATTACATCAAAAGTTTTTCACAGAACTTATGACCTGACTAGGTATAATCTTATTCAATTCTCTTACGTTATTTTTTTTTAATAATGGATATGATCATTGGCGAAGAAGAAATTTTAAGAGAATATAAGTCTCGTTTCAAATAGTCAGTAATACGAATATGTTACAATAAATTCAAGTCATATTTGTACAACAATAATGATGTCAAATGGTAGAATTGCAGATTATTAAGTACGACATGTGCCTTTTAAACATATCGTCAGGCAAGGGCGAACTGTTTCAGGCAATCTATTATAGAATCGAATACAATTTACAATAAAAGATTGCTGTTGCTTAGGTTGTCTATATTTAGTAATGTTCAAGGTGTGCACTTTTTACTGACAAATTAAGATGTTTCAGTGTTTGGTTGAGGCTCACCAGACCAGCTATATCTAGTGCTGCAAGTGTGTCATGTTCATCGTGAGGATACTATTTGTGGAGAGTGTCGCCGTCACTCCCTTCTGTTCCCCCGTCCTATACTGACCATATGCTCGAAAGGCACATCAAAAATACTTTATTAAATAGACAGAGATAGCTGGAATTGATTCAACATAATGTTTCTTGTACCTTTCATTTTATCTCTTGGTATCATAAATTTATTGTAATTTTCGTAATTCTGATAGAATTAGAATAGAAAAGTTAAAACTATGAGATATATAAAAATGTAAGAGTATAAAATAAAAATAAAAAACCTATGCAATGAAGAAATAAATGCTTATTATTATTAAAAAAAAACTTGGATAATTGGCCGCGGGGTGTCGGCGACAAATAAGGAATTTTTATGTTTTTTTTTGTTATCGGGCGTGAGTAGTATGTAATAATTTTCAACGAGGTCGGTAATTTTTCGGCGCCATGTTTCTGCTTGGCTGCACTGCGCATATTACATGTAGGCACTCGTTTCGCCCCACTGAACATTTTTATTGCCCGCCTGCGTTACCCTGTTCCTTCTGACGTGGTACGGTACAAGCATTACAATACGAATTACAAACAACAACAAATTACGAATATTTTTATTACTGAAAAAAATATTTGTAATTTGTTCAATCGCCCTTCGCTCCCTTCTCCCCGACTACAGTGGTCATAGCAACTGCAGCCTACTGACGGTAGTGAGGCGGCGACCCTCCGGCCGGTGCTATTAGTTTGCATAAACGGTCTCGCAACTAAGCAACGTCAACCGCAGCCTGCTATGGATGGGTTTATCTATCTCGAGTTTCTCCGTGCTTCGGAGGACACGCTAAGCCGTCGGTCCCGGCTGTTATCGTTAAGCTAAGTCAGTGGCCCCTCGGGCGGCTTGAAAAGACTGGCCTCCGCCAATCCACATTTGAGCAGCGTGGTGGAGTATTCTCTAAACCCCTTCGGTTGAAGGGAAACCCGTATCCCTGCAGTGAGATGAGTAAGGGTTGATGTGATGAAACGGTCTCGCACCCGTTTGACCCCTGTTCTCGTCGCTGATTGTCCAAAAGTGATCATTCGGCCCTTTTCACTGTACTCGCTCGCCACTGGATACGAGGTACTCGTAACTTGTTGGATGATTTTCTAAATATACTTTTTTTAGACATTCTGGGACTATCAAAAGTACAAAAGTAACTATTATGAATGGCCACTGGAGGGAACAGCTTCAGGCCAGGCACATTATGACACCGCGTGCACGTACACACTTGGATATGAGCTCGTTACGTGACGTGACGTGACACGCTCCCCCGAGGGGCGGTTACGACGACGACGCGCGCGAGCACGCACGCTGTCACCGCGCATCGCCTGGAATGTCAATCAAATGATGCTGCTGTTATAATATGACCAGATTTTAGATCTATAAATGTAGAATTGTGCATGGCTGTGGTGAATTGTGTCCTTTATGCAAACAATGATGTGTTATCAGCAAATGCATCATCTGAACTGCAAACACAGGTCACAGTGATGAATTACGATTGTATGAACAAAGGCGTAAACCTTTTCGTACAATCGTAATACAGCCTTTAAATGCGAATACAACCAAGGTATTTATCTATCTATCTATAACTTCACGCCAAATCCCTTGCGGGGTAGGCAGAGAGAACCGAGCGCCACGTGACTCGATCCTTACATATCTCACTCGCTTCTTTAACATTCATTGCTCTTCTCATGCACGCACGCCGGTTTCTAGGGCTCCTGACATCACCTTCCGATAGAACATGACCAATTTGGTCATGGTAGGTAAGTCTTGGCCTTCCCCGGCTCCTACATCCTTCCACTTTTGCATTGTATATCTGCTTCGTCATTCTTTCATCTTGCATTCTTTCTACATGCCCGAACCATCGGAGCATGCCTCTTCTTATTTTAACACCGACGCTCTCTTTCAGACCAACTCTATTTCTAACATCATCATTGCGAATACGGTCTACGAGCCTTACGCCACAAATTTTGCGCAGCGCTCGCATTTCCACCGCGTTTATTCTACTTTCATGCTCTTTCTGCCATACCCAACTCTCGCTTCCATAAGTTAACGTTGGGACCAACACTGCATTGTGTATAGCGAGTTGTGCCTTCTGGCTCAGGATTTTACTGCCAAGAAGTTTTCCCAACGCTCCATTCACACTATTCCCAGCACTCACTCGTCTTTCCACATCTGCGGTGTACCTTCCATCCCTGCTGAAAGCGCATCCAAGATATACAAACTCATCCACTTGTTCCAACACTTCATCATCAATCGTAATCCTTACATTAGTTCTGGATTCTTCTCTTTCAAATACCATTATCTTTGTTTTCTTCGCATTCAGTAGTAAGCCTTTCTCCATACAGTCGTCTTTCATCGCTGTGACCAGTGTTTGCAGTTTAGATGGTGTATCTGCTAATAGCACGGCATCGTCTGCATACAGCAGACAGTTCACCACTTGGTCACCCATGCGCAATCCCACATTCGTTGACCTTATTCTCTGCAGACAACTATCGAGATACAGGATAAACAGCCTAGCAGATAGCATGCAACCCTGTTTGACACCAATTTTGACATCAAACCAGGGTGACATGCCACCGTCTATCCGCACACATGCTGAGCAATCCTTGTAAGTGGACTGCACAGCACGGAGCAGTGAACCGTCAATCCCATATCTCGGCAATATGTCCCACAGTTCCTTTCGCACAACCCTATCAAAGGCTTTCTCAAGATCCACAAAACCGCAGAAAACCTTCCGGTCTATGGCCAGATGCTTCTCTACGATATTGCGGAGCGAGAAAACTTGATCCGTACATCCCCTTCCATTTCGGAAACCTCCTTGTGCGTCCCACAGCATTTCATCGGATTTCACCCTCATTCTCCTTTCAATCACCTTTCCATATACTTTTGCTGCTAAGCTGATCAAACTGATGGCCCTATAGTTGGCGCAGTCCATGCGTGATCCCTTGCCTTTATACAAGGGCACGATGACTGCGCGTCGCCAGTCCATTGGGACCCTTCCAGTTCTCCAGCATAGGTTGCATAGGTACCAGAAGGCGTCCCGGACGTAAGTGCCACCTAATTTGATCATCTCAGCTGTGATCAGATCAATTCCCGCTGATTTTCCATTTTTCAAGCTTCGTATCGACCATTCGATCTCATCCATAGTTATGCCTTCGTCGGACGCCGTCAACGTGGAGTAAGCATCCGACTCACTCTCATTGCCAGCGTCCGACGCATACTCATACATTTCCTCAAAATATTCACTCCACCGTTCTAACACTTCCTGAGTGTTCGCAAGAATGACACCAGCTTTAGACTTTATCTTATCCATTCTGGATGCCGACGAACCACTCCGAGACTTCTTTACCTCTCTCCAAAAGAGTTTGGTATTTGCCTCGAAGTTTTTCGTCAGCCTCTCTTCCTCATTCATAATTTGTCTTTTACGCTTCTCTTTCACTAAAGCCTTGGTTTCATTCTTGCATAGACGGTACATTTCTTTCTTCTTTTCTCTCATATTTTCATTTAAAGGCAAAGATGATACGTAATCCAGCCACGCTTTCCTCTTTCTTGCTACGGAGGATTCAACCTCCGCATCCCACCAGGCATCTCCTTTCGCTGTTTTACGTCTCTTTGCGCATCCACAAGCTTCTTTTGCACTATTCACCATACTTTCTTTCAAAACTTTCCAACAATCATCCACATCTGAGTCGGAGAGGCTTGCATTTGCAAGTCTCTCACTTACTAGATGCACATACATTCTCCTTACACTTTCATCTTGCAATTTTTCGCTCATTATCCTTTCATGATCTCCGAAAGGGATACGCACTCGCCAGTGCCTCCACTTCCTAAAAAGGCCCACAAACCGGCTTACCACCAGGTAGTGGTCCGTCTCAAGAGTGGGGCCTCTAAAGGCTCTTGTATCCATTAAAACATTTCGGAGACGTCTATCTATTAAAATCAAATCAATCACACTTTTTTGATCATTCCTTCTCCATGTATACGTGTGAATATCCTTATGATGAAATAAAGTATTCGACACGAGGAGGCCTCGTTCCATACATAAATCTAGTATTGACTTACCTGCTTCGTTCACTCTCTTATCTCCATACGGACCAAGAACAGCTTCATAGCTGTATCGCTTGGTCCCAACCCATCCATTCAAGTCTCCACACATAATCACTCTTTCATTCCCTTCAGCTAAGTCCAGAACATCCCTCACAGACTCCCAAAACTTCTCCAGTTCTTGAGCACACGCTGAGCTTACGGGAGCGTATGCTGCAACCAAAAATACTCGCGTGATGCCCAGTTTAATACGAACCCAGAGAAGTCTAGGCCCTACCAAACAGTAATCTCTTACACCAGTGGCTAAGCGAGAGGAGAGTACGACACCTACACCAGCACTGGCATGATCGTCCCGGTCTACCCCAGACCATAGGGCCATCATACCACCGGGCAGATCATCGGTGTCGCTCCCCTTGCGCTTAGTCTCTGTCACACATAAAGCATCCAAACGTCTATCATTCATTACGTCTATCAGTTCATTCGTCTTATCTTTCAATCCACCTCTCACATTCCACGTGCCTATGCGGCACTCGGTTCCCCTCGTCCCGCCGGAATTGGCGCTGCGTGGTGGGTGGCGGCCCCCACCGCCGCATGCAGCTATATTCGCACCGACGGGGGCGGATCGGTGCGCGTCGCCTACGGGGGACGCCCTAATCCGCACGTCGGTGCGCTCTTGGTCCAGAATTGCAATCGACTGATTGGCAGGGGTCGCGAACGAGCACGCTTCTGGTACATGACCCCCAAACCAAGGTATTTAAAAGAGAGGAAACTAGAACGAACTTAAGAATTACGATTGGTGATGTACCAGTGGAACAAGTGGATGAGATTGTATATTACGGAGCGCTTTTAGTAGAAACGGAAGGTACACCGCTGATGAAAATACGAATGAGTGCTGGGAATAGTGTGACTGGAGTATTAGAAAATCTCGTTGGCAGTAAAAGCTTGAGCCAGAAAGCGCCGCACTATACACAGTGCACTGCTGGTCCCAGGACAACATATAAAGTGAGGCTGGATAAGGCACAGAGCATGAAAGTATGGCCGTGTCACGAGATCGAGAGCCTTAAATGCCAAAGAGTGTACACGGAATGAGCTATGTATGTTAAAGAAGCGGGTGAGGTGTGTTAGAACGGGCATATATATGCACATTATAACAATGCCTTTCAGCAAGAATGTTCTTGACCTTCTCGAATAAAAACTACATCACTACAAATTTTGTCTTTTTAAACCCGTGTCCGGCGGCACATGAGATTTCAAATGCCTGATGTGTAGCGGCTATCGTACCCTCACGATTATTGCTCCTTACTGCTCATAATTCACCGATTTTCTGAACTTACTTGAAGGAACACAGTATCCCTCCAAAAATTTATCTCGTTACTTAATAATTCCTTTTTACTGGCGCCCGCGGCTGTCGCCGCCGGAACTCTCGTTCCACGGTCCGCTACACCTTTTAAATACTCTGTACATATTATATAAAGCGATGTTCACTGTCTCCACCGCGTTATTTACAGGACACTCGCTACTACTCGCGGCTCCGCTCGTGTGGTCATTAGTTTTTTTTATACAAAGAAACATACACGTATACCTTTGCAAGATTAATATTTTAATAAACACCAGTTGAGAATGCGCTAGCTTGCATTGCCAGAGAAACACCTGGCTCGTCAATTATATAACAATTCAAGATTATTTTTTTTAATTTGTCGGCCGTTTTTACCTTTTCCTTAAGAGATAGGAACGGTGTTCCTGAACATTCCTAATCTACTTTTTTATGCTGAATCCGAATCTGAAGTCAAAATTCGAATATTCGAAAAAAAGCGTCAGACAAACGCACAGACAAACATATAGAATTTATATAGGAACGGTGTTCCTGATAATATTAAATGTCGTTCAGTGCGACGTCCGAATTGTCAAACTTAACAACACTTCTTTTTACGTACAAAAATGTCATTCAAATTTCCGAATGGATATAAAAAATATTGATTCTTTCATAGAGCAAATCTACAATCATGAAGACAACAAAAGTCAGCCAAACCTTTTTCAATTGATAATCTTTCATACTTGCGCTAATTATTTTGTATTTATATACAAATGTATGTAAACCACAAAAATAAAAAAATAAAAATCCTTCTGATTAAGTTTGTTTTTATTGACTACTGGACAATAGACCTTCACTAAAAGTTTCTGCTACAAGCGAAGGCCGCTTCCCGCCACGGCCGGCGGCCGCCCCGAGGTCGGTCCACGTTTTTGTATGTTTTCCTCAAATGATTGTCATCATTTTTCTTGGTGTGCAGTCTCTTGTCAATGGTTCATGCTGATAAATATTGTTTTACTTGTTTCCCTCTCACATAGACAGGAGCCATCCGATGGGCGTCGTGCGTCCGCCCTCGACTACCATGAATATGTATATGTATGTATGTATATCTTCACGCCAAGTCCCTTGCGGGGTAGGCAGAGAGAACCGAGCGCCATAAGACACGGTCCTTGCATACTTCACTCGCTTCTGTGACATTCATAGCTCTTTTCATGCACGCTCGCCGGTTCCTGGGGCTTCTGACATCACCTTCTGATAAAACACGACCAATTTGGTCATGGTAGGTTAGTCTCGGTCTTCCTCGGCTCCTACATCCTTCCACTTTTGCATTGTATATCTGTTTCGTCATTCTTTCGTCCCGCATTCTTTCTACATGTCCGAACCAACGGAGCATGCCCTTTCTTATCTTAACACCGACACTCTCTTTTAGACCAACTCTTTCTCTCACGTCTTCATTACGAACGCGGTCAGCAAGCGTTATGCCACAAATTTTGCGCAATGCTCGCATCTCGACCGCATTTATTCTACTTTCATGCTCTCTCTGCCATACCCAGCTCTCACTTCCATAAGTTAGCGTTGGAATTAGCACCGCGTTGTGTACAGCGAGCTGTGCCTTCTGGCTTAGATTTCGGCTGCCTAGAAGTTTACCCAACGCTCCATTCACCCTATTCCCGGCACTCACTCGTCTCTCCACATCAGCGGTGTACCTTCCATTGCTGCTAAAAGCACTTCCAAGATATACAATCTCATTCACTTGCTCCAACACTACATCATCAACCATAATCCTAGCGTTTGTTCTGGTTGTCTCTCTTTCAAATACCATTATCTTGGTTTTCTTCGCATTCAATTGTAAGCCTTTCTTCATACAATCATCTTTCATTGTTGTAACTAGTGTTTGCAGTTCGGATGGTGATTCTGCTATTAATGCCGCATCGTCTGCATAAAGCAGGCAGTTGACCACTGAGTCACCCATTCGCATTCCCACATTCATATTTCTTATTCTCTGAAGACAACTGTCCAGATACAGGATGAACAGCCGAGCCGACAGCACGCATCCCTGTCTGACACCAATATTGACATCAAACCAGGGCGACAAGCTGCCGTCCACCCGCACACATGCTGTACAATCCTCATAAGTGGATTGCACAGCACGGAGTAGGTCACCGTCAACCCCATATCCGGGCAAAATGTTCCAGAGATTCTTTCGCACGACTCTATCAAATGCTTTCTCAAAGTCCACAAAACCGCAGAAAACCTTCTGATCCAAAGCCAGATGCTTCTCTACGATGTTGCGGAGTGAAAAAACTTGATCCGTTCATCCTCTGCCGCTTCGAAATCCACCCTGTGCTTCCCAAAGCATTCCATCGGATTTCACCCTCATTCTCCTTTCAATGATTTTTCCATACACTTTAGCTGCTAAGCTGATCAAACTGATGGCCCTATAGTTGGCGCAGTCCATACGTGAGCCCTTGCCTTTATACAAGGGCACGATGACTGCGCGTCTCCAATCGCTCGGGACCCTTCCGGTTCTCCAGCATAATTTGCTCAAAAACCAGAAGGCGTCCCTAACGCAGGTACCACCTAGCTTGATCATCTCAGCTGTTACCATATCGATTCCCGCTGACTTTCCATCTTTCAAACTTCGTATCGACCATTCAATCTCATCCATAGTAATGTCTTCATGGTACGCTGGCACTGCCGAGTCTATCACAGACTCATTCACAATGCCAGCGTCATGGACATAATCATACATTTCTCTAAAATATTCACTCCACCGTTCTAACACTTCCTGAGTGTTAGCAAGAATGCCACCAGCTTTACATCTTATCTTGTCCATTCTGGATGCTGACGAACCACTTCGAGACTTCTTTACCTCTCTCCAGAAGAGTTTGGTATTTGCCTCGAAGTTCTTCGTCAGCTTCTCTTCCTCAATCATATGTAGTCTTTCACGCTTCTCTTTCACTAAAGCTTTGGAGTCATTCTTGCATCGACGGTATATTTCTTTCTTCATTTCTTTCATACCATCACTCTGGTGCAAAGATGATACGTAATCCAGCCACGCTTTCCTCTTTTTTTCCACGGAGGATTGAACCTCCGCATCCCACCAGGCATCTCCTCTTAGTGTTCTACGTCTCTTTGCGCATCCACATGCTTCTTTCGCACTGTCCACCATACTTTCTTTCAGAACTTTCCAACATTCGTCTACATCTGAGTCGGAAAGACTCGCGTTCGCAAGTCTTTCACTGACTAGACGTACATACGTACTCCTCACACTTTCATCTTCCAATTTTTCACTTCTTATTCTTTCATGGTCTCCGAAAGGAATACGCACTCGCCAGTGCCTCCACTTCTTGAAAAGGCCCACAAATCGGCTTATCACCAGATAGTGGTCCGTTTCAAGAGTGGGACCTCTGAAGGCTCTTGTATCCATTAACGACTTTCGGAGACGTCCATCTATCAAAATCAAATCAATCACACTTTTCTGTTCATTCCGTCTCCATGTGTAAGTGTGAATATCCTTGTGATGGAAGAGCGTGTTCGACACAAGGAGGTTTCGTTCCATACATACGTCTAAAAGTAACTTACCAGCATCGTTCACTCTCTTATCTCCGTATGGACCAAGCACAGCCTCATAACTGCTTCGCTTGGTCCCAACCCATCCATTCAGATCACCACACATAATTATCCGTTCATTCGCTTCGGCCAAATCCAGAATACCCCTTACAGTCTCCCAAAACTTCTCGAGCTCCTGGGGATCAGCAGAGCTCACAGGAGCATATGCTGCAACTAAAAACACTCGCGTAATCCCCAGTTTTATCTTAACCCAGAGAAGTCTTGGACCTACTAAATCGTAATCTTTCACACCCGCGGCCAAGCGAGATGAAAGCACGACACCTACGCCAGCGCTGGCATGAACGTCCTGGTCCACCCCGGACCACAGGGCCATCATGCCACCGGGCAGATCTTCGGTGTCGCTTCCCTTTCGCTTGGTCTCTGACACACACAAAGCATCTAGGCATCTCACGTTCATTATATCTATCAACTCATTCATCTTATCTTTTAGACCACCTCTCACATTCCATGTGCCTATACGACACTCAGCTCCCCTCGACCCGCCGGGATGGGCGTTGCGTGGTGGGTGGCGGCCCCCACCGCCGCATGCCCTAGATTTCGCACCGACGGGGGCGGATCGGTGCGCGTCGCCTCCGGGGGACGCCCTAATCCGCGCGTCTGTGCGGTTTGGGTCCAGAATTGCAGTCCAAGTGTTGGACTGGCAGGGTCGCGACGTGCACGCTTCTGGTACCGACCCCAATACCATGAATAACTATCCTGATATGATCGTCTCAACTACTTGATTCTTACTTGCTTACTTTTAGGACTGAATCGAAAAAATTCTTCATTAAAATTTCCTCGCAAAAACCGTGACGTGAAGAGAAGAGATATCCTTAGGGGTTTCTCGGGTTTCTTTCAGAGAAACCCCTAAGGATATCTCTTTATCTAGGCTTTTAACGTTCCCTGCCAACCATACGATGAAGATCCCAGTGGGGAGGACAGGATGTTATAAATGTATGAACTTCATTTTAACGAGCAACGTCTGGAGGCAAACGAGCTTACGGTATACCTAATGGAAACTGATTACCGTATCGTATGTACGTTTACAATGCAAAATTAAAAAAACCATTAGTTTAAGTTAATAATGATTAAGTAAATACCATTAGTTTTGAGTTGCCACCACCGCTACTAACTCCGCAGCTCCTAAAGCGCTAAGAGGTACCTACCTCTTAGTAGGTAGGTATTTTCTCAGTCGGGCTTTGATGCGTCTTACCTCTCTTTCGCCTCGTTGAATAATTTGAGAGGGCCACTGCGTGTAGGAGAGGTCGTGATCATTTAGTACAGTCAACCTGCCGGGATGTATCCTGTCTTCCATCCACCACAAAC
The DNA here is from genome assembly GCA_947507595.1 of Pyralis farinalis. Classification (NCBI taxonomy): domain Eukaryota; kingdom Metazoa; phylum Arthropoda; class Insecta; order Lepidoptera; family Pyralidae; genus Pyralis; species Pyralis farinalis. The sequence continues at coordinate 1,061,208 of OX382261.1, read as the reverse complement.
ATTTGCAACGACGACGTCCAAATGTCGAAAGCGAGTCGTGAGTTTTAAAATAACACAGAACCAAGCAGCGGCGGCACGTGTCGTGTAAACAAAGCGCGCGCAGTTTGGAATGACAGCTTCCTGAAGAGAAGCACGAGGCGCGCGCGGCCATGTTTATCTGTCCCATTTACCGAGCAAGCCGAACACGCGCAAAATGGATTTAAATAGCAAATAGCTACTGGCGTTATTTTGCGAAAGTCAAATTTATTTATTTTTTAATTTACTCTGATCTCAATTACTTTGTTTTCGTTCATTTCATTCGCCACTACTGTTCGACTTGAAGAGCACGCCAGCGACGGCATGCATCTATTGACGGTAGTCGATGTATGCCAGCCGGCGTTAGTTGGCAAGAAGCAATTGAAGCAGGAAGCACACAAAGTTGTTCTCTTTTTTTTATACTACGTCGGGAGGTATGCAAGCGTGCGGCCCACCTGATGTAAAGCGGGTACCGTAGCGTATTGACGCTTGCGATATGTTAATTATCACTCGCACTCTTCAAATTGCATGGAAAGGTTTTTTTTTACCAATGATACCGGGTGATAAGCGACGTCCTAATCGCCGCAATGCAACCATTCCTCGAATACGGAGTCAGCGCGTGAGTTTACTATGCTTCTCTCATCTCCAATTCTCGCAGCGTTTTGACTTAGCCGCTGCGGGAACACGTCCGCCACGGTTAGTGACTAAATGTACAAACAACTGTAAACATATTTATCTCAGTGACGCGTCTGCATCGCGTCTCGTCTGTCATCGCCCACCGTGCTAAAAATTATTGTTTAGAACATAGATATCGATCGATCTTTTAACTGTGATGTAAACATTGGAATGTCTGTCTGTTGTATGTCGACACAATATTTTTTTATAACTTTTGTGGTATGAGTGACTCACCATTTTTAAAGAGCTAACACCTACCTACCCTGCACGCCATCTTGTTCATTAACCAACCTTACATTGAAGAAATAGGGTAGAGATTAATAAGCAGTTCGATTGAGGAAGCACCTCCACTTGAAGGGAGCCAAGTGGCCGTAGGGAAATCCTAATAACTTTTGTTTTTCTCTCGGTGTAGGGTTGTTTTTGCGATTAAGCACGGGACCGAAACATAATCATCCATTTTAAGTGTTTCATTTTCATATTTAGAGTCAGTCAGAGTGCGAGCCGAGCTCGCACGCACGTGGTGCACCGCGCTAAGTAGCAAACAAGACTCTGACAAAAAAAGGGGTAGGTTGGGTGTATCACGGCAACCCGACTGGCGAAGTACTTCCTCCACCTCTTAGAAGACCATAGCAAAATAAGAAATCCTTCGTATCACTATAATTTTCTATAGATAATAAGATCTACTAATGCATGTGGTAATGATTTTATAATGCATTTAAAGTTGTATTTAATTAATTTTATAATTTTCTGGAATGTCTAATGTATTTGGAGTGTTTGTAGGTTGTTGTAACGAATAATAATCAATAGCATTTAAGTGGTTAGTTTTGACTTGATATTGTTTTTAATAATAATATACTTTTAATTACACTAATTGTATTTACACACAGTAATAATGTAATAGTGAAAACTAGTGAAAAGTATTACTTCGATTTCTGAATATCTGTATTTCCGGTTCAAGAACAAGTCACTTTAAAGTGTGCTGATTGTCGTCGCCTCTAAAGTACCCACATTTTGTAACGAGGCGCTGGCCGAGTGACATCTTTGTTAAATAAAATAGTAATACTTGATACTTGGCGGGAAATAATTAGTGTACAATTAAGTGCAGCTCAGGCTTTACACTTCGCAATTCGACTATTAAGCAAGATCTGCTCTTCGCTGTACAAGGAAATCCCAATAAATCAGTTAAATTAATACCAAGAGTTCCTGGTTTTATTGTGCAGTGTGTCCTAGTGGTGAATTGTCTGCATAAGACGGTGTAGTGTTAATAGATACACAATCTGAACTGCAAACACTAGTCGCACACACAGATGAAACCAGAACGGAAACGGGGATTACTGTTGATGATGTCGTGTGGAAACGAGCGAATGAGATTGTATATCTTGTATCAATAACCGTCGAGTGGGCACGGCGGGAGTTACGAATGTTAGAGAAGCGAGTAAGGTGCGATTGGACCGAGTCACGTGGTCCTCGGTTCTCTCTGCGTACCCCACAACACCCGTGGCGTGAAGCTGACAGATACATTCTTGTGGATTAATCTGGCCTGGTCTGTACTGATGGTGCTTTGTTTCTATGAATTAGTTTTCATTGTAATTTGTTCAAATCTATCATGAAATATTTCGACGCGCGCGGTGGTGCAGAGATTAATAACGTTGCTTTAACACTGGGGCTCGTTGGTTCGATTTCCACGTACGACAAGCATTTGTGCGCGTAAACATGTCTGTTGTCTTGGTCTGGGTGTTTTTAAGAGAGGTAACGCGCAACAAAGCAGCCCGTTTGGGGAAGTAATCCCTCACTAATCAATAATAAAATAAGCGAGGTTACCAGTAAACTCGTAAGGAGTTGCTATATTAGATGCAGGAGTGGCATTGCGCGAGTAATACTTAAAGCAAGCTTTCATAGGCTATCCACTTTACATCGGGTGGGCCGTATGCTTCCCGACGTTGTATAAAAAGAGTACCATTTGACCTAATCTAAGAAAGGTCTGGGTTTCCCACTGGTTTATGGAGGTCTGACTTCAATAGTTCTGTGGCAAAATCAACATCTTCGCCAAATTCTTAGACTCAGGTGGCGAAACCCCTTCATCCTAATAAATTAGGAAACGAGAGAACTAATAAGAAGACAGTATATTTAAGTTTACTCGTTGGGCTCGTGTACGAAGCAGCCCGTGCTGTCTCCGCGACAACGCTCGGTGTTCGTGCGAGTGACGGTGGTCGGCGTCGGGTGGTGAAAAGGTCGCAAGTGAGACACCGGAAACGGCACGATTAACTTCCTGCGAGTCGCGAACGGGAAGTGCAGCACGCGAGCGTCGCGGCCGGCTGTAGCGCGGCGTTCACACACGTGGGACAGTTGTTTTTGTTTAATACTTGCTGTTAGGTTCTAGAGGTAGGAGCAGTGATGATAGCCCAGTGGGTAAGGAATCGACCTGCTGACCACCTGAGCCCGGTTCGAATTTTCGGATTTATGTCCATATTTATCACTTGCTCGGCGGTGAAGGAAAACATCGTGAGGGGATTCCTCAAACGTCCCAGTAATTATATGTCGAAGTACGTGTAGCTTAACCTAAGAAAGATCTGTTTTTCCTCTGGGTTGTGGTCTGCCGACAGTCGCTCTATGTAACAATGAGTGTCGTCGCCAAATCCTTAGGCTTAGATAACGGACACCGCCAATCATAATGGATTAGGAAACGGGATAATAGTAAGAAGATTAGTTTTTAAAGGTCAGAAACTCTATTATCAAAAATAAAAAAATGCTTTTATTCAACGTACGCAATACATATGCTGTAAACTGTTTAACGTAGCCTATGAACACTGGCAATACATTAAGTATCACTTGTGCGATGTCACTCCCACCGCTAACACAGCAATTACTTTAACAGACATGCACATAAATGGTTGTCCTTTATGGGATTCGAACTCACGATGTCAAAGTAGGTTTACTAAACATTGCGCCACCGAGCTCGTCAAATGTGGTTTATTTATTCATTTTTCAAATGCAGGCAAATAGTAAATAATCATTCAAATTAGTAGCGGGGAAGATCGCGCGAGCACCTCCTGTATTGCAAGCGTTTATAGCTTTACACTATTTAAAGTAGGATATAGAAACCTTACTTATCTACCATGACCAAATTGATCGTGTTTTATCGAAAGGTGGTGTGAGCCTTAGAACCCGGCGAGCGTGCATGAGAAGAGTATTGAATGTTAAAGAAGGGAGTGAGGCGTGTAAGGATCGAGTCACGTGCGCTCGGTTCTCACTGCCTATCCCGCAAGGAATTTGGCGTGAAGTTATAGTAACCACCTTACATCAGGTGGGCCGTGAATGTTTCTAAGTGTTCAAGCCATCTACGCATAACCCTTTGCAATCTTTGTCACTACATCATCTTTCATTCCACATAGTTCTCGTATGGTGCTAATTCTTACTCTATCAATCATCCTAACTCCAAACGAACTCCTCAGTGCTCTCGTTTCTTCAGCGTTGGCCCTACTTTCATGCGTCTTCTGCCGTACCCATGATTCTTCATTACTGTACATCAATGTTGGTGTTAATAGACCTTGAATAATAGCAAGGCGAGCGTTGCCCGATATATTTTCGCTTATCAAAACAGAGTAGGTAAATGACATTACAATACAATAATTGAATGTCAGTATAATGACAATGAGGACAAGTGGCAAAAATAGTTGACGCATGTGCTGAATGATTTCCAGACATGTTGTCGGTCTTATATTCAACGATTCCATACCTTTCTACAAAGAGTATTTATGATTGCGCTTTTGAGACATTGCCTGAGGAAACTGCTCAATACTCGTAATCCACTGTCTAAAACAGCTAAATGGGTTCCGTTTGCATCATTAATCCATGGTTATTGTAGCATGTTCATTAATTATGTAAGTTTTACATTTTGGGAAGCGAATCAGCACCAACTGACGTGGTTGTGTCAAGTGCAGATCTCTTCACAAATGGTGTGGATTACTTAAATAATGTAATGATTTTAGACATATTCTTGAGGGTTACAATGGCAACACTGATAAGTTCTGTTTCCTGACGTCACTTCACGCTGGTTTTGGGTGAAGTGTTGGTGTTGGAAAGCAGGAGTGCGCAGAAAAAAGTCAGCCGGTGAGGTGGTCGTGACCCTCCTTTCATCTCGCAAAAACTCGAAAATGGTTTTACAACGCTGCATGAACATGTCTGTTTGTCCTAATCTGGATGTTTTTATAGAAAGGTAGGGCCATCAAATCACTGACTTGACTTCCAACTCACATAAAACCGCAGCAATATAACACCGCCCTGGAGGGTTGCTCTGTGCCTGCGAGTGAGTGAGGTTACCATTGAGCTTCACACTTCCTGTATTGTACCATTAATAAGTTACGACAGAGATTTCCAATCATTTTTGTCCCCTTGCCATATTTTCTGCTCTCGACTGACTAGACCCCTCTATCTATTGATATGACCTCTTACTTGTTGCAATCGACCCCATGTGCTCGTTATATACCACTTTGAGAAGCACAGTGCAACGGTAACCATATTACGTTAATAATAAAAATATAGAATTATTTGCAATTGTCGAATGCGCGATATGTCACATCGCCAATTTACGAATTTGTATGTGACATTTATATTCACGAGATTAACATTATGACATTGTGACACATACGTGCCTGCCAACTTCCAAATATATTCGCCGATTCAGATGAGAACCTATCGCTTCACCAATTCTGTATGTTATTCTCGAGTATATGAACATTGAACTTGCAGGGTGCGGGTAGGAGGGGCGTAGCGGGTAGATGGCGGTGTCTGGCCGTTCACCGGCGGCAGGTCCCGCAATTACATCCGATCCTGTGGAAACTGCGCTCGATCAACATAATAATTCATTAGTTGTCATTCTTTGACAACGGGCTCACCGACAAACTCAAAAGATTACATCTATCTATAGTTATATAAGCGCGTGCTCGGTTTGTTCGGGCATGTAGAAGGAATTAACAGATATACAATGCAAAAGTGGAGGGATGTAGGAGCCGAGGAAGGCCAAGGCTCACCTACCATGACTAAATTGGTCGTGTTCTATCAGAAGATGATGTCAGGAGCCTTAGAAACTGGCGAGAATAGAAAAAGAAGATATTACAGGTATGGCAGTATCAAAACGACCCGACTGGGGCAAGTACATTCACCTTACAGTAGACCGCGACCAAGAAACAAAATCCCGGGAGGGTTGTGTTTCTGTAAGTGAGCGAGGTGACCAGCGAGCTCCCTGGAGTTGCTGTGTTAGCAGCGAGACCATACACTTCGTGTGTACAGGTACACATACATCAGGTAGGCCGTGTACTTGCCTCCCGAAGTTTTACATTACAACCACGACCGTATGTTATTGACAAGATGTTAACATATAGAACTTGAGCGAGTTCGGCAGTTTGAAGCTCGAACGAGGTCTGTATGATTCAACTGTAAACTCCTTTAATAAACTAAATATTAGTTAATAAGAGCAATTATCACCAGAGGGAGACTTTGTACAGTCGTCGTCTGCGTGGGTACCTCTGTCTCACATATTGCTACCGCCAAGCAGCTGTATTTAGCCGTATTCCGGTTTGAAGGGTGAGATATGGCAGTGAAATGACTGGATACTGTGACGAAACAGACTTAGGTCATGAGATTGGCAACGCGCGAGTATCATCCCCGTGGTGATGCGAGCGTCAATAGGCCGAGGTTACCGCTTACCATCTGATGCGGGCCACGCTTGTTTGCCAATCTAGTTCTATATAAAAATATGAAATATAATGTGTTTGTGAGCGAGTGTGTGTAATGAGATAAATCTGTTTCTAAATATGTGAAGTAACTGTTTGTGTGTCGTGTGCTAGCAAACAGAACCAGTTCAATGATCGGAAGACATTCCAGTCTTGAGCATCGCCGTTGTTACACAAACATGACGAGACGGCTCAAGTACTTCTTCGAGTGAGGCGCCCCTGGTGTTGCAAATGTCCATAGAGGAGGGTTGTTGTGACTTACCGTCATCGGGTGATAGGCGTTAGTGGTATAAACAAATACATAATATACCGCACTAGTGGCGCTCAACATTTCATATGTTACATCCTAATCCTACCTGATAATATTATAAATGTGAATGTCCGTTTGTTTGTTATGCTTTCACGCGGAAACTACTCAACCGATTGTCATGAAACTTTGTACACATATTCTTGGAGGTATCAGAAGTGACATAGGATACTTTTTATGAAAAAAAAATGCGAGCGAAGCCACGGTTAAAAGCTAGTAGTATCTAGATAAAATATAGTTTATATATAAGCTCAGGGATGACGTCATTTCCTATTAAAGACACATATTTGTTGGGCGCGGCAGATGTTACTTCTACATCCAAACAAATTTTATCTGTTATTAATATTAATGTAGATATCAAATATTTATTATCAGTCATTGTCAAGAACCTCGCTTTTGAAGATTCCAATGTAGTACTTTTATCTCAGGCCAGTCTAGTTGCTACGTAAGGTAAAAGCACTGCAGCAGTTTTGACTTTGCCGATTGCGATAATCTAGTGTTATTCGAGAATGGAATGATCACGTAACAATAACTCCGAGAAAACAACGTCGGCGGACCACCTTTCACCAGCGCGGGGCGTGCGGCGGCGGTCGGCGTGCTGCCGGCCTTGCTCGACCTTGTCGCCGCGACCGGCCCGCGCCGCCGTCTGTCGCCGACCGCAACACCAGGTCAGCCGCTCGACACAGATTGACTCACGAGATGAGATTGCTTGCAGTTTCACGAGATATCCCCGCCCCAATCGTCTTAACTACATTCCTTAACTTAAAAACCTTATTTTCGTAACTAAATTTAAACTGCTTGCTCACTCACGCAAAATTTTTATTTTTAGAAGTCAACCATTGAATATGGAATGAATTATATGGACGATGACGAATATCGTAAAAGATTCGTCCTTGAAAGCGTAAAACCAGATTCATTACACGCTATTAAGGCGTCTAATTGTCGAAGACAATGCGCGTCCCACGTGAGCGTGCTGTGTTTGTTCAGATGCCTTTTAGGGAGCACTGAATACGAACGTCGTCTTTACGGCTCAAGGTTGCAATTTTAGGTAAAAATTGTATTGTATATGAGTTGCGAGTTATAGTGAAGCTAGCGGGCGTTCCCTTAAAATCCAATTACGTTTACCGTTTCCGTTCGTTCATGTCATACACAATTTTACAAGTTTTCTTCACTGAACCTCGTATAATGACTCTCGCAGGGCGTTGCATTCGGACCGCTTTCGATTACAATTTTGTGTTTAAGAAATCCGAACGTAAACATCCGGATTGTTCATTGTTCCATACATACAAAGATACAAACAAAGATCTTGTTCTCTTAATAAGAATTTGTCGGATTTTCGACAGCTGAAGTCATCAATCTTGATAGCATAGTTGCAAGGACAAACCAGTTGACAGTGAACGGTTAACAGTCGAATCACAATTGGGTGGGCGTCGACGTCGGCCCGCCGAATTTATCTCGAGACGAGAAGGCACTTGCCGGGGTCAGCTGAGGTGACGAGACTCCGTCGCTCGTCTGCAAACCGCCAGGTTTTGGAATATTGGTGATTTTTTTCATAGCCTTACCGCCGGTTAAGTTTATTACGATGTTCGACCGCAAGCAGTAAAGATAAATGACTATTTAGTGAGAAAGCGATTTGTGCAATACCATTTCGCTTGACCGGTTTTTTAATGCTATTAAATTATTTTATAATTAGACTATTAAATCAATCTCCATCGGCAGTAGTTGCTTCCATTTCGGAATAAGCCAAAAGTAAAGTTTTATCGTTACCACCTGTAGCTGCAGTTTCCTCATATATTTGTAGCGAGTTATTTAAAATTCTTAGTAGTTGGGAACGTAAATACAGAACACCTTTACCGAGAATCTCTCGTCTTGCGCGGAGTGTGGATGACGTGAGACAGTATAGACAGTCGGTGTTGCCGTACCTACTGCCGATGAGGCGACCTTCGCGAGCCATTAATTAAGTCAGTTTTGCTTTGCGTTTCAATGAGTTGTATCAATGAATAATGCGTAATTTGATTTGCTTGTAATTTAATATTTCCTTTGACATGGTATTCAAAGGAAATATTAAATCAGAGGTCGGCTTTGACTAGCTGTTGTAATTTTGTAAGATCCGTATTATTAACAGAGTTATTTGTTAATGGAATGGGTTATTTTATTTCAAGGCACTATGATTCAAGTTGTCGTTTAATAGATACCTATTAAAGTTCTTATTATGTTCTTCGTATAAGATCGTTATTTGGCATACGTTGTGTAAATAAAGCTTATTTATTCGAATGGCCTTACGCCACTTTCAAAATCTACCTATTGCAGTAGGATTAAAAGTTTGAATGGTGGCCATTTGACAATAAACGGACCAAAAGCCTGTTAACTATATGAATGATTGATTGTTTCATGGTTTTTGTTTTTCAAATGAACTTAGTATATAATAAAGTTAGCATATTTTAAACAAAATTACAATTTAAGCAACACCTTTTTGTGACAGGTATAGTAAATCAATTTACTAATAACTGACTTACCTACGTCGAAGTCGTCGAAGGGAAACAAACCTTGTTTTCTTGTGGGAGTAGGACATTTTGCCGCGGTAAAGGTAGCCTATGTCACTGTCGGGCCCTCCATACAAAATAAATGTCCATCCAAAAAAAACACATCAATAAAAAAAAAAAACCATAAATAATCCCTTAAATATTTGTTTTATTTTGATTTAATTATTTATTCTTAAAGTGAATATATAACTAAATATTCTGTGAATATTTCAAGCGTCTGTTGCCGTTATCAATATCGAGCAAAAATGAGCAAAAAAATCACGTTTGTTGTATGGGAGCCCCCTTAAATGCTTATTTTATTCTATTTTTTAGTATTTGTTGTTATAGCGGCAACAGAAATACATCATCTGTGAAAATTTCAACTGTCTAACTATCACCGTTCATGAGATACAGCCTGGTGACAGACGGACGGACGGACGGACAGCGGAGCCTCAGTAATAGGGTTCCGTTTTACCCTTTGGGTACGGAACCCTAAAAACAGCAATACGTCGCTCCGTTTTGATTAGAAAAATGGACTAACATTTTTCTAATCAAAACGGAGCGACGCATTGCTGTTTTTTTTTTTTTGGCGAATTCCTAACGAATAAATACATTGTTACATTCATAATGGTACGAACCCCTCTAAAACATTTGGACTTCATGACTATGAATTCTATGATTCTCTACGCTCTATATCTATTCCACAGGAGCCGTGCATTTGCCCGGAATACAAGTGACTCTTTTATCTATGATCTAAACCATCTCTATACAAAAATATGTTTCCGGAATAAAAATCAAATCCGTTCAGTCATTAATACGATAATCGTAGTCGATATCATAATCAAAACAATAAATAATCAAAATACAATGCAAAAGTGGAAGGATGTAGGAGCCGAGGAAGGCCAAGACTTACCTACCATGATCAAATTGAACGTGTTTTATCAGAAGGTGATGTCTAAGAGCAATTAATGTTAAAGAAGCGAGTGAGGTATGTAAGGATCGAGTCACTCGGCTCTCTCTGCCTACCCCGTAAGGGATTTGGCGTGAAGTTATACATAGATAGATAGATATCATAATCCTAAGCAACTTCACATTTCAATTACAATATGCTTCTGTAGACTATATTATAAGACCGAACACCATTTACGAAATGCTAGCAGATAAAAAAAATAAAAAAAGTTAAATAAGAGAGAATTGAATAAGATAAATAAATAAAGACAATAATACAATAATAAGTGCCCACGAGGGCCCAGTGCCAAATAAAAAAAATTTTTTCCTTAATCTGTGACCTTTTCAAAATACGCGACTTTATTAGGTCTGAAAGCGCTATTATTTCCATAACACGCCAACCCCAAACGTTCATTGAATACTCTGACAATTGACCTGACAGTTTTTCTTTTTTCGAAATTTAGTTTCCAACAGGAATTCTACAACTCTTGTGTTTCTGTACGTTTGGGTTTAAACGCGCACCACAGGGATGAGTCTGACAGAAATTCGATGCTACCTTTTTTTTATTGTATTCCCAGCGTGACTTAGGTACCTACTAACCTAAGTTCCATTTGATTCAGTTCTAGTAGGCACCTCGATTTCTACGTGGTGTTGAATCCCATGCCAACTAACGATCACGACGTCCGCTGGAACTAAGTCAGCCCACACCGTGGAGATTCGTAAGTCTAATAAAATTACTCGTACATCTGATGGAAATGAACCAGGTCTTTCTGAAGCACGTGTGATGGTTTATATTTCCGCTGTGTACATTTTGTTTAGCTCCATGGGTTCGTGTTGAAAGCGGATAGACCTTGGCTATCCGCAATTAGATAATTATAAATTCACAGAAACGGCGGTCAAAGAATGCTTACGTCAGGGAAACTCGACCGAAGGCTGTGCCCGCGTGTAGTGCTGTTTTTTAGTTAGTTATTGTACATTAATATTTTTTCATTCGGTTATATTATATTCTTGTTATTAAACAATTATTATTAAAAGGATCGAATTAGAATGAGATGATTACGTTTTTGAAGTGAAAACTTCTTTAGCGGCGTTGTGCATTTTTTGGGATGAGTAAAAAATGTTAAACTCGCGTCAGGACACGTGACCCTGACCGTAAGATTTTGGTGAGAACTTAAGTTCGCTGCAGCGCTAAAACATTAGTTACCTCTAATTAAAACATGAAGCGCTAGATCGTTCATAGGGCATTATTTTCTCGCGACCAAAACGTTATAAGTGCCATGAAATTCTTGGCGCTTACGCGTTAACACTCGTAGCACCCCCGGAGTGCAACCCGTTTTTTTATACCACTACGATGGCAATCAAGCATACGGCCTGCCTAATGGTAAACAGTCACCGTAGCCTATGGACATTTGCAACACCAGGGGTGCACTCATGCGTTGCCGACCTTCTAAAAACATTACATTTAATTCTAATTCAAATCCTTTGTACTAAACTATTTAGTCCTTTCCTCCATTTATTCATACGGACTTGAATAGCTTTAGGCTTGTAAAAAGGGGGTTGAATAAAATTAATTCTGGAAAAACACATCTCAAAAATCGGCCAAGTGCGAGTCGGACTCGCGCACGAAGGGTTCCGTACCATTATCTATAAAACAGCAAAAAAAATCACGTTTGTTGTATGGGAGCCCCCTTAAATATTTATTTTATTCTATTTTTTAGTATTTGTTGTTATAGCGGCAATAGAAATACATCATCTGTAAAAATTTCAACTGTCTAACTATCACGGTTCATGAGATACAGCCTGGTGACAGACGGACGGACGGACGGACGGACGGACAGCGGAGCCTCAGTAATAGGGTTCCGTTTTACCCTTTGGGTACGGAACCCTAAAAAGGGACTACACTACGGACTTTACCAATAAATAACTCGTGTCGATAATTACAAAGTTTAAAAACCATTAAATCAGACTTCAATTAGATCAAACTGAATTCATTGAAGTCGTAACTTCATCAAACTTACGTAGGACTAGTCAAACAACATAAAGCCAGTTGAGTGCGTATCTTTCTACTGAAACTCAAATGATGCAGCCCCGTGACGGACGGACTGACGGTGGAGCCTTATTAATAGGATTTATGAAACCCTAACAACTACCAACTTCTATATGTAACACAAGTTGTTTTTGTTTCAGGTATGATGGTCAACTCCTGGACTCTATGGGTGCCAAACAATGATCGGTAGGTACGTAGCAGTATCCAACCGAATCAATCTCCTATTCTTGGAGAAACCCGCAGCGGCTTCGCGTTGCCTCACAAAGGATATTGTGCCCGGTCATGCTTGACGACATCCCCTTTATCTCCATCTGAAAAACGAGCATGTTTTGTGAAAACAGCATCACACACGAGGCTGGTAGAGCCTCTCTATCGATGAAGACTATTAATGATACCCCTGTGTTGACCATAGACTACTGTAACTGCTTACATGACCAATTGAGCGAGTAATAAGTTGGCAAGGGATTTGGCCGTAAAAACCTACCGCGCAACCTACATCTATATACTAACAAGTAGAAAGGTCCACAATCATATCTCCACTCAATGTAACCGTTAGAAAGTATGTTGTATGCACTTACGCCATTATAAACTGCAATTTCGCGTCCCATTTGCAGTTCAAGTTCACCGTCAACCGCGTACGTCGTCCCTGTTTCATCCGAAGAGTCTCGAAATAAGCCGACTAATTTTGTCCGCGACAGAAATATCACAGAGAAATACTAGGAGTTGTATAAATATCGGGAAACACCTCTGCATGCAAACATTGCCAAAACATTGTAGGCGGTCGATTCACGCGATGTTGCTGATTTCATGGTGAAGTCATCCTTGCAAATAGCCGACGTCACCGCTAAGCAACGTACTAATTACCTCGGAGTCATCTTCACGGGTATTTCCTAGCTAATTACTGAAACAATAATAAAACAACCAAGGAATTCAGTATTCATTTCAGCCTAAATTGCTGCAGCGATCAGTATTTCGCCATTATTTTTAATGAACAGTGCAAATATTGGTAATAACTTAGTCGTACGACAAAACACGTAACGCCATTAGCCATAGACACAATATGGTTACCGTCATTCTAAGAAGTAATTTGTTTTTGGTTTGATGACATAAGCTTGGCTTTTTTTAACTTCATGAATACGTTTGTCACGAGAATTTGTTCGTACTCTTTACCAGTTCACTTTGATGACTATATTATTGCTCCACGGTTTTGTTGTTTGTTTATGAAAGTCTGCATTGTGTTTGTCTGTAAATCATCTATACAGATAAATAAAATTGGAGTGTCTGTTTGTAATATTAAAATAACCCCTTTTATTTAATGCATATGGATGTATACACGTACATATACCAAAATGAATATTTTTACAATTTTTGTCTGTCTGTCTGTTTGCTTGTTCGCCTAATCTCTGAAACGGCTGGACCGATTTTGACGGGACTTTCACTGGCAGATAGCTGATATAATAAGGAGTAACTTAGGCTATTAATATAAATAAATAATAAAAAAAAAATATTCGCGCGGAGGAAGTACATAATACATATCTATTATTATTTAGCTGTTCACTATTTTACTCTGCTTATTAATAAGTTATCGTAAACTCTACGGACTGAACAATGACTTTACTTCATTGGTGAAAGGTTCATAAGGTAAACTCTACCAACTCGCAGGAATGCAACAACCCTTCCAGAAGTTATTATTTGCGTTGCAGGTGCCGTTCGTTCCTCCTTCCTCTGTTGTATCAGATACGTGTGTTTTCATTTGCCGGGGCGCCTTTGCCTCTTAAACTGTTAGTAAATCATTGACATCCCTGTATTGCAAACGATGGATATATGAATGAGCTGCCATGCAATTCTGTAAGAGCAAACGTCCTTACATCCTCGGAAACATCGGCTGTTACAGCCTTGAACACAAAATTGCAATTCTTTGGTGTCGCTTTTCATGGTTGTGTGACACTAGCGCCGCAAGGCTGCGTTTGGAATTCTACAAGGCAAACAGCCTCGCGTACGTTTACAGCCTTATAGAATATCAATAATTTAGCCGTGATCGCAGTAGACAATGTCAAAGCTGTGACATCTGTGATCACAGCGACACACACAGCCATTAGGAGTCGCTTAGAGAATTGCATGGCAGGGATGGACTAGACTAGTGGATAACAAACCTGCCTGTTAACTGACTGATCCTAATTTCGAATCTTAGTGTGGCCAAGTATTTGTAATGAATACTTGCTCGGCGGTGAAGGAAAGCATCGCGAGGAAACCTGCACATTCGAGAAATTATATTTCCAAAAAGTGTGACCTAAGGAAAGGTTTGGTTTTCCTCTGGGTGGTGTAGCTCTGAAAATCAATGTCTTCGCAAAATCCTTAGTCTTAAACAGCGGACCCCGCCAATCCTAATGGATTAATTATAACAGAATCGTGAAATCTTTTAATGTTTATATCTTGTATATTTATCGGTAAATAATGCCTTGTCCATTTGTGGGCGCCAATCCATCGTCCGGAGCTAGTGTCTCGCTCCAGCCTCACAGCCGAGGTTGACGGCGTCAACTCGCTGTGATGAATGAGGCTTATAAACAAAATATATGGAGACACTTGTTGATTTATTTGTACAAGGAAGCCGACACGACGTTTCAGAACTAGTGTGTATACGAAATGCCATGTTATGTTTCACAGTACAACTTGGACAGTAACTAGACACGTGTTAGTATCGAACTAGCTACTCGACCCAGCTTCGCACGGGTGATCCATCCGTTACCAGACTTCACAGGATCACCTGCTGGTCTAACCTGAATATTCACTGAAATTTTTTTTTCACAATTCACAGCCGTTTTTGAGTCCATTGAGGATATACAGACAAACATTCATTTATATATATATATATACCTATAGATGAACGGATCAGATATTCCATAAGATTGACTTATGTATTCCTCGGATAAACGTGTGGGATTACTTCAATACGAGTACATACTGATGGTGTTTGGAGTCGTAGGAATCGGCGGGCGTTCATGAAGCTTATCATCATCATCCCTCGTTCTACGCTTTTACTGTTCACGTGGTCTTCGGCATCCCTTATAGCGAGACCATTGGCACGCATGCCATCCCTCACAACGTCAAGCCAGCCTTCTAGAGCCTTATCCTTCTACCAGTGCCTGGCGGAGGTGACATTTGCTGCTACGTAACTTGCCGGTTTTCGTAAGACGGGGCCGTACCAGCGCGTAGGCGACACTCTCGCAGTTTGTCTCCTACGTCACGGGCATGAAGGCTACCGCAAATGCGGGAGTTCCTCATGCGATCCCTTCGCGTCATTCCGCACATCCAGTGCAGTATATTCATCTCCGTGACGCGCAGCTCCCGCTTGCGTGCAAGAACCTATGAATGTTAAAGAAGTGAGCCAGACATGTATGGACCGCGTCTTGTGGCCTCGGTTCTCTCTGCCTATCCCGCAAGGAATCTGGCAAGATGATAGATGTACATTTTGTTATTCACTAAGATGAAAATTGTATGTCTACCCTCTGATCCATAACAGTAATTGTGACTTCGTTTAATACTGATGGACATTTGAAATAATTCATCATATGGATCACTTCAGATAACATATGTTTGGTGAAAGAGTCTCCCTATCGGCTTGAGAATCAAAGTTACATCATCTGCACGCGGTGTACCCTGCTGAGTTACAGAGGCTCTAGAAAAAGCGAGATAGGGCGCGTCGAAGTAGTCCGCCCGACTGGGAAAGTACTTCTCGTACCTTACAAAAGACCGTGCAACAACTCCATGTAGAGTTCTTGCGTTCCTGCGATTGAGTGAGGTTATCAGTAACCTCTTGAGATGTTGGTACTAGAGGCGGTCGCAACGCATGTGCGATACTCATTTAAAGAAAATAAGACAGTCATGGCGAGTGCCGATAAAAGTGAAAACCAAAAATGCATGCTGACAACCGATACTGGGAACGTGTCGTGTCGTGACGCGAACCCATAAGGTTTCCTCCTAACAAAAATCGCTCATCGCACCTGAAGAAGTTTTCACTTCAAGAATCTGTCACATGTTCACGCCAGATCCCTCGGCGGGTAGCCCTAATGGTTCGCAAGGAGTGCGGTCCTAGAGGGCACCATGGCGCGGTGCTGATCGTTGGCGGTGTCGACCAGCGGTCGATCCAACACTTATTTATAACTTCCGGTACGGAGTACTTCCTTGGTCGCTGTTCGGTGCTCCACAACACTATATGCAGTTTTACATCCAGATTTGATGTCACATTTCAACCATATTCATCGAAGTTACAGACAAGTTAATTGATCGTTTTAGCCAAATTTCGTAGTCATTATTGAAAGTTTGACTATTTCGTCAAACTTTCAATAATGACTATGAACGAAATTTGGCTTCCATTGGAAATTTCCAACTTATTTTCTACTGTTTCCATAAATGAACCTATTTAATAGCTTCTTGAAAATCGGTTCACAAACAGAGGAACGAAAGGTCTTTGCCTATTTATATATTAATATAATTGTTGCATGAAAGTAATGCCAGTGCATCAACGTCTTTTGTCAACGTTGATGGGCTAGCTTCTCAAAGAAAGTGTGTTGTTTTATCAACGTTGTCTCATTATGCACCAATTGGTGCCGATAGTAAAGCCGAGAATTCTCATAACCATTCTATAATTCTTCATTGAAATAGATATTAATTAAATTGCAAGCTATAGCTATATGCAACGGCGTGTCAAGCGTACGCCTGATGTGAAGTGGTCACCGTGGTCGCTCGCACAAAGAAGAATCACCCGTTAATTTCCTTAAAAGTAGTTACTTCGCCAGTTGTGCTGTTCCATATCAAACATCGTTCTTTTGCCAGAGGCTTGTTTGCTTGTTCACTAACGTTTTACAAACAGACGGAATCTCAAACGCAAATCCGTAAACACGTGCAGGCGCACCGTGACAATAACAGGGACACGACAAACACAATCAAAACTGTGTCCAACAATGCTATTCTTGCCGGGTGCGATGTGTTTCCGCCATTTGCCAATGTTTGCGTATTCCGTTCGGTTTGCAATCATCCAGTTTACTAACATCGCTAATCGTTTACGAGCAAGGGTGCGTGCGTCACCGTGCGATGTGATCCTTCACGCTCCAAAACTTCGGCGCTTTGCCAGAAACTAACTCTCAGGAAATGACAATGGATACTACAAATACATTCCGAGGAAGTGATGCGCGTGCATCAGACGGAGACAAAGAGAATACGATGTGTAGATACCTACGGCACTATTTTAATGACGTTTTTCGTCATTTAAATTTAATTAGCGATCATTTGCATGTTTCCGATTGCTTCATTTTCTGCCTTTTCAAAAAAAGTATGATGACACTGTAGCTTGTCGATAAATACTAGAACTAAAACGGTTGATTGTATTTGTTTTTGTTGTATTGTATTTGTTGTTTATAATACAGGAGAGACAGGATAGTAATTGTTTTGTCATCGCCTTTTTATGTATCTGAAACCGGAGAAGACCTGTTTATATTTCACGACTGCTCCAAAGGAGTGTAATGTTTTCAGGTTCATGCGTACATACATGAACCTGAAAACGTTTTGTTTGTGAGTTTTTATTTCACGTTACAAATACAAAACTCTTTATTGCACCAATAAAATATACATACTCTATACTATACACGAATGTAAAATCTTATAAACATATACTAATAAAAGTAGATGGCGCATATTGACACAAAGTGAAAGATCTATACAAGTATTCAAATTACTTTAATAATATAGATACAATACCAACAATGTGCAGTTATGTCCTACCGAAAGAAAGACTTGTACTGAACACCATTGAAGCACATATAAATTAAGAAGATTGACTGAAAGCTAGTGAGTAGCTTTTGACGAGGTGTTTAAAGTTCGATAGTGTTTGAGATTGCCTGATTGCAAGAGGTTTTCACGTTTTAAGTAATTATCCTGTAGCATCAAAAGTGTTTTTTAATTTCTTGATAAACTAACTTGTTATCGTTACAATAAATAGCCTATCGATTACCACTGAATGAACATCTTGACAATAACATTAAATTGAACTCTAAAGAAAGTGTATCTTTGTCACCAAAGTGGTTTATTCTCTCGAACTTTACTGTGATGTGTATGCCAACCTTTTTATTTTCAAAACTGCCTCTACAATTTCATATAAACTTTTCCTTATGATGTTATTCGGTGGAGAATAACATCATAAGGAAACCCCATCCAAGAAATTACATTTCGAAAGACGTGTGACCTTGCCTAAGAGAGACTTGGTTTTCTTTCTGGGTTGTGGAGGTCTGGTCGGAGGCCAAATCCTCCTCGCTTGCTCCTTCACGAGAGAGTTGCCGCCGCGACGTCACTAGAGAAGACCGCAGCGCCGCGGCCGCCCGTCCGTCTGCAGTGCACATCCGCCGGCCGCCTGGCCCCGCCGCGACCTTGCGCTGCTTGCCAGCCAGCTTTGATCTGGTCACACCGCTAACGACTATTCAACAAGCTCGTTAACATTTTTAGTTTTTCACACATTTCATTAAGCAGCAAATATTTATTTGTGTTTCTTTATACAATGCCGGGAGCCATACAAACATACGGCTCACCTGATGCGATGCGCGATGCCACCGCTACTACTAACACAGCAACTGCTCAGGAGCCTACTGTTGACCTCACTCACACGCAGGAACACAACAATCCTCTAGAAAACTCACGGTTGTTTACACGATTAATGCAGGTACGGAACTTATGTCGATTAGTATTTATATTTCCTCGATATTTGGGGATGACGTCAACCCGCGAGCACGGCGTCTGCGACGTCGCCAAATATCGGGGAGATATAAAAACAAATCGTGGTTAAGTCCCGTACCTGCATTAACAAAACTCTAGGGAGTTGTCATTTGGCTGCTGTTTCCTGTGAGGTGGAGGCACTTCTCCAGACGGGCTGCTTTGATGCGCCTAGAGGCAGGCCTCTCTTAAAATAAGTTTTTCACAGATTTCATTAAGCAGCAGATCCTCAATTGAGAATTTTCTCAAGTGACCCAAATATGTATTTTTGTGTTTGACCATTTATCAGCTGTGAACTTATATTCTTATATTTATTTTATATTATTTGAGAGCTCGATGTTGTCGTTGCGCGTGTCGTTCTAACCGAACACGCAGGTTAAGCAACGTCGACCGCAGCCTGCGTATCGATGGGTTTATCTATCTCGAATTTCTACGTGCTTCGGAGGGCACGTTAAGAGGGGCATAAAGCTAAGTGGCGCCCTCATTTTGTTTTTATTAATAACGCTGTATTTAAGACCGATTCCAAAAAACGCCCAATACTGGCACCGGAGAACCATATTTATGTTTTTTGAGACATATTCTGTATTCATTATTAATGTACAGTTAGTCATAATTTTGATTATTGCTACAAGTGGCGACAATAAGCAATAATAAAATAATAACCGTAGTATAAAAAAAAAATATAACCGGGCGAGATAGACCCGGCCAAAGGTCGGCGGACAGCCAGGGCCTACTTTTCAGAACGAATTCATACATTTACGTAATTTTAATGTTTATTCATTGGCCTCGCTCTAGAGAGGTCACGCTCCATGCACATTGAAGCGATGGTGTTTCCTCTTTCGCCACAAGACTATTGTAATGAGATTATATAAGTACATCAATAAAGTTATGTTAGGCCGAGACTGACCTATAGTGACCAATTATTGTTTCTTACAAATCACACGCCGCCATCTTGCCCCAAAGTGAGCGAAGCTTGTGTTATGGGTGGACAACTGATAAACATACGTAAATACATTTCTTTTTGTTTTGTAAAAACATATTTATGTTACAAACTTATGAAAAGAGCTATGATTTACCCTCCCAGAAGAAGTTATCACTTCAAAAAAAACACAATAACATAAAATAAACCTATAAGTTATAGGGTTAGCTGCTGCGCGGGGCAGCCAGGGCAGTAGGTCGATTCTACTAAAAACTTCAACTGCACTGCAGCGCGGCGTGTGTCAAAGTGACATTTCATTTTGACGTTTCGTTAAGCGATCTGACAGCAGCGACGTTTAACGAAACGTCAAAATGTACGCATTTTGACACACGCCGCGCTGCAGTGCAGTTGCAGTTTTTTTAGTAGAATCGGCCTACAGCAACGGTGGCGGGTGCATGTGGTTCATGTTCAGTTGACGACCGAAACTGGCCTGTTCGCTCGTTCAAAAAATGTCCGGTTTTTTTTACGATACGCTCGTAGTCCCAGGTCTTCATTTAACACTATTTTAACAGTGGTTATGCTTAATCCCATCTGAAGATTTTTTGTTAAAGTACGGGATTTCTTTGGATTCACGCCTTCACTGCTTTGATGACCGCCGGTGTCCTAACTGTGCGAGGTCGGCCGCTCCTCTTACGATCTTCGAAACTTGAATCTTTGGTATATCGTTTGATAGTGCTATAAATAAACCGTAGTGTAATTTTCAATTTTTGTAGAATGTTGAAAATCTCTTTTGGCGTGTAACCACAGCGGTGCAACGCGATAACCGCGACTCTATCTTCCTTCTTCGACCACTACATATTTGAAAATGAATTTATTTTTTTATTTTCGGCAAGCGGGAACGTTCTGTTTTTAAAATTAGTCAAAGTATTTCTGGCCAGTATTCCAAAATTAAAATAATGAGATTGTGACAGAATTTATGACCCGACTAGGTATAAGGAATCAATAACTTATTTTACTTACTTTATTTTTCAAGTTCGTTTTGCACAAGGTCAATAGGCATATTCTGGATATTAAGTAGTTCAAATGTTGACCTCATATAAAGCAACACATTAAGTATCACTCGCGCGATGCCACCTCTGCTGCTAACACAGCAACTCCTTAGGAGCTTACTGGTGACCTCACTCACATGCAGGAACAGGCGCACTCCGATTCTCTAGGCCCTAGACGGGGGAGACAGTAGATTTTGGCTGCGGTTTTCTGGTTGGCAGAGGTTCTTCCCCATTCAGGTTGCATTGATATACTCTATTTTACTTAAAAATTGCCAGATCAAGACATGTTCACGCAAATGTTTGTCCTGTTTGGGAATCGAACCTACGAGTCTTGATGTTAAATGGCATCACTAACCATTCAGCCAGCGAGCTAGATATCTTCAGAGAGGTGAGACGGGAGTCAGCGAGGACGGATAAGACCTAGACAGACCACTCCGTTGTAATGTGAGTGTAATAGTGTGTTCGCCATTGAGTTATTATTATGTACTAGAGGAGCTATCCTAAGTAAAAGTCTTGCTCCATTTTGGTAATAATTAAAACTAATGTCCGCTGCAGCGCTGAAATAACTTATATGTCCATCTCAAAGATTCAAAGATGCAGCACTAAATCGATTCTAAGGGGTATTTTTCTCGCGACCAAAAGGCCAAAAGCGCCGTGATTTTCATGGCGCTTACGCGTTTCGTTCAACGTAGCACAGCAATGAGTTGTTGCCGATCGGCAACAAAGCATGGCGCAAACATTTGGTTCGCGGTGTCGGTTCTAGTACACTAGTAGGTACATAATAATTCAATGATGTTCACATATATTCATTAAAATTGTATTCACGTTAATTGTTTTATATAGTGTTTTCGACGACGAGCAGTGTTGCACCACGGACCGGGCGGCGGCGGCGCTGGGATTGTGCGCCTTAACTCCATGTCATAAGAGCTGTAGTGATTTGGAGGAGCGCGGCCCAGTTCCGACCACTGTGGGCCAACACACTCGTAAATCATCCAGTTTGTTGTAAACACTACTTTGCAATACTTTGTAACGGGAGTACAGCGACCTGTTGGTAATTTGTATGACATTATTTATTTAGTTATCTATTAGGTTTTTTTCGGATGACAATCTAGTAGGGGACGTCAATGTATGACCAGTATGATTTTATTAGAGAAATACGTTGTTGTAATGTTTTCATCTCGGTTTCTTTCCACGAGTATACATCTAATGTCGTCTCCAAAGTTGGAAGTCTCTATGAGTTGTCTATCAGTGTTGGATTTGTTTGCAAAGTGGACGGATGTAGGAACCGAGCAAGGTCAAGACCTACCATGACCAAATTGGTCGTGTTCTATCAGAAGGTGACGCCAGGAGCCTTAGAACCCGACGAGCGTGCACGAGAAGAGCAATGAATGTAGAAGAAGCGAGTGAAGTGTGTAAGGACCGCGTCTTATGGCGATCGGTTCTCTCTGCCTTCTTAGGATTGGTTTTTCGAAATATATTTTTAGCGGTCTCTAGTTTTAATCCTGGTGTGGGCATGACACCAGGGCCTCCTGGAACCGTTTGGTTAATAGACTATCACTTCATGTTACTGGAATACAGAGAAGTCTGCGCAGGTTATTTGTAAACAAGCGTCATGTGGTCGCGAGAGCGCGTTGCCAGGCCGGGGGGCGTGCCGAGATGGCCGGTGGCCAGTCGAGACCGTCACGGCCCGCCGCGCTCGCTGACTAACACCAACAAAAACGACGCGCTGACCTCATGATTCAGGGCTTAAAGGTGACTGAGCGTTGAGAAACAACCTATGACGGCATAGGAGAGTCGTTGTGTTCATTGTTTGTTATGTTATGATGAACAGCCGCGGTGTCACCTTCATCATCTCTCGGGGAGATCGAGCACAGGCGATGCTCTGCACCAACGTTACGTACGTATTATTTGGCAACTGTGAGTTATATTCGGGCGCTGTCAACATGCCAATGTACGACTGTAGAAGATATTTTGACATAATGTTCAAAATAACAATATATACTATCTGTGATTGCAAACTGGATCGGGGTGGAATCCTGGTGACCGGAGATACGGGCTTCTGCCTAGTTTACTATAGTCAGCAGTCCGCCACAATGATCTGGTACTATATATTGATTTATACATGTGTTTGTTATGTAAATTGTGGAAGAAATAAGTAAATTTATTTATATTATTATTATATTATTATATAAACTACAGAAAGTAATTAGTAGACTCGGGCGTTATAAAACACGACCAATTTGTACATGGCAAGTGAGTCTTTGTCTTCATCGGCTCCCACATCCTTCTGCTTTCGCGTGGTATATTATATCTGTCTCGTCACTCTTTCATCCTACATTCTTACTACATGCCCTCTCTGCGTACCCCGCAAGGGACCTGGCGTGAAGAAACACGTACCTAGCCCGAGAAAGGTTTGGTTTTTCTCGCAAAATCAGTATGTTCGCCTAATTCTTAGGCATGTGTAGCGGACCCCGCGAATCCTAATGGTTAAGGAAATGTAATCCCATTATTCCATCCCCCCTAGGAAGAACAAGAAGTGTTCTCTGTATCCAGTTATAACAGAAGGAGTTGCCTGTCTCGCATACCAACGACAAAACCTGATAAAAGTAGAGGCCTGTTTGTTTGACACAAACAAATGGGTTATTTTCGTTAAATGGCACAGCAAAGTTTCTTACGAAGCTAACGAGCGTGCATCAATAAAACAAACCCTATCCTAAAACTGGGCGATGTACTCGTGGAAATTAGAAACTTGATGGGATAGAAAGTGGTAATATTTTATACATCTTTACTAATATAAAATAGCAAAAGAGTTTGTTTGTTTGAACGCGCTTATATATGGAACAATCTGTCATATTTGGACAAAATTTTTGCATTTGATAGCTCAATTCTTAACGAAGGTTATATAGGCTATTAAACATCACGATACGACCCTTAGAAGTCGTGGAAAAAGAAAGTAGAAAACGATTCCACGGGATATAGGGATACGCGGGAGTGAAATCGCGGGGTGCAGCCGGCACTTTGTATAAGTACTAACTGTACCCCCCGACTTCTCCCGTATACTACTGTATATATTACTAACTGTATCCCGATATCCCGTGGGTATTGCTTTTTATTACTTTCTTTCTTTTTACGGTTTCTAAGGGTCGTATCGTGATGTTTAATAGCCAATAGCCTTCCTCAAGAATTGACCTATCAAATGCTAAAATAATTATTCAAATCCGACTGGTAGTTTCTGAGATCTGCCCGTACAAACAAACAAACTGTTCCGCTTTATGTATTAGTATAGCTACACATTTCTAAATGCTATCATTTGCTAATCTCGGAAGAGAGATCGTAATAAATACAGGTCATACATTCGCATATAAAATCTTAGTCATAGCCTCGTTTTTGTGATTGGTGTTAGAATAATACACAACAGAATTCCATCCAGAAACATGTCCCCAACAACTGTACTGCGATCACAGTTCCGTGTAACCTCCACAACGGGAGTTTGGTAACGTATCGTAATGGTACAGTAACCGAGTAAAGCAACAGCAGTATTCGTCCGGTATCCTGGACATCAGTTATCGACCAAGTGTTACAGAACACCCCACAGGACACATTGTCCGTACATACCGTAGCCTATTAACGCTTGCGATATATTAAGAATCACTCGCGCGATGCCTCCTCTGCTGCTTACACAGCAACTCCTCGGGAGCTTAGATGACCTCACTCACACGCAGGAACGCACAACCCTCTAGGGAGTTGTTATTTGGCTGCGGTTTTCTCGGAGGTTGAGGTACTTCCCCAGACGGGCTGATTTGATGCGCCCTACCTGTAAGACAAACGAACATGTTCGTGCACACAAATGTTTGCCTTGTGTGGGAATCGAATCTACGAGCGTTGGTGTCAAAGTCGCGTCATTCACGACTGAGCCACCGAGCTCGTCAATTTTTTGATTGTTTCATGTCGCACCGATGCCGGCGTGCGTTCTTCGCTATAGAATTGCCAAAACATACAATCTCAATTTGAACTCAATAGATGTCGCATCAGGTGATTGAAACTTGTAAAAAGTAAAAAGAAATACCATTGTTAATGCACCATACCACGTCAACTCTTACTCATCCCACTGCAGGGATACGGGTCTCCCTTCGACCGAACGAGTTTAGAGAATACTCCACCACGCTGCTCAAATACGGATTGGCGGAGGCCAGTGTTTTCACGCCGCCCGAGGTCTATTGACTTAGCTTAACGAATATCATCTATCGACAACAGCTGGTACCGACCGCTTCTCGAGCCCTACGAAACCGGAGAAACTCGAGATAGATAAATTCATCCATAGGCAGGCTGCGGTCGACGTTGCTTAACCTGCGTGTTCGGTTAGAATGAGACGACATCGAGTTCTCTTTAGTAGTACACTGTGTTATTTTTGTTTAACACAATAAATGATAAAAAATAAGATAAAAAACATTTATTTGCCATTAGACCCTTACGGGCACTTAGATACGTCTTATATTCTTTAAATTAAATCATATTGTATCTTAATAATTTTCCAGTATTTTTTTTTTACTTTTAATCTCTTTTTTTTAATCTACCATTTTTAATCATAATTATTCTTAATATAACTAACCCAAAAGATACAATATCTCAAGAATATATATAACTTAAATTACAAAACTGTTCTACCAAAATGGTAACATTTATATATAATGGAAAAAGTAATCGAGCGCAGCCCTAATTTTGTTACTAAAATGTAATATGGCCGCGGGCTGTTTGTAACGAAGCGGAGCCGGCTTTACAACGCACTGAACTTGCGTACACGAAGTGGCCGTTTACTTTGACCAACTATAAACGTTCCCTTTGTTAATTATCTCCAACCGCGCGTCTGTGACCAATGTTAACAAATGTGAAAATTATAATGTGTATCATACACAAGTGGAAACATTAATGAACGTACGGGCGATTAGATCTAAACTACTTTGTGCGCTTCCGCTACCGATTAGTTCGTGCGAACTACTGCCGGCCGGCGCCCACCCGCTACCGTTAGTATACCTCTGTCTCGACTGTTTTTTTGTAATTTGTCGGCCATTTTGACCATGTTCCTTAAGAGATAGGAGGTTGGTTTTTCAGACATTCCTATTCTACTTTTTTATGCTGAATCCGAATCTGAAGTCAAAATTCGAATATTCGAAAAAAGCGACAGAGACACACACACAGACAAACATACAGATTTAATATAGGAACAGTGTTCCTGAAGAGGAACCCGGAAATCACTCGAGTCTGTCTGCCCGTCTGTCACACACAATTCGCTCTAGTTACTCGGCTGATCAATTTGAAATTCGATGCGTATTTGAGCTTTATGGCCCAAATACGGTGCAAAGTGAATCATGAATTTTGTATATTTTGCTTTGTTTCTAAAAATCCTCGACTTATCCACTTATGATGTCGATCTCGGGATGTACCGTTTGTATCGATGACCTGATTACCGTTCCCGCCTGCCGCGGCCGGCGACACTTTATATGTGTCGTCGCGGGCGCCATTACCAGACGGAAGTGCGTGCCGCCCGATGTCCACTTCCGGCACGCGAGCGCACCGCGTTTGACCAGGGACCACTGGGGACGTGGCTTTACCAAATATAGGTCAATGGACACTTTAACTTATTGATAATTTAATGGAAATTGTCACTACATACATTTACAATTAAGTATATTACTTGTATGAACATATACACTTGGACAGGTGTATGGTAGGCTGTCCATGGTGACACGCCGACAGAACAGTGTGCAAGAACTAATTTGTAAGTGTATGACGTCCTGTTGTGAAGCCGAGCCTGTGCACGTTTGCAATACAAGAAGTGTCGCTAAGACGTTCCTACCCCGTTTTTTAAGAGAGGTAGGGCGCATCAAAGCAGCCCGTCTGGTGAAGTACCTCCACCTCACAGGAAACCGCAGCCAACTAAAAACTCCGTAGAGGGTTGTTGTGTTCCTCCGTGTGAGTGAGGTCACCAGTAAGCTCCCAAGAGTTTGCTGTGTAAGCAGCATAGGAGGCATCGCGCGAGTGATACTTAATATATCGCAAGCGTTAATAGGCTACGGTAACCGCTTTACATCAGGTGGGCCGTATGCCTCCCGACGTAGTATAAAAAAACAACCCCCAGTAGTAGTTCAGTACATCTTTTGGAACTTACTGGCGGTATCACTCACTCGCAGCAAAAAATCACCATAAAAATATTTTTTTATTTGGCTAGTCTTATTTCTGTAACTTGGTAGAGCGGTGACAGCCCAGTGGATAAGGAACCCTTCTGGTTTTCAAGTCTTCCATCAAACGTAACAGTAGACTAAAGTTCACAAAACCGAAGGTGAGCCGATAAACCTCATTGTGCACGGTGGTCACTAAAATTATGATTTTTTATTTAATCCGTGAACATTTGTAGAGATTTTACAAAGTGAATAACAGCACGACAGGAGACTGTTTAAAAAAAAAGCGCGCAGAAGTTTTTACAGTCATAATAAGCCGTATTGCTTCTTGACCAGTAGAAAAGCATAAGTTTTAATTACTTTTTGAAATGGTAAACATCACATCGACAAATTTACAAAGTATGTCGCGAAGCCGACCCAATTCGGGTACAGTTAAGAGACAATAAAAAAAATAAACTAAATAAATATTGTATTTGCATAGGTTTACATGGTATTATATAATAATATTATAGATACTCTATTCATATCACCGTGAAAAATATGTTTTTAAAAATTCCTGCGCGCTGTAGAATCTGCGAGTGAGCAGCCAGTCCCACAATTTCCTCGTCTTCAACAATACAGGGCCCACTTTAAATCTATCAGGGATTACACATTCTAACGAACATGCGGCAACAGCGTTATCTTACGATATATTATAGTTTCGTCTGTGACGAGCTGTGTAATGTCTGTCCCCTGAGTTTTATCCCTAAAAATACTGCTCTAAACATGGAACGACGGCCGTCACACCTCTACGATCCGAAAGAAGGAACCAGACCTTTATTAGATAATTTCTTGGATGCGCGGCTTTCCACAAACGACGTATTTCTTCACCGCGGAACAAGTGATAATTACAAATATCTACTGCATAAATTCGAATTTCGAATCTACCAGCATTCGAAACGGGGATCATTCCGTCACTAGGCCAGTTGTCTTCTGCGCTCTCACTACTCAGAAAAATGTTTAAGTACCATTATTATCAGTAATGCTCCGGTTAAATACATTTAGTAGCAAGCAATAACCACACGTTCACTACAAAAACTAGCTGGTTGTACATAACGGCTCGGCTCGGGTTTGAAAAATTGAATCATTGTCCTATCTATACCGTATGGGGAGTCGCCGTGTGTCTCGTACAGCGGCCGCGGCGCCGGCGGTCGCGACACACGTGGCGAATACCCAAACATGTTTGTAAGTGGAGTGGCGCGAAGGTCGCTAACGGTCGGCGCCGGCGCGGATGCTTGTACTTCTATCTTGTAAATGTGAGTCCCTTGACTGCGTGTTTGTTACCTTCTTTGAGTAAACTGAGCTGATAGTAATGAGATTCAGTAAAGATGTGGACTGTAAAACAATACAAGGTACTCTTTGGATGTCTGGCTCGTAAACAAATTGTGAAGGGATGTAGGGCGCATCGAAGTAACCCAACTGGGGCAGTACCTCCATCTCACAGTAATAAAGTGACTACAAACTTGTAGAGTCGTTGTGTTCCTTACCGTGAATGACATTACCAGTAAAACTCCTGTGGAGTTGCTCTGTTATCAGCTGGAGTTGCAACGCGTGAATGATACTTCCTGCATCGTAAACCGTCCGTAAGCTCCGGTGCTTGTATGCCTCCCGACCTTATGTGAAATAATAGTACTGAACTGAGTTACAATTTGGATAATTTTGATATGAACTGAAAATTTTAATTACAAATTATTTCATGTAAAAGTTAGGAAGCTTGCGTCGTTTTCATTATTTTGAAATCGGTGAAGATGTCCCTTTTAGATCTTTTTCATAATAGTATGATTCTATGTATGATATCACCATAAAACTAGTATTTTACCATTCAGCCTGCTACGACTATAAACTGTTGTGTCCTCATGTAGACTATGAACGCACGAAGTTACCATAAATTAACGACTTGAACAACAAATACTCAGGTGGGTGACTTATAATTTCATAAGCTGTGATCAGTGACGTAACGCTGATGATATTAAACTATATAGATTCACCCAGGCCGACTGTTTAAGTACTTTCAATTAGACAAGTGGCCGCGAACGTGCGACATTTAATGTAGCAGAATAGTCCCGCGCGGTCGCCGGCCGTCGCGCGCTCGCCGCCCGCCTTAATTATCTACCAAATTGCATTAACTGTGACCTATATCGAGAGACATTCTAACTCCAGCGAGCACTTCGTTAATTAACGCGTCTGCACGTACATGACGGAGTCGCAGAGCTCACTCCGTCTGAGAACAATAACAACGAACATGAACAATTTTGTGTCTGCACTGTCACTCAAATTGGGCAGACGAATAGCGCTCACTTAAGTCTTCCACGTACAGAGTAATGGCGACTGCAAATTACAAATTATTGACCAGTGAGTGGAGTCATTAATTTATAAGTTGCAAAAGTGACTTGATAAAACTACAGCATCCAGTGAGAATGCACGCGGCAGGCAACGTGACCTATGTAAAAATATACGCTTTCCACCGTGTATGGGACAGGCCCACCACTCATTCCCACCACTGTGTCTCCTGTGTAGCCAGAACTTAACAGCGGCGACCACCAAAAAGGCAATGAACAGTGAAGTTCATTGCCGTCCCGGGGGTTAAACTACAGCTGCCTTGGAACTCACAACGAATTTAATCAGAAGAAATTTGTAAGAGTAAGAAGTTTTCGAATTGACTTTCCACCGTGTGTAGAAATATCGACAGAAGTTTCTTGAACGGGGTGAAGAATACCATGACTTTATACTCTGTGAATATTTCAAGTGACAGACAGCGAAACCTCAGTGATAAGGTTTCGCCGGTACCCTTTGTACTGATCTCTAAGAGACCGCGCCGCGCTGGCTGGCTGGCTGGCTGGCTGGCTGGTGCGCCGCCGCCCACGTCGCGCTAGCCAGCTAATCATTATCAAAACATCAACATTTACACAACGCATTAGCGAGAGCGCCGTCTGGACACTGTCTAATATCTTCCATAATAGTTAATACATTCAGGCGTTACTTTGCGAAAGTCTAATTTACAGGCAATATGTTCTAAACTACTTTGTGTGCTTCCGTATTCGTAGCATGTTATTGTAACGACTAACATGTACAGCACCTGAGGATGACTCGTGGAGAAGCCAAACACGTGTCGCAGAGAAGACCGGAGCACCCTGGGCAGCAACGGTGCATGCGCACCCGCTCGCCGGTATTTAGGTTTCCCTCCATCTCCTTCTGATAAAACATAACCCATATGTATGGTCACGATAGGCCAGTATCGGCTTTCTTCGGCTCCTACAACCTTCCACCTTCTCGATATCTCCCTAGTTATACCTTACCATCACATACGTTCTACACGTCTGATCCAATGGAGCATGCCTGTTCGTTCTTTATCATAACTGCGATCGCGACCTGCGAGTATTACGCAACGCTCGCGTTTCGACCGCGTTAACTCTACTTTCATGTTATCTCTGCCATTCCTTACGAGGTGTTGTGTATGTGTCTGCCGATTGACTCCTGGCAACAACTGGAGAGCAATGAGTGTGCATTATTCTCTGTTGCAATATTGTTTATAGATTTATGACGGTACCAGGTTCAAATCATTCGGGACCTACTGTTATTAGTCACCGGAGTAAAGTTATCCATCATATACATTCCAATGTCATGTAAGTTATATTTTATTATGTGATAAGATAACATATTTGATAACACAATACTTACAATCGTGCTAACAATAAAGGCACACGTATGCAGCGTTTCCACCTGTCGCTACTATGTATGTACATGAGGAATGTTTACAATGGTGAATTGTGACACAGTGTCATGGATACGGAATGATGAGTAAGGCTTGGCGTGGCGGTCGTCGATACGACAGGCGGCGGTAGCACGGCACGGCACCAATGGTTGGCAGATTACTTTCATGGCACTAAGATTTTTAAGCTATGTTTTTTTTAATTTTATTTTTACTACTACGGATAGCAAAACAACCGTGCGGTCCGTCTGATGTAAAGCCGTTACCGTAGCATATGAACGCTAGGAATAAAAAGAATGTCGCTAGCGCGTTGTCAACACGGCGACTCCTCGTCTTCTGGTGACCTCACTCTCTCGCAGGAACTCAACAACCGTCCAGGGAATTGCTATTTGGCTGTCATCTTATTTGACGACGATTTTTTTGTTAAATGGAGGCACTTGCCCAATACATCCGCTTTAATGTCCCCTACATTAAAACAGATAAAGTATAGGGGAAGAATCTCCTCCACCTCACAGAAAGTCATCATCAAATAAATTTTGGAGCGTGGAGAGAGTGGAGTTGTCTAGTTGATAGCGGGGGTAGCAACGCGCGTGTCATATTCCTTGTAGGGGAAGCGTTCATAGATTCTAGGATAAGCACGAACTTGCAAGAAATTCTTATCGTTTTCGTAGTCAGGCCTGCCGTGTTTTTTGAATTTATCCCATTCATTTTTAACTTTAATCATTTGATTTGTTTAATATTATTTGTTGAAGAAAGTAGGTACCTAAAAATATACGTAAAATATACCAAGCTTCGTAATACGCAGGCGTGCACACACACACGTACTAACTCACGAACAACGCTCGGACCCTGTAATGAACACTGTATGATGCCTTCTCATTTTCTCGCACGTTAAATCCTACAGATGTACGTTTGTCTCTTTCTAGCGGACGAGCGTAACGCCATCACTTTTAGTTATCACTTGATTTTACTCCTCATAAAATTGGCGTACCGGGCCTTATAACTTAAAATCGTTTCTTAAGGAGTAAATTCCAAAAAAATATTTGTAAGAGGCCAGAGATCAGAGTCCTGGGCGATGTGATCTGGTCCGTTTGCGCACTGCGGGCGGTCGTTCAGGAGTCGTGTCGCCAAGAGACATCTCAACTGGGCCACGCAGCGTCTGCGGCGAACAATAATGCCATTGTAGACAGACATTACCCTGTTCGAGACGTTTCCCCAGTTCAGTCACTTGTCCAAGTTTGGAGTTCTGCACCCGAATATCCAGACTATTAATATGTCACTCGAGTGTCTGTCCGTACCTCGTGAGGTTTTGTAATTACATGTATATGTGCCAGGTCTCTTGTCAGAGAGACCTGAGGATCCTACGTAGTCTTTACATACCTCGCTCGCTTCTTTAACATTGTAGCACTTCTGCTATGAATGATTATACTTATTTATTATATTTTTGTTACATTTTATTCGATGTTCCAGTTTCATGGGTCCTTACGCACGTGTGTTACCAATTGTATGGTATGTAGGACACGCGAGACGCACACTGTTTACTGCTGCTGCGACCTCTTTAAGTGATCTACTCGGAGACGACTCATCACAAATATGTATCAAAACAGATAACATAGAAATAATGACAAATATTTGTGTGTTCACTAAGATTTCTTCGTGTATACCTTCTACAATTGAAAAAGACGATAATTAAATCATGTTTTTTATCAAGAAATAACCATCCGAAACAGTTGAAGAACCCGCCATTTGCAAATGTTTTAATTGCAGACTACTACCTGACGCCATGTACGTCATTGCTTATGAGAGAGTTTACTATTCGTAGGTTCTATACATTTTCAGTTCGTTTTCTTCGATACAACTTGAGCATTCGCCGGGCTACGTGCATAATGCGTAAATTGGTCGCCAGCACGCCAGCCCGGACCTAGTGGTCATTCCCACGAGCCAGCCACCGACGGCGACGTAACCTGCTGGTACACTCACTGCGTTCACGACTCCACGTGTACTCGCATCTTGTCGCAAACCACTCGACTGCTCATGGAGGCACCCAGCGCTCACAAAGGCGTTGTGTTTTAGCGCCTAAATATCTCAGCGAATGATAATATTTTAATCAATGAGTCGATAAGTGCCGATATTGGTCCGCAAACTAGCCAATAAGAGCTGCGCTTTATACTTCACCACCCGACCCGCAGCGGCGGATTGAATTACTACATAATGTCGTTCTCATTGGTAATCCATAGGTTATTTCCTTAATGTGTTGTCGACGACGTGACGGTTACAATAAGAGGGTTGTCGTCTGTTGCAGGGAGGAGGTGCGGAACCACGCGGTGCGGTGGAACGCTCAGTTCTCGTTCGTGTGCAAGATGTGCGCCAACGCGAACACCGGCGTCCTCGAGCCGGCCCTCATGAGGGTCTCCGTGCGCAAGGAGTGCAAGGGTGAGAGGCACACACACACACACTACTGCACGCGTGGACAGACCATACGGGCGTTACGCAGGCTATGACCAGCTGGGCTGTAGTAGCGTATTTCAGCTGCCAACGATATAGGATGCACCAAGGGACTGTTGTGGCAAGTGGCCGTCAAGTGCGAGTCCGACTCGCGCTCCGAGGGTTCCGTAAAAAATATTTTCGCAAATTATTGTCGCAAAAAAAGTATATATAAAGCATATTTTGACACTCGCGAGGGAGTCAAACCTATAGGGTACTTCCCGATGACCTAGAATCATGAAATTTGCCAAGAAGCAATGTCATGTAGCACTAGTAAAGGAAAAAATCCGAAAACCGTAAATTTGTAGTTACATCACAAAATATATATATTTTTATTTGCGAAAATATTTTTTTGGTATAATACATCGGGAGGCATACAAGCATACGGTCCATCTGATGAAAAGTGGGCACTCTAGCCTATAAGCGCTGGTAATACATTAAATATCACTAGCGCGATACCACCTCTGCACAGCAACTCTTTAGGAGCTCATTGGTGACCTCATTCACACGCAGGAACGCAACAACCCAGCAGGGGGTTTGTTATATTTGGCTGCAGTTTTCTGTGAGGTGGAGGTACTTCCCCAGATGAGCCGCTTTGATGCGCTACTTCTCTTAAAAACACCCAGACGAACAGACATGTCCGTGCACACAAATGATTGTCCTGTGTGGGAGTCGAACCTACGAGCGTTGATGTCAAAGTCGCATTATTAACCACGGCGCAAGCGACCTCATCAAAACCTAACTCAAAATTAAAACCGCCCTTAAAAAACGTGAAACGTGCGTTCTACGCCTCTTTGATGAGAAAGACATGTTATATAAATTAAAAAGGGACCCCCTGTGCTTCGCTCATTCACATTGAGGTAGGGCACATCAAAACAGCCCATCTGGGGGAGTACCTCCACTCTCACAGAAAACCGCAGCCAAACAACACCCTGGAGGGATGTTGTGTTCCTTGGAGTGAGTGAGGTCACCAGTAAAGCTCCTAAGGAGTAGCTGTGTTAGCGGAAAAGGTAGCGCCATTGATACTTGATGTGTTGAAAACGTTCATAGGTACGGTAACCACGTAACATCGCGTGGGCCGTAAGCTTGTGTTCCTCTAGACGTAATATATAAAAAATTGTCATTGGGTCAATCATAATAACGTCAACATTCTGGATTAATTATCAAAAATAATTTTAATTGAATTAAAATTTAATATGGATCTAATGTGTAGACAAAAGGCCAATCTACAAATCCACTAGATGTCAATTAATTCTAATGAGGGACTAGAAAGATATATTATTTAATTTGACGAGCTCGGTGGCGCAGTGGTGAAACGCGTTGTTACGCTACTTTGACACCAACGCTCGTGGGTTCGATTCCCACACAGTACAAACATTTGTGTGCATGAACATGTCTGTTTGTCTTGGTCTGGGTATTTTCTATGTATAATAAGTATGTATTTACAAAAAAAAAATTTAGTTACGTATGTTTATCAGTTGTCTAGTACCCATAACACAAGCTTCGCTTACTTTGGGGCTAGATGGCGCTGTGTATTTTGTCCGACAATATTTATTTATTTATTAATTTGCATGATATATTCGCAAATTTGACGAGTTCGGTGGCGCAGTTGTGAGTGACGCGACTTTCACACCAACGCTCGTGGGTTCGATTCCCACATAAGACAAACATTTGTGTGGATGAACATGACTGTTTGTCTTGGTCTGAATGTTTTAGGAGAGGTAGGGCGTATCAAAGCACCCCGCCTGGGGAAGTACCTCCACCTCACAGAAAACCGCGGCCCAATAACAACTCCATATAGGATTGTTGTGTTCCTGCGTGTGAGTCAGGTTACCAGTAAGCTCCTAAGGAGTGGCTGTGTTAGCAGCAGAGGAGGTATCGCGCGAGTGACAGCTTTACATCAGGTGGGACCTATGCTCGTGTGTCTCCCGACGCTGTATAAAAGAAATAATAATTAATATATGCTCCGAGAATGCAAGCGCTTTATCAGTATATCGAACCAATAACCATTGATTCCACCGACTTGGCAGTCATTTGAGCCTAAATGTGGGAAATTCAATAGTGGAATCGTTGTTCGGCGCCGCGGCCATTTTCAGGCTCCCTACAAATTACTTAGTACGTATATCGAAGTCAACAGTGTCGAAAGCATTATTGAAATCAAAACCGACGAAATTTTTATTCAAGTATAGAGGTGTACTGATCCCTTCGGGTTGCAGACTCGAGGGATTAACGTTATATTGTTTGTATTTAACGGACGTAAACTAAATAGTCGTCGTCGATATGATGCAATATTTTGTAAATTGCATCATCATTGACTCACACCGTGTACATTTTGTTATCTGTATAAGAGAAACAGACATCCAGATATCAGATTCTACCGACTATTAAAATGTAAGCCTTTTAACCGATAAAAATACACTAACTCACACGCAGAAACACAACAACCCTCTAGGGAGTTATTATTTGGCTGCGTTTTTCTGTGAGAAGGAGATACTTTCCCAGACGGGGTGCTTTGACGCGCCCTACCTCTTTTAAAACATCCAGACCAAGACAAACAGCTGCTTTGACGCGCCCTACCTCTTTTAAAACATCCAGACCAAGACAAACAGCTGCTTTGACGCGCCCTACTTCTTTTAAAACATCCAGACCAAAACAAACAGACATGTTCATGTACACAAATTTTTGTTTTGTGTGGAAATTGAACCCTCGAATGTTGGTGTCAAAGTCGCGTCATTCACGAGTGAGCCACCGAGCTCCTTAAATGGACTGTATATAGAGAAGAATTTTCTTTTCTCGGTGTCATACTGAGGCCGTAAGAGGAGAGATGAGGTAGCAGGGTGGGGAGAAAAAATTGGAAGATGAAAGTGACATGAAAAACATGAAATGAATACATACGAATCGGAATAGGAGAACACAGAAGGAGAAATAGAAGTTTCGAATATCTTGGGCTTGACTTAATGGACGTGCCATTGCCTGCCTGCACGAGGAAAGAGGGAATTTGAAATAGCTTCTCGGATCTTTTTGGATATATTTTGGTGACCAGAGTTGTAAAGATGTATGACTTGACGAGCTTCTTAGAAAGACATACTCTGAAGATCAGGCGGGTCGTATATTTGTTTGTCTCCCAACGTTGTATAAATAGAAAGCCGGTTAGGTTATAAAATAGTATGTAACCGCGCTCATAAAGTTTTGCAAATTTAGGAAGGTATGTAAACAATTGGTCGTGTCATTTGACGGATGGATCGTGCACGTTGTCACGGTGGACGTCTCGTATGTTGTAACGAAGGTAACATTAGATATGATAGTTGTGGCAGGCGTCAGTCCCTGTTCTGTAATAGCCCACTATTTATAATCCCTCCAGATCTCATTTCAATAGGCCAATAATTTCCGACACATACGTAATAGTCCCAATACCTGCCGCGACCTGTCCATGTGTCCATATTGTCCCATTGATGTCGCTTGGAGCAGGTCACAGCGGGTATAATATATTACATCAACCTTTTCTAAGGGTATACTAAACGCGTTGGATTCATATCCCCGCGCACGCCTATCAATTGACTCGGATTAACGTGTTTTAAGAAACTGTGATTTAAGGAATATAATATTAATAACCTAGTAAGAGAGGTAGGGCGCATCAAAGTAGCCCGTCTGGGGAAGTAACTCCACCTCACAGAAAACAGCCAAATAATAACTCCCTAGACTCCTGTTGTGTTCCTGCGTGTGAGTGAGGTCACCAGTACGCTCCTAAGTTTATATGCCTCCCGGTGTTGTATATACTCGTACATATATAAAAAAAGGTAAATCTAGGTAGAGAGGAAAAAAGGGATAACGAAGGCAATTGATAGAGCAACATTCATAATTTAGCTGATAGTTTTATAACCTGATTTCAATAGAGGCCGTTTACATTGCGGTTGCGCCACGGCGAAACGATTGGAGATGCGTCCGCTATAACATACTCGTATAATCAAGCTACTCGTATTAATAATAGCTTTGGGGCTTCTGTGCGAAATCTTTTTCTTTGTTTCGAGTACATTTTATTTTTCAGGCAGGTACCAATATATTTGCGTGCAACTCGTCAATAAGTATGTGTGTTCTGTGGTTGCAGGCGGCAGGTCGTACCTGAAGCTGGGCTTCTGCGACGTGAACCTGGCGGAGCTGGCGGGCGCGGGCGAGGCGACGCGCCGCTGTCTGCTGGAGGGCTACGACCCGCGCCGCCGGCAGGACAACTCCGTGCTGCGGCTCACCATCAAGATGAACATGATCTCAGGGGACCCGCTCTTTAAAGTGTGAGTCGCGATATACTGGGGTGTAGCACTGACCGGAGATGGCGGGCATCTTACAACAGCAGCCGGGACCACGGAACTTGGGAATTTAGTCGTCCATTCACGACCACGCTACGTTTATGACCATCAACTCCTCGTCGGGTAGTTCCACTCGCTCAAAATTACTCATATGCAGACCAGCCACAAATTAACGAGGTCGGTGGCTCAGTCGTGAATGAGGCAACTTTGAGTCCAACGCTCGTAGGTTCGATTCTCACACAAGACAAAAAAAATGTGTGCGTGAACACGTCTGTTTGTCTTGGTTTTAAGAGAGGTAGGGCACATCAAAGCAGCCCGTCTGGGGAAGTACCTCCATCTCACAGAAAACCGCAGCCTAATAACAACTCCCTAGAGGGTTGTTGTGTTCCTGCGTGTGAGTGAGGTCACCAATAAGCTCCCAAGGAGCTGCTGTGTAAGCAGCAGAGCATCGCGCGAGTGATATTTAATATATCGCAAGCGTTAATAGGCTACGGTAACTGCTTTACATCAAGTGGGCCGTATGCTTGTATGCCTCCCGGCGTAGTATAAAAGAGAGAGGTAGGGCGCATCAAAGTCTGGGAAAGTACCTCCATCTCACAGAAACTCCTAAGGAGTTGCTGTTTAAGAAGCAGAGGAGGCCTCGCGTGAGTGTTATTTAATATATTACAAGCGCTAATAGGCTACGGTAACTGCTTTACATCAGGTAGGCCGTATGCTTGTATGTTTCCCGACGTTGTATAAAAAAAAGTATTAATATATATAATAATAATAAAATGATGCCGACAGCTACTTTTTATAACCGCACCGCTCGCCGACGGCGGGGAGTTCACCCTCACACGCTTGAACCGCAGTGGTCTTCGAGAACACTCAAGCTGTGGAATGAGCTCCCAGCCGAGGTTTTTCCAAGGGACTACAGCATGAAATTCTTCAAGAAATGCGTGAAGAGGTTTTTAGAGGGCCGGCAACGTATAAGTAACGCCTCTGGTGTTGCAAATGTCCATAGGCTACGGTGACTGTTTAACATCAGGCAGGCCGTATGCTTGATTGCCACCTTAGTGGTATATAAAAATAATAATAATAATAGACCCAAAAATATTTTCAATACTCTCAAGCAACAAAGAAATTAAACAATTTTTAACGGAAAATATCGCGTATTTTATTTGTTCTGTTGAACCTGACGTTTCGAACGCTTTGCAGCGTCCGTGGTCGCAGGAAGACTTCAGGGAGACTTGTCTTGTCGCGAAAACCTAAGACAATACTAAATAAAACAGACTCTGCATATATTTTGAATTATATCGTGAATGTTTGATGTGCAGACCGGAGCGCAAACAGGATGCGGCGGAAGCGAAGGGCGGCGGCGACAGCGGGTCGGAGAGCGCGCCCGGCGCCCCCGACGACGACTGCGCCTCCTCCACCGCCAGCTCGGGCTTCGGCTCGCTGACCAAGAGGAAGAACTACGGTAACGTTGTATATTACGACAACAATCAGAACACGGTACAGCCGAAAGGCAACCGATACTCAGAAACGTTCACAAGCATTAGTCAACGACTATGTTTATATATTCTAGAGTGTTTAAATTGCCAGTAGTGTCCTCTCTCTATCTTATTTCTAAATAATATTGAACATTAAAATTATATTAAGTGGGACTTAACGCGTAATTTAGGTAAAAATATTGGTCACCGGCGTGACCACGGCTGATGCAATTCAGCCGAAACGTCGGGAAATACAAAGGTTTAGCTAAATTACGCGTCAAGTACCGTATTTTATAAATTTATGTAATTATGTAACGCGAAAATTTAAAACATACAATATTGAACACATCTTGCAGTCCTCCGGTTCGCTTTCTTTCACACACATAAGAAAATTTACTTTTTTATCTCATTATTGTTACGTGCAGTGCCACTGCATCAGTGGCAAAACTTAAGTCAGAAACGTAAGTTAAACATAACTGAAAGGCGAGAGAGGGCAATCACGATTCTTGTCGATTAATCTTGTGACTCCATGACTTCCCTTTAAACCTGAATTCCCTTTGGTGACTGGAGGGCGTAGCATGAAAAAAGACGTGCTAAATAAGCTGAAGATGTGAAAGAGTTCTGTGTTGTCGCATAAGCAGTAAATTAAGGCCTTAACGATATTCTGTAATGTTAAATTTCCGTGAGCCAAAACATATCTGATGTACGGAGTTTGATTTCTCTACAACTTACTATTTCTGTGAGGCCTCTAAACAACCTACACACGTAGTGTAGCCAGTCAAGGGAAGAAGTAGACTAATGTTGAAGTTGAACAAAGCGGTGTCGTGGTTGCAGAGGGCGGTCACTCGCAGCCGCTGTCGTCGCTGCCGTCGGGCGAGCTGCCCTCGCCGGAGGGAGAGGACCCGCCGCCCGTGGCCAGTGCGCCCGACCACGCCGGTATGTTCACATTTATTTTCACACTGTTTTTTTTTCACTTTCGGCATTTTACTACATAATGAGACTCTGTACTATATATGTGTTAATATTTAAAATATAAAAGCCAGGAACCTGTTTTTTAATATTTTATAACAGACGACGTACAGCTGCCCTATCCGCCTAAGCTGATTAATTATATATGTATCAGCTTATTCAGTCAATACTGAATAGAATTGTTCTTTTTAGTAAACATGTCCTTTTTGTTGAAACGAATGTCATTGTTTCGTAATCCTGAAGTCGAGCACAGACTTCAGTACTATTGAAATAACAGGACTGAAAATGTTTCTAACATCAAAAAGTATTGATTTTACTGTAGACGTTACTTTTAGAGCATTTCGGCATTATATCGATATATACTCGTATTGAGATGTTTAGTTTAATTAGTGTATACTAATTATATAAGAATTGCTAAAATTTGTGGCAAAACGCTATCTGACCGCGTTCGAAATGATGACGTAAGAAAGAGAGTTGGTCTGAAAGAGACTGTCGGTGTTAAGATAAGAAAAGGCATGCTCCGTTGGTTCGGACATGTAGAAAGAATGCAGGGTGAAATAATGACGAAACAGATATACAATGTGAAAGTGGAAGGATGTAGCCTAGAAAGACCAAGACTAACTAAATACCATCACCAATTGGTCGTTTTTTATCAGAAGGTGTTGTGTGATGTGAGTCCTAGAAACCGGCGAGCGTGCATGGAAAGCGCTATGAATGTTAGAGAAGCGAGTGAAGTGTGTAAGGACCGCGTCTTACGGCGCTCGGATCTCTGCCTACCCCGCAAGGGATTTGGCGTGAAGATATACATACATACATATTAATTAGAAGCGGTAAGATATGGAACAACAAGTTGACTAGTTGCAAATCGATCGCTGGGACCGCGAGGACGTCCCTTACTCCATCCTCCACTTTCTCATGGTGGACGTCGTTATTAGTGCCGGGGTCGATTTGGTTAGGCCTCAATACGCGCTCCAAGTATCCGGCCGATGTTTCAGCTCGGTCGGTGGTTCGTATCTGCGTATCCCTGCTAGCGGGTGTCAGTTTGTAGTGGTGAGTGTTGCGTGTTGCAGTGGCGGCGGCGAGCGCGACGGCGGCGTGCGCCTCCTGCCAGCACACGCACTCCAGAAACTCCTCCAACACCTCCGGCGACATGAGCAGTAAGGTGAGACTTGGACATTTTACTCTATTTACTATCATCATTATTAGTCTCTGGCTATCTAGCCATTGCTGGATATGGGCCTAACACCATTGTGAATCTTTTTTTTATACAACGTCGGCAAGCATACGGCCCACATGACGTATAGTGGTTATCGTAGCCTATGAACGTATTGCAATACAGGAAGTATCGCCCGCGCGTTAACACCCCTGCTGCTAACACAGCAACACTTTAGGAACTCACTGATAACCCCACTCACTCGCAGGAACATAACAACCCTATGAGGAATTGGTATTTGCCTGCGGTTTTCCGTGAGATATGGGTACTTCCCCAGTAGAATTGCTTTGATGCGCCCTACCTCTCTTAAATCTCCGCTTGTCGTATCCACCAGCCTCCGCTTTCAGCTTTTTCTAGGGTCCTCCTTTCGGAGGTCCTAGAGAAGACGCGCAGAGTGCTCGGAGCAACCGGTCTCCTGCCACTTTCCCCCGCTGGCTCCGGCAACAATATCGATAATTTTGTAAAAAATAATCTCGTTTTAGTCTGTGACCGGTTGTAAATGTTGTGTTGTGACCGGCATTTGCGTGTGCAGGCGTCCGGGTACGGCAGCTCGGCGTCGGCGGCGTCGGCGCACTCGCGGCAGAGCTCCGAGGGTGACTCCGCGGACGGGCGCGCGCCCGCGCAGCATCATAACAGGTGAGACCTCCGAACAGCGTGCGGCGTCACTCGCGAGCGGACCTCGTCTGGACCGTGCCACCGCGCGCTGTCGTAAGTACTGCTAGTGGAATATTGGTGCCAGGCCGGGAGCGGGCGGCGGGTCGGCTTGGAAGGTGTGGTGCTCCGGGCGGCGGCCCCTGTACAGTCCTCCTTGTCCCGCTGTCTTAACCGTTGTGTTGCGCACGTAACTAACTTTCAATTTTCATATTATTTGACGCTCGTCACGGACCTGTACTTATTAGCTTTTATTAATTTATTTTTGTTTTATCCGCCCACCGCCACCGTCCCGCAGCGTTCGCTTAGAGCGCACCACCACCACCACCACTACCCTGTACGTGCCCGCGCAGGGCGGGCAGCGCGCCGCGCACTGTCGCCCGCTCGCCAAGCTGCTGCTCGAGCGGACGGTGGTCAGCGAGACCTCGGACGTGTACCTGACGCCCAACTGTTCTCTGGCCGCGCCCGCCGCCGTGCCGCCCGACCTCATCCCGCGCCACGAGCTACTCTCGCCGTCCAGCGGAGAGTACGCCACGCCCGAGTGCACCATCCTCGAGAACGGCCACGACCACTCGTTCGCGATGCCGACCTACTTCGACCAGAAGAAGCGAACGGCGGCCACGATCATCGCTAACGCGGTGCAGCCGCTCACCAACTTCCAGATATTCAAACAGAAATCGCTGAACACGATCCCGGCTCTGCTCGAGAAGAACAAGAAGAACGAGGAGCTGTTCACTAATTTTCCGTTTCTGACGCCACTCGCGCACAGGAAGAACTCTCTCGTGTCGAACGCGAACCGGCTCTCAGGGTGCATCGAGGACGAGTTCTACTGCATCCCGTCAGAGCCGGAGACGGAGGCGGGCGCGGACCGCGTGGACGTGCGCCACCGGTTCAAGAGCCACTCGAACCTGGCGCTCAACGAGGAGCAGGTTTTCACGTCGACGCCCAAGGCGGAGGCGGCGGCGGCGGCGCGCGGCCAGTCGCTGCGGCACAGCTACACCGACCGCACCAGGTGAGTGCCGCGCGGCGCGCCACTCTCTAACGGCCGCTCTACTAATACCGGTAACGGGCTACTCTGTTTGTCTTTTCTGTCTCTGTTCTCTTATCCCTGCTGATGTGTTAACCCGGCTCAGATCGAGCGGGCCGCGCGCCGCACGGCACACGGCCTCGGTGGACGGTGGCCGTGCGGCGCGCGGTCGGTGAGTTGCCAAGTTTGTGGTGCGATACGGTGTGGTGTTGTGTGAGACAGACGTTCGGAGGCGTGCGGCGCAGCGGGCGCGGGGCCGCCGGCGGGCGAGTGGTGCGCGTGCGGCGCGCTGCGGGAGGCCAGCTCGCTGCCGCGCCGCCCGAGCTCCGCGCTGTCAGTACCGCTCGCTAGAGCCCGCCCACACACGCAGTAAACAGATCTACCCGCCAGGACGTGCCGGCGACCGCCAGCAGGGCGACCACACTCCCGTACAGAACATACAGGATGTCACAGAAATTATGTTCAGACGAAGAGGGAGAATTTTATTCA
Source organism: Pyralis farinalis (assembly GCA_947507595.1). NCBI lineage: Eukaryota > Metazoa > Arthropoda > Insecta > Lepidoptera > Pyralidae > Pyralis > Pyralis farinalis. The sequence goes on along the minus strand of OX382261.1, from coordinate 1,017,705 downwards.
TTAATATGAACAATTCGGAAATTAAAAAAAGACAAAGTCTTCTTATTAGGTAACAGATGTTACATCTGCTGATGATTTTTATAGAGTATTTTTTTTTCTATATATTGGTAAAAGATGTTCATACTAATAAAAATGTTCCTCTTTCGACTCGACTATACTCTGTAGGAGTCCACGTATAGGAGGGTGGTCCCCCTGCGGGTTCCCTCAGACGAGAGCGGCGCCGGCGGCGTGTTGTGTCCGGCGCGTAGGTCGGCTCGATGTTGTAACGTATCGTTGTTGCGCGTACAGCTGCCTACTGCGGATGTATCCTTCGTTGTTGTTCACGGGAAATGGTCAGCCAAAAAGTGTGCCCGCTGATTCACGGTATGTCGGCCATTCATGTAAAACATCAACATATATATGTAATATTAAATATTGTCAAGTAGAGACTTGAGAGGTCGCGGCTTGTGAAGGGTCGCCTTCGTTCAGGCGGCGCGGCTGGGAGGGCGGTTTTTATAAATTACGTAGAATTTAGGAACCAGTTAGAAATGAAATGTAAGATATCTATGTATAGGTGATTATAACGTGAATCCTTGCGTATTGTGCGCGCTCGGGCGGCAGTGTAGCCACCGCTACCGCCCGCTGCCGCTGCCGCCGCCCGCCGCGACCTCTTGTTTCTATTGTCTCACTGTTTCCCGCCGCCTCGAACGTATTTGCCTAGAATGTATATAAATAGTTTATTTATTTAATCATTTTTTTCTGTGTTAGTTTATCGTTAAGATGGTTGTATTCGAATAATATAGTCGTACTTAGTTAGTTGACTTACGATATTGACTAGTATTGTTTTTAGTTATAATAAGCGAGAGGTGTTAATGTAACGTGTAATAAGCATGTCTCTATCCAAGTTCCAGTTTCTTTGCGATGCTAAACGCTTTGTGCTATTATGCTAAAATGCATGGTTTGTCATTTTAGTCTAGTGCCGTGATGGGGTTTGTAAAACTGAGTTGCACGATAAACTAATTAGATATAAAATATGGGATTGTATTTGTATGTACTCATTTTGTATGTATTTTAAGTACTCATTTTTTTATATAATAGTTTGGTAAAATTGGTTCAGGGGAAATGAGGAAAATTGGTTTTTAAAGTATGTTTTAAAAACATTTGTGACGTTTACGAAACATGGGCGGAACGTGTAATGCTTTGTAACACATTCATGTAAACAAATCTTTATTTTTAAAATTAAATATTGTCGGAAAATAAAAAAAATATTGTCCGACAATATTGAAATCCCCGCAGCGGCCGAGCGAGCCGCGCGCCTCCTTCTTCACAGCCGTTCGAACACAAGAAAGTGTGAAAGCGATACCGATATACAAGAAGTCAATTTTCAATTACACGGATTTGAATAATACGATAATGAAAATATAAAAATATGAAAGTATTAAAATGATAAAAAATATAATAAGTGGCACGCGCGACCCTTGTCGCAGATCAGTCGCCACTCGACCGCAGCGCTCGTCAAACGTAAAATATTTCACTTAAATTTCATCAAACTGAATAACATTATTTTCAAGTCACTGTCTTGTTAGACGAGGAACTGAAAAGGAAGAATTTTGAATGATCGTTGACCTCGCAGGATGGATTCCAAGATGCAAGGCGATGTACAGGTCAAGTTTCCTCACTTCGCAGTTTGGTTGAGATGCATCATCATCAATTATATGGCTGTGAACCAGAACGTTTCCTGTAGTCCTGTGAATCTTGAGAATGCATGTAACAAGATTGTGCGAAGCTAGAACGAATGCAAGGATTATGGTTGATGACGTAGTGTTGGAACGAGAGGATGAGATCGTATATGTTGAAAGCGCTTTTAGTACGTACGGGACGTAAGCGCTGGGAACAGTGAGAACAGGGCCTTCGGAAAACTTCTAAACGACCATAAGCTAAAGGGCACAGCTCGCTGTACAAGTAGGCCATAAGCGTATGGTGAGCTACATTTTATATTATAAAGAGAGCACGACACTGCTTTACCTCACCGGTATAAAAAATACACCGCGGTGATTCCAGCGCGGAGGTGTGAAAGTGACAACTGTAGGTATTTTTTCTAAAAACCTGCAGCTGTGCGTTTCCGCATACACAGCCTATAACTTTTTGAATGTTGCCTCCAAAAGTTACCATTGCTCTTAGTTGCCGAATATACACACATCAAAAGTGTCTAGGGATCAACATATATTTTTGCAATAACTTTTCTCCTGATTGATATTAATTAAAATTTTCTTTAAGGATTCATCAAATAAAGTGTTTTCGTTTGTCTACAGTAACGATAAACCAAGTCACCTTTGCATTAATAAAGAAATTTGCCATTTTCATAATAAAGGGATTTTTGACATTTGAACCACTAACATTAAAGTTCGAAAAAAAGACTGAAATAACAGTTTTCTTTAAAATTTTATTGGGTGGACGCCAACAGCGATTAAAATCCTGCCAGGAAGTCCATCCTTATAGTGGTGGAACCATCATGGTATGGGCGGGTATTTGGATCGGCGGAAGAACTGAGTTGATTTGGATCAGAGGCAACCTCAACGCTCAAATTTATGCTGAGACGATTGTATCAGACGTCATCGTTCCTCTACAAGTGCAAATCGGTCCCTTATTTCAGTTAATGCATGATAATGCATGATAATGCACGACCGCACACCGCAAGAGTTGTAAGACAGACTCTCGCCGCAGCTAACTTCAATGTCATGCCCTGGCCTGCTCAGTCGCCAGACTTGAACCCGATTGAGCATGCATGGGATATGCTACAGAGAAGAGCTCTGCCGAATATGGAGGGTATCCAGTCGCAAGAAGACCTTTCTTTGTTGTTGCAACGAACATGGGCGGCCATTCCACAGCGTGATTTGGATGAACTCATTTTGAGTATGCCAAACCGATGTTCTTGTGTTGTTAGTGTTCGCGGTAGAAACACGGATTATTAATTGTTTAAGTTACCCAATAAAATTTTAAAGAAAACTGTTATTTCAGTCTTTTTTTCGAACTTTAATGTTAGTGGTTCAAATGTCAAAAATCCCTTTATTATGAAAATGGCAAATTTCTTTATTAATGCAAAGGTGATTTGGTTTATCGTTACTGTAGACAAACGAAAACACTTTATTTGATGAATCCTTAAAGAAAATTTTAATTAATATCAATCAGGAGAAAAGTTATTGCAAAAATTTATGTTGATCCCTAGACACTTTTGATGTGTGTATTTCTAATTAAAAAGAGGTAGGTTCTTACTCATATTTCAAACATCAAACATTTTGTATAATCTCTACAGAATATTAATTTTACTTCACAAAAGTTGATCAGCAAATAAACTTCTGTCAGCGCTATACAAGTGTGTAAATAATTTATCAGAATACGATTATATAACAGTACGCGTGCAGCTGCAGTCCGGGCTTTCAACAGAACACCGCGACTACGTTATATTGCGTTTACGTTGCGTTGCTGAAATAAGAATAACTTTTTATGCAAATGTTAAGTTATTTGCGATATAAGTGTATCTTATATCGCAAAAAAACTTAACATTTTCATAGCCTGCGTTCGATTGTTTCTCTCTCGGATTCCGGACGATTGTGAATAAGGATGTTGAGGTCCCCAAACTTTTCAGCCCAATGACTGTTGGTTTCCGTGAGTCGAGTGCCAACATCTGTTTATTCTTCAAACAAATCTGAGATTAAAATGACTGTCCTGGTGGCTGGTGGAGCCGCTGGGCTCGCTGTGGCGGCTGTAGTTTGGAGACTACTGATTTCATCAATCGATTCAAAGCTGGAGTATGTGAGCGTCATCGGCGGGATTCATTTTGGAGTACGAATAAACAAAGTGTCGCTTTTGTACGCACAGGAATCCATCTTCAGGGTCATTGTCGGCATCCGCGTCGGCCTCGGAGGGCGGGTCGCTGGAGCGGGCGCGCGCGCAGCTCGAGCGACGCAAGCGGGCGGCGCAGCCCGCGCACGGGGCGCTCGGAGCGCACGCGCCGCACCCCGCCGCGGCGCCGGCTAGGGACGCGCCCGACGACGCACAGGTAACCGGGGGAGTGTTCTTAAATGTGCCAACGACATGCATTCACCGCAATTGCGATTAGTTCCGAATTGTATCTACATTGAGGTCGCTCATTATTGCCCGCCGTGTGCAACGTGTATCGAAATAACGCAATTTAGATGTTGTTATAGTGATAAATTTTATACATACATTATCTGTCCTCATTACCACACTATCCATTCCCATTGTTTATATTTATACTCTACGTTAGTGGTAAGGGATATTGATGAAGTAGTCTTAAAATAGATCTGCTACTTGTTTAACGTCTGTAATACTTCTATTGTCATATGTTTATATAACACTCATTATCCTGTGGCTTACATTTACCTGTTCCGTTACTAACAATATCCCACACAGCCTTAATTTTATTTGATGATTGCTTTTTCCCTGACGATTTAAACTACTCAATAAAGCACAAAATAACTTTTAATAGAGCGTAAAGTAACCTTTATTTCATTTAGTTAATTTTCCCATCAGTGGGCCATTTATATTATTAAAAAAAAACCTTTTCTCGGCACCGTCTGGAGATAGTGTCTAGTCCCATGAAAACTTTTCGATAGGGAGTGCATTCCACAATTTGAGAGTTCGGCAGTAGAAAGCCTCACTGTGACCGCACAGTAAGGATACGCCTCTCGGTTTAGACATACATGCGTATCAAACAATACGCCAGTCATCGAATCGGATAGGCCTTACAACTTTGTAATCCCGAAATCGAAACTTCATAAGCTTCCTGGTGACTTCCGACTCGCAGGAGCACGACGATAATGGTGGGAGACGGTTGGAAGTCCACAATCACAGTCGACGTCCTTATTTAATATTGTCGTTGCCCGCCTCTCCTTCCAGCCGAGCGTCAGTCAGTCAGTCAGTCTCCGTTAAGTTGTTATTGTCCGTGTTCCAGCAGTTGGTGTCGTGCCGCGTGGAGAACACCCGCGTGAACCCCGACTCGCTGATCGACGAGCTGCTGGCTGCCACCGACCTCAAGCACGCCGCCGACGACTCCGCGGAGAGTGAGTGCCTCCACTGCACGGGGCGGGGCCTGAACCATGTTGATATAGCGGACGCCTCTGGACACATTTCACTAGATGATGACGATATATGTATAAGGATACCCTCGCTCCCGGGGCCACGTGTGCGATGCTGTTGACGAGCCACGGTGAACACGTCGCTCGGCTCGAGAGATGATGGTGGAACCGTATATATTCTATATACTTCTATATTGGGTGTGTCCTGGACGTTCTTGCATTCTTGTGCGCAGTTGAACGTAAGCTTTCATATGCACAGTTGTGTTGTAATAAAGAGCACAGCATGTGTAATGTGACCGTAGTCACAGGCAGTAGCAGGGAGTATCTCCCGCGCGTTAACACAACAAGTCCTACGGAGTTTGGCTCGGTCGTGAATGACGCGACTTTGACACCAACGCTTGTGGATTCCATTCCCACATAAGGCAAACATTTGTGTACATGAGCATGCCTGTTTGTCTTGGTGTTTTAAGGGAGGTAGGGCGCATCAAAGCAGCCCGTCTGGGGAAGTACATCCACATCACTGAAAATCTCAGCCAAATACCAACTCCCTAGAGGGTTGTTGTGCTCCTGCGTGTGTGTGAGGTCACCAGTAAATTCAGTAATAGGCTACGGTAACTGCTTTACATCAGGTGGACCGTATGCTTGCATGACTCCCGACGTTGTTTAAAAAAAAAGTTGACTGGTAACCTTGTTCACTCGCAAGAACACAACAACCCTCCAGGACATTTTTGCTGCAGTTTTCTGTGAGTGTGGGGGTGTTTCTCCAGACAGGCTGCTTTCACGCGCCCTGTCTCTCATTAGGATTTATACTTTGAAACGTGTAAATGTGTTGCGAGTGTAAGTGTGTTGTGCGCAGCGTCCGGCCTGCAGCTGTTCATAACGCGCGACGGCACGGCGGAGCTGGGCTCGCGGCAGCGGCAGCAGCAGCTGGCGCGGCGCGACTACCAGCGCGTCGTGCTGCACCCCCACGACAACAGGTCCGCACCGCCCCCGCCCCCGCTCACCACACTCATTGTGAACACACCGCACCGATAGCAAACATGTATGTCGAGGCGCTATAGTTTATCTCATCGTGGATGTCGTAGCGAATGAACAAGTATAGAGTTGTATGTGAAAGAACGGGGCCGGCGAACGTAGAACGATGGTAGACGATTTTGACGCTAATACATCTTGAAATCTGTTTCCATAATGGGAGGCAATTCAGTTAGCTAATGATAACAATATCTATCGCTTACATCCAAAATATACCGCTTGACAGCTAAGTAATTAAAGAAGCTTTTACGATGAATGAGGACTGTGACGCATCGCGCACGTTGCAAAGCGCTGCCATTTTGAGATCATTTCGCTGCATCGTTTCAGTATAACTTGCGTTTACTGTTACGAAGCCGTATTCACGTAACACTCACGGCCGCGTCCACGACACCACCACACCCCGTTTTATTGGTTTGTGGCTAGTTGTGACAACAGTACTCGACAACACAGATTTGCACGAAACATATGAATTATAACATGTGCGTTTATTATATTACAATTTATTATCTCTCGCAAAATATTATAATAATTGAAACACATTTTGTTGTGAACACTGGATGTTTCATCCGACAATAAAATAAATAAAATTAACAACTAAGCATATCAATAGGTCAGCGCTTTGATGATTTTTGAAGTTCACGACAGGAACAGCACGCGCTGCAAGTGTGCCCGTCTAGTGACGTATATATACTCTTTTATGTTTGTTTGTAATTAGAAAATGACGAGATGTGTTTTTGGTAAATGTTAGTTGACTTGTTCAAACACTACTAACAATCCAGAGGAGCTGTGTGAAACATAACCGCCCGTACTCACCTTTGAGAGACATTGTCTGATCGCTACTCACCTGCAGTGCTGGGATGCAGAGGTTGACTTTGGATAAAACATGACATTTGGCGCCATAGTTTTAGAACAAATAGATATGATTCGATTGAGAGACCCGTTTAGACCGCTTAGCAAAAGGCACTTTAATAACAAGCATTGTGGGTAAATAACATCTCACCATATTAACATTATGTGCCCGAAGCAGAGTGTACAGTTACATAGAAGAATGTCTCTTTATCAGTTACCTAGTACCCACAACGCAAGTTTCATTTAGTTTAAAACTAGGTGGCGTTGTGTAATTTATATAGAAACATTAATATATTAACATACCCCAGAGGTAGGTGACAAGTAGGCGCACAGCCCGCCTGATTAGTTACCGTAGCTATGGACACTTGAAAAATGCTCGCAAAAAATTTCTTTGAATTACAGTTCCTTCTAGTACATCTACGTTCAACCTCTCAGGTAAAATACTAGCCTAACTATACCACCATAACCTCACCTAACGTTAACCTAATGGTAACAATATACCATAGTCTGAAGACAGAAGATTTGTTGCATGAGAAGTATCAATCACTGTAAGAACCTCTTCACATCTGTTTTGAAGAATATCATGTTACTGGGTAGCACATTCCACACCCTGAGAGTTCTCGGGAGAAAACTTCTCCGGAATAGTGGCCTCACGTCATACAACTCCTCGCAACGCAACCCATTCTTTAAATATTCACTCGAGCGTGCAGCTCGGGCACGAACCTGTGTGTATGCATCCTGACCCGCTCCCTTGTTGCGCAGGTAGCCACCGGAGCGAGAGCGGGCCGCCGTCCCGCGGGCGACGCTGCGGCCGGGGCGGCCGTGTTCACTGTGTATTTATTGTTGTTTGTAACTCGGCCGAGGTATTGTGATGTTGTTGCGGACAGTATTAGAGATGAGATTGGCGCACTGGATGGGTCGCGCGGGCCGGTGCCACCGCGCGCGGCCGCCGCCCTAAGGATCCTGTGCGGATGACGAAACAATGCATATTTATTGTTTTTATTATTAAATTATGCCATAAAAATGGTTTTACAATTTGTAACTTAATAATGTTGATCGATTATTGTATTCCTTAGCAATTTTGTAAGCGCGGTTGCGTTCGTGCAATCCGAGCACTTTTGTATAATTTACACTGTTTTTATTATTTTTACAGTAAGTAGGAGTCTTTTCAATTGTATAACGACCTACACGGCGACTGAATGTTCCTATATTTTGCGTATCAGTGCTACCTCGCTCTCGTCTGCGGGCCGCGCCGCCGCCGGCTACACCACGCACACGTTTGAATGGTGTTCGTTTGTCTTTCTTACATATAAGTTAGATAATTTTATATGCATTATGTAAATCGATTACGAATCGATCGTGTAACTACAAACTTATTTTAAGGTTTGTTTCTTTGAAAAATTGGCAATGGACAATTACGTGTGCACGACAGAATAGTAGAAACTGATGTTATTGACAATAATAACTGTCAATATAATTATCTTTTTAAAGGAAAGTTTATTAGCGACCGTGGTGTAGTACGCGTGCATTATGCAGTGTATAGCGGCGTGTCAGTCTTCCGGTGGCTGTCCAAAGATTGTTTTGATGCGAGTGAGCCACTGGCGGTCCGCGGCGGAGGGCGCGCGAGCCTCAACGGCCGCCCGGACGGGAGAGACTCGATGTCCCGGGGTGGAGTCCTGTTCTTTAGCGAAGTAATTGTAACGCAATGGAGTGCTCACATATCTGGTGCTACGTCAGTGCGAGTCCAGCGGACGTGCTTGTCGCGGTGGCGAGGGAGGCGCGCACGCACGGTACATGACGATCACTTCCAAATCCCTCCAATTATATTCCATAAATCGTAGAGGCGTAAATTGTGTTTAGGTGGCCCCGAGCGGGGGGAGGCGCTTACAAACATACATAATGTTCTTCCTTGTCGGTAACGTGATGTCTTCATGTGATGATATAGAATGAGTGGCAAATATAGAAATTACTATTTTAACGATAGATTTGAATTCTAGAAAAAAATGTTTGTTAACACTCGCGCCCGCCGAGCGGCGAGGCGCGAGTGGACCGAAAGGCTACAAATGTAGGCGTTTCTTAAAATCCAAGTCATTCCTTTGGTAGCTTGAGCGCGTGGTCGCCGTCGATTATTAATATTTACAATTCGAATGCGCATAAAGTGTGAATGAGTACTACCGGAGCGCTGCGCCGGCGGCCGGCCGACCGCCCGCGGCCGCCGCCCCCGGCCGCCGGCGCGCTTCCCGCCCTTGCCGAATATACGTCGTGTACAATGGCCTGTTTTAACTGATATTGGTGATTCTACTGATTAATATGAACGACAAGAATCTACTTAAGCCGAGTAAAATAATTCCAAAACGTTGACTCAGCTCACTTTGTAAAAGAAACTGTATTTGTATATTTTAGCTGCGGTCCTCCAGTTCAATTTGTTCATATTAACGAGTCGAATCGTTCGAATACATTTGTGATCGGACTGGGTTTCACGTCGTACGGTAAGTGCCGGAGTCGTGCGAGTGAACCCCGGCTCGCGCCCTTGTTGAACCATATTGTAATACAGCTGTACAGTATTTGAATAAAGGACGTGTTTAGAACTAGCGTGTGGTTTGATTTACAATAAAACACAGCCATCAATAGAATGTCGTTTATTGAGAGAGAGGAGAGCCGAGGGCCGGCACGCACACACACACACAGGCAGGTGCGGCTGGCCTACTGTGGACGGTAACACGGCTGGCAGTGAGTCTCCGCTGACAATCTACACGCGAGATATAAACTATGTACAACTACGTCTAAGTAGGATAAAACCCTTTGTATATATCAAGAAAGTACATGTAAAAACATACAAGTGTCATTATTTTAGAATTTCATTTTAGTGAAGTTGTAGACGTGTGTTTATAAATTGAGTAAAATGTCTCGCGACACTACACTATCGGTTAATTGATCTAACTACAGCTACACATCGGTATAAAATCGATTCTTTTAATCATGAAAATATCACATTAAAATATTTTTCTATCGGCGCACATCCGTATTTATAGCGTAAAGCTGGCCAAAACTCAATTTTATTTGAATTTAATTTCATTAGATGTAAATATGATATTAGAGTAGTTTTGAGGTTATAAGAAATGTACACAATATATATTTTTGGTTTATTAGGAAAAAAAAACTAATACGGAAAATAGGTTCATCAAATTCCGCTAACTCGTAATCTGACGATTGGGTTAAAATTTCGTGTCGTATCATATCAATTTCAGGATAAAAAATTTCTATTATATTTGAAGCGTCACTGTTACCAGATACCCTTAAACTCATTTGAGCATCATGAGTCAAGTCCATTACACAGTTTTTCTCGTAATACATAATCGTGAAATCATATAGATTAAAAAAAAATACTGTTCTCATTTCAAATTTCACTCAAAAAAGAAAGGCGATGTTTAGGCGGAAGGTTTTACTTTACTAATTGACTTCCAAAAGACTGTAGTTTACGAGAAAGAAAGAATCTCGAGAAATAAAGAAATCTGATGACAAAAGCGATTGTGGTATTACAGTACAAATGAATGACATAGTTATTAAGTCAATAATATTCAAACCCTCAAACAAAAAAAATAAAATCGACTTTTGGCCAAGTTTTGTCTTCCAATACCGGCACGTGCGCCTCCTGGCGGACGAGGCGACCCCCGGGACTACGCGGCGCAGAACAATACGTATGGAGAGCGAACACTTTACAAACAATTAAACATGCAAGTTTAGCGAAATGTGCGGTTTAGTATATCCGGTGAAGATCGAAGCCGAGGTGTCGTCCAGTCCCGACCCGTCCGCCACACGCGGTGTACACAATTATTTCATCTTACTATCGAGACGGCTCCGAGAGCCGCGCCTGGAATGTTCCAATTGAGCGAGACGAGGCGCCGATACCTCATACAATCTACTGTACATACAATTATTACGTGTACTTATAATCTAAAATATACTTTTTGTCTCGATTATAGCGATAATGTGTATATTACTCTAAAATATACAGACTTTTGGTTAAGGCACGGACGGCTCGCGGCCGCCGCCGCACTCCCCGCGCCCCGCGGCCCCCGCCCACCGCTACGGTAATACTACTTACATGGTCATACAAGTGCGAGGGGGCGCGGGTCGCGGGGGTGCGGGGCGAAGTCGCGCGCGAGTTACGCCTTCACTACAATGTAATTTAGAATGTTGCACGCTTTACACGATCACTTACAGACGACGCTACCCGCTAACGGTGCCGCCGGGGGCGGAGCACCGCGCCCGCCGGCCGCTCTGTGACCGACGGACGATATAAATAAATTCATTTAGACTTGAATACAATCCTCCATATACATCGGAGGAACGGCGCGCCACCGACGAGAGCTCGGCCCGAGCACGCTTCGGGCGTCGCGGGCGTCCCGGCGCGGGGACGTGGCCGCTAATATATTTCGTTCAAAACTTTAGATCCCTATATTATGCGTTAAACTCGCTAACTATTTATAAGTAAATACTCTACGTACACCGCACCACGTGATCCGAATTAATTATCAGCTAAATTCATTACTCTCATATCGACGACCGCTTTCAACGGTACAGGTACTTTAAACTATCCCTTCAAATCATACTCTGTCATATAATTAAAATTCCGTCGCGGTCATCGCTCGGCTCGGCTCCACGCGCCGCAATACTGAATGTTCAATAATTCCTCGGTCCTGCAGTAACAGTCGTCAGTCGTTGTTATGAGCAACATCGCCCTCTTTAGACTCGACATACTATTTCCGTACGCTATATTCGTTGTATGATTCTATACAAAATTTATTGTGGGATAGTGTGATAATAAGTTATAACAAAACTGAATGTTTTCGTTTGTTTTAAAAATGATCGTACCGTTGCACTGACCGCGGTCAGCCACCTGTCTCCTTGACACAATCCAAGTTATAACTTATAATTATAAACTTCCCATTGAATACGGTCGCTCGACTTTTATATAATATGTATATAGTTCATGTTTACATCTAGGAGGTATCACCGCTTAAGTACATTTGTTACAGTTAAGTGTCCTTACATAAAGTTATAAATTAAGTTACAATCTCAGTCAAGCTCCAATCACACGGTAGACACATCAAACCAAACACTATCCGGTGTGTCCGCCCGCCGTCCGCTGCCGCACGCACACGCACGCCGCACGCACGCCGCACGCGCACGCACGCCTGCGGCCGGCGGTGAAACGTTCATTAGTATCCGATTTCGTTTAAACTAATTTGTTCATTCCTCTGCAGTTAAGTCCATTGAGTTGGTTCTGAAACAAAATAGGTTATTATGACAAAGGTAGCTCTGGAAATCATCTGATCGAACAGAAGTCTATACTCGTGAGCAACTACATCGACTCGGCATCTAACCACGTATAACATGATTTTACTAAATATATGATATTTATAAAAACATGTTTGAAAGCAGGACAGACCTACTTAAGTTTTTAGTTTATCAACATCATTAAAGAAATTGGTATTCCCTGATCCGCGTCTTGCGCTAGCTGTGCCACTGTAGAAGTCCTCGCAACTAGATTATCTTCGGGAGGCAAACCGATGCTTCATTGAAGCTGAAATTACATTCTTTCAAATGACGTATGATTTTTATGCCGTGTGGAAGGTTGATGTATTTATGTGAAATTAGGGATTGAGTCGATTTCATTGCTTGCGAATGTATTATATATGCCCGGGGATGAACTGGACAGTATCTCCACTCTACAGATTGCTGCGGTGGTTCAGTCGTAAACGACGCGACTTTGACACCAACGCTCGTGGGTTCGATTCCCACACAAGACAAACATTTGTGTGCATGAACATGTCTGTTTGTCTTGGTCTGGATGTTTTAAGAGAAGTAGAGCGCATCAAAGCAGCACGTCTGTGGACGTACCTCCACCTCACAGAACACAGCAGCTAAATAACAACTCCCTAGAGGGTTGTTGTGTTCCTGCGTATGAGTGAGGTCACCAGTAGACATCGCGCGAGTGATACTCATATATTGAGTATCACTCGCGCGCGTTAATAGGCAACGGTAACTGCTTTACATTAGGTGGACCGTATGCTTGCATGACGTTGTATAAAAAAACTGTCGGTACGCAGTCCGACCCACTTGATTTGAAACTGTCGAGAGAAGGTGACTCCTGCCGGACATCTAGCTGAATGATTGCGATTTCCGGCTTGGAGTACAGTATTTCTTTTTTGAAGGCTTTGATAGCGTTCCATAGTTGTATATAAAAAAACGACCATATGACCTTTCTGATGTAACTTGGTCACCATTGCGTGTGAACGCTTGCTATACAAGGAGTAATGCTCGCGCGTCACTACCCCTGCTGCTTCAATCCTCAGGAGCTTACAGGTAACCAACCTCACTCCGTCGCAGGAAGACAACTGTTCATGAAAAATAATCTAGGGGGCATAACACAGCACGACCTTTCGCCGAGCCCTGGCATTAAGAGTTTTGTCCAAATAATACAAATACAAGGAATTATACGCGTCAAAGATATTTTTGTGTCTATCTACTGTCTCACAGACAGTCGAGCGCGAGGACGTTGCCGTAACGGACGAGTAGTAACACAATGGGGATGTAGCTACAGATGTTGGCAAGTATTCGGACTATTGCGAATGTGTCGGACATTAATGACAATAAATTAAAATGAGATTTGGATAGATCATAGGTACTAGGCTATTATATAAGAGAGACGAACGTCTGCCATAACTATCACATCTGATTTGATCTGGTGGTGGCTCACTACTCACTATCGTATATGGAGGGTCCATCTCCCCCGAATTGCCTTATAATATTAAGCTTATTGATATACAACAAGAACCATAAAGTTGACCAGCATGGTATGTTCTTAAAATGTATGATTACATTGTTGACTACATATGATGAGTATGAGTACCTGCTCCAGTTCCCTATATGAGTCTCTCCTCCGGCGGCGGTTTGAGAGCGTGGTGCATCATCTCGGCGCGCGGGTTGCAGTACTCTTGCCCGGAGGGCGAGTACGTGCCGCGCGTGGCTCGCTTGCGGCGGGCCTGCGCGCCCAGTGCCGCTACACCGGCAGCCAGCACGGCCAGAGCCAGCAGCGCCGCGCCCACGCCGATGAGCACACCGGACGTCCCGTCGCCGGCGCCGGCCGCGCCCTCGGACACGGCCTGCTGAGAGCAGTTCTTGCCATCCCAGCCGCGGCTGCAGGCGCACACGTAGTCCGGACGCGCGGCGCAGCGCTGCGTGCAGCGGCCGCCGTTCTCGCAGGGTCCCGTGCGGTTGTCGTAAGATTCGAAGCAGGGGTCGCGCACCGCACACTCGTCGCCGCAGAAGCCCGGCGTACACTGGCACCTGCCCGCGTGTACACACTCGTTAGACATGGTCGCGGCGGGCAACAGGCGCGCGAGGAATGTACTCACGTGTAGGAGCCGTCCAAGTTGAGACAATCGCCGGGTCCGCAGTTGACGATGCCGGTCTCGCATTCGTTCACGTCTATCTCGCAGTGGACGCCCGTCCATCCTGTCGATCACATTATGACACAATTAGATAGAAGATAGTACGTTGGAGGATCCTGCCCATGTAAAAAACAGAACAAATTCGAGTAGCGATAGTATGCCGAGAATTGCTGTCGGTAGATATTTAATATACCGATGTAATTTTTCTGTTTTTCCTTTGGACCTCCTTCAAGCCAGATCGACAATAAAACGAGAGGAAGTAACGTATACGGTTGATGGCACGTACATCACTAAGTAAATATGCGTTTCGTAAGCCTTTATATTTATATATATTTGATCACAAAATGACGGATATACTACTATTTGCTGATGATACTTCTTTAATTTAAAATGTTGCTCGCCTGTGTGAAAATATTGACAATGCAAATAGTGTTGTCTGCCATTCTAATTTGGTTCACATGCAATAATCTTATATTAAACTCAAGTGCAGTTGCAGTGCATTTAGGAGATACAGACAATCAACGGTAGCTACATGACACTGTGCTCTTTAGTCTATTTCAGTTACTTTCACAGCATTATGTCACATGTTGTACTATTGTGGGGACATTGAAACTATTTTTATATTACAAAAGAGTAACTCATGTCATAAAACATTTACGACATGGGCTCCACGGAATCACTTAGAGACCTAGGCAAATAAATAAATATCCAGTCATATATATATTTTATTTTTTTGCATGCGAATTGTTGGCGCGACATGCTCGATCAATGTTATATAAGATCTGTATATGTAATGTATACTACCGTGTTTGCCTGCAGATAAATGATTTGATTGATTGATCCTCACTGTTACCTCTCAGTATATTACGCATATAGTATACTCGCAAAAATATAAAGCCGTTTTCACAATTTAGTGAAAATCTTAGAAGCAGGAACACATTGAGTATGCCGTCATCGTCGTACATCGTCTTGCCAAGACTGGTGGATCGTTTGTTGTATTCGATTGTGTAACAAATTACCTGAAACAGTTCTGTCCTTGCCTGGCAATATGTTCAAAAGGCATATCAAAAATACTCCGTATAAGAAGGGTTCTTAGAGAATTGATGAAAGTCAGTCTGACTGACAGAGATGAATGGAAATGATTCAAGTGGTAAAATTAAACATATACATGTGCATGTATATGTTTCATTTTACCACTTGGCATCATTGTATATACACTGATATAAATTTATTGTAACAGAAATAGACGATTTGAAAAAACACCTATATTGGCAAGTTTCTTTTGGCATATCTTGTTCGCAGATGGTCATTATCGCTTACTATATATTATACTACTATATATATTATTACTATATATACTATACTGCTATACTGAGATTAGAGAGGAGAATTTAAAACTGTAAAGCACAAAAATTATGAAAAAGCTAAGTAAGATTGGATTTAATTTAAAGAATGTAAGACGCTAAGTAAGATTCAAGCTCTATATTTCATATTTTTTATTGAATGGAGTTCAACTTTGAACTTTTTTTTTTCTTAATTTTCTTCTTCTTAGCGCTATCCCGTTTTGCTAATCCACCAGGATTGGCGGTGCTGCGCCCGCCGCGGTTAGACCTCCACGACCCAGAGCGAAAACCAGATCATTCTTGGGTGAGGTCACCCGTCTTTCGAAATGTAATATTTTGGACGAGCGGGTTTCCTCACCGTCGAGCGAGTGATCATTACAAATATGTACGTAAACGAATTCAGTGGTACATGCAAGTATTCGAACCGGGGCTCTGTTACTTTTTGTTTGACACTGAATCGTAAATACGTCATTTTAAGGTTCCGTATCTAAAGGACGCCAATGAGACTTTGCTAATACTAAGCCTATGCAGACTGCACTGTTCCTGTCTGTCTTACCTAGATACAATTTTATGTTTTGTTTTTCCTCTATCGTCAGAACAGTAATACATACGAGTTGTTCATTGAATACAAACCAGAATATAACGTAATAGGATGTATGTTGTACACTGACAAAAATCATTCGTTTTATTATAATTTAGCCGTACTCCATGAACGTACTACGAATAGTAGAGGCTGCGCCCTCTCGCGTAGGAGGCTGCGCCCTCTCGCGTAGGAGGCTGCGCCCTCTCGCGTAGGAGGCCGGCTCACTCGCGGTTTGTCTTTCCAGTTCACCGTTACTACATTATTATACCTACTATTAAATAAGTTCCCTCTACAGGTTTATTTCCAGGATTTGTCATGAGTCATTTTATTATTACACATAAAGCGTGATTCATATTTATTGCATTATTATTTAAACTCCCTTGTAAAACATTATTTTTTTCTGTATCACAATTATAACAGTTAGTAATTATCAGTCCCCGATAACGATGTCAACATGATAAGGCATATACTTGTAAGCGAGGTCAATGAATAAAAAGAATGGAACTTTCACGACGCAGGACACCTACGACTTCGTCAGCCGCTGCGAGCGACGTGTGCTGCAGATCGGACGACGCGTGTACCGGTCACTCGTACAAGATACGTACCGTGTGAGATGGTCCTACTTAAATACGTTAATGACGTTCCAAATGTGCCTTTTTTGTTATTTTCGTCGAGTAGTTTTTGCACGACTGTATGATTGATCTAAAGGATAATGCAACCTGATGTGATAGGCGGGCACAGCGTGCGATTTATCTCCACTGAGATAACAGCGTACGGGAACGACCCAGTTTCATGTGAAAAACAAACAACTATACACCGTACACCTGAACTACATAAATGTAATAAAATTGCCCGTCGGAAGGCGGTGCAGCAGAACTTACAGATGAGGAGCTATTCCACTGTTCGAAGTCATATATCTATTTGAACATCGACATGCTTCTATTTCGCGTCTACTACACTTTCTTTCAAACCTTTTCAGTAATCCTGCACATGTAAGTAGGAAATCTTCTGTGGAGTGACTGGGGAAATCTTATGTGGAGTGACTGAGGAAATATACCTCAATATTTCCTCAGTGGGACTGCTTAGATGCGCTCTACCTCTCTTAATGTAAATGATTTGTCTCATAACGTGAAAGCGAAGTCAAGTATACAAAGGTAAGTGATTTCTATATCTCGGACTTTGTATAACACCTTCACTTATAGCCCTGATACGCTAACTAAAGAGTGTTGGTCACTTTCCGTGCTGAGCTCAGCACGGAAAGTGACCAGCACGCTTGGGACTCACCACCTAGTCACACAAGAGACTGCAGACAAACTCTGCTGAATACTGTTACCAGCAACTTCTGATGAGATGTGTTAGCGTAGGGATCACAACGAACTCCTTGCACGCAGGCAGTTCATAGGTTATGATAGTAGTTCCACTGACACATATGCTATACTGATATATATAGAACAAGCCACACTACCACCAATTACATTATTTGATATATCCAAAGTGAAAATCCACGAGTTGACGACTATGAATATGTCCTCCCCATTCGATGAGTCGAAGAATTGCAACCGAGAGTAGTAATGTGAGTGTACCTAGTGCTAGCAATGCGGCGGCCAGCACCGCGCCCGCCGCCCGCACCAGTCGCATGCCGGCCGCTACCTCCTCGTGGACATGGCCCGCGCACTGCACTCCACCGACAGCCTCTCGGAGCCCGGACGCGACACTGCCCCGGCACTACCCGCGACACTGGTTCACAAACTGTCGGTGTTCGCGGCGGTGTTATCGGCGCGTGACGTCATCGCGGAGGACGACAGCGGCGCGGTCGCCGCGCCGTGTGACCACACGTCACTAATAATTTGTAAACAATTGATACCTATTACGAACATTGCTCAACAAACATATTTCATTGAGTAAGTTGTGTATGAATCAATATTGTTGGGCGTATCTCGCGACAGCAACCAATGGTAGCGGAGTTTTAAGTATTTTAAAATCAGCCACTCCGACTGATGCGACCCTTGTAGCTGCTCACAAAAACCTGGTTAAACAGAGCCAGCAAGGGGCGGGGCAGGGCGGCGCGTTCCGCCATTAGGTTGGCCGCCTACCTGTACCGAATATATACCACAAATAGTCCATTCAGATAATGTAGAACGTGAGGGGAATTGAAAGAAATGAAAGAAGAACCAAGTGGGCGGAGCGATCCAAAAATAAATGTCCAAAAATAAATTTTCCCGTCGCTTTAATCAAGAACACTTTAAAGGAAAGCTTTAATCTATCTATAACTTCACGCCAAATCCCTTGCGGGGTAGGCAGAGAGAACCGAGCGCCACGTGACTCGATCCTTACATATCTCACTCGCTTCTTTAACATTCATTGCTCTTCTCATGCACGCACGCCGGTTTCTAGGGCTCCTGACATCACCTTCTGATAGAACATGACCAATTTGGTCATGGTAGGTAAGTCTTGGCCTTCCCCGGCTCCTACATCCTTCCACTTTTGCATTGTATATCTGCTTCGTCATTCTTTCATCTTGCTAAGAAAGCTTTAATCAAGAACACTTTAAAGGAAAGCTTTAGAAAATAATATAGTTGGTATTTTTTTATTTCAAGCTCACTCCTTGTACTGCAATCGTCAATAGGCTTTAGTGTCTACATACGTGGGGCGCAGAATAAAAAATACCAAGTGCCAGGCGGCTAAGAATATGTAATAAAACGTGATTTTAAATATTATATAATTCATTGTGCAGACCTCGTCTCATTTTCAATGAAACTGCTCGGCCGCCCGGTGGTAATCGCATATATAACTTTGTTTGATTCCGATCTGATGAAACAATACGTACAAAAATAATAATACGCGCGGTGTAGCGGCAGCCACGTTGAGATGAGGTGTCCTCGTTATCAGGCGCGCGGTTATCTCCCGCGCTAGATTGTCGGCGATCGAGCGTCCTCCGCGATAAGATTACATTGCGACGTTATCACCGCGGGCTTATCACATAGTACAGAGTGTGCAAAATATAGCGTCTCTGAAGTTGTTTCATATCATTATGCTAAACACGATATTGAGAGTCTTCCACGACGGCTGTAGTGGTCTGGGGCTGCAGGCGTGTATTCATAAAGATACAACGAACATTCTTTTCTGGCGTTGCGCCCTCGCGAGCCCTTAGACGCGCCTTACATTATTTGAAATATAGTGTTATTGTATATTATTCATTTCTCTTTAATGTGCTACATTTACATTATTATTTTAAGCGAGTGATAGCGCGGTGGATAGAGAACCGGCCTACTGATCGACCGGTCCTCGGTACGAAGCCCGGCGTGTACCGCTACATTCGTGTTTTTGAATTTACGTACATATTTGTTATTACCAGTTGTTCGGCGGTGTAGTAAAACATCGTGAGGAAACCAGCTCATCCAAGAGATTATATTTCGAAAAGAAAAGATGGCCGGCGTACCCTCTGCGTTGGGGAGGTCGGACGGCGGTCGCTCCGTGTCAAAATCAATATCGTCGACAAATGCTTAAGCTTAGGCGGCGGACCCCGCCGATTCCTAATGGATTAGGAAACGGGCTAACAATAAGAAGAAGATTTACATCATTAGTTATCTATTTAATGTGCTCAATTTAAAATTTCAATGCTTCATTTTTGGAAATGACCGTCGGCGAAAAAAAATGCCGAATGGAACTTATTACTTAACAATAATGTCTACTTTCAAATCATCAATAAGATATTTATAATAATAGTCTGTCCGCACGTTGGCACAACGATAATAATGGCAAGTGGTAGAATTGAAAATTATTATGAAAAGGTTATCTGTGCCGAATTATTTCCAGACATCTTTGTCAGTTACATACTCACCGATTATATGATAAGCTATTTTACTGTTTCAGGCAATTTATTATAGAATCGAGTACAATTTACAAGAAAAGACCTACCGTTTCTAGCAAGCCGATGTACCGGCATACGCAACATATTTCTACTACCTAGATTTCACATCCCGGTGGAAACTCGATTTCCAAACAACATTTATATGAGAGCACAATGTACACACGCGGTGTCCAGTCGAGGGCGGAGTACTCACCGGTGCCGTTACAGTCGCAGCGGAAGCCGGCGCGCTGGTCGAGGCAGCGGCCGCCGTGCTGGCACACGCCGCTGCCTGCCTCCGCGCACTCGTCGCGTTCCGTTTCGCAAAATCTACCACCGAAGCCTTCCTCGCACTGGCACAGCGGCGGCTGGCGATCGAATATGTAAGTTATATAAATATAACACAGCTACGTAGCAAGTTACAAAATTAAAACAGTGAAAAAGGATGCATTTATTTCAGATTAATATATTAACAACACTTTTTAGCTTATAGCAATACCTAATGATAATTCATATTATATAAAATGTGCGCGTGGGGGGCCTCAAAGAATAGACAACATTTTAGGAAGCGACAAAGCGCAAGTAATTTGTATATTCGTTGATTTTTTTTGACACTGAATGTGTAGTTCTGTGGGCCGTGACTACGTCACCGGAAGGGAGAGGCGGCGTGAGGCGCCACAGCCTGAAAAAGCAACTTTTTTATACCATTAAGGTTGCAAACAAGCGTACGACCTGCCCGATAGTAAGCAGTTACCCTAGCCTATGGACATATGCAACACCGGGGGTG
Organism: Pyralis farinalis; assembly: GCA_947507595.1. Taxonomy (NCBI): domain Eukaryota; kingdom Metazoa; phylum Arthropoda; class Insecta; order Lepidoptera; family Pyralidae; genus Pyralis; species Pyralis farinalis. The sequence continues at coordinate 996,729 of OX382261.1, read as the reverse complement.
TCACTCTTGCGTTGCCGACCGTAGAAACCTCGGCTTCTACGGTCGGCACGCAATTCATGCCTGAAGGGCCTATGAGGAGAGGCGGCCAGGCACCAGCGCTCGTCGGGCTCGGGCTCGTTGAATACCCGAGCACCATAAACATACCAAGCGAATAGAAGATTGGCTTTGCGTCGTCCCGCTTCGCCTGGAGTGATCGCTTCCGATGAAGCCTTTAAAGCAGTTCCTAGGTAGTGTTTAGTCAGTAAGAGTCTGACGGCCGTCCGAAAGGGTACTCATGTGAGTTCATCACCCCCCTCCCTCGAATGGTCCGGAGGGTGCCCCCTCTTTTTGCACATAGCGGCTCATTTCATATCGTGATATATGAGCAGCGATACAAAATGTGGCGCGCGATCGAGATGACAAGTTTGGTCAAGGCCAGAGATAACAGCGATCGCCGATGTATATCTCACCGGAACTAACGTACAAAATATTATTATATGCAATACCAAACCAATTTAGGTAATATGTTTCTAAAATAAACACGCGGCGAATACAAATCGAGATCAACAGTCACAACCATGTGTAATGTTGGTACAAATGTGTGTACAGTGGGCAGGCTACTTATATAACGTACTGTCAGCAGGGAGGGTCCAAGATGTCACATACATTTCCTAAAATTCTGATGACATATACATTGAGAGCTCGATGTCGTCGTTGCGCGTGTCAATCTAACTAACCGAACACTCAGGTTAAGCAACGTCGACCGCAGTCTATCCATGGATGGGTTTATCTATCTCGAGTTTCTCCAGGTTTCGGAGGGCACGTTAAGCCGTTGGTCCCGGCTGTTGTTGATAGATAACATTCGTTAAGCTAAGTCAGTGGCCCTCGGGCGGCTTGAAAACACTGGCCTACGCCAATCCGCATTTGAGTAGAGCGGTGGAGTATGTTGGTGGACATATACATTAGACACATTAAAATATGTCCTTCAAATACGAGTATTACGAGTCAATATGCTTTCAAAGCAAGGTAAGGATCATTGTAGTATTGTTATCGTGGAAAAATAAACGCTATATTAATGAAATATACACGAGTTAGGGCAATGCGGCGTACAGGTACCTGCGCGTCGGCGACGCACTGGCCGTGCTCGCAGGCGCGCGTCTCGCAGAACGCGCTCTCGCAGTGCACGCCTTCGAAGCCCTCGAAACACTCGCACGTGTAGTTGTTGCCGTTGGGAGGGTCTGCGGAAGGAACGGCACCGTTAGTATGCTGCCTTCGCCGCGGCACGATCGGCGCTGCGTCCTGCGTGCGCGCCCGACGGCCGGCGGTCGGTTGGGATCACTTTTAACATGAAGTCCAGTACGCGTCCGTATATAGAATAAAATTTAAGATGGACATCCATTTAATTGAAGTTATAGCTTTGTTCCTTTTTAAATTATAAAACCTACAGAGTCGCTGAAGACGGTCGTCGTCAAGTGGTGGCGCTGGTGGCTTACCGGGCGGCAGGTCCTTGCAGGTGGCGTGGCCCTGCGCACACGGCCTGTGCGCACAGGACCTGTGGCGCGGCGTGGCGCAGTGCGGACCTCGCCACTCGGCCGCGCACACGCACTCGAACCGGCCGGGCAGGTCGCGGCACGTGCCGCCGTTCTCGCACGGCGACGACGCGCACTCGTCCACGTCGTGCGCGCACCTGCAACACACACCACCGTCAGCAGGCCACCTTCGAGTGCAGGCCGGCGGCGGCGAGCGGCGCCCGCCCGGTCTACTCACAGCTCGCCGTCGAAGCCCGGCGGGCAGAGGCAGGTGTACACGGCGACGCCGTCCTGGCACGTCGCGCCGTTCTGGCACTCGTTGTCGGCGCACTCGTCCACGTCGATCTAAATACAAAGAAATGCACATTACTGTTCTGATGATGACCACCACAAACGTAGTTCAGTTGCCCAGCATTAAGGACCGTCCTCCGGGCCTACACCTGGGGGCGGTCGTACCTCGCAGTAGTCGCCGGTGTATCCGGGCGGGCAGCTGCAGCCGTACTCGCTGCGCACGTCCTTGCAGTGTCCGCCGCGCGCGCAGTCCTGCTCCAGACACAGCACGCAGCCGACGCCCTGCGCCGCACCCCAGCCGCGGCCGGACCTGCCCACGCGACATACGTACACATGAGACACCGACGTAGCACACAATTGGTGTCAGAAATGAAACAAACAATATAACATAGTTATCATAAATGGAAGTGTAAAGTGCGCTCAGAACGATCAACTCACATGTTGATATTTGTAAACAAGCAGACAGTGACTTTTTCACGACGTCTATGATAAATATAAATACATAATGTTTTTCCCTGTTTAAGTCTTTCGGTTACCGGAAGCTGTTCAAATGATTTTAATATAGTTTGTTTGGTCAAGCTCAAGATACTTTATATCTTGAGCTGTTCTGTGCACCGGAATAAATGGAAGTGGAGGAGAAAGAGTGAGACATTTGTACTGTAAACGCACATGCCTGAATGTTATTGGCATTCATTCGACGAGGTCGTCAGTGCCACGACAGAAGACGTCCAATGCGCCACCGTGCTCTATGTAGGCTATATAGCCTTTTATCTCTTTGACCTCGCACAGTCTGCAATAACCTGGTGGTAACGTTTCAATGATATGCAACAGGAACAGAGTTGACGAGATAACGGAGTCCTCAGGTACTCCTGTATTTTCATACAGGAAGTGCTGCCACCACAGGATGGACGATAGGACCTTCGTGTTATTTAATTTTTTTCACAATGTCTCTGTATAGTTATCCTTGCCCTTGCGCGTGTGTGTATGTATGTGTGTGTGTGCGTGTCGTGTCCTCACATGAGGGCGTAGTGCGGCTGCGCGGCGAGCAGCGCGGCCGCCGCGCCCACGAACAGCTCCTCCTCCGTGAAGAAGGGCAGCAGCAGGGCGCCCACGTGCACCGCGCCCAGGCAGCCCTGCACACAAATCATTTATAACAATACATTCAATATTAATGCGGACCTAAACGCAAACTAGCACATGCAGAAGTATAGTGAGGCGAATGTGGTGTGGTGTAGTGCGGTGGTGGAGTTACCTTGAAGTACTCCCCGGCGAGGTTGTCGCCGGCGAACTCCTCGCCCTCCGTGTACTCGGAGACGGCCACGTCCGTCGAGTTCTCCATCTGTCGCACGATTACAACAAGCTAATGAGACACGACCTTATGCACGATATTCAACAACAAAAGTGCGGTAGATATTATTTGTTTGAAAACATCAATGCTCCGTTACAAAGTACTGGCGGCGGCGGCGGCTCCCGCGAGCCACTCTGGCTTTTATTTATATATTTGAATAAACGCTAATGGCCGTGTCGCAAGTGTCCAATGTCGAAGTCGAATTTTGTTATATATTTTTCCGTAAGTTCACCACATTACGAGCGTTCCACTGTCATGATTTTAAATAAGAGTTAATGTGCCGAGTGCTTCAGTTCATCGAGGTATAGCATTTTATGGAAATATGTAGCACTTTTGATGGCCTTTGATATTTACTTATCTATCACTCTTATCGAGCCAGTCGTAAGTACTCACGATATTTCAGCTAATTTGATCCTATGTACTACTTTGTGCTTGAGTTTTTTTTTTGTTTGTACAAATTGCACGTAAATTTGATTTCGCACAATAACGCCTTAATCTATTAACTGCTTCTTAGTTCAGCTCGGTCTGGCTTACAAATTGAGGTTCTATTATACATTATTTCACTCAAATATACGATTTGAAATTACTAATTGCTACCAGACAAACTGAAGCGCTTACAGCTGGACAGTAGGAGTTGTCCAGTTCAATGTATGATGTAATAACAAACGTGTGTACTAACGAGGGCGGCGGGCGCGGGCGTGGTGGTGTGCGGGCGCGCGGCGGGCCGCACGCCGCCGAGGTGGATGTCTCCGGTCTGCACGAGCCGCTGCCACGCGGGCACGTCCAGTGCCGCCGACAGCAGCACCTCCTCGCGACCCTCCGCGTCCACGAACGCACCTGCACCACACAACGGTCACAATGAAGCACTCAAAAAGACAACTTTCACGGCCTTCACTGACGAAAATAATTCCACGTCACGCGGCGCGCGCTACGAGGTACCCACCGGTGAGCTGATCGACGAACATGAACCGCAGCGTGGTCCACTGCAGGTGGTCGCGCGCCCTCATGCGGCGCAGCTCGGGCAGCCCGCCCGCCAGCCGCCACTCGACGGTCACCTGCTCGCGGTACACGCCCACGCTGAACCACTCGGCGGCCGCGCCCGCGCCGCTCTCCGCGCGGAACACGGTGCCGCCGGTCTTGCTCCTGCAACACAAACACTTGTACAACACTGTCCCGTACACCCAACTATCGCAGTTTGCCGTTGATTTGCGTGTGAGAGTCAACACACATTGATCGACTGTCTTTCGTCACATTGCCGATTGAAAAGTGTCACACTAGTACGCGTTATACCGATTCGCCGCTTACGGCGCCGCATGCATACAGCCGTTCGGGTCCTTACGCAGCTGTAAAGAGCTGCACAGCTCTGTGTGCAGCCGAATCGTCGCAAATGGCATGGAAACATCTCATACTGTTTTTGCCTCTTGATGGCCGTCGATGACTTGCAACGGCCAACGGCGTTCTACCGTCCGAACCGAAGTGCGTTCGTTCGTCGATGCAGAAGAATGTGTACGGTGTACCATACTTTGTGTTCTTTATGTATGGACAAACCGTATCACGCCTGCACTAACTCCGGTCCTGATCTGAAATATACAGTGAGCAGTGGTCATGTCCGCGGTGGTGTACCTGTAGGTGATGGTGAGGGACTCCGGCGGCTCGAGGTGCTCCTCGGCGGTGATGGCGACGGCGCGCGGCACGCGCAGCTTGTACGAGAGCGTCGTGTTGACGCCGTCGAAAGTCGCCTCCGACACGCACTCGTACCTGTCCACCGACATTAACACTGTTTAACACACCTCCACAGTTCTCCTAATTAATTTTACACATAAAGTACTCGCGGTACTTACGCCAATATAATAAATAAATAACAATCATTCGTAAACAAAAATTATATTAATATTAATAATAATAAACATAAGTCCGCTATTGTACAGTACTCATTCTCTCCATACCAAGTATTCACATATTATAATGTTATTTAACTAAATTCGTTTATAAGTTTAGCGTGGTCGTAGAAAACTTGTAACAGTTCTCTACGACCACGCTAAACTTATTAACGAATTTAGTTTCAGCAATTATAGTAAAGTAAATAACGCAATTAAATAATACGAATATAAATAATTTATTGATTACATTATACAAATATACAAAATTATATATTTTTTCGATTTCATAATAATATATATTTTAATATTTATTCGAATTACTCGTGTAATAATTACCAGTAACTTATAACGTAGTGTATATAATGGGAAGGCCGGTTTTGTTTTAAAACGATTTTCTCGCAGTTGCACAAGTCCAGAGGCCGGAATCACACAATGCCATCGGGTATTCATTTTATAGACTTGTTTCACAAACACTCAATTCGATAAGCATTTTGTCGACTTAACTAACTAACCAAATTGATTTAGTTAACTCGGGATAGACACTTACCGACCGCAGTAAACCCTCAATAAACTTACCCTGTGAAGTGTTTAGTAAAATGTGAATTACCGGTCTATTTCAAAAGTATCTATGGTTTATTCAATTCTCTCTGAACGTAGATATAAAAAAAAGCCGAAATACAATTGCATACAAAAGAGACAGGCGTAAGAGTTACACAGGGAAGTGGTTAAATAGCGAAGTTCTATTGAACTTGTAGTAATAAGCGTGATGTGGTAAATGTAGCGCGTGTCTCGTAGAGCACACTCACCCGGCGTCCAAGTTCCTGCAGTGCGAGTTTAACGGGCAGCCTTGCAACTGGCAGAACTCCACCTCGGCGCACTGCTTGCCCTTGTAGCCGCGCAGGCACGTGCACCTGGAAACAATTACCGACTTGTTAAAGACCACAACCCTGACAAAGGATATTTCATCATTATAAAACTGAAACAGTGAACACAAGACAAGCACAGCGGTAATGCCTGCTGAGAAGCAAAAAAGTAGCCCGACCCCATGGAGCAGGTCGGCAGCATAGTTCCCACCCTCTACTCGGTATGTCCGTTTAGTCGGTACCCAACTAAAACGCGATCTGCTTAATTGGTCTGTCTCAGTTCAATGGTCAATGTTCGTCCACTTTTAGATACCATGGGTCTGCAGTTCTGTCACAACATGTTCGTGTGGTACTCACGTGTAGTCGTTCCAGGTGAGCGTGCAGCTGGCGTTGTGCAGACAGGGCCTGGAGGCGCAGGCGTCGTCGGAGACCACGCCGCGGAGCACGCCGGCCGGGTCTAGCGTCACCTCCCCGAAGGGCGGCGGCAGCGCGAGCCCCGGCACGCGCAGCGGGAAGAACTCCACGATGGTCACGTTCACGCCGTTCGACACCTGCCGTGCCAACACAATCCGTGCGTCATACACAGGGTGCGAAGCGAGTCAGGCGGCCGGACTGGCATTCTAACCCCATTTGATCCCAACGACCTGGTTATGTGGACTCTACGTTGTTTCTCCTAACTTCGTGCCGTAAGAGTAACATCTGATACGTGTAACATCACCAAGATATCACCATTAGCGAGGAAGGCAAAGATGAACACGATCGGAATTATGGAATCGGTGTATTGAAGAGCCTCATAACACTAGCTGCAGCCTGCGACTCCATCCGCGCGTATCCCGCGGGAACAGCTTATTCTTATTTCCTTTCTTTACTATATAAGTATAGATATGCAAGGGAGGAATTATTGTAACGATATAAAAATACAGGCCTCTGTACGAACTTTGTTTTGTCAGCGGCCGCTGACCGCAAGGCCGGCGATACGTGCGGCGTGTACAGTACACCACTCACGATTAAATCACGAGAAATATAAATACATAGTACTGGTCGTGTTGTGAGTACCTGCACGTCTTGTATGACACCCTTGAAGTAGTCGTTGTTGTCGGAGTCCTGCGGCGCGGGCGCGGGCGTGGTGGCGGGCGCGGTGGCGGGCGCGGCCGCAGCCGGCGGCGGCCCGCCGAGGTACAGCACCTATGGCACACGGACGAGTATAACTGATCTGTTCTGAGATGACCCTTATACAACATAATGGATGTCCTTAAAAATTGAGTCGTTTTTAAACTTAAGTAAAATTATTATAAGTAGAAATATACTCTGGCAACGAAACGAGCATCGCTGGCGGGTGGGTTGCTGCCTTCCGGCCAAACCCAAATGGTACTCCTTGTGGCCACAAGTAATCATCTTATGATGCTGCAGCTGCTTGGTCTGTCGCCGTGCACTGGACTTGTGGAGTAAGGCCAGTAGAACCAACCAGGCGTATTTACCTGCGCGTCGAGCTGCTTGGCGGCGGAGATCGACTTGCGGAAGTACTCGGTGCCGTTCAGCTTCACCTGCACCAGCGTCGAGTTGCGCACCACCTGCTCAGTAAATCGCATACATTAATACATACATACAGAAAATATATCATTTTATATAGTACACGTAGCGCTAGGTTGCCTCTGCTCACGATTAACTGACATTTGCTCGAAGGGAACAACCTATGGAGAGCCAATGACGCGACTTTGCGTAGTACATAAAATCACTGCTACGAGTCAGAGATAAACTAGATCATTGGCTAGTTCAGCGATCAAAATCGCGTCACTTCTCAGCTTATTGGTTAGAAAGTCGTCCGATTAGTCAGTAGGATCGAATCGCTGGATATTCAATTGTTTGAACACAACGTTTTGGTGCGTGAGGGGGATTTCAGGAGGTTTATTGTTTTGTGCACAAATTTAATATATATATATTTCTATCTATCTATAACTTCACGCCAAATCCCTTGCGGTGTAGGCAGAGAGAACCGAGCGCCACGCGACTCGATCCTTACATACCTCACTCACTTCTTTAACATTCATTGCGCTTCTCATGCACGCTTGCGTGTTTATAGGGCTCTATATATATATAGATATATTTAATAACGAATTATATGATAGTTTAGGTTTTTTTATCCTACAAGTTTCTACATTTTACACGTCGAGGTTTCTCGAAAAAATTTCGTTTATCAAATAAGAAACAAATGTTTATTGACTGCAGTGCAGCTGTAAAACGTTCCACATCGGTCGTTGTATGCTTCCATCATCACCTCTGCCGGAGCTAGTTTAAAGGTGTTATTGTTAAAATGAATAATGTGCATGTACACGATCGTACCACAAACACACTCGAAATGAGGAAAATAAATACATGTAAGAAAGTAAAATAAACACCAGTCTAAAACCGTAACAATATGTGAACATACTTTAATGGCAGAAATAGTAGGAGAAAATGTGTACAAATGTACATCACATGTACACGTGTAGAATTACGTAACCCAAGCACGGAACGTACTTCTGATGTTTACTATTAGAACAATAATGTGTATTAAAAAAATAATAACACACATTCCATTGTTTGTTTCGGAAATGTATAGAATTTCAAAGGAAATGCGTACAATAAATAATATTTCACACATTTTTGGCCATAACATACATTTTCTTAGAAATATATGAAGACATATGTGTCCATGAACATGTCTGTTTGTCTTAGTCTGGGTATTTTTAAGAGAGGTATGGGGAAGAGTACCTCCACCTCACAGAAAACCGCAGCCAAATAACAACTCCCTAGAGGGTTGTTCTGTTATAAATGTATGTACATCAGTCTATACATACATTTATATGTATAGACAGTAGTATGATACTGGTTGTGTTTAATAATGGTGACGCTCGCCTCTATAAGGTGCAGGTGTCCGTTGTCGAGCCGGGTGCCGCCCACGGTGTAGTTCTCCGAGGTCTGGTTGAAGCGCAGGTGCACCAGCAGCTCGCCGCCCGCCAGCGACGCCGACACCTGCGTCTCCTCCGCCAGGCTCGCCCTGCGCACGCACACGCGGGCTCGGTCACCACGACAACACACACAATACGGCGTACAATCTTTTATAGTTAAAATTAAACTTGTGTTCCACGTCCCCCTCCCCTCTCCACAGGTGGAATTGAAATTGAAACACGCACGGAGAGTAAGTAATCTACGATAACCAAAACAGACGCCCAACTTCTAAAAACTAATGGTCACGTGTAAAATAAAACATTTGCCGTCAAAATATACGTCAGAAACAATTGTACATAACATGACGTTTCGAGAACATCCGGCGGCGTCGAATTATCTTCCCTAATGAAACATTGGGACATCGTCCCCACTCGTCAAATGAGACTCAATCCAAATAATATGGGAAAACATTTGGCGCTAAATTTATATATCAATAAGCATATATGACTTGTGGCCATGTTCAATAATTAATTCTAATTATGAAAAATTAAAAATGCAACAAATTTGTGCTCTGATTAGTAATGAACAAGATTTGTAGAACGCGGCCGAGACAGGAATACCTCTCACTGGAAGGGTGTTCTTAGAGCGAGCTGCATCCTTATCGTGTCCGTGTTATAACTGTTCTAGGATTATGATTTTTAATTAGCAATTTTAAATATTAATTGTCATATGAGTGTAGAAAAAAATAATTCAAGACACGAAAATAGGTATGTACTCGCACCTGCATGTGTACAGACAACGACATATAAAGCTATACACGCATTTTATGTCGTAACAGTAAAAGTGAAATTTGCATGGTTTTGCAAGCAGGCACGCTATAGCTTGAGCGGTCGTTGTGTGTACATGTGTGATGTGATCAACGTACTTGGGCAGGGAGCCGAGATAGAATATCTGTCCGCTGGACTTCCTGGTGCGGATGAACATGGAGATGTCGAGGGCGGCGTGCACCGCGCGGCGCGCCGCCTCCGCCACGGCCACCGTCACCACGGACCGCGGCGCGGCCGCCTCCTGCCCGAACGTCGCCGCCGTGTAGTCTGCGGAGAGGACGGCCCGACTGAGTGCACAGTTTAATAATATCTGCGAGACTTAGAGCCTTTGAGTTGCTTGTATCCAAGAATCTAAATTAGCGAACCTAGTCTTTTACAATCGATTTAAAAAAATAAAAAATAAAATTGTTGGCGTCGAAAAGAAGTTGTCGATCAATCTTAATAATATAATGATTAGCCACTTAATATTTATTTATTTATTTAAAACTAGGACATGAACCACGAAGCTCCTAGATGAGACTTGAGACCAAACAGGTTTTAACCACAAAAAAAAGCTATTTAAAATCGACCTTTGAATACCTAGTGTGTTAGTACGACTGTAAAAAGAGATGTGATTTTACTTGGTGACAGTATCACCAGCACTTACTGTACTGGCAGGTGTCCCCGAGGTACGGTCGCTGGCACGTGCATACGAAACTGGTCCAGGCGTCGAGGCAGGCGCCGCCCGAGCGGCACGGGTTGGGAGCGCACTGCGGCGTGCGCGGGCACAGCGCGCGTACACCGCGCAGCACGGAGCGGGCGCGGCGGGCACCGCCTTCCTCGCCGTCCGCCTCCTCGTCCTCGGGCTCGCCCTCTTCGGAAGTGGCCTCGGTGGGAACGCTTTCGATGCTGGTGCCGTTCGAATCTTCAGGCACGACCTGATATATATATACATACATATATAGTAGAGTTAAGGACGTCTATCACCATTATGCTGTAATTCGTGTACATACACATGGACCCTTACTCATCCCACTGCAGGGATACGGGTCCCCCTTCAACCGAACGGGTTTAGAGCATACTCCACTCAGCTTAACGACTGTCATCTATCAACAACAGCCGGGACAGACGGCTTAACGTGCCCTCCGAAGCAGGGAGAAACTCTAGATAGATAAACCCATCCACAGACAGGCTTCGGTCGACGTTGCTAAACCTGCGTATTCGGTTAGATTTAGACACTACAGTGGAGCACATGTAAATACAAACATGCCTCATACATAGTTTGCTAAAATCCCTTCCTATTGGTATTGGTTTTATCGAGTTGGTTTTCCATTTTTTTTTTTTTGTGAATTGGGGAGAACGTCGCATAATACAGATCGAATAGTTCCTCCTTTTTACAGTCGGTTGAGAGTAGTTGTTGAAGACGAGGAATGAGTACAATAAATAGGAGACGCGAGCTCGGTGTGAGCGCCCACTCACCCACTGTCCGTTGACGACGACGTCCTGGAAGCAGCCCACGAAGAAGTTGGGTCCGTGGCGCAGCGTGGCGTACGAGGAGCCCGCGTTGCCGAGCCGCGTCGACGGGAACGACGTCACGCTCGAGTTGAACGCCTCGTTCTGGCTGATCGGGTAGATGGTCTGCTCTTCGTTGGCCGCCAGCACCAGGTGCGACGAGTTGATGGTCACGAACACCTGCCCAAAGTAAACTCGGGTTCGTCAACAAGTAACACACTGAGCTCTTCGGGAAAAACTGTCTGGCAACAGCGCCTTGTCGAACCGGTCAAAGGCGAGTGATCTCGCACACCATGTCTTCGTATATCGTTGGACTACATAATTAAGTTTGTTAATAAAAGATATAAACCACCATTCTCTTGCTATATTTATCTACATAAAAGGACATATTTGATATTTATTTATTGAATGACAAGGCGATGACAAACTTTTTACTGATATGACAAATATACAGATTTACATAATTACACTACGATGGCCGCCTTCTTTTCTTGTTATGGACCCTAAAACATGGCGTCACGAATAACTTCACCCCAATACATCAGCGAAATATTTTGTATACAAAATTCCTATCATGTCACATCATCATTAAATTTCTTTCCAGCGAGAGATAAATATGAAAACAGAAGGATATACTTTTGTGTAGTTAAACTACTCAGCAAGACGATTGCACCAAAGCATTTCATTCTCGGAATACCATTTCCCTCAGTGTATGTCGCAGGGGACGTGCGATGGTGTGTTGGGTCCACGTACCTTCTGCCAGTTGCTGTCGTTCAGGTTGGACCCGATGAAGACGCCCTCCCACTTGTTGAGCAGGCTGGAGTGCAGGTTGAGCCGGCCGCTTGACAGCTCCAGGAAGAAGTAGGTGAGGCCGGAGCCCATGGCCAGCAGGCTGTTGCCCAGCGTCGTCTTAAACCGGAACGAGAGGTCGTAGCCCTCCTCGCGGGACGTGTTCACCTCCGCGTAGCTGCCCTTCTCCAGGGACATGGTCGTGATCTGACGTCACAACAGAGTATTTGAACATCAGGCACACAACAAATAAACATGCACAATGTTACAGGATATAAAATAATAAGTATAAATTGAATTATAATTAAAACTACAATGGCGGATTTATTCAATGAGGGATTTCTTACAGCAAACCATAGAACAGATAAAAGAAAAACGCAATCTACAGAATGTCTGATATTGTCGAGGACTTCAGGCAGACATGTAGTAGAAATAAAAACACCATTTTGTACTTCATTTCAATTCCAATACTAGGCAGCACCTCTATATTTATAATACAATTAGAGAAATTCTATCTAACTTCACGCCAAGTCCTTTGCGGGGTAGACAGAGAGGACCGAGCGCTACCTCGGTCCTTACACACCTCGCTCGCTTCTTTAACATTCATAGCTATATTAAAGAAATTACTCTTAAAAATGTATGGAGATATTTTCTGACGTCGATTGAAAGTAAGATATTTTGTTAAGCCAAAAATTATAATATTTGTGTCTATATAATATGGAATGTGTAGGAAGGAATATGTCCCCTTGGCCTGAAGCACACGAAATAATTTAGAGATATGTCTAGATATGTCGTCTGTCAGTCATTGTTTAGTTAATCGTGAATTGATGAAAAATTTGTGAAATTTGAATTCTACTGTACTTGTCTTTGAACTTCATGCATGTGCCGTACCTTTTCGCAGGTGGTGCCGTAGTGTCCGGGCGCGCACGAGCAGTTGAACCTGTGCTCGGTCTCGTGCCGCAGCCAGGGCAGGCAGGTGCCGTGGTTGCGGCAGGGCGCGTCCTTGCAGCCGGTGAGCACCACGGAGCAGTTCCGCCCGCCCCAGCCCGCCTCGCAGCTGCAGTGGTAGGTGGCGCGTCCGTCGTAGCAGCGCCCGTGCACGCACGGAGTATATCTGTACGGACGTCACATGCTTAAATGTGTTTAACCCGTATATATGCTATACTATATAATACCAACACGCTGCAGTCTATGGTTGTGGTGTACGGCTCACTTTTTTCTTTATACAACGTCGGGAGGCATGCAAGCATACGGCCCACCTAATGTAAAGCGGTTACCGTAGCCTATACACGCTTGCAATACATTGAGTATTACTCGCGCAATGCCACCTCTGCTGCTAACACAGCAACTCCATAGAAGCTTATTAGTGACCTCACTCACATGCAGGAACACAACAACTCCCTACGGAGTTGTTATTTGGCTGCGGTTTTCTGTGAGGTGGAGGTACTTCCCCAGACGGGCTGCTTCGATGCACCCTACCTCTCTTAAGTTACCCTTCACTCACGGCTCAATTACGAATGACCCCTTAAATAAGTTCGCTAGACAAACAGTTGGCGAGACAAGCGCTACGAAACCATTTGATACCCATTCGACATTTTCTATCCATTTCGAATTCAGAATCTAGCCTTCAGGATGATGATACGTGTATACGTGCACACGAAAATTAAAACTGGTCTATTAATTAACCCGTCTACTACTGTGTACGTGCATGGCCAATATATACCAAAATATACCAGAGGGAGACTTTGTACAAAAGTCGTCTGCGTGAGTACCTCTGTCTCACCTATTTCTACCGCCAAGCATCTATATTTATATAGCTGTGTTCCGGTTTGAAGGGTGAGATATGGCAGAGAAATTACTGGGTACTGTGACGAAACAGCTTAGGTCACAAGATTGACAGCACGCAAGTAACATCCCCGTGGTGTTGCGAGCGTCAATAGGCTGCGGTGACCGCTTACCATCTGATGCGGCTCACATGCTTGTTTGCTGCGTTCACGTCAACATCATATCATATCGAGGCTTGTGGCGCTCGCGGGGATTTTTGACCTATCAAAGAATAGACATAATTGCATAGTTCGCTGGAAAAGATTGTTTGTGTGTGTGTGTGTGCCCGCACCTGAGACACTCGTCGATCTCTTGTTCGCAGAAGTGGCCCTCGTAGCCGGCGTTGCAGTCGCAGCGGTACGCGCCCACGGCGTCCACGCACTTGCCGTGCGCGCACGGCGAGGACGCGCACTCGTCCACGTTCACCTCGCACCGGGAGCCCTCCGTGCCCTCCACGCACACGCATTCAAACCTGAAACACAAGCAAAGCTACTTCATCGCGGAACAAAGACATTATACCAGTCACAAGTCAGACCGCCCTTGCAGTACTGTAGTCACCTTGGGCGGGCGCACCTGGATACCGTCTTGGACCTTGTGATTCGGTTCAGAGACGAGCTGTGAGAATTGTGGACGATCCTAAGCTTACAGACGGTATTGAGCCTAAGTTTAAGGTTGGATTTCGCCTCCCTTTGTGTGTTCTACTGATTGTACAACGAGTTGTGTTCTGAAGAAATGTTCGACATGATGCCGACAACTTCTTTTACAACCGCACCGCTCGCCGACAGCGGGGAGTTCACCTTCACACACTGGAACCGCAGTGATCGCGTACTGTGCGGTTCCAGGTAAGTTTTTTTTTCGAGAACTCTTAAGTTGTCGAATGAACTCCCAGTCGAGGTTTTCCCAAGGGAGGATTTTAGAGGGTCGGCTACGCATGAGTGACACCCCCGGTGTTGCAAATGTTCATAGGCTACATACGGTAACTGCTTACCATCAGGCGGGCCGTACGCTTGCCTCCTTAGTGGTGTACAAAAAAAAACCAAGTATCCGTTAGCTCCGTCAAGTAGCTACAATCCACAAACGCTGTATGACAACATATTTCTGAAACATTCAATGTAGTGGTGTGGTTGTTGGAGTGCACTGACCCGCTCGCGTTCTCGTAAGTGAACGTGGTGTAGAAGGTTTGCGGCAGCAGCATGTGGGGCTGCGGGCCCAGCAGCAGCGGCGCGGCGTCGGGCGCGCGGTACAGGCTGGCGTTGCTGCGCTCCAAGCACACGCCGCCGTGCTTGCACGGCTCGCCCTCGCATTCGTTTATGTCCGTCTCGCAGTTCTTGCCTGTGACACACAATAAATGACATCAGGAACACATAAACGACCTACACACATCAACAGTGTGTCACCGACGCTCGTGGGTTCGAATCCCACACAGAACGAACATTTGTGTACATGTCTTTTGGTCCTGGTCTGGGCGTTTTTAAGAGAGGTAGGTCGCATCAAAGCAGCTCGGATGGAGAAGTACCTGCACCTCACAGAAAACCGCAGCCAAATAACAAATTATCTGGAGGGTTGTTGTGTTCCTGCGTGTGAGTGAGACGCAGGAACACAACAACCCTCCAGATAATTTGTTATTTGGCTGCGGTTTTCTGTGACCGGTAAGCTTCTAAAGAGTCGCTGTGTTAGCAGCGGAGGTGGCATCGCGCGAGTGATACTTCCACATGCTTTACATCAGGTGGGCCGTATGCTCGTATGTTTCCCGAAGACGTATATAAAAAAAAGTTGTGTGTATGTCAGGAGACAATTATTATTGTCTAGTATAACACTGTCTGCGGTCTGTCACGTGCGGTACAGTCACAACAAGACAAGCAGACTGACCGGTGTACGCCGGGTAGCAAGTGCAGTGGTAGTCGTTGACGTCGTCGAGGCAGGTGCCGCCGTGCCGGCAGGGCTGCGGCAGGCACTCGTCGATGTTCACGGCGCAGTCCTCGCCCGAGTAGCCGGTCCCGGCGCACTCGCACTGGTACCCGTTCAGTGCGTCCACACAGCGCCCGCCGTGCTGGCACGGCCCCGACTGGAAACACAACACCATTTATTTCGGTATCCAACACCTCTATACAAAGTCAAAATCTTTTTATTCCGTAAAAATGGCTACATTTGTTTGGAATCATCACAATTTTTTTCCCTACCGTGCAGTTCATGACTAGGTGAGCACTGATAAAAATACTGCCAAAAAACTCAGGCATCCCTCTTTTGGTATCCAAACAAATTTACATAATTTATTAATTACATTACAATTGGATCGACTCACTCCCAGGCATTTTTATCATTAATATAGTCAGATACTTTATAATATGCCCTGCTACACAATTTGGCTTTAATAGTAGTTTTAAATTTGTTTATTGACAATTCTCTTATATTGCTGGGAAGTTTGTTATAGAACCGTATACATTGCCCCATAAAAGAATTACTTATTTTGTGGAGACGGCTTGCATGTAACACAAGATTATGCTTATATCTAGTATTTATATTATGAGTATCACTCTTTTTACAAAATGAGTCTATGTTTTTATGGACATACAAAAGATTTTCATAGATATATTGCGATGCGACTGTTAAAATATTTATTTCTTTGAATTTTTCTTTAAGGCTCTCCCGGGGACCAAGTTTGTAGATAGCTCTTATGGCTCTCTTTTGCAACAAAAAGATGGTGTTAATGTCCGCGGAGTTACCCCAAAGAAGAATTCCATATGACATAATACTATGAAAGTAGCTGAAATAAACTATTCTAGCCGTATCAATATCAGTGAGCCGTCTAATAGTTTTCACTGCATAGGCTGTAGAACTTAGTTTTCCTGATAATTTTTCAATTTGTGGGCCCCATTGTAGTTTGGAGTCAATTGTTATACCCAAGAACACAGTTGTCTCTACAGGGGCTAAATTAGTTCCATTAACATTGACATTGGTAGTCACCTGTCTTACATTAGGTGTTGAGAACTTAATTACTTTAGTCTTTTTATCATTTAAAAGCAGATTATTAACATTAAACCAATGCATAACTTTAGAGAGAGCATCGTTAACTTCGTCATAATTATCTAACTGTCTATTAATTTTGAATGTCAAAGAGGTATCATCCGCAAACAATACAATCTCATGTTTATCCTTTACATAATAAGGTAAGTCATTTATATATACTAAAAATAAGAATGGACCTAGAATTGACCCCTGTGGGACTCCCATAACTACAGGGGACCCCGAAGATCTTTTACCATTAACACCGACCTTCTGTATCCTATTGCCCAGATAAGAAGACAGAAGTTCGAGAGCCTTGTTCCTGATACCGTAGTGGAGTAATTTTCTGACAAGAGTGTCATGGTGCACGCAGTCAAACGCTTTAGACAGATCACAGAAAATTCCCAAGGCATCTTGCGAACCTTCCCATGCCGCGAATATACTTTTAAGCAAATGAATCCCTGCGTCTATAGTTGAACAACCTCTCGTAAATCCGAATTGTCTCCTATGAAGCAAATTATGTGTATTGAAATGTCTGAGCAACTGGCTAAGCATTAGTTTTTCAAAAATTTTACTGAGAATGGGCAGTATGGAAACAGGTCGAAAATTCGAAGGGTCCGAACTATCACCAGATTTAAATAATGGAATATATACCGCCCGTGGACTCCCACAGCACATCGCTGGCTGAATAGACAGGGAGATAACACACATTGGCAAAAGAATAGTCACGAAATAATAAATAAATAATAAAAAAAATCTGTTCCAGAAATAATTTCTTTCGAAAATTTTTACTGAGTAAATAAAGATATAGATAAAAATTCTTTATTTGCCATTTGTTCCCTCGCGGGCACTTAGACACGTCTTACATTTTTTTTTAAATATAATCTTATTGTAACTTGTTTAATTCTCTTATTTAACTTTTTTCCTTTTTTTTAATGTACTAGCATTTCGGAAGTGACCATTGGCTAAGAAGAAATGCCGAAAGAAACTTGCCAATATAGGTCTCTTTTAAAATTGTCAATTATGTATTACAAAATAAAATTACATAAGCATATTGGTACAATAATGATATCATATCGTAAAATTAACGATTGTTAAGGACAGATAGTCTGTGCTGAATTATTTCCAGACATCTTTGTCAGTTAAATATTCATCAATTCTATAATAAGCCCTTCTTTAGAGAGTATTTTTAATGTGTTTTTTGAATACATTGTCAGGAAAGGACAGAACTGTTTCAGGCAATTTATTATAAAATCGAATACAATTTACAAGAAAAGATCTACCAGTCCTAGCAAGCCGATGTACCGGCATACACAACTTATTTCTACTTCTAAGTTTTTCACTGAAATTTACAAACGACTTTAAATTTTTAAGTACGAAACGATTTACTTGAAAATTACAAGCTACAGTCTCGTAAAATACCTTAATAACGAGGTAGCAGCATGGGACTTTTCAAGAAAGCAGTAAATAGAAATGGAGATGGGTTGACGCCGGTGGTGTTACCTCGCAGTCGTCGATGTCCTCCTCGCAGGTGGGTCCGGTGAGGCCCTCGGGGCAGACGCACGAGAAGGAGGCCACGCCGTCCACGCAGGTGGCGCCCGCCGCGCACGGGCTGGCCTCGCACTCGTCGATGTTGATCGAACAGTTCTTGCCTGGAACACAGAACGAGACGATATCCGTCACATCGTCAGGAGAGCGCTGAAATGTCCAAAAACACAAGAAGCCGATGGTGGTAGGCAGCGGACACTTCGCGCGGTTCTCCTGCGGTGAAGCCGACGTGATGTCGAAGTAAGTATAACTTTTCGCAGCACAATTATTGTAATTTGTCAACATCGATAAAAGCAAGAAGATTACTCAATCCTCGCCATCTCAAGGGAATGCATCAAACGTGGTCCCTGCGTGTGCCCGGCCTCCGGGAGATGGAACGAACCCCTGAAAGGACTTGTTCACGCACCATGTGCGCCGATATCAATCCCCACAGATATACTACACTAGGGATGAAGGGAAATCCGTATAATCGTAGTCAGATGAAATATAGGATCCATCGCCATACAGTTCCAAACTAACCAAAATTTGTAGGTACCATGAATGCCCTGTAAAGTATATAGGATACGAAGCGAACTTGCGAGCTTTGGACAGTATTCCACCCTGTTGAAGACTCGTGCCCCGGAATTAGACCCGACTGTAACAGCCATCTATCGTTATTCCCATACGCTTGGCGCAGTCCCTACTTCATACAAGGCTAGGTTCCATCCCTATGTATGATATGTGCAAATAAACAATTTGATTTCATTTCCTAATGTTTGCTCGGTTAAATCGACTATATGCTTTATTGCAATTACTTCTATATTTTCATGTGGATAACAGCGCCCTCCAGTGCTCAGTAACCTGCATTTCAAATAAGTATTTAGCTTTTTTCGAGTTAAATAACTAAATATTATAAAATTGACCATTGGACCGTATACGCTGTAGTGGTTTAAGATTGGGTGAACTCGCTATTTATTTACACGAAAAGACGACACATATTTTTAAATAAAAAGAAACCGCCTTCAAAGAACACCCAGATACGATTACCTGGGTGTTTTGTGACTTACGATTTTTGGAGTCGGTGCCAGCCGCATAACAATGGAACCGACTCCAAAAACTGTAAGTCAAAAAACACCCAGGAACTAAAAAGCTATTACTTATGCGGCTGGCACCGACTCCAAAAGTTGTAAGACATTGTGACCACTTAATTTTCGCTTTTTAGTTCCTGGCTGTTTTTTGAAGGCGGTTTTTTTATTTACTAATAATTTATTCTTTACTTTTTAGTGGTATAAATAACTTCCAATCTGTGTTTTTTACACAGATAGAAAGTCCTCATCAAAAACTTTTACTGAGGGAACCACAAACCAAAACATTATCTGTGTATATATTTTTATTTTGTTGATTTTCTTTTGAGTTTGTTTTTGAAGCGCTGAATCAATTTCGATATAATTTATATGGAACCATCTCTGAAGTATGACCTACTAAACAAAAACGAATCATTTAAAATCAATTCATAATTGGCGGAATGATAGCGTAACAAACATACAAAAAAATACAGTCGAATCGAGAACCTACCCTTTTTTTAAGTCTGTTAAAAGTATATCACGGGGAGTGTTCGGAAGAGCTGGTTGATTTAACCAGTCGCTGGGTACCATCATACAACTCGTCATAACCCAAAACCCCAACCACACCTTCTTGGTGATTGACATAAATGGTAAATTTATGGAGTCTACTTCACAAATCGAACAAAAACGACATCCAGCCTTCAAGAATAACTCCATATTTCCTCTTTAAAAGCCCTCTGGTGTCGCTGAATCTATCGGCTGCGGTGACCACTTACTATATTATTTTTTTTGCCATCCCCTTCCAATAACTAAAGAATGTAATGAACCAGTCCGTCGGCTGGAGCCGGTGAATACGCCGGTGGACGGGACTGACCTTCAAAGCCGACCATGCAGGTGCACTCGTAGTTGTTCTCGAGGTTCTGGCAGGTGCCGCCGTGCATGCAGGGCGACGACAGGCACTCGTCGATGTCCTGCTCGCAGCTGTCGCCCGTGTAACCTAACACACACACACATATACTAAGACCACGTCCTTAAAGTAGCCATCGCTACCCACCGGGCACTTCTTTTTTTTTATACAACGCCGGAAGGCATACAAGCATACGGCCCACCTGATGTAAAGCGGTTACTGTAGCCTATCAACGCTTGAAACACATTAAATATTACTCGCATCCTCTGCTGCTAACACAGCAACTCCTTAGAAGCTTACTGGCGACTTCACTCACACGCAGGAACACAACAACCCTCTAGGGAGTTGTTATTTGGCCGCGGTTTTTTGTGAGGTGGAGGTACTTCCCCAGACAGGCTGCTTTGATGCGCCTTACCACTCTTAAAACAGTCAGACCAAGACAAACAGACATGTGTCACACAAATGTTTGTCTTGTGTGGGAATCGAACCCACGAGCATCGGTGTAAAACTCGCGTCATTCATGACCACCGCCACCGGGCTCGTCAGACTCAAAGATAATTCAGTACAATTCAGATGTATAACTCCCTAGAGGGTTGTTGTGTTCCTGTGTGTGAACGATGTCACCGGTAAACTCCTAAGGAGTTGCTGTGTAAACAGCAGAGGAGGCATCGTGCGAGTTATACATATATTACCAGCATTAATAAGCTACGGTAACTGCTTTACATCAGATAGGCCGTATGCTTGTATGCCTCTTGACGTAGTATAAAAAAAAACCAATCTCGAGCTCGTCAAAATGTGGTGCCGTGTTACCTGGTCTGCAGTAGCACTGGTAGGCGCCGGGCACGTTGACACACACGCCGTTGTTGCATATCTTGGGCGAGCCCTTGCACTCGTCCACGTCCTCCTCGCACAGCCGCCCTGCGAGAACACACGCCGCACCTTATGGACCTTACTAAATATATATCGCTCACTATTCAAACTATTTGCATGACAAATTCGACAAAAATCATGATCGATTCAGCCGTTTTGTCGTAAAACGTTAACGAAAATATTGAGGCACAATTACGTTCCGGTTTTTGGAGCTCCAAGCCATAAAGGAACACTTGAAATCATTTATTTACAAAAAGCATATCATTGTGTACACGTATATATTGATGATGTGTACTATGCACATATTTGTAATTATCACTTGTTCGGCGATGATGGAAAACATCGCGAGGAAACCAGCACCTCCTAGAAATTGTATTTCGATAGACGTGTGACTGCACCTAAGAAGATCTGGTTTTCCCTCTGGGTTGTGGAGGTCTGCCCGCTCCATGTAACGATCAGTATCTTCGCCAAATCTTTAGGCTTAGGTAGCGGACCCCGCCAATTCTAATAGATTAGGAAACAGGATAATGTGACCTGCACACCGAGGATTCTGTATATAGCCAGCCATCAGTTTCAGTCACTGAGGATACTTGGCTTTATGTGTTTACAATATCGGAACTTATTCATATTTTCTTCCTTCTTGCTTTTTGTAATTATCAAATCTTTTCGCGGGGTCCGCGACCGCTCCACATAAGTATTCGTTAAATCCTTAAACTTAGGATTTGACGAATATACTCATATTGCCATGGAGCTACTGTCGTCAGACCTCCCACAACCGAAGGAGAAAACCAAACCTTTGTAAAAACTACAACTTCACGCCAAATCCCTTGCGGGGTGGGCAGAGTGGACCGAGCACCACGGGACACGGCCCTTACACACCTCACTCGCTTCTTTCATTCATAGTTCTTCCCATGTACGCTCGCCAGTTTCTAAGGCTCCTGACGTCACCGTCTGATAAAACAATCAATTTGGTAATGGTGGCTTTCCTCCACTCGATTCTAAATGTCAGTACCAACGTCTATTTATTTTAACTTTTATTACAAAAAGAATAATTAAATATTAATTAATTACACGAAAAAAGGAATATTTCTGATAATAAATTTCATTATGTTGTTCCTGACTAATTTCATGATATCATTATTGCAGTGCTGCCAACCAAAGTGACGCGTTCACCCATACACTCAACGTCACCGTACTGCACTGGGTCACTGTGCACAAACGACACGTCCCAAAGGTCACAACGGAACTAACCCTTAAATATTAGAAACAAAATGAAATTTCGAACGATCGACATCTTCTGATAAACTGAACATGAACAAAAAAAAAATGGAACTGATTAAAATGTAGCTTAACATAAAGACGTCATGTGATTACTAAATTAGTTATTAAGTTGGCGAGTGTACACAGGTGTATCTGGTGGATTATAAGGAACGAGTCGCTGCGGCCGCTGTCACCAGGTGACTCACTTCATTACTCACGGAGTGAGTTATTTGTTATCAGACTAACCTGTACCCGCGACTTCGCCTACTTTCGATTTCATTTGTTTTATAAACACTTTACGACTTTCTTCACGTTTAAGACAATCACAATACTTAATTTCATATCGATCCCTTCAGCGAGTAACGAAACAGTGACAAACAGACACCGATGACGAGCTCGGTGGCTCAGTCGTGAATGACGCGACTTTGACACCAACGCTCGCGGGTTCGATTCACACGCAAGGCAAACATTTGTGTGCATGAACTGTTTGTCTTGGTCTGGATGTTTTAAGAGAGGTAGAGCGCATTAAAGCAGCCCGTCTGGGGAAGTACCTCCACCTCACAGAAAACCGCAACCAAATAACAACTCCCTAGAGGGTTGTTGTGTTCCCGTCCTGCGTGTAAATGAGTCGCTCCCAAGGAATTATATATCTCCAGCGTTAATAGGCTACGGTGCCCGCTTTATATCAAGTGGGCCGTATGCGCTTGTATGCCTCCCGACGTTGTATAAAAAAAAGTAATTCTTTGTTTTAAATAAAGGTTACATAATAACTACTCTGGTGTGTCTAGAAGAGAAGTTTTCTTCTTGTCTATATAAATTGATGTTTATTTCTTCTTCTTCCCGGCGTTATCCTGTTTCCCAGTCCATAAGGTCCACGTCTTTCGAAATATAATTTCTTGGACGTCAGGGTACAAATCCTACTAATATTATAAATGCGAAAGTTTGTATGTATGGATGTTTGATGCTCTTTCACGCTTAAACGGTTGAACAGATTTGAATGAAATTTGGCACGTAGATAGATTATTTGACTCCACAGCTAGTGTGTACATAAATAAGAAAACCCGAATTGAGTGGTGCATGCACACACCACGATTCTAACCAGGCACCAATCGGTTAAACAGACTAGTTTGTTATTCACTAGGCCGACTTGGCTATCTGTTTTTACCAATACGGCGTAGTTTTAATTATTTAAAAGAAAAAACCACACAATGCAATGACAAACAAACAGTATAACTACAAAAAATGAATGTAGCAGTAGGTCTACTACCTTGTATCGATACAAAACAATAGTAAGACAACTTAATGAATAAAAAAAATATGTATACTTCACATCGTAATTTGTGACCATTCTTATTTATATTCACAGAGTTTTTATCTATATAGCTTATATATACTCATATATAAAGCGGAATGGTTTGTTTGAACGGCGTAATTTTTGGAACTCCGTGGTCGTAGTCTTGGTTAAAAAATATCGATATATCAAAATATCGATTGGTTTTTGAAAAAATAATCGATATATATTGTCATTTTGTATTGTACATTTAATCTGGAACTATCGATATTCGATATTTATTTCAGAGTATCGAATTTGTATCTATTTCGATATTTTTTTAAGACCTGTACATACGGCGCATGTATACAACCGCGGACAATACTTATAATAATTATTACCATGTCCTCCTGTAAAAAATCGATATATAGAAATATCTATATGTTTTATTGTACATATATCGATATTTTTAAAAATATCTATTACGATATATATTTTTGATTTGCACATCCCTACGTGATCGAATTTCAAAAAAATATTTTTGTATTTGTTTGTCCAATTCTTGAGGAAGGTTATATATGCTATTCAACACCACGATACGACCTTAGAAGCCGAAGAAAAAAATAAAGTAGAAAAAGCTGTTCCTACGGGATACCGGGATATGTGCGAACAAAGTCGTGTGGTTCAGCTAGCTTATATATGGTGTTCTTAAATAACATGCCCAAATTGAAATGGGAAATAGTATTATGTATGCTGATTATGATAGTAAATATATTTTATGCCCCACGTGTTACAAATTCTTTCATAGAAAAAATAAATCCGTCTTAAAAAATAGCTTTCTGTTGTATGAAACCAACCAGTAATATAATACTTACAAGCATGCCATGCGATACGGTACGCAGGTACACGCAGGCGCGCTGAGCGGCCCTTTGTAATAACGTCGACTGCGCATCCATACGCGCAGCCACCGCGCTGTGTAAATGACGCACGCGCGGCACTCTTCTATCAGTGTGTTTCCCAGTGTCGCGCATTACACTAGTACGCGTGACCGTAATCATGCCTGGACGTCGTTACTCTAATCAGGAGTATCTCGAAATGGTACTTTGTTATCGCGAATGCAATAACATCATTGCACAAGCGGTGAACTTGTACGAGCCCTTTGCTCGTACAAGTTCGGAATACGAGTGAGCCATCACACCATCCTCGACGGCGGAGCTGTCGTTTGCAATGTGAGCAACAGTTACGTGTGGCAGTTACTTAACGACGAAGGGCTACATCCATACCTCTTCACTAGGGTACAAGAACTCATGCCACAAGATCATGCGCCTCGCGTTGAATTCTGTCGTTAGCTTCGTGCGGAGCGCCGCAACATTTTGTGGACAGAATGCGGATACCTATCTTCACCTACTACAAACCCAAGTAGACAATATGCTGGAAAATGTTCCACTTGAACATCTGAGAGGTTTATACTTTCAGCACGATGGAGCACCAGCCCATTACGCCATGCGTGTTCGCGAGTATCTGGACGTTACGTACGCCATGAGGTGAATAGGAAACTTTGTATAGAGCGCCAGGGTGCGCTTGTGCAACAATTTTGTATTTAGTGTCGTGATTGTGATGTGTAAATAACTTGTAAATAAACTGATGAACTTTGAAACAAGCCAAGTAACAAACGTTATCCGATAGCTTTTTATTTTTCAAATCAAACCACGTCTATCTAGTCTTTAATGTTGTCGTAACAAACACTAAATACTCAAATTTAACGTTATTACATTAATTTGACAGTCCAAAGCCTGTGTGAAAGTGTGATGGAGAGTTTGTGACCTTTTTTAAGAAAATTGGATCAGCTGTTATATCCGGTAAGTGTTCTAAATTTCCATTTTTATTTAAATAGATAGGTAGCTATCAGCGTTACTCTACCGGCATAGTCATAGGTATTTCTTTTTGTATACAACGTTGGGAGGCGTACGGTCGACCTGATGTAAAGTGGTTATCGTAGCCTATAAACGCTGTGGTCGTCGCTGCGTAAATGGCGTGTTAGATTAGACCCGCGACCGTGCATCGACCCCGTCAAACTGAATTATTAACAACTGATGATGATGATGATGACGGGGCAATCATTATGCAGCATGAACCAAGTAGGCACTTTACTTATTTGATTTCTCAAACTTTTTTAACGATGCTGGGACACGAAGTTTCTTGTCTATCGTAACAAATAAACAATATTCTTTCTCCCATTAAATTTCGGGCATATAAAAAAAAACACCTTATATATAAACAAAGTCAACATCCATACGCAACCAGTTGAGAGTGCGCAACCTTGCATTGCCAGAGGAACACCTGGCTCGTCAATTATATGTATAACAATTCAATTTTTTTTTTATATTTGTCGGCCATTTGACCGTTTCCTTAAGATAGGAACGGTATTCCTGAACATTCCTATTCTACTTTTTTATGCTGTATCCGAATCTGAAGTCAAAATTCGAATATTCGAAAAAAGCTACAGACACATGCACACACAGACAAACATATAGATTTCATATAGGAACGGTGTTCCTGAAAATACAGTGATATCGACTAATTAACAACACTGATCATCAATCGATCAACTGATGTCTTACGTATTAGGCGACGCTGGAGAACTCAGTATTTAAACAGATGACAAGAGTTGACATCAGCATAGCCAACCCAATGATACAAATCCTACTCTTTTACCATAAACCAATGAAGTCTTTTCTTTGATAGTCACTTGGGTGCACTACGTGCAGGCAAGGTTGGCTTTGTTTTGATGGTGAGGCACTTACATCCCCATTGCAATAGTTCATAGCAGGTAATTGCCTGTCATTTTGTTATACATGTAAAATAATTAATCATATAAACAAGTTCAACATCCATACGCATAAATACAGTGATATGAACCAGTGAACAACACTGATCATCAATCGATCAACAGATGTTTTATGTATTAGGCGAGACACTGCAGAACTCGGTATTTAAACAGATGACAGAGTTGACATCAGCATTGACAACCCTATAACAAACAAATCGTATTCTTTTATCATAAATCAATGAAGTCAGTCAGTTGGATGCACTACGTGCAGGCAAGGTTGGCTTTATTTTGATGGTCAGGCACAATTACACACACTCGGTTCTCTCTGCCTACCCCGCAAGGGACTTGGCGTGAAGATATACTACATACATATTAAATCATAGGCAAATCAGAATGAATTTATTATATTATTTAACTGATGTGATTATTACGTAGAATAAAAATAACTCCATGCAAAATATGCTTATTTGAAATATTATGAGCAATTAAGGGCCATAAATGAAATTAAAAACGCATAGGGATTTTGCAATGACGAAGAAGTTACATAGAATGTGACATTATGTTGTAAATGATGAGTGTTAATGACAAAAATACATAAAAAAATTAAAATATGATGCCGTAACCAGCATTTTGCGCACTTCTGCAACGACGGACTATGCAAAAGTTTCACGTTTTAATCATTTAAACAAAGACCCTTTTTTCTACAAGTCAGTATTGTTGTGCATTAATTAATTCTTGAGTTAGCAATAAAACAAATAACAGTATGTTTCTCGCTAAGTCTTATGTGCGTCTTGGTTTTAACCACATACTCCGCTATTTGGGCTACTTAAAAATCCAATTTGGTCGAGTCGATTTTCGGTCGAGGCTTATATTTTCTACAAGCATCTGGCAACCCTGTTGTTGATATACATTTTTGTGCAAGATTTATATTTTTATTTAGTGAAAATATAAGCGTAACAAATATTTATTACATACTTTAATTATTTAATATTTATTAAAATGTTAAGTGATTATATTTATGTGTTTACATATAAAGAGTGTTAATTCTACACTATGCTGTTCGGAAGACGGAACATATTGAGGTTATGTCGACGAAAAATTATTTTGTATCAAAGTTTAAACCACACCCGGTCAATAAACAACGCAGAGATCGAAAAAAACAATCAAAGCAATATAGTCAAGGGCGATTTTAAGGAACTATTACAGCGATACAAAGACAAAATTACATTCAACTCGTACTTAGAACATGAGAAGTTAGAGCTTGGATATTTTAAATATTACTTGAAAACTATTAAGAGAGCTAAAGTAGAGCAATCAAACGAGTACCGTAACAAGAGCTTGCCACCGCTGCCGGTGGCGCTCAAGTATTATGTGGACGAAGACAAACTCCTGAAAGATGGCACAGAAGTCACAGCAACTGAATCAGAACAAGTATTCCAGCTGCCATTTGGTAGCACGGCGCGGATTGATATCGACAACGACGAGGACAAGATTGTTGAGAAGCCATCCAATCCCCCCAATCCCCAAGTTGACACTGAATTTGATAGATCAAACATACACAAATGGATGTCTAACTATGAACAATTTGATGATACCACTTTACATGAGGAAATCGAAGTCAATGGGAGTCCTGAGCATTGGAAATACTACGGCACCCCTGACCCTGAAGTAGCAATAAGTCGGGTACCGTGTGGGGGCTGTGGAGCGTTGTTACATTGCAGCGACCCAGCCATCCCTGGATATCTTCCAAGTGAGATTTTTAAGGGCCAGAAGGTCGCTGATCTTAAAACTATGGAATGTCAACGCTGCCATTTTCTGAAGGAATATAATATAGCGTTGGATGTGAGTGTGCAGCCCGAGGAATATGAGAAATTATTGCAGTCCATCAGGTTCGTTGAAAACTCATCTTTTCACATGAAATATGCAATCAAAAATGTGAATAATTCAAATTCATATTTTATAGCCTAAATGGCTGAACTTGTATGAAGTTCTATATAATGTACACACCAAGACTCTCATGGTGATAGGCAGAGTGAACTGAGCTCCATTTGACTCTGTCCATTCATTCACAGCGCTTTTTACACACATGTTGGTTTTTTTTCTCTCCAGGGATTACCCAGCAATAAAACTCACACAAATTATTGTGATCCCTGTTTGTGGAACATACACAGCTCACCTCTTACCATTTATGTTATAAATCTGTTTTGTCATTCTCGACTGAATCAACAGAGCATGTTTCTACTTAAAGGAATGCATTAGTTTTTGTTTGTGCCCATTTTTGTGTGTCTTACACTCTCACAGATCAACTGTTTCTTACAACATCATTATAATTGGTTCTGTTTTTATAGAAAATGTACTAATAGTTATACTTCACATGCTACAATTGTAACATATATAAATTGATACATATATTTTTATCTAAAAGGGAAGTCGTTAATAAATAATACACATACACTGAATGTTAAAATGTATAAAGACATGTCAGTAGGTAAACGAGCTACTGACAGTATGCTTTCATAACTGATGATTTTTTTACACAGGTAGGATTATACTTTGTCATCATTATTTATCTAGGTACCCTATTATATGGTGGTGTCAACAATGGTTTGTGTAAATTTCTATTTGCCTGTGTGATGAAATCTGGTTAAAAAGTAGCACATGCCTCCCCTGCAGTCTTTAACTTCTTCTTCTAGCGTTCTACCCTAGTCCTAAACTATCTCTTTATAATAATTGGTTCTCTGGGAGAGACAAAAAGCTAACACTTTTACACCTTATAATACTGTCTGGTTTTATATGTAAATATTTTTACAGATATGTAAAATCATTAGTGCTGCTCATGGTAGACCTTCTCGATTACCCATGTTCGCTATGGCCAGGGATCATCGACATAATTGGCACCGACAGACCACTCATGGTTGTTGGAAATAAGGTAAATAGTGACCTGCAAGTTAATATGATTTGTAATAATATTTTTGTATATTCTAAGGCAATCTAAATTTTTTCAGGTTGACTTGCTCCCTGGCGACAGCATAGGCTACCTTAAAAGGATCAAAGAATCTCTAATTACAGAAATAAATAAAACAAAACTCAAGGATGCCAATATCAAGTATGTTGGCCTTATTTCGGCTAAAACTGGGTTTGGAGTGGAGGACCTCATATCTACGATGTTTAAAACTTGGCTTTACAAGGGAGATGTGTTCCTCGTCGGCTGCACCAATGTCGGCAAGAGTTCCCTGTTCAATGCCCTGCTGCAGTCTGATTACTGTAAGGTCCAGGCGACAGACATTGTGAAAAGGGCAACAGTTAGTAGGTGGCCTGGGACCACTCTTCATCTGCTTAAATTTCCCATAAACCGACCGTCAGGCTGGAAGATATATCAGAGAACTCGAAGACTGAAATCCGAGGCAAAGCTTATGAAAGTTGAAAAAGAAATTAGAAAGGCACAATTGCGGGGCCGAAGTCTCACTGAAGCTCCCACATTAATTGGTTATATCGGTAGATCATTCTCAGATCCGTACATCGACAACGGCGAGATGCCTACAAGACTCAGAACTCTAATGGTACTGGATGAAAAAGATGATGTGTTTGCTAAGAGTAAATGGTTTTATGACACACCAGGAGTCATCCACCCTGACCAAGTTTTATCTTTGCTCAGCACTGAAGAATTACTCCTGACTATTCCCAAGAAGACAATTAGACCTCAGACCTATTACTTACATAAGGGGTCCACTCTTTTCATTGGTGGTTTGGCTCGTATAGATCTGATTGACAGTCCATTACCTTGTCGATTCACAATATTCTGTTCTGAATGTCTACCTATTACTGTGACGAGCACTGAAAATGCAGACGATGTTTATGAAAACTTTGTGGGCACAGAGCTGTTTACCGTTCCCATGGGGGGTGCTCAAAGATTAAAACACTGGCCGGGATTGCAGAAATGCGAGGACTTATTAGAGTTTTCTGGTGAAGGACCGAAGAGTTGCTGCGGGGACATAGTGCTGTCGTCGGTTGCGTGGGTAGCGGTGACGGCCAAGGGCGGCACGGCATGCCAGGTGTGCGCGTGGACGCCGGGCGCCCGCGGCGTGCACCGGAGGTTTCCGTCTGTACTGCCGTATGCCGTCAACTTGAAAGGGAAGCGAATACCTGACACTCCCGCGTATATGGTTGGAACAGTATTTTCTGAAGATTGATGTGAATAGTAGTGACGTGCATGCAACACGAATATTAAAAGGCGGGACAGTAAAATTTTTATAATTTCCTTTCGTATTTGTATTCATGAAACTGCAAATGTATAGTGCGTTCAGGTAGCCGAGATAAATAATGTAAATAAACATTTATTTTTATTTAGTATAGTAATCTTCTTCCTCCTAGCGTTACCACCACTCTCTTATTTAGTGTAACTTACTATGTACTTTAACAGAATTAAAATTGAAAACTGAAAGCTCACTAAAAACATACAGACAATACATCAAAGCAGGCATATTTTTTATTATAAATTGTCAAACAATAAAAAATATAATATTGGAGTACATATACGAACAAATTATGTATGTATATCTTCACGCCAAGTCCCTTGCGGGCTAGGCAGAGAGAACCGAGCGCCATAAGACGCGGTCCTTGCATACTTCACTCGCTTCTGTGACATTCATAGCTCTTTTCATGCACGCTCGCCGGTTCCTGGGGCTTCTGACATCACCTTCTGATAAAACACGACCAATTTGGTCATGGTAGGTTAGTCTCGGCCTTCCTCGGCTCCTACATCCTTCCACTTTTGCATTGTATATCTGTTTCGTCATTATTTCGTCCCGCATTCTTTCTACATGTCCGAACCAACGGAGCATGCCCTTTCTTATCTTAACACCGACACTCTCTTTTAGACCAACTCTTTCTCTCACGTCTTCATTACGAACGCGGTCAGCAAGCGTTATGCCACAAATTTCATTTCGACCGCATTTATTCTACTTTCATACTCTCTCTGCCATACCCAGCTCTCACTTCCATAAGTTAGCGTTGGAATTAGCACCGCGTTGTGTACAGCGAGCTGTGCCTTCTGGCTTAGATTTCGGCTGCCTAGAAGTTTACCCAACGCTCCATTCACCCTATTCCCGGCACTCACTCGTCTCTCCACATCAGCGGTGTACCTTCCATTGCTGCTAAAAGCACTTCCAAGATATACAATCTCATTCACTTGCTCCAACACTACATCATCAACCATAATCCTAGTGTTCGTTCTGGTTGTCTCTCTTTCAAATACCATTATCTTGGTTTTCTTCGCATTCAATTGTAAGCCTTTCTTCATACAATCATCTTTCATTGTTGTAACTAGTGTTTGCAGTTCGGATGGTGATTCTGCTATTAATGCCGCATCGTCTGCATAAAGCAGGCAGTTGATCACTGAGTCACCCATTCGCATTCCCACATTCATATTTCTTATTCTCTGAAGACAACTGTCCAGATACAGGATGAACAGCCGAGCCGACAGCACGCATCCCTGTCTGACACCAATGTTGACATCAAACCTGGGCGACAAGCTGCCGTCCACCTGCACCATGCTGTACAATCTTCATAAGTGGATTGCACAGCACGGAGTAGGTCACCGTCAACCCCATATCCGGGCAAAATGTTCCAGAGATTTTTTCGCACGACTCTATCAAATGCTTTCTGAAAGTCCACAAAACCGCAGAAAACCTTTTGGTCCAAAGCCAGATGCTTCTCTACGATGTTGCGGAGTGAAAAAACTTGATCCGTACATCCTCTGCCGCTTCGAAATCCACCCTGTGCTTCCCAAAGCATTCCATCGGATTTCACCCTCATTCTCCTTAAAATGATTTTTCCATACACTTTAGCTGCTAAGCTGATCAAACTGATGGCCCTATAGTTGGCGCAGTCCATACGTGAGCCCTTGCGTTTATACAAGGGCACGATGACTGCGCGTCTACAATCGCTCGGTCCCTTCCGGTTCTCCAGCATAATTTACTCAAAAACCAGAAGGCGTTCCGAACGCAGGTACCACCTAGCTTGATCATCTCAGCTGTTACCATATCGATTCCCGCTGACTTTCCATCTTTCAAACTTCGTATCGACCATTCAATCTCATCCATAGTAATGTCTTCATGGTACGCTGGCACTGCCGAGTCAATCACAGACTCATTCACAATGCCAGCGTCATGGACATAATCATACATTTCTCTAAAATATTCACTCCACCGTTCTAACACTTCCTGAGTTTTAGCAAGAATGCCACCAGCTTTACATCTTATCTTGTCCATTCTGGATGCTGACGAACCACTTCGAGACTTCTTTACCTCTCTCCAGAAGAGTTTGGTATTTGCCTCGAAGTTCTTCGTCAGCTACGAACAAATTGTTATTTAAATAAAGGTCTGTTTTGTCCAGCAGTAGTCACACATGTGTGGATCAACTATTCTTTGTAAAAACATGTCCCTCCATCAATTAAAAATATTTAACTATGTAAAAACAATAGTTCGCTGTAATTTTATATCCAAACAGTAATTTAGAATACTTAGAATTGATATTAAAGAGCGTTCAACTATATAATTTTAATTATTTTTATTGCTTTTATGGTAACTTAGGTGACAAGATTCACTCCCCA
Organism: Pyralis farinalis; assembly: GCA_947507595.1. Lineage (NCBI taxonomy): Eukaryota > Metazoa > Arthropoda > Insecta > Lepidoptera > Pyralidae > Pyralis > Pyralis farinalis. The sequence goes on along the minus strand of OX382261.1, from coordinate 963,639 downwards.
TACAAATTATTCCTGTCCCCGCGTCTACTTCAATAGTTCCCTGACGCAATAATTTTAAATTTTTATATAAAATGGTATTCATTTCTACTCATGTTATTTTCTACAACTGTTTCTAAACGCCCTTAAATGCTTCCCAGATTTTTAAGTATGATTTTGCTATTTAGAAAAAAATAAACAAATTGTGTCCCAAAACTAATACCCAAACAGATGTCCGTTACTGTTCTTAAAAGTTATAGATAAAAACATAGATGGCTCTAACAGTCTCAATTGTGGCAATTAATGCCTGAGGATGATGCAATGACATTCCGCCATTTTGTGTGTGTGATAGTGGAACTATTGTTTTTACATAGTTAAATATTTTTAATTGATAGAGGGACATGTTTTTTGCAAAGAATAGTTGATCCACACATGTGTGATATGTGAACATCCACTCGTATACTAAATATGTAATAATAAGAATAAATTTATTTCACAGGAAGAACATTACATTTTACAGATTTGCTGGCGGTCCCCACAATAGGTCGAGCCTGTCTCGTGGGGGCCTTTGGACCAAGTTTTTAAAATAGTCACATTTATGGGTATAAAACAAACAGACTTGGCTACAGTGATGAAGCCAGCTAGGAAAATGAAACAGTAGCCAAGTCGCACTGTCCGAAGTTATAAGTTGCAAAATTAAAACGATTCCTACATCATAAAAGCTTACAAGTTCAATTGAAATCTTAAGAATAAGCTACCATAAGATTTCTATACAAATACGAGTCAATGTTTAAAAGACAAAGCAACCTATACAATTGTGGGAGATACCACAAGTTACCTGATTACCTACGTAAACTTATCTCAAGATAGAATAAGCAAAACAGTGGTTTAGTATACTCATTGAGTGGTCATGTACTCATCCTGGTTTAATAATAAGATGAAGTGACATACCATAACTATATGCTCGTCCCAACTTGCGTAATCCTTGGCCACTTGCTATTAAATTATTAATATCATGTATCTTATTTAAACAGGAATTAATCATAGGATTTGTTGATTTATTATTAGTTGTTTCTATTTAAATGTAACTAATTGACAACTCAAACACGTAAATATTACTTTACCTTTTAACGGGACAGGCCCACCACTCGTGCCCACCACTGTGTCTCCTGCGTAGCCAGAATTAACAGCGGCGACCACCAAAAAAGCAATGAACAGTGAAGTTCATTACTGTCCCGGGGGTTAAACTACAGCTGCCTTGGAACTTACAACGAATTTAATCAGAAGAAATTTGTAAGAGTAGGAAGTTTTGGAATTGGCTTCCCCTCTTGGCAAAGTGAGAAACAGCAATATTTTTATATTATTTTATTTAGGAAAACAAACAATTGTACAGTAATTACTTAACAACATTGCACTAATTTTGGGTGGTTGCCAATCAGCACCATTATCCTCATTTTACTCCAATAAGCAGTTGTGTGAATCAGTTTATCCACTACAGAAATTATTATAAAAATATTTAAGTGTCTATCTTCGAAAAAAAATATGAAAGCACTTTAGTGTCGGAATCACACAAAGCAGACTAAATCAAATTGCAGATACCATTGGGCTCACATTACTCAGTCAGAAAGGAAGTCTAAAATACTCTTCTTAAACAATGCTGGCGACAGTGCAAATAAATCAACATGTTTAAAGCAGTCGTTGTATGATTTCATGATGCGCCTTAAAGGAGCACGCTCACCCGCATTCGTTCTGCAATCTTTGGGTGCAAAAAGACGAAAAGTCATAGTGCTGCATGTACGGCCCGCTCTGCTTGGCACCCATTTGGTTATTAATGTCACCACAATCAAATTTGTTACAACATATATTGTACAACAACATTTGATCCATGAGCAATCGTCTCTTGTTGAGTGAAAGAATGTTAAACTAATCTAACAAAATGTCATACGAAGATCTACTACGATGACATTTATAATCGACAACACGAAGAAATTTGCGTTGAACCAATTCTATACTATCGCTGTATTTATCATAAAAAGGATTCCAAATAACTGTAGCATACTCGAGTTGTGCCAGAATTAGAGACTTGAATAAAGGTAAGTAAGTAGTAGAATGTGAGTCGTTACTTAGCACATCGATTCCAATAATATAGATTGCATAACCGCCTAAACGCCTGGTAATTCTCCCCTGTTGCCACCAAATCAGAATAGTATACTACCCCGGATGTAACATGCAAGGAATTTAACATATCGTCCCGCTCCCGACGCCAGAGATCGCACTCCCAGAGAATATGATGTGCTGCTTGGTCTAATTCATGATTTGTCGTGGAACACTCGCATAAAGGCGATGACACAAGTTAAACGAAAAGGGCTTCGCCCTGAAGTATCCATGCCCTTGAATTAAACAATTTTTAACGGAAGTATCGCGTATTTTATTTATTTTGTTGAACCTGACGTTTCGAACGCTTTGCAGCGTCCGTGGTCGCAGGAAGACCATTATCCTCATTATCATGCGACCACGGACGCTGCAAAGCGTTCGAAACGTCAGGTTCAACAAAATAAATAAAATTAAAAATTGTTTAATTCAATGTGTAACAATCGCGAAAACCTAAGACAATACTATCCATGCCCTGTTTAAAATTGCGCAACAGGATGATCCACTTCTAACCACTCTTTACTTAATCTGTCTCGCACTGATTGAAAGAACAGATACAAGTGGCGTCCTTTAGTAGAATTTTCCTATCTTTCTTGCCATTCAGACAGCAAAGTTTCAAGTACCTCGTCAATTGGTTTGAACAGTCTAAGTGATTTATTATGATCGCGGTGTTTTAGAAAATCAGGTTGCCTGTTTTTAGAGGTGTAGTATTGAAGTTGAATTTCCAAGTCAACTGGTAACACGCATGTAAGCACCGGTAGTGCCTAGGTGCTCACAGTTCTATACGATTTACATAAAAATATTAAAGCGAGACGCTGACTTTGCAGTAACTTACTTTATGTCTTGATGATGTTTAATAATATAATTTTATTGAATTGTAGTAATAAAATTATATTTAGAATGTAAACTACGAACATAATAGTACACGATTGTTATGCAATCGCACCGAGTAAGAATTAAGACAAGCCTGCAAGGATAGCTGTGAACATTGATGAATAAATAAGTTTTGCACGTACCTGTATACCCGGGCGAACACTGGCAGCGGAAGAGGCCCGAGTCGTGGGCGAGGCAGGTCCCGTTGTGGCAGGGCGCCGACGCGCACGCGGAGTCGGCCGCCGGCGGCAGGCAGCGCCACAGGCCGCCCTGCTCCACGCACTCCTGTACACACGTCTCTATTGGAATATTATGCGGGACTCGACGGAATCTGATGACTGTTAATACCTCATTGGAACAACCTTTTTTGGATTATAAAATTAACTTAAGTTCAAAAATATATGTAGTATAAAAGTTAAGTAATACTTGTGGGATTACTCTTCACCACTTGTTCTTTGTGCTACTCCATATTCTAGGACATTAAAGTGCTTTATATAAGATACGATCACGTGACAATTACTTGTCAACGGTGCATAAGGCGAGGGATCTATGTCAGAAACTTGACCTGCTATGATTTTGCCATGACTCCATACACGAGTGAAGACTTGACATTTTTGAATTTTTGTCGTCGACCTGTTTGTTGTGCTCGCATCACGCATAAACTACTGAATGAATTTTGTTGAAATTGAATCGCTGGACAGCGAGAGACAGCTTACTTCGCGGATCGGAGTTCAGACTACTTATGTGTAGGAAATGTTTAGGATACCTACGTAACCTGCGTACAGACAGACAACAAAATGATCTTTTGGAAGAGAATCAGTATATTTAAGCGTGAGTGTAAATGTACGGCTATGTACCTGTCTCGGCGGACAAGAGTTGGCGCGACAGTCGAGCGGCAGTTCGCAGAGCGCGCCCGAGTACCCGGGCCGACAGTCGCAGGCGGGGTCCGCGTCCGGGGCGGCGCCCGGCCGGCACGTGCCGCCGTTGAGGCAAGCGCAGGGCGCGCCCGCCGCGGGCACGTCGCAGCGCGCGCCGCCCCACCCCGCCATGCACTCACACCGGAACCCCGCCGGCTGCGCACACGACACCACTCAACAATAACACACCACACAACAAGATATCTCAGTGCGAGCACACGGTGACTTCATGTGTATACTGTGTACAGTGCTACAAAAAAACATTATATATTATCTTTTTCTCAAACTTTCACATCTTTCTAAATAGTCTAAATGCAAAGCGGGATAACTAATCCGGGAAAATGCATAACACCATAGAAGCAAATAAAGCAATCCATCAAACATGACAACAAACAGCACAATAATGATGAAAAACAACATGTCAATGAGACCAGCTCGACACGTTCCTGCCCGGCTAGGCGGCCTCGCCGACGGGAGGGTGGTGCTCGTGCACTGCCATGGAGTGATTACATTATTTTTCGTACGCCATGATACTACGGAGCATAATACTACTATACTTTTGTAATCAAAACAAATAATTTATTATTATAGACATATTTACCTTGACTGAACTGAACCCCAGTGTAAATGCCAAATTAATAAGAGCCCATGTACACTGTCATGTAATTTTTATCCACAGGGCTCTTTACAATGTGACTCGACCAGTTTATGGATGTTTCTCGGCTGAAGTGGGCGAGCATCTTACCAGGTCGAAGCAGTCGGTGGCATGCAGGCAGGGCCCGGCGGAGCAGCGCTCGGGCGCCGCCTTCAGGTCCAGCAGCGCCTTGCCGGCCGCCGTCGGCTGCTCGCAGTACACGCCTACCGCGGCCACAACACACACAATAAGCGGCGAGGGATCACACGCACTCAACGATCCAACTCGAGAGTTACGAACGCGTTACCAACAACACTTGATAAAAGATACAAATTCTTTACTTGCCATCGGGCGGTTGCCTTGAGGGCACTTAGACACTTCTGGTATTTTTTTAAATTAAAACCTCTTTGTATTTTATTTATTATAGTGTGCGTTTAATTTTTTTTATTTATTTGGAATATCACGGTTATATTACGTCCTTACATATATGACATTGCCGACTTTTAATAGAATGAACTTAATTTGTGCGGTATAACAGTGGTCTAATTAAGTTCAAAATATAGTTTTGCAAAAGAAAACAGTTTTCCTACCGTTGGATTTTTTTGATAGCATTGTTTCTGTGACTATGGATAAATATTAATATATATTTGAAACGGGCACCAACGAACACATACGGTACTTAATATCAACGACGTAATCCGGATACAGCACGTGGAGCGCACGCTGCGTTTACTGTTCCGTATACTGTGATATATGGACCGTTACAAAATTACAGGAGTTACGACTGGAAACTCTTCGTCACCTTACCATACACACGAGAGCTTGCTCCAACTGATCTTAGTGTGTATTCACCGATTTGAATTATTGGCCAATAGGTACTTCGATTAATTAAACATAACCTCCCGGTCGAAGTTGGCCTTACTTAACCGAATAACCTGTCCTATGTAGACATATTCGTCGACAACTTCGAGCTTAGTGCTTCCAACCGTGACCTGCAGAGGTGTAACACGGACAATCGACATGATTTACACTTTTTTTTTTCTATATAAAACGCAGTTTCACAGACGAGGACATAATATTTTTAAAATATATTTCGGAATCGTTTTACAGTTAAAAAATTACAGTTTTCTTTCTTATCCTACAAAATAGGAGTACAGTAGTCTGTCTGTATCATCACGCGAGTCTAGCGAGATAAGCAGAACAAACGGAACCAATAAAGATTTCCGCAAAATTAATCCTTTATAAGTCCAAGTAGAAAAATATACTCCAACAGTGTACAGCGAATATATCGTCCTTGCACTCAGTATCTTCTCCAACATTCTGAGTATTATAAAAATTAAAATTGTCTGAAATTGCTAAAATCTTTAATCAAGACGTTAATCAGATGTGGTTTGAGACTTTTTTTATTCGTCCACCACGATCAAATCGGTGTCAGGAGTCATAGGTGCCGGCGAGCGGGCATGAGGAGAGCTATGATGTTACGTAACAGGTGTGTAACCGCCGAGCGCTAGGACTCGGTTCTCGAGTCATAGTTTTTATTCGCAAGAGAGTTGGCGTGCAGAATAGATAGAAGTATTTTGTATCGACTAAACTAATGTCACGTTCACGCAAAGCAAACTATACGTTATATTGATTAATTTCAAGTATTTTCAGTCACTTTCGCTAAAAGCTGTACTCCAATTCTAGTAAACACCTGCAACTGCACGTTTATACTTGTTACATCAGTCGCGTAGAAGTGCAGTGCCATTACACGGCACTGAAACTGTGCGTATCTTGCAATTGACTACTTAACATCTGTCATGTTACCATACTTCAGGCAATTACACTTTTTCAAATTAAAGGAAGAAGCTTTTTCCTCAAATATTTCCATTAGCATCTCACAAAACAAACATTCCGGGCAAGGCGGTAGCAAAATTACAAATAATCTGCTTTAAAACTTCTGCCAACGCTATGGAAATGTCAAAATAATTTATCAGAATACATTGCAGTAAACGTGCAGCTGCAGTCAACATTTTTTAACAAAACAGCGAGCCATTTTCTACAGCGCTGCTGCTCCGACGTCGCTGCTGTCAGATTACCTAACGAAAAGTCAAATTATGCACATTTTGACACACACCGCGCAGCAGTGCAGTTGCAGTTTTTGGTAGAAATGTACAGGTTCGTTCGTGTTCGGTTGGTAACGCGCTCAAGCCTCGCACACGAGCGTGCTTTACTCCGTGTACGTTGAGAGACGTCTGATCCCAGAGACACATGCGCAGGGAAACGAAACAATATGTCAAATATAAAACTGCCCAAACACGTATGAATAACGGAATGATACGAGTATATATATATACCGTAACTCACGAATGTCAACCGGTATGGATGACGTCGCAATATGAGATATTAGTATTGGATAAGTTTCGCATATGGTCTAACAGACGAGAAATTCACTTTATCTTGCTTCTTTTATACAATATATCGTGTTAGCCTCAAACCCGACTGAGCTGTTGGTCAAAACAGTCGGTACCGCGTTGGGCGCCAGTTTATATTATATACTCGTAACATTCGTTATTAGAACACAATACGAACATTCTCCTAACGTCGTCGTCTATACGATTTAAGACTATAAAGTAAGTAAAGCGATGAAATGAATTTTATAGTATCGAAAGGCATGCCGAAACAATGGACATGGGTATATGGCAACAGATGCTACATTCACGACACAACAAAACTGGGGAACACAAACTTATTCAAACGCTATGTTTATGGATGCGAAAGTAAAGATTCTTGACATGCTCAGCATAATTTACACTGTATATAAGAAGTTTTGATGTGTTAATTAATTTAAAAACAAATTTTATAAAGATAACAAAATACAGTATCCACTGTAAGTATAACAACACTGTACAATAGTGTTACCGGTTCACGATTAACCAACGAGGGTACTGCTCAACGATCGACTACGAGGTAGCTCGCATTCTTTTTCCGATGTAGGGTAGTAACAAACTGGTCGTCCGTCCTCAAGCATTAATTGCAGGTTGTTCACACTTGCATCTCAGGTCGATCGTGACTACCCCCGCTGGCAAGACAGTACTATTAATGTCGTACATTAAAATATCCACGTTGTCATAAGCACGCCACAGACATATTTTTCATACAACATTAGCGACATACGGCCCACTCGATGTCAAGTAGTAATCGTGCACATGGACGTTTGCAATAGAGGAAGTATCATTCGCGCATTGTCGTCACTGATAGCCTGACTCACTCCCGAGAACACATCGCAGGAAGTTATTATTTGGCCGCGGTATTAATATTATATAACTTTATGGTCTATTCGAAACAAAGCAGCCGTAGCTCAGTGCATAAGGAACCAGCCTATCGACCGCCTGCTCTCCGGTTCGAATCCGAGTGGGGGCATGTTCCATTAAATTCATGTTTTCGGATTTATGTACATATTTATCACTCGGTCGGCGGTGAAGGAAAACATCGTGAGGAAACCCGCACGTCCAAGAAATTATATTACGATAGACGTGTGATCTAACCTAAGTAAGATCTGATTTTGCCCTAAAGTTGACGGCAAAGGTCAGACGGCAGTCGCTGTATGTAGAAATCAGTCTCTTTGCCAAATCCTTAGGCTTAGGTAGCGGACCGCGCCAATCATAATGGATTATGAAACGGGATAACGCGAAGGACATGGTCTATTCGTAATATGTTCGGTACAGTCGAGCACAGCAGTGCCGTTGGTGTTATCGGCGGGTGGCTGGCGGTGTGCGGCGTACCTTTGTACCCGGGCGGGCAGGCGCACTCGAAGGAGTCCGCGGCCTGCGCGCACGCGCCGCCGTTGAGGCACACGCCCGCCTCGCACGCCGCCTCCGCCGCCGAGCAGTTCACCGCCGGGCCCGGCGCGCCTGTACGCACACACGCACGTTCCATTAGGTATACATGCTTTGAACGACAAACACGTTTTTCCTAACGTAATACACGTCGTTATGAAAATATGTTATACAATTCGAAGTTATTTGTTGGTACTTTTCTACTTAATATATTTTAGTACCTGAGTGACCGAACTTCAATTCGCATTTTTTCTATTATTTGTTTAAAGCAATTTATTTTGGAAATATTTAAAAACAAAGTACCTAAATCATTAGAGCCGTTGATATACACGAAATATATTTATACATATACAAAAATCTAGTAAATAATAGCATTACATTGAACACAATTTCAAAGTTGTTGACTAAAAGTCCTCTAAATTGCAAGGCCCCCCCCTCTGATATGTAAGACGTCGGAAGAAGTCAAAGCAGTCTTCGCAGGCAGCACATCAGACAACAGATATACTACTCTAGTAATTGTTGTAACTATATAAACACTCGGTGACAACAATTACTAGTGGATAAAATCGCTCGCAGGCCACTAAATATTGGAATTTTTTACCACCACCAATTCCAACCACTATTTGCAAGCACAATAAATGGTATCCCTAACTATTTTGCTAATAATTTATATCTTAGTACAATTGTCTATTATTAGTATATAGTTATATTTTATTTAAAGGGCGTTCAACGAGACAAGATAAAAACGGTAAACACTCCGGCTTTTACTGAGTTTCGTTACAAATCAAGCGACTAGTATCTCTGTCCTTTTCTCTCGCAGATAGGAACACCGACGTAACTCTCGCTAAATGTTACTGTTTTGAATTTAGTACGGGTATCATGTCTGTACATGAATTCGTCACATTTGGCATGTCAATTATATGTAGTAATATTTACACGGCTGAATCGACAAATAATTATAGAAATTAATAATAAAGCAACAAATCCTATGACCTATTCCTGTTTAAATGAAATACATGATATATATATATATATACATATAAATGAATGTTTATCTGTATGCCCTCTATGGACTCTAAAACGGCTGGGCAGATTTTGATGAAATTTTCAGTGAATCTTCAGGTTAAGCCAGCAGGTGATCTTGTGAAGTTGGTAGCGATAATATCATCCGTGCGAAGCCGGGGCGGATAGCTAGTTATTACAATACAGACCTTTATAGCAGCCATAATAATCGGGCGTAATGTGTATAAGGAAATGTTAGCAATATTCACCAGTAATTATTATGTTAATTAGCACATCATGTCCCCAACTTAACGTGGTATTTCATGGCCATGTAAATATTTATGTCAGTATATAAGTTGTTATAATCTAAACAAAATCATCATTATCTCATGGGTCTAGCCGGTATTATTCATTCGTCGTAATGCCACCACGCAACCTATGAACCTGCGACCCCATCACCTTCATTTTAATTACAATCTGCTCATATAAGTAGTCCAATATTATTATTTTATTGTTTATCAATTTATAATAAATATATGCCTCCTTTGAAGTCTTGACTATATTTTTTCAGTAGGGTTGTACTACCGATTGGTTTCAGTTTTCGTTTTTTTTTTACAGTTAATTTTAATAAGTTAAACTTAAGAGTAGAGATAGTCTAGTGGCGGTGACGATGACGCTAGGAGGAAGAAGATTAATATACTCAAAAGTGTGTTGTGCGCCCCTGAATGTATGTTTACTTTCTTTATCTCGGTTACCTGAACGCATATATACAAATTACATTTCCAGTGTTAATAGATTCAGGCGTTATTATGGTAAAGTCGAATTTACATTTCCGATTGCACCATATCGTTGAAATTGATAACTACTCGTATAATTCATAAATTGTACTAAAACACTCTCAATAAATATTTATCTATTCTCTCTATCTACGCATTTATCATATGAAACATAAGTAATAAACACAACATTCGTCAATCAAGCCCGCGGCATACGAGTACACTGCCACGCTGCTTTCTAGTGATGAGGAGGATCCCTGCAAACCTTCACTTTCAATTGTGCCGTCGGGGGCATGTTACCGTTGGATAGTTACCGTAGTATCCGTGGTCGCACACGCACGTCACTTGCTTCGAGATCATGACGCCCATCACTGCGCTGGGAACATCTGGGACACACAACAGTTTGACGGTCAGCGCCAACTCGGGATTGCAGTTTTAAATGAAGCATAGCAAGTAGTTACCAGGATGCGTGTTGTGGTACGCGCAGTGCGATTTAGGCGGGCAAGCGAGGTCCGCGCAGGCCGCGGGTGGCGGCGTCGGCGCGGCCGCGGTGGCGGGCGGCGGTGCGGGCAGCGGGGCGGCGCACAGCGGGGGCGCCCAGCCGCGCGCGCACACGCACCGGAATCCGCTGCCGCCGGCCTCCTCGACGCAGGCGCCGCCCGCGCCGCACGGCCCGGACGCGCACGCCGACATCTGCTCAACACGACACACGATCACTTATAACACCGCCATCATAAACAATACACACATGTAGTCTATAAATATTATATAGTATCCTTGGATCTGCAAATCAGAACACTTCTGAAATCCGGCTTGCACCCAAATATTAACCTGCAGTTGACTAATAAGGGCGCCCATCTCCCATCTCTGTATACTCTGCGAAGGCGTAAGGCTCATCTCGAGGAGTGAGAACAGCACCGTAGTAATATCAATATGCGTTCCAAAGCCCATCGTGTAAACAAGTAACAAAAGGACTGAAGCGACACGTGCTGTAATAAACCTACTCGTACAAATATAGTCATAATAACGGTTTTCATTAAAACATTCTCCTATCAGTGAAATATATATGTTTAAAACAAATGAATTGTATTTTGAGAGCTCGACGACGTCGTTGCGCGTGCCATTCTAACCAAACACGCAGGTTAAGCAACGCCGACCGCAGCCTGTCTATGGACGGGTTTATTTATCTCGAGTTTCTCCGTGCCTCGGAGGGCACGTTAAGTCGTCGGTCCCGGCTGTTGTCGATAGATGACGGTCGTTAAGCAAGTCAGTGGCCCTCGGGCGTCTTGAAAACACTGGCCTCCGCATTTGAGCAGCGTGGTGAAAAATGCTATAAACCCCTTCGGTTGAAGGGAGGCCCGTGTCTCTGCAAGTGGGATGAGTACCTAAATGTTGATGTGAAACTGAATTTCAAACTGTTGATTGTATATCCACGGTGTCTCTGATTAGCCTTTCTTGCCTTCCTTAGGTAGCAACGCATACAAAGACGTCGTCACTACCGTCCGAAGCCGCTCGTGGGTAATCCTAATTAATTTGTCTCCTCGTTACACTCTCCCTTCACTCTCTTTTGTGTCCGTTTCCTCGTCGATGGCCCTAGGAGCGTATCACGCGTGAACAAAGAATCGAGTCTCACGAGCTGGATATGGGAGATACGCATCTACGTATATGCAGAGTTCCACGTGTGAGACGCCAACCACAGGTGCCCGTGCCACTCACCCTGTGGCACCGCTCGCCGGTGTAGCCGGGCTGGCAGGCGCACACGAAGCCGGCGTACGTGTCGTAGCAGACGCCGTGCCCGCACACGCCGCGCTCTTCCTCGCACTCGTTCACGTTTGTCTCGCAACGGGCTCCCGTGTATCCTGCACCATTAAACACTATGTTATTTGATTTCATAAAAAATAACACTTGAACCCAACAATAATAATAAAATTCACGTGTGTTGCACCATCATGCCGACTTGCAATAACCCTACTGCATGTCGATTGCGACAGCGACTGGACGGGAGCTGACACCGCACAACGTGACACTTCGAATCTATCATCAAACGTGGTCATAACTTTCAGAATGTAATTAATTGTAATTTGTTTTTTTTTTGTAACTTCAGTTACGACCATAGTTAATTCACGAGACAACATAATTATTTAATAACATAAATGAGCAACCAATGCATCTACGAATACGTATATGCTATCTTTAGTTGGTACCGATGTCCTGTTATTGTGAAACCAACAATCATTTTGCCATCGTACAAAACCGCTGAAACCATTGCCGACGGTGGGTTCGTTAGATCCCTTCAGCTCTTCCACGCAGAAATAGGAGGCCGTCAAATAGATGATGTTACGTAGTGGAGTCGTGTCACGAGTACCTGTGCCTGTGCAGTTGCAGGTGAAGTTGTTGACGCCGTCGAGGCAGCGGCCGCCGTTGAGGCAGCCGTCGCTGGGCGCCGCGCCCGCGCACTCGTCTACGTCTGCCTCGCAGTCCCGCCCGCTGTACCCTGCAACACGCGAATATATACACATACACACGATGGGACATAGGAGAAAAGAACCTTAACAATATTACATAATTAGCTAATTTAATATTTCGAAGGCATAACAAAGGTAGGGCTGATCTAAGCAGACCTATTGGAAAAATCACCTCCATTTTAAAGAAGACAGCAGCCGAATAAGACGTCTCCAGAGACTTATTGAGTTCTTGCAAGTGAGTGCATGTTAACAGTCAGGTCCTGAGAAGTTGCTGTTTAATCTCACACAAAAACTGGAATGAAGTCAATGTTCTTAAACTTTTGGAGTCATTAGATAGTCCTTCCTTTACAAACCATTAAAGCCATTCTAACTCCTAAGCTACATAGTTTTCGCCAAAAGAGTTGTTTATTATTATTTATTAGTTAAAAGTCTGGTCAGTTTTGTATCCGATGTGAATAAAATTGACCAAGATCTTCAAGGAGACGTTGTCGACGGTGTGGACGCTGTGCACACCGACAAAGCAATGCGTTTGATAAAGTAGACCATTCAATTATGCTATAAAAGCTTCTTTACGTCGGTGTGCCTGGCGACCCGCTCAGCGTGTCTAAGAGTTGCTGGTTGATGATATTTTCCATGATTTTGGAATATATGGGAGTTATTGATATAAGTCTTTAGTCGGACGGATTCGAGTAAGCACCTTTTTAGAGTTCCGTACTCAAAGGGTAAAACGGACCCTATTACTGAGACTCCGCTGTCCGTCCGTCCGTCTGTCACCAGGCTGTATCTCATAAACAGTGATAGTTAGGCAGTTGAAATTTTCACAGATGATGTATTTCTGTTACCGCTATAACAACAAATACTAAAAAACAGAATAAGGGGGCTCCCATACAACAAACGTGATTTTTTTTATCATTTTTTGCTCGATATTGATAACGGCAACAGGTGAACGCTTGAAATATTCACAGAATTTTTAGTTATATATTCACTTTAATAATAAATAATTAAATTCAAATAAAACAAATATTTAAAGGCTCCCATACAAGAAACGTGATTTTTATGCCGTTTTTATAGATAATGGTACGGAACCCTTAGTGCGCGAGTCTGATTCGCACTTGGCCGGTTTTTTAGAGATCGGGTGTACCAAAGCCTCCTCCCATGAGCTGGGAACCACGGCAAGCGAATAGGAGTACGGAAAAAGGCGCGTTAAAATCGCTATAGCTAATTCCGGAGCACACAATAGGTGGAATTCCATCCGGCCGCTCGACTTATGAATGTCTAGGGAGACAAGACATATTAATTTCAGGCATAGAGCTCTCACACCGCGGGATGGTCGGTGGTGTTCCTCCCTGGTCATCAAGGGTCGAGTTGGATGCAAAAAGAGAGCCTAGGAGATCGGGTTTCTCCTTTGCAGTATGGGCCAGCGATTCGTCCACTTTGCGTAGCGGAGGAAACGACTACTGACAGAAGTTACCCTGAACAGCTTTGGCGAGAGACCAGAACGCACGAGTCCTCGGGGGCAAGCGTACGAGTCGAGTGGTTGAACAAAGTAAATGTTTAGTGTCTGATAGTGTAACGTGGACTCACCAGGCGGGCAGTCGCAGACGTAGGCGTCGGAGCCGGGCGGCACGCTGCAGCTGCCGTTGTTGAGGCAGGGGCCCGACGCGCACTGCGGGTCCTGGGACACCTCCAGCTCGCAATGCACGCCTATACAACACACGCCGACATCGTCAAACAACTCCACATCGCGGGCCGAGCGACGTCCGCTTGTAACACAAAGCTTTAATCCACCTTGTGTTATTAATGCACTTTCAATCGACTTTATAGCTAAATTTTTGAGAGGAAACATGCAATCCGAGAAATATACGGTCCATCAGGTAATGTAAGATCGAAATAATAGATATTCTGTTTCTCAAAGTGGTTTTGATCTTTATATTCCAACACTAACAGTGCTAACATTAAATAAATCAATTGTTATTATTTATCTCGTCACTCTGTGTTATAGGAGAGGTAGGGTGCATCAAAGCAGCCCGTCTGGGGAAGTACCTCTACCTCACAGAAAACCGTAGCCAAATAACAACTCCCTTTGTGTTCCTGCGTCAGTGAGGTCTCCATTAAACTGCTCAGGAGTTGCTGTGTTAGCAGCAGAGTTGGCATCGCACGATTGATACTTAATGTATCGTAAGTGTTTATAGGCTACGGCAACCGCTTTACATCGCGTGGGCCGTATGAAAAATCACATTAGCTATAAATTAGCCGGGTTAGAACTGAAACCAACTAACTGGAAATCAATGAAAATTTAATTAATATGCCTTTATGTCCAGAATTTTGTCTGTTTTCTACTTATAAAACTGAAGGTACGCTGCTGCTCAACCAAACTGGGCACTGACCGTGGTAGCGGTGTGTGCAGAGGCAGGTGTAGTCGCCGCGCGCGTCCAGCTGGCAGCGGCCGCCGTGCTGGCAGGGCGCCGACACGCAGGGATCGCCCGCGTCCACCTCGCAGTTGTTGCCCGTGTAGCGCGCCGTGCAGTGACACTCGTACCTACCACACGTAACGCCACACGTTAAGCCGTAACCTTTGGCACAACATAGGTACAACACATGCTGGAACCCTGACTGTGAACGTTCCAAGAATTAGAGCTCCAGCCACAACTTAAAAATTACTAACTAGGGATGACTTATCATGATATATGAATGGCACATTCGCAAAGAAATCTACAGTACATCGACAATTTACAATTTAGTAAATAATTTAATGTCTATATATCTATAACTTCACGCCAAATCCCTTGCAGGGTAGGTAGAGAGAACCGAGCGCCACGTGGCTCGATCCTTACATACTTCACTCGCTTCTTTAACATTCATTGCTCTTCTCATGCACGCTCGCCGGTTTCTAGGGCTCCTGACATCACCTTCTGATAGAACACGACCAATTTGGTCATGGTAGGTAAGTCTTCGCCTTCCCCGACTCCTACATCCCTCGATATTTGCATTGTGTATCTGCTTCGTCATTCTTTCGTCCTCCATTATTTCTACATGTCCGAACTAACAGAGCATCCCTTTTCTTATTTCAACACCGACGTTCTCTTTTAGACCAACTCTGTTTCTAACATCATCATTGCGAATACGGTGTACAAGCGTTATGCCACAAATTGCGCAACTCTCGCAATTCGACTGCGTTTATCCTACGTCATGCTCTCTGCCATACCCAGCTCTCGCTTCCATAAGTTAGCGTTGAGACCACGACTGCATTGTGTATAGCGAGTTGTGCCTTCTGGCTCAGGATTTTACTGCCAAGAAGTTTTCCCAACGCTCCATTCACACTATTCCCAGCACTCACTCGTCTTTCCACATCTGTGGTGTACCTTCCATCCCTGCTGAAAGAGCATCCAAGATATACGATACGATAGTATGAATGTGGCACTGGGAAAACTTCTTTGCGAGAAACACTTGAGCCAGGTGGCACAGCTCGCTGTACACAATGCAGTGCTGGTCTCAACGCTAACTTATGGTAGTGAGAGCTGGGTATGGCAGAGAGAGCATGAAAGTAGAATAAACCTCGGTGCAGTGGTTAGTAACGCTACTTTGACACTTTACACTCGCGGGTTCGATTCCCACACATGTCTGTTTGTCTTGATCTTTTTTATACAACGTCGGGAGGCATACAAGCACACGGCCCACCTGATGGTGACCTCACTCACACGCAGGAACATAACAACCCTCTAGGGAGTTGTTATTTGGCTGCGGTTTTCTGTGAGGTGGAGATACTTCCCCAGACGGGCTGCTTTGATGCGTCCTACTTCTCTTAAAACATTCAGACCCATACAAACAAACATGTTCATGCACACAAATGTTTGCCTTGTGTGGGAATCGAACCCACGAGCGTTGGTGTGAAAGTCGCGTCATTCACGACTGAGCCACCGCGCACGTCGAATTGGATATTCTTATATATCGTGAAATACATTCACCTTACAGAAAACCGCAGCCAAATAACGACCTTGGACGGCTATTATGTTCCTGCGAGTGAGTGAGGTCACCGGTAACCTCCTAAGGGGCTGCTGGGTTAGCAGCAGAGGTGACATATCGCGATGTATTAACAGTAACATAATTAATATATTGTAAGCATTCACAGGCTACGGTGACTGCTTTACATCAGGTGGGCCGTATGCTTCTATGCCTCCCGACGTTGTATAAAAAACACGATGGCCCCAGAACGCTCGCTATTTGCTTTGGGCAGTGGTACATTAACATGAAGGGTTCACACGGCAGCGGACGGAGACCATCTCAGTGAGGGTCCAGACGCACCTGTCGTGCCTGGAGATGCAGGTGCCGTGTCGCATGCAGGGTTCGTTGTAGCAGTGGTCCTTCGGAGGTATACGCAGTACGTCCTTTCCATCTTTACCTGAAACAAACACGAGGACAATGTTACACACACGAAAATATAAAAGTGTACATTAAATATAAAAGCCTAATACACTGTCATAGTCACTTCATGCATAGCCTGAAGCCATGATTCCCAAAGTGGTCTATATTGACCCCATGGGGTCGATTGCAACAAGTAAGGGGTCCATCAGTAGGCCAATTCTACTAAAAACCTGCAGCTGCACGTTTACGCTTGTCATTTGAGTCGCGCAGGAATAGTGCAGTGCTAATACGTGTATTATATGCGTCCGTGGTCTTCCTGCGACCACGGGCGCTGAAACAAATAGTGTGTAATATACATCACCCCTTCAGAAAATTAATTTCACTTAGCAAAATGTTCTTGAGACTGACGTTAGCAAAACTGCAGGTAAACCCCTTCAAAACTTCTGTCATCTCTATACAAATGTCAAAACAATTTAACAGAATACGATTATATTGCAGGAAACGTGCAGGTGCAGTGCAGGTTTTTTAACAGAATAACATTTACTGCGGCGTTGCTGCAATTTCGCTGCTGTCAGATCGCTTAACAGAATAACGAAATGTCAAAACGTACGTATTTTGACAAACACCGAGCTGCAGTGCAGTTGCAGTATTTTAGTAGAATTGGCGTACAGACTGGAACATTAGTTGGATAGGCTAGGGGTCAAAATGATTGAATTGGATGGATTAAAATGGAGCATTGCACTAATTCCGTGATTCGCTTGCTGATTGCGGCTACAACATTCACACTAGAAAGAGAGTTGGTCTGAAAGATATTGTCGGTGTCAAAATTAAAAAAGGTTGGTTCGGTTTAATATATAAAGAAAGCGAGATGAAATAACGACGAAACTCATGAATGTGGAAGGATGGACAACCCACCACCGCCCATGGCTCCACCGACCTCACGGTCATATGAGCCGAATCGCGGGAGATGCGCATGGCACATGCTGCTCTAAGGCTCTCTTCGTGCCGTGGGCATTTGCTTGACTCCCTGGATGGGTCAGGGTCGGCAACGCAAGAGTGATACCCATGGTGTTGCAAATGCCCATAGGCTACCGTGACTGCTTACCATCAGGAAGGTCGCACTTTCGTTTTCCACCTTAGTGGTGTAAAAAGAAATGGAAGAGCCGAGGGTGGCCTAGACTCGGCTGCCACGATCAAATTGATCGAGTTTTATCGGAAGGTGATGTCAGGAGCCCTAGGAACAAGTTTAGAACAATGGATATTAAGGAAGCTCGCCAAAGAATATAAGGTTCGTGTTTCGTGGCGCTCGGTTGTTCCCGCCTACATCACGAGGCATGCCGTGAAGACATACATAGATAAACTCTTGAGTAGGTACTAGCCACAATCTGCTCTTTAGAGCGAATCCAACGTCTTAAGTGAGATCGACTATAATTTTGGTACTACATTTCTTTGAATTTAGTGATTAGTATTCCAATTTCCAACCATGGGAATTAGTTGGAGAGTAACCCTACTGGCGTCGCTGGCTAGTTTTGTTGTCATCCATCATATACCGTTGAGTATACACTGGCTCACTTCACGTCGAACGAGTCGAAGGAGAATCCCGTTTCCTAACTCATTAAGGTTGGCGAGATCCGCCACCTAAGCCTAAGGATTTGGCGAAGATGTTTTGGATGTGCGGGCTTCCTCACGATGCTTTCCTTCACCGCCGAGCAAGTCATATCACAAATCCATACATAAATACGAAAACATGAATTTAGTGGCATGCCAGGATTCTCTCGGTCAAAAACTAAACCAATTATTATTATTGCCAATTTAGGAAATGGAGGTTAGAGGGATACGTTAAAATTTTTGAACTCTGCGGCAGATACATAAAGTGATCTTACGTGTTCACGTGCTATATTCAAAAGAGAGGACCGTGCCAGAACGCAATGATATTACGATTTACTTCGTTGTGATGAAAACATGGACAGATATATGATAATGGACTCCATTAACGCTTCCGAACGCACATCGAATCGAAGACGATAAAAACATCTGTCTGTTCGCTCGTTATCGAAGATTCGCTAAACGAATGATCGAACTATAACTTCTACAAGTAAGAGTTAATTTGTTTCACTATTTTTTTTGTTTATTGGAACATATTCGATGTCAGTGAAATGGGACAACTCTTTTTTATACAATGTCTAAAAGCATGCAAGCTTACGGCCAACCTGATGTGAAGCGGTTACCGTAGCCTATGAACGCTTGCAATACATTAAGTATCACTCGAGCGATACTACTCGAGCTGCTAACACAGCAACTGCTTCGGAGCTTACTTGTGATTTGGCTGCAGTTTACTGGGAAGTGGAGGTACTTCCCCAGACGGGCTGCTTTTATGCACCTTAAAACACCCAGACCAGCACAAACAGACATGTTCATACGTCGGTATCAAAATAATGTACCATTGTGGCTTGAGGTAGGAACTGGCAAGCACGGTGGCGCAATGGTTAGTGTCGCTACTCCAATGGCCGTAAGTTTTTGAGGAGCTCGGTGGGTCAGTCGTGAATGACGCGACTTTGACACCAACGCTCGTGGGTTCGATTCCCACACAAGACAAACATTTGTGTGCATGAACATGTCTGTTTGTCCTGGTCTGGATATTTTAAAAGAGCTAGGGCGGATCAAAACATACCGTCTGGGGAAGTACCTTTAGCACACAGAAAATCGCATACAAATAGAAACCCCTGTAGGGTTTTTGTATTTATGTGTGTGATTGATGATACCAGTAAGCTCCTAAGGAGTTGCTACGTTAGCAGCCAAGGTAGCATGCCACTGGAGATACTTAATGTATTGCAAATGATCATAGGCTCTGGTAACAGCTTACAGGCGGGCCGTGTGCTTGTATACCTCCCAAGATTGTACAAAAAATAAACAAAAGAACGCGAAAATAATGTGACTGTATTTCAATGTATGCTTACATTCGTCAGTGGAGAGCGGGCAGGTCCCGAAGACGACGTTCCGGACCTGCGTGTGCGCAGCGTGGAACTCGAGCTGCGGGCCCTCGTGGATGCAGCCGCTGAACAGGTTCCCCACCAGCACCGCCGCGCCGCCCGCCTCCAACGCGCCCGGCGACAGCAGCTCGGGGTTCCACGTTACGTTCGATATCACCTGCGACCACATACCACGCCGTTCATAATACTCTCGCGATCAATGCGTCGAGCTCCCTGCGAGATTTTCTTCATCTATCGCCAGCTTTCTCACGGGATGAACCATCGCAGTCGCAGTAAACTATACGTGATCGGACACGTTGCCCATAAATACTAGCGCACCACAAGGCAGTGTTTTATCACCCACAGTTAATTATATATATTAACTAGTTACGTGTGTCCAACAAACATGCTGGTCACGTCAATATTAATTATTTATAATTAATATCAAAATCTTAGATTACATAAATGAGTGCCGAACAAAACTTGTGCATCGGACGCCCCTTGTATCCTCTATCTATATAGTCTATAAGAGAGTCAAGGTGCATATAAGCTCGCCTGGAGAAATATTTCCGCCTCACAGCTAATTGCAGCCAAATAAAAATAGAGAGTTGTCGTGTTTGAGTGACGTTACCAATAAGCTAAAGTACTAAAGCCATTGATGTCTTTTTTATCAGAGCATCAGACACCACGGAAAACGCGAATATGGAAACTGGCACAGCAAGAGCGAAACACGCCTTGAACAACTGTCGACTGATTGGAAAGGTCTTGCTAGCGCGGAGTAGCTTGTTCTGTGGTAGCTGTCAAAACAACAATTTAGTAGATTCGTGCTCGGTCAGTTCCCTGGCGGTACCTGCGTCTCCTTGTCGACGACGAGCAGCAGCGCGGGCGGATTGGGTATGTAGCGCAGCGCGACCCAGTGCCACTTGTTGTCTAGGGTCTCCTTCTCGAGCGCCTCCTGGTGCGTGGCCTGCGTCGGCAGCGCCCACGACACCGTCACGCGCTCGTACAGCGCCGTCACGTGCAGCGTGTAGCGCTCGAAGCGCTGAGAGAACAATTCGCCACCTGGAACAAGGCAAAGAGCGCGCTTTAAAAATACACAAGTATAATAGTCATAAACGTAACGGTGACTGCTTTTAATCGTGTTCCAAATAGAGGAGGTTCTATGTTATCTTTACTTGTGTATGACTTTTCATTGTATCAGTTCTTTACATTTGGTAACTATATCTTGGAAGCGGCTTGGCACCTTAGATGGGTGTGCACGGGGCCCCACCAACATTTCCGGGGCCTAAGTCGGTTGACTTGGGCCACCTTCAAGTTTGTGTACCTGCTGATATACAGACGAAGTTGTTGATCAGCAGGGTCGGGAGGTCGGACGGCAGTCGCTCCCGTAAAAGCCATGATATGTCGCCATCGCAAAACGCGCAAGAGCTTCGCCTGACCGCTGTGATAAGTGCACAAGGGTACCTGTGCAGCGGGCGAGCACGGTTAAAGACACGAGTCAAAAGGAAAATCGGGACCTGGAATATCGGCACGCTGACTGGACGTGCCAGGGAGCGACGTGCTCTCCATGCAAAAGGTGGTCGTGGCGTTCCTGCAGATGTCACGGTGGAAACGCAACAGATCCAGGCTCACGGGGAATGACTACGAGCTACACGGATGCACCTGCTGGGGAGAACGGGGTAGGCATAGTGCTCTCTGAGGAGAATTAGGAGAACATCTTGGACATCTTTAAAAACTGTCTAAAGACCGTAAAAGAGGGCTTACGCGCCGCAGGCCGGTTGTAGCGAAGCTAATAGGATAACGTTTCGGTACACACAACACATAACACGGTACAGTGCTTCGTGGTATCCCGTTGTCATAGGGGATCGTTTCGGGCGGTGATCTTAGCGATGACTTGGTGGAACGACATTGTCCCACCACCTTCCCATAATACCTTCCCATAAACGGTAAAAAAAAATCACGTTTGTTGTATGGGAGCCCCCTTTAAATATTTGTTTTATTTTTATTTAATTATTTCTTTTTAAAGTGAATATATAACTAAATATTCTGTGAATATTTCAAGTGTCTACCTGTTGCCGTTATCAATATCGAACAAAAACGAGCAAAAAAAAACACGTTTGTGTATGGGAGCCCCCTTAAATATTTATATTATTCTATTTTTTAGTATTTGTTTTTATAGCGGCAATAGAAATCATCTGTGAAAATTTCAACTGTCTAACTATCACGGTTCATGAGATACAGCCTGTTGACAGACGGATATACGGACGGACGGACGGACAGCGGAGTCTCAGTAATAGGGTCCCGTTTTACCCTTTGCGTACGGAACCCTAAAAATGAAATGAAATTAGAAAGAGATTAGGGTGAAGAAAGCCCTCTTTAAAAGTAGCAGGCGTCCAGATCTTCTGAAGACCATGACGCGAATAGAGCCGCCAAACGTGTCACTAAGAGCTATAACCAGAGCCAGACGAGATCATTTACAAGCTATGCACGATAAGCTGCAATCGTCTGAGTTCGTCCATGTTCCGTCGGCCATGATTCGATTTCGATTATCGTTTCATTCTTACGTGTTCCCTAAGAGAGGTAGGGCGCATCGAGGCTCAGTTTCCGGCATAGTATCTCCACCTAACAGAATATCGCAGCCAAATAACAACTCCCTGAAGGGCTATTCTGGAAATTGACTACGTTCATAGACTACGGCAATTTACAAATAAAAATATATTTGTAATTATATGGGTTATTTTCAGCGTGTTTTTGTATTTATATCACGAAAGTGGCAAACAAGCATGCGACCCGCTTGATGGTAAGCGCTTGACTCAGTTATGAGCTTTTTAAAAACCCCCGTGCTACAGCCAGGAAAATCTCGACAGGGAGCATGATGCTCTGATGATATCCTCCATTCTTTGGAAGTGTTCTTTTTCTCATTAATCCGGCTTAGTAAAAAGAAAGAAAAATAATTAAATGATTTTACTTTCTTTTTACTAAGATTTTATAATGATAAGACTTTGATCTGCACTTACAGATATATACTTTTACCAGAGGGAGACTTTGTACAAAAGTGGTCTGCATGGGTACCTCTGGCTCACCTATGTCTACCGCCAAGCAGCTATATTTATATAGCTGTGTTCCGGTTTGAAGGGTGAGATATGGCAGAGAAATTACTGGGTACTGTGACGAAACAGCCTTAGGTCTAAAATTGGCAGCGCGCGAGTAACATCCCCGTGGTGTTGCGAGCGTCAATAGGCTGCGGTGACCGCTTACCATCAGATGCAGGCCGCATGCTTGTTTGTACACAACTAGATTGAGTTGTGTAAAAAAGTTATTATAAGTAGTTTAATATTTCTTGCTTACATATATTTAATGGACGTTGTTAGTGTAGTCAGGTTTCTAGTTCATATGTTTTTAAAAATAGTTCAATCAATAACTCGAAGTTAGAATAAATCACAATCTCAATGGCCGTGGTAAAGTGTTATGGCGAAACGTGCTGAACCGAAGAAACGTTGTAATGTTATTCTCCGACGTCGGTGCAAGGGCGCGCGGTGGCGGCACCTCGCGTATACCGACCTCCGTTACCAGAGGTGACTCATCGTCATTTCTCGTCATACTACCGGTAAATGCGACACTGGTAGAAGCGCATTGCCTCTCGCCTTTGAATAATCTTTATTTTTGTCTAAACTCCATAATAACCAATATTAACATACGGCAGTGAATCATGCGTATGGCAGAAGAAGCATGAAAGTAGAGTCAACGCTGTAGAAATGATAGCGCTGAGGAGTTTGTGTAGAGTTAGGATGATTGACAGAGTAAGAAATAGCACGATAAGAGAACTATGTGGAATGAAATATGATGTAGTGGCAAAAATTGAAAATTGGTATTCAGAGATGGTTCGGACATTTGGAGAAAAAGAGTCAAAAGAGTTACGAAAGAAGCATATCGAGCAAGATTGAGTGGTGATATCGGCAGGGGGCGCCCGAGACGCCCACATTTAGATCAAATAGCTGATGTGCTGGAAAACATTTTTATTTGTCTTGGTCTGAGCGTATTTAAGAGAGGTAGTGAGCATCAAAGCTGCCCGACTGGGGAAGTACCTGACAGACAACCGCAGCCAAATAACGAATTCCCAGGAGGGTTGTTGTGTTCCTACGTGTCAGTGGGGTCACCAGTAAGCTCCTAAATAGTTGCTGTGTTAGCGGCAAAGATGGCATCGCGCGAGTGATACCCGCGTTAATATATAGGCAACGGTAACAACTTTACATCAGGCGGACCGAATGCTTGTAAGCCTTCCGACGTTCGTGTAAAAAATGTCTCATTTATCAAACAAAATTAGGTTTAAAACAAAATTAAATATTTGGCTAAAACTTATCTAATTTATCCATTTGCAGCCGTACATTGGTGTCAATTGGATGATGGATAAATGATACTTAGATATTACATTTCCACTGTCTAACCTGAGGTAGGTTGGAAGTTGCCATTTAAAATTCCCAACATTCAACCTGGCTTGGATTGCTAGATTGGAAGATGGGAATGAGTCCTCGTAAAATGTTTTAATAGAGGTAGGGCGCATCAAATCAGCTCATCTGGAGAAGAACCTCAACCTCATAGAGAACTTCGTAGTATTGTAAGTGTTCATATCTTTAGCTATCTAGTTGTCTAATAAAATTTTAGATGTAAACCAGTATTCTGATATTCGCTCGGTTCTCTCTGCCTACCCCGCAAGGGTGAAGATATACATACATACATACAGTATTCTGAATTGTCTCCCACTATGGAAGCACATTTAAATACGTACTCACGTCAAAGAAAGGTACGATTTGGACGTTCGCTCGCTCGCTGGCCACCACACACGGCACGGCCTGTCGAGCACCTTCCACAGTGCTCGGTACAACTCGGCGGCGCCCGGTGGCCCGGTGCCGTCCTTTCGCTCGCTGCACTGACACGCGTGTCGATTGTTACGAGATATTGTTTTACATAATTAACACATTCTGTTATTTCGTGCGAATCGAATTTACACGGAATTTCATAGGTATTAGTGCCTCCCCACCGTGCAGTGAACCAGATCGATTAGAAATTTTTTGTAGATCAACTATCAAACACACCTGTTGGGTGAATTGAAACGCAGTGGCCTACTTGCGTGCACCGTGCACCAATAGGGCATTATGACGTATGACGGGAAATATAAATCGATACTGGCCGCCGGTATGTACCGGTGGGGGTCGGCGACCCCACCAGTGACGTCACACACACACTACGTCGGAACAAGGACAATATAACTAGGAAGCCGTATACCCTTTACCAGAGAGAGACTTTGTATAAAAGTCGTGTGTACCTCTGTCTCACCTATTTCTACCGGCAAGCACCTATATTTATATAGCTGTGTTCCCGTTTGAAGGGTGAGATACGGCAGGGAAATTACTGGGTACTGTGACGAAACAGCCTTAGGTCACAAGATTGGCAGCGCGCGAGTAACATCCCCGTGGTGTTGCGAGCGTCAATAGGCTGCGACGACCGCCTACCATCTGATGCGGGCCGCATGCTTGTTTGCCAATCTAGTTGTATAAAAAAATGAATCGAAGATTACAAACGGGGGTACCACCCACTGCTAGCAAGCGGAAAGCTTTCAACGGGGCGGTACAAGATTCATTTCTGAAATTTAATTCATGCCAAGCCCATTGCGCGATAAGTAGAGAGAATGGCGTACCACATGTGTCAGTCTCTTACACACCTCACTCGCTTCTTTAACATTCATCGTTTTGATAAAATACAAACAATTTGTTTATAGCGGGTGAGTGTTGGTCCTTCTCGGCCTCCTGCAACTTTCCACTTTCCCCTTCGTCACACACATATCTGCGTCGCCATTCTTTCCTCCTGCATTCTTTCTACGTGTCCGAACCAGCGTAACATGTTTTTTCATAATACTGATGTTCTCTTTCAGACAAACTATGTTTCTTGTGATTTTACGCAACGATCGCGTTTCGACAGTCTTAATCAACTAAAAAGCGTAACTATTTTATATTTTTTTTAATACAATGTCGTTAGACATACATACAAGCACACGGCGCACCAGATGTGAACTTGTTATCGTAACCTATGATCGCTTGCAATACGCTCGCGCGTTGACACTCCTGCTACCAATACAAATATTCCTTCGGAGCTTACTGGTAACCTGGCGCGTTGGCACGAGGCACAGGAACACGACAACCCTCCGGGGAGTTGTTTCTGTGAGGGAGAGGTACTTCCCCAGTCGGGTTACTGAATAACCGCACACATACTTAGTTGATATTTAAAACTGTTTTAACTACAGAAAAATGTCTATATTGTTCAACCTTATGTTGTGATTAATTATATTTATATAAAACAGCACTTTATTTTAAGTTCAATAACTCAACTGACTTTTCAATTACTCAATTGAGAGATCGAATTGTTTCATTGAAACAATAAAAAGTCTGTTAACTATTTCGAAAAATCAAGAACGATTTGTATTTTGTTTTCATATTTTAATCTAATTGAATGTAATTTAGATGAAGATTTTGTCTTATGATTGTACTCCGGAACTACTTTTAAAAATGTCAGTTGATGTTTTGATAACGGTCAGCTAAGGTGATTGAAAACAGTCTTGTTCGAGACGAGATAGAGGTAACATCTACTGTGGAAAATATATTGTATTCATTAATTATTAGAGGCAGTGAGCGACGTATCAAAAGGTATCACGTTATACACCAACATTATTGTATTTTAAAATGGCGCAATTATTACTATATACACGTGCTTTGTGCCGAAGTACGTATAGCCGCGACGGGAGAGCGAGACCAACCGAATGCGAGTTGGGCAATTACCTTACTTTCGTATTGACATTCTAGAGCGTGTACGACGTATCTATAAATATAAAAACATTTTAGAAGGCAGTATAGTGTTTAAGTAGTGGTAATTAATAGATAGTTGAAATAATAAACATATATTGAAGAACGCTTTGGATTTTATTACACTTACTACTAAGTGAACATGAATGTTTTGTTGTGCTGATGATACATTTTGGAGCACGTACGATGTCTTGATTGTTAACATACGACCTGCGTTTAATTACGGACGAGCGGCGCACATACCGTAAAATGCTTACGCTGCGAATCTGTACGGTTGCCATGCAAATGCAATACACCGTACAGTTACTATAATAGGGCTGCCAATCGGGGGGCACGGCAGTGACCCCGCCAAGTCGAGTGCGAAGCAAACACTGCCGTACCATCCTTTACTGGAACCATTTCGCCGCATTTTCAGGCCCCTATTTTAGAACCTCTGGATAACGCCAGAATGCAGAAATTTTCGTCATCCAGTAAGCTATAATCACATACTTAAAATCCAAAATTTCAAGGCTGTAGGTCATTTAGTTCCGAAGTTAAGCGAAAGCAAAGTTTCGCATTTATGACACTCACTCATGATCATCAAAATAGAACTAGTACTTCCCATAAACTCAGAGAGCTGAAATTTGGTACAGAGTTAGGGTTTAATGGCCACATAAAGGGAAAACTATAAAAACTAGGATAATCGCTCACGATGTTTTCGTTCCTTCACCTCCGAGCAAGTGATAATTACAATTATGTATATACGAGTAAATCCGTGTAGTGGGCTCTGCTTGGTGGATCGTCAGATACGAGTATATATATCCGCTGAGTTACGTACTGGTGATTGTTGGTGGAGACAATATAACTGATATGGTTTATTATTAAAGTATTCATTATATAAAAAGTGGGTACCTCGAAACATTCAAAACCAGCTAAGCTTCTTTCTCTGTGGTTGACTGGAAGAGATCCCTGATGGGATATGTCTACCATCGTGCACCACTATTTCTCACTAAACCATATGGTAATGGTACAATAAAGTAACATTACATAACATATTTTACCGCATACAAATAACGGCTACCGTAGCCTCTGAGCGCTTGCAATAGGTTAAGCATCACTCGCGTGGTGCCACCTCTGCTGCTAACACATCACCTCTTCAGGAGCTTACCGGTGACCTCACTCACACGCAGGAACACAACAACCCTCTAGGGAGTTGTTATTTGGCTGCGGTTTTCTGTGAGGTGGAGTTACTTCACCAGACGCCCTACCTTTCTTACAGTTTCATTGTTTATTTCTGGTGATTACTAGTGTTGTCTCTGACGGTACAACGATCTACAGGTGACTGCTTATCATCAATCAAGTCAGTCTCATTCCCACCTTATGTAAACAATGAAGGCGGTAAAGCGGTCTCGCCGCATTAACTTTTCCATTCACGCATCATGTAATCCATTACGACTACAAAAAGTAAATAATTTGCATACAACACATACATACACGGGGTACAAATGTCGAGGGAGATCATTACGCCGAGCGCGGGTTGGACAGACAGACAGACAGCACACCAAATTGCTGCCGTATTACATTTCCACAATTCCATGCGGGAGAAAATAGGAGCTTCATTAATTCATTACTTACTGCTAAGGCGTTCTTTTTAGGGTTCCCTACCACGAAAGGAAAAACGGATTCCTTACAGGATCAACTTGTTGTCCGTCTGTCAAGACCCTTTCTATCAGAGACGGGTGAAGCTATCAAGCTGAAATTAAGTCTGCAATCCTCTTGAGCAATGAAAAATCAAACTTCTATGTCAACACAATCAAAAGATACTTCTGTTTATGTATCGTTTATTCGCATATTTCGACACTCGCAAGGTAATCAAAACCTATAGAGTACTTCCCGTTGACCTACAATCATGAAATTTGGTGAGAAACAATGTCTTGTAGCACAAGTTAACTAGTAAATAACAGCAAGCTGTGTAGGCAGAGCTGATATTTTTTAAATTTAAGAAATATTTAAATATTTTATGTTTAATTTTTTTTAAATATATGGAACCCTGTACGACATCTAGCGACGAGTGCTGTTACTTTTTCTGTTTATGGGAGTGCAGTGCAGACTCTGCACTGCAGAGTGGCCGGCCATACGTTTTCCCATATGTTTTTTTTTCTAATTGGAACGATTTTGGACCGTTCTTCCTCACCAACGAACATTTAAATTTCAAATTAAAGGATACAAAACTACAATATGTTAGCTATTAGTGTGTCGATTTTGGAGTTTCTCACTATTACCTTCTAAACGCTAGCTGGATGACATCAGTCTACCCCAAACGACAATTTTGAGGGTAATGTGGCTCCGCTGGCTATCGCAGCTCTGCCAAAAATTAGAAAACCGTAGATTTGTAGTTGCCATCACAAAAAACAAAATTGTGAATATATTTTTTTACAGAATCCTCTGTGCGCGAATCGAACTTGCACTTGACGGCTTTTTTTAAATATAATGTACTTACATACTATACTATATACGAGCCACTCGATGTAAAGTTGTTCATTATCGTACCATCGTTTCAGTCAGTCTTCGTCCACTACTGAACATAGCCCTATATGGTCGTTCGTAAGCTTTTATTTTTATGCCTCCGGACATTGTATAAAATAAAATAAAAAATATCTTTCTTAGGGTTCCGTACCTCGGAAGGAAAAAGGGAACCCTTATAGGATCACTTTGTTGACCGTCCGTCTTACGGAACCCTCAGAGCGCGCACATCACGGCTTTTATATGCAGCAATGTGCGATGGAAGCGGTACAAAACGTTTCCCTGGCACGAGGTCCGCGACGGTGACGACTGCCCGTGATTGATGGGATCCTGGCGTCGGCAGATTATCCTCTATTCGGAATTGATGAATATCACCATATTCATCAATTCCGAATAGCCGCCATGCTCAGTGAACAAAAACTAATGGATTAGAAAACGGGTAACTCTAGGAAGAAAATGTTGGTGCTCGAAAGGCTGTCAATGGTTAATGCAATTTTGACGAGCTCGGTGGCGCAGTGGTGAAACGCGTAGCTACGTTACTTTGTCACCAACGCTCGTCGGTTCGATTCTCGCACAGGACAAACATTTGTATGCATGAATACATCTATTTGTCTTTGTCTGGGTGTTTTTAACGTGACGTGACGTAGGGCGCATCACAGAGAGCTCGATGGGTTCATTCTAACCAAACACGCAGGTTAAGCAACATCGACTTCAGCCTGTCTATGGATGGCTTTATATATCTCGAGTTTATCCGGGCATCGGAGGGCACGTTAAGCCGTCGATCCCGGCCGGTGTCGATAGATGACAGTCGTTAAGCTAAGTCAGTGGTCCTCGGGCGGCTTGAAAACACTAGCCTCCGCCAATCCGCATTTAAGCAGCGTGGCGGAGTATGCTCTAGACCCCTTCGGTTGGAGGGAGACCCGTATCCATGCAATGGGATGAGTAAAAGTTGATATGGTAGGGCGCATCAAAGCAGCCCGTCTGGGGAAGTACCTCCACGTCATAGAAAACCGTTGTCGTCGTAGTGTCCTTGCGTGTGAGTGAGGTCACCAGTAAGCTTCTAAGGAGTTGCTGTGTTAGCAGCAGATGTTGTATCGAGCAAGTGATAATTTATGTATTGCAAACGTTAAGGCTACGGTAAACAATTTACATTAGGTGGGCAAAAAAATCCTATGTAGCTTGTGGTTGTGACAGATGGACGGATGTCGAGCCGAGGTTATTGTCGCTGCCCATTTTGGCACCGACCACTATCACGTATGACATTGGGCCACGTAAGGCCATCGCTCGCTCATCACACGGACTGGGTCCGTCCTAGTCAACCACCGCTTGATAATTTTATTAATCGCACTGGCGCACAGGAGCGCGGGCCACACAGCGAGCGGGCGAGGCGAGCGGGCCGGCGAGCGTAATTACACACCATTTCATAGCTCGGTTCACTACCGAGGCTATACCATAGACTTGAACGATGTCAAAGTCAAAGTCAAAATCTTTTTATTCCGTAAAAATGGCTACATTTGTTTGGAATCGTCACAATTTTTTTCCCTGATGAGCACTGATGACAACGATATATCCAACAATCCCAGCTACGTTGCATGAAGGAAATAATCTATGGAAAAAAAGTAGAACGCGCAGCTCTTATTGGTTAGTTCACGGATCAACATCGCGGCACTTATCGGCTTATTAGTTGAAATATTCTCCTATTGGTTCGCAGACTCGAACCCTGCACTCACAAAAACGTAGTGTTTTAGTGCTTAAAAACTATGCTTTTGTGAACGCTGGATGCCTTCATGCGCAGTCAAATGATTTATTGGTTTGTACTACGTTAGCTGTCGTAACATTGTGCGGGGGTGAAGATAGCCCCTCGCGAAGATAGTCTCGTTGATAACGCTGCATTGGGCTTGTCGACCTAAAGGTGAACGTCGAAGTAATCCATCACGCACTACATAAACTCAATTTAGTTTTCGGTTTGGTGAGCTCAGCTAGACAAAGCTCGTCCTTAGTCACCTAGTTTCACTCGCCAGCAGTTTATAGCTGCATAAAGAAACATTACAACCACCGTTGAGACATTAAGTTGAGTGATGAAGTACAGTCTCCGATCGTCATTGTTTTAATAAGATTGAAATTCTATTTCCTTGTAAGCCTAATAGATGTTATAGAGTTACTATAGCTCCATAAAAAAACTACTTAATAAATATATGGGCAAGTTAAAGGAATGCTGATCGATTGGAAATGTTACGCTTTTAGCCAACTGAGCCAAATTACAATTACCATTTGTTCGTGTACTCACCAACGCACGTCCTGAAGCTGAGGCCGACGAGCTGCTTGAGCGAGATGGGCCGCGCCAGGTGGATGTACGAGCTGCCGTTGAAGTACGCCTCGGGCCGCTCCGAGGGCCCCAGCGGCTCCGCGCCGCCGGCCAGCGCCACGCACGCGGCCAGCGCGCACCACCACGCTGCAACAGGATACACTAACGTTACACGTGACCATCACATCAGAGATGAGGGATCTAGTACAAATAATAATAATAATATAATAATAAAAACGTTTATTAATTTCACAAAATCCTATGTTATAAACTTAATTCTATGGAACACATTTTAGTCGCAAATAAATTAAAAAATAGGAATTTGTGAGACTGGTGTCTAAACTAGGCGGAGCCTGTATCTCAGATCACCAGTTCTCACCTCTCGTAAGTGTGACACTATTTATACATAAAAAGTTAGGTAAATTTATTCTATGAGTTTGTATGTTAGCGCGTGTGTGTTATGTGTGTAAATTTATGCATGAGTGAATGTGTGTGCGTGAATGTGGTGAGCGCGCTGTGCAAACTGTGTGTATGGGATTGGCAATTGGAGGAACAATGTGTTTCAGATTTGTGGGCGTCTCTCTGTTTGGCAGTCAACTGATCACCAGATTTTTTTTATACAACTAGATTGGCAAACAAGCATGCGGCCCGCATTAGATGGTAAGCGGTCACTCATCCTATTGACGCCCACAACACCACGGGGATGTTACTCGCGCGCTGTCAATCTTGTGACCTAAGGATGTTTCGTCACAGTACCCAGTAATTTCTCTGCAATATCTCACCCTTCAAACAAGAATACAGCTATATAAATATAGCTGCTTGGCGGTAGAAATAGGTGAGAAAGAGGTACCCACGCAGACGACTTTTGTACAAAGTTTCCCTTTGGTATTATGGATTAAGAACATTCAGCATAGGTTATTCTCGGTGAAGTATCAAATATTACCACCGCAATGGCAGTACTCTGGTTTCCAGTGGCGGCGCTATGGCTATTAGAACAAAAAAAAGCATCAAGGCTTCATGTAGAGATCCCGAGTATAGAAAAGTATTCCTAAAACTTTTCAGAGAGTGGTCATTGCAAGAGTGCTGCTGATGAGATTGGCGCTACATACAAAAAAAAACTACAGATGCTGTTGCAGGAGGTGACATTGATATTTTAGAATCTTTTATAGACACCATACAACAAAGATGTCCTAGAATCACAATGTTCTCGAATGACGATGAAACCATCCAGAAATTGACTGATGATATGCAAAACTAAATGGGCAGCTAATTTGAAAAATTTCAGCGGTACCCTCAAAATACATCAAGTTAAGGGTAAAAATATGACAATGTCCAATGGGATCATCGCTTGGCGCTGCCAAACTTATAATGAAAAGTTTAAGCTGTTCTTGTGATGACGAATGCCAACATTCCAATCTAGGAGTTATAAAGTACGAGGAAAAGACAAAACTTAAAGTCAACGATGTTGACACGGACTCTGAATGTGGAGATGAAACTAGACCAGCACACAAACCACCGGATAGCAAATCTATTACAGAAATCGATCTTTCACAACCGTGTGATACGTCCAATGCTGATCTTAAGAATATTGCCACGCCTAGTACAAGCAGAAAATACAACATCGGTGGTTACGTTTCAGTTAAGTTCCCAGTTAGAAACGTGGAGTATCGTCATGCTGCTGTAATTAATCAAATAGATAATGAAGAAGGTGAACAAACAGTAACTTGGAAAACTTGTGACGATGTGGGTCACACTTTCAGAGTTGACGAAAATGATATTTCTGATGTTTACTTTTGAGCAAATATTGGATAAGTTATCAAATCCAGATCTAACCCTAAAAGGAAAAAGATATTATTATAAATTTCCTGAAGTGTAACATTGATTTTGTTGTAAGATGCTCGCCATAGATAATATACCTACTTATTACTATTAAAAGTTAAATATTTCGTAGTATAAATGTCAAAGTATTCATTGTGAGGTTAGATAGCAAGGCAATGTTATTTATGTTCTAGTATTAATTTTATAACTTTTTTATACCACTAAGGTGGCAATCAAGCATAAGTCACCGTAGCCTATGGACATTTGCAATACTAGGGGTATCCTAGTATTGCAAATGTCCATAGGCTACGGTGACTTATGCGTTGCCGACCCTCTAAAAACCTCTTCACGCATTTCTTGAAGAATTCCATGCTGTAGATCCTTTGAAAAACCTCGGCTGGGAGTTCATTCCACAGCTTGAGAGTTCTCGGAAGAAAACTTAATAAATAACTGCATAAAGACTGGCTTTAGAGTTATTCAATTAAAAATACTGTTTCACTAATCTATTGATTTTAACAAGTTTAACACAAGTGTTCTATGGAATTAAGAAAATTCTTCATAATATGTCTTATTTGTTCAGAAATTGTTGATTTATTCGTACACTTGTAAATACTGTAAAAGTTATCATCTATATGGATAAAAATCAATGTATGTATGTTTGTCCTCAATGGACTCGAAAACGGCTGGATCGATTTTGATGTAATTTTTACGGAATCTTCAGATTTCAATTCAATTTCATAACGATCGACTCACCCGCGCGACGCCGGGACAGGCAGCTAAAATCAAAGGCTTTCATTACTTATATTCAATGAAAATATGTTTTTTCTTTCATATAAACATTCCCCTGGATTATATAACAGTCCCCTGTCGTGATTTTTTATAAAATTGTCCATAACACACAAATCAAGAGAAGAATGTGTGAGCTTTTTGCAAATACAAAAATGCCTTTCATTGTATTTACATATTTTGTTAATATTTATCAAAAATATGCTTGGACACTGTTGTATGGGACAGTTTCCTATTAGTAGAGAAACTTATAAGAGAGGTAGGGCGCATCAAAACGGCCCGTCTAGAGAAGAATCTCCACCTCACAGAAAACCGCGGCCAAATAACTCCCTCCCTAGAGGATTGTTGTGTTCCTGCGTGTGACTAAAGTCACCAGTAAGCTCGTAAAAAAAGGAGTTGCTGTACTAGCAACAGAGGTGGCATCGCACGACTGATACTTAATGTATTGCAAGTATTCATAGCCTACGGTAACCACTTCCCATCAGGTGGACCGTATGCTTGTATGCCTCCCGACGCATGAAGTATAAAAAAATATAGTGATAAAAATCTGACGGTCAAAGATGTCTGGAAATTATTCAGCACAGCCAACCATATAATATGTTCAATTAAACCACTTGACATTATTATTGAACTGCTGTACTGATATACATTTATTGTAATATTCTTTTATATAGAACGTCGGGAGGCATACAAGCATACGGCCCACCTGGTGTAAAGCGGTCACCGTGTCATATCAACGCTAACAACAATTAAGTAAGCAGCAACTCATTAACAACTTACTGGTAACCGCAGGAAAAGAACATGTCAGAGGATCGTTCATTTGTCTGCGGTTTTCTGTAAGGCGGAGGTACTTCATCATACGCCTTACCTCCCTTTAAAACACCCAGACCAAGTCAAACAGCCACGCTAATGCACACAAATCTTTGTACCGTGTGGGATCGAACCCACTACCGATAATTAACCATTCGACCACCGGGATCGTCAGAAATAGCGTCGAGAGTAATCCTGTACGTCGACTAGAGATCTAATTAAGATTTCAAATTAAAATTTAAGAGAGGTAGGGCGCATCAAAGTACCCCGTCTGAGGAAGTAACAACTCCCCATGGGGTTGCTGTGTTCCAAACGTGGTCACAAGTAAGCTCATAAGGTGTTGCTGTGTTAGCAGTGGAGGTGGCATCGGGTGAGTGATACTTAATGAATCGGAAGCGTTCATAGGCTAAGGTACCCGCTTTACATCAGGTGAGTCGTACGCTTGTATGCCTCCCGACGTTGTATAAAAAAAAGCAGGCGACAGCGACCAGCAGCGGCCGCCGAAAGCGTGAACCGCGGTAATCAAATTACAATAGATTGGTCACGAGATCGTGAACGTGCCCCCTACTCCGACCCCCACCGCCACTGCCTTGTACCACTTTACTACAGCTTTCATCGGCTAATGAGCGAATGTTGGAGCGGAGCCACTTCAGAGACCAGCCCGCGGCCCGACACGAACCAATCATTTTGTTTTCGGGAGGCATACTAACATACGGCCCACTTGATGTGACGCGGTTACCGTAGGCTACATAAGTATCACTCGCGCGATGCCTCCTCTGCTGCAACACCATAGGAGTTTACTGGTGACCTCACTCACACTCAGGAACATAACAGTAGAATCCAAGACTCTACAACGAAAAATTGTGAAAAGTTTAGTATTAGAAAAATCGGCCAAGTGCGAGTCGGACTCGCACACGATGGATTCCGTACCATTATCGATAAAAACGGCAAAAAAAATTACGTTTGTTGTATGGGAGCCCCCTTAAATATTTATTTTATTCTATTTTTAGTATTTGTTGTTATAGCGGCAATAGAAATACATCATATGTGAAAATTTCAACTGTCTAACTATCACGGTTCATGAGATACAGCCTGGTGACAGACGGACGGACGGACAGCGGAGTCTCAGTAATAGGGTTCCGTTTTACTATTTGGGTACGGAACCCTAAAAATAGTCGATTTTGTTAATTTGAATGATAATGAGTCCACGCGGTATGAGTGATATCGGTGTACTGTCGAACACAAGCTACTACGAATATTGCTTGCATTGTACACGCTCCGGGGCACGGCGAGATGACAGTGAGATGAGTGATGGATACAATTAATTAATACATATTAAAGACTTATTGGCAGAGCTGCGATAGCCAGCGGACCCACATTACCCTCAAAATTGCCGTTTGGGGTAGACTGATGTCATCCAGCTAGCGTTTAGACGGTAATAGTGAGAAACTCCAAAATCGACACACTAATAGCTAACATATTGTAGTTTTGTATCCTTTAATTTGAAATTGAAATGTTCGTTGGTGAGGAAGAACGGTCCAAAATCGTTCCAATTAGAAAAAAAAACATATGGGAAAACGTATGGCCGGCCACTCTGCAGTGCAGAGTCTGCACTGCACTCCCATCAACAGAAAAAGTAGCAGCACTCGTCGCTAGATGTCGTACAGGGTTCCATATATTTAAAAAAAATTAAAAATAAAATATTTAAATATTTTTTAAATTTAAAAAATATCAGCTCTGCCTACACAGCTTGCTGTTATTTACTAGTAAAAATGATCTTATTTATGGTAAACTAAATTTCTTGCGTACTACTGGCGACGTAGCTCTGTTAATCGTGCGGACCCTGCGCCGATTTTCGTGAATAGTTGCTATGGTAGCAAGCTCTCTCGCGTAGTGTACGCTGGGATGTGATCCCAGGGGAAAACAACGCGTCCGCAGTCGCCGACAGACAATTCAAGACAGAAGACAGGGTCGACAAGTGTCACGAGTCCGTTAATGTACAGATCACGGCATACTGGTGTGTCACGCGATCGGTCAACACATCTGATTCACTTTCCTTCATCTCGCGGATTGCCGCACCGATTTGTTCTATTTGTTTCTGCGGATCTTCTATGTCTTCATTTGACTCATTCATTTTAATAGAAGGTATGGAAAGATTGCTGATATTATTTATCGGAGAAATCTCAATAGTTGTTAATACATTAGTTTCAGTTTTCATGATATTCGATAGCCTTTTAGGCATGTAAATAGTAAAAGTTCTACTAATAATGCATATTATAGTATAATAGTTATTTGGCTGCGGTTTTCTGTGAGGTGGAGGTACCGCCCCAAACGGCTGCTTTGATGTACTCTACTTCTCTTAATCTGATCTCCCTGAAGGAAATAACCAATGGAGGACCGATGAAACGAAATTGCTTAGTAAATCTACTCACCATTACGGATCGGGGGACAAAATGAAACGCGAAGCTCTTATTGGCTAGTCACCAACATGGCGGCAATTATCGGCTTATTGGTTAAAACATCCTCCCATTGATCAGCAGGCTCGAATTGCTAAAACATTACGTTTTGGTGAGGTGACACCTTTATGCGCGGTCAAGTGTTTTATCGGTTTGTGTTACGCACATGTATCAGAGTAATATGCTCCATTCAAATTAGGGTGGATTTCGAAGCGGCAGAAGATGTACAGATCAAGTCTTTTCACTCCGCAATGTGGAGAAGCATCTGGCTATGGACAGGAGTGGAGGTTTTGTTTTGTGGACCTTGAGAAAGCATTTGATAGGGTCGTGCGAAAGAATCTCTGGAACATCTTGCCCAGATATTAGGTTGACAGTGACCTGCACCGTGCTGTGCTTACACATAATCTACTTATGAGGATTGTACAGCATGTGTGCGGGTGGACGGCAGCTTGTCGCCCTGGTTTGATACCAGCATTGGTGTCTGACAGGGATGCGTGCTGTCGGCTCGGCTATTGATCCTGTATCTGGACAGTTGTCTTCAGAGAATAAGAATTACGAATGTGGGAATGCGGATGGGTGACTCAGTGATCAACTGCCTGCTTTATGCAGACGATGCGGCATTAATAGCAGAATCACCATCCGAACTGCAAACACTAGTTACAACAATGAAAGATGATTGTATGAAGAAAGGCTTACAATTGAAACAAAACTGGTATTTGAAAGAGAGACAACTACAACGAAAACTAGGATTACAGCTGATGATGCAGTAAATCGTAAATATACATATATATTTGGAGCTTACTGGTAACCTCACTCACTTGAGTTGTCGGCTGCAAGTGCTGCAGTGGCAAATTCAACCTCACAGAAGATCGCGGCCAAATACCAGCACCCTAGAGGTTTATTGTGTCCTGGCGAATGAGCGAGATTAACGGTAAGCTGCTGACGGAGATGCTGTGTTTGGACTCGGGGTGGCATCGGGCGGTTCTCCTTTTGTTGCAGTAGTTTGTTGACTACGGTGACCACTTTACATCAGACGGACTTCGATCTTGTCTGCGTGTGTGCCTTCCTTTGTACAAGAAAATATGTAGTTTGTATCGTGTTTGCGATTGTCCGTACGTTCGTTGAACATTGTTTATATTAATAACAATTTTAATTCCCACGCTGATCGCCGAACAGGAGGTTCTTCAAAAAAGGTGTGAACAAGTTTTTACAGGGTCGGCAACGCACCAGTGACGCCCCTGGCGATCCAAGTCTACGGTAAATGGTTACTGTCAGCCAGACCGTGTGCTGAATCATTTCCAGATGTCTTTGTCCGACTGATATTCATCAATTCTCTAATAAGTTGTTTTTACAATGAATATATTTGATATGCCTATTGAAGTTACTGTCAGAGAAGGACAGTTTCAAGCAATTTATTAAAGATGCGAATTCAATTTACAACAAAAGATGTGCCTACTAGCCGTATCGAGCCGATGCTTCGGCATATGCAACTTATTCCTGCTTCTAAGGTTTTTATCGTATTTTGAAAACTGTATATTTTTAAGAGCATACATTACGTATTCGAAAATATATTGAGCTGTAACAGTGATGATATTAATTTATTTGATCAGTTCCTTAAAGTATTCGCCGGAGCCAACGTTATAAATAGAGCGAATGATTCTCTTTCGTAAGAAAAAAAGAAATGGGCCCAAAGTAGAACCTTGGGGCACCCCGATATTATCAATACTGGCTTTAAAGCTAAACACCATTTACATCGACAGTCTGCGTTCTGTTGTTTGAATAAGATGCCCGTTTTGGGTTTTACCTCTAACCCAGTGACAGGACACCATGGCAACTATGCCCAATGGTCGACACAATCAAAAGCTTTGGAGAGGCAATCTCTTTCATACGCTAAGAACATGCTTAACCAATGCCACCTCTGCACCTGCCAAAAAATTCTCTGCTTTTAAAATATAATTGCAATTGATCAAGCATGACTGCGTAATGTCTTCAAAATGCAAAAAAAAACCCTCCGAAAGAGTAATACTGTATTAACAAACAGTTAAGAGAAAAGCGTTCTTATCATAAACATCTGGCTGTAACTAAAGATCAAGTATTTATTTCGGTAGTTAAGTTTAGATTTTAGAATAATACAATGTACTTTAAACAAATTATAGAAATTAAAATGTACGCAGTGTAACTGATGTTACAATAAATATTTTATGATTGACGATGATTGTTACCAATGCTCCGAGATTACGGAGTGGTGAAGCCGACCGGGACCAGAGCGACGAGCTAAGCACGTTCTTATTATCACACGGCCGCCTTATACTGCCAAACAAGAGGGAAAGAAATTATATATAATAACGCTTTTATTCGACAATTCGCTGAAGGAATATTTTTATTCAACGTTCAAGCATCCGATAAAGTGGTTAACGTACCTTATGAACACTCTTGCAGTACAAGGAGTACCAAATCGCTCGCATATTATAATAAGAAGGATAACCTAATTCACTCACAGAAACACTACAACTCTTCATGTAGTAGTTATGTGACTACGGTCATCTGTAAGGTGGAGAGAGGCACGTATTTTTCTAATTGTGCTGCTCTCTTTAGGAGGAAATCGAGATGACTAAGTCCATCCTTAGACAGGTTGTCGCCGTTGCTTACCTTGCGTGTTCGATCAGACTGACAGGCGCGTGGACGCCATCAAACTCCTGTATGTATGCTCCTGTGTTGTGTCACGATTACAGCCGACCCGGCCGGTCGCCGCGGTAATAGCCGTATTAACCAACAGCTGCATCCATGCGTGACACTGTTTTTGTGACTTGAATAACATATAGTTTCAACAAGTTTCACTACGCAAATTTTACAAAACTTATCAAAAAACAAAATATCTGTTATATGTAATATATCATATATCATCTTGTGGATTATGATATAATATATAAAAAAACTAAACAATATTTGTTGTTAATAAAAACCTGTGTAAGATACACACTGAGGTTTCTGAAAGCGTCTCACAGAAACAAGCAAGTTCCCTAGTACAGTAGACAGAGGCTGGCATATCGGGCCAAATGACCACTCGACTCGTCTGAGTAGTGGGCCGCACAGTTGTTTTTTATACAACTAAACTGGCAAACAATCATGCGGCCCGCATCAGATGGTAAGCGGTAACCGCAGCCTATTGACGCTCGCAACACCACGGCGATGTTACTCGCGCGCTGCCAATCTTGTGACCTGAGCCTGTTTCGTCACAGTACCCAGTAATTTCTCTGCCGTATCTCACCCTTCAAACCGGAACACAGCTATATAAATATAGCTTCCTGGAGGTAGAGATAGGTGAGACAGAGGTACTCATGCAGACGACTTCTGTACAAAGTGTCTCTCTGGTATGACTGCTCGCGAGTGCGCCCTACCGCTGTTACATTATGTCAAATGAGACTCGAGTGCTGTCGGCCTGCAGTCTAATACCTGTCTACTACTCTGTGCACTCACATCTCCATCGTGGTAATAATGGACGCCATTCGAATTTGATTAGTTCATTATTGATGTTGGTTTAGCAGTATGGCTCGCTGACCACCGACGAAGGCGGCCCACCTCAAACGTTGATCATACTAACGGCCTCATTAGCACGCGGTAGTTCACTGACTGCCGTGAGTGGTGTACTCGCTGTGATCGTGGATGGGTGTATACCGCCTCAGTCTGCGAGCGTGACTCACAACTGACCGGCCTCTTCCAAGAGTTTCCAGAGATCCTTTCATCCGAAATATTGTGGAAAAGATTTTCCTGTCCAGGTTTTCCGAGGGACTTACAGCATGGGGTTCGTGAAAAAAATAGCTTGCTTGTTTTTATAGGGTCGGTAAGGCGCGAGCCATCTATGATGGGTGTAACAAGTATGTAGTCTACCTGAGGTTACATTATATTGTCGAAGAACTGCGATTACTGCAGCTTGTTGTACTGCAGAATTACATACCTAAATCCACACTCCATTTTACATGACATAGTATAAATTCAAGTTGGTTTCTGCCTGTCTGTTATTTTAAAATGTACAGCGGAATAATATATAATTGCGATAGTAAATGCTTTTCCGCTTTTATGTTCTGAAACATACTTTGCCTATATCAGTCTATGTTTCATACTATCGTTACCTGCCTTACTTACGAATAAAATTACAGAAGACAGACGCGAGGGCATGGAGGATGGACTGATCACCATTGTTGTTTTCATGGACATGCAATGCTTTCAACACAGTAGACTTATTCCATCTTGCTCGCTGCCCTAAAGTACTTAATTTTACTGAAATCGGAGTCCGCGTCGGAGTGGTTTTGAACCTATCTTCGGGGTCGACGACAGGAGTTTAACATGGGCCCCGAAGCCGCCATGTATCGAATAGGAATAATCTGTCTACTGGGATTCCCCAGGGTGGTACTTACTAGTTTTCTAAACTTATCGTAATGAGATTTGGTCAAAGATAGTCTGGAATCTAGACAAGAACATAGGTTATTTCTCATAGCGAGACGGGATCCCCACGGGAGCAAAATCTTTCTTCTAATATTTTATCGCAAACAAAGCAAGGTGTTCGCAATACACACAGAGCAGTGCGTCACCGCGCGAGACGGCCGGCCGGCGGGGCGGAGTGGCGGAGTGGCGGGCGACACGAACCCTATTACGGTAACGGTAAGGCGTGCGAGGCGGCAGCGGCATTGTTACCGGAGCCACAATGGACCGTTACTGCGCCGCGGCGCCGGTTATGACAACATAATACACTCTTTGTAACAAGTAAAGCCTCCCGCAGGTTCACATCTCTGTTGCCGTCCGCCGCGTGATTTTTACTCTACGAGCGGGTACTGTCATGACACTACGTTGCACTACCAAAGAGCACGATAAATATGATGAATTGTCAGCAGATTTCGGGTCGTAAAGCTTACAGAGCGACGCGCCGCGCCTCGGGGAAAGTCCAAGTAGCTCTAAAAGCTTCCGAGCGCTTCCTCAAGCGCACAAATTTGAAAACCTTCGCGTGCGTCTCTTTAGCTTAAGGATCTTCGACCGGCCTAGGGCTATGCATTCAATGATGTGATGAGTGTATGTACTCTATAATCGTATTATTTTAGTGGCCTCAGATATCACTGCAAACTATAGGTAATATATATATATCCGGACGAATTCAGACGGGCAAATCAAGCAAAGCTCGTACTATGGATATTGATTAACTTATAAACTTACGTACACACTTTTTTTGTAAATACATACTTATTATTTAAAGTAAACACCCAGCACAAGACAAACGACCATGTTCATGTAAAGAAATGTTTGTCCTGCGTGTGGGTATTGAACCGACGAGTGTTGGTGTCAAATGAGCCATTGCTAACGGCTGACCGCCGATCTCTAACTAGGTGGTCATTGAATACGAAGAGTATGAACAAATAATTAATGGAAAACATTTTGGGTGAATGACCAAGTACAAAATGAACAAAAGCAAAAAAAACATACATTTGGTCTAAAATTGAGTAGCGCAACATAAATTTTAAATAGTTTCCTGTCACTACACACATCGACGGTCAAGCTCAATCTGCGGACAATTCCGGCTAATTAAATGATCCAATGATCGAAATTGCCAGTTTTATTTTTCAAGCAGTCGCATTGAAATGGCAAAGGTAGAAGCTAATGCAACTAGTCACGATAACGTACATAATATAAAAAAATACTGGTGGTACCTCACCGCAGCCAAATGGCAGTTCCCTGGACGTGTTGTGTTCCTGCGAGCGAGTGAGGTTACCAGCAAATTTGCTGCAATTTGGTGGCAACGCGCGACCACTACTCCTTGTATTGCAAGCGTTACATGGGCTACGGTAACCCCTACACCACCGATGGGCAGTATGCTTGATTGTCTCTTGATATTGAATACTATCCATCTATAACTTCACGCCAAATGAACCACACTCGCTTCTTTAACATTCATTGTTCTTCTCATGCACGCTCGTCGGTTTCTAAGGCTCCTGACATCACCTTCTAATAGAACACGATCAAGTAGGTAAAGTCTTGCTATTAATGTTTATTGTACTTGTGTCAGTTCACGTGGTGATTTTTTTATCACCAAGGTTGTAGAATTATCCGAAAGCTATTTCTGTTATGGTATAGGATCTATACGAAAACAGATTTTTCATAAATCCAATGATTGAAAACTCTTAAAACAGATTTCGCTCAAGTCTATATTCCACCAACTAAACTTGGTTGGTTTATGTGAGAAAAACCGGACGCTAATGTCGTCCTAATAAAATAATAATTTTCAAAAGGGGTTCGCAATCGGCGAAGACATCGCATACACAAAAAAAACATAGACGATAAATTGTAAAAAATTTTCTTTTAAAGCCGGTTAAAACAAATTTCAAGTATGCTCCATTTGATAAAAGTGGTTCTAAACCCGGATTTTATTCAAAAATATTTTTCACGGGCATATTAACGAAAATGTGTGGAATGCAGGCTCTCATGAAGCAACAACCAAACGAAATCTGAATGCCCAGGTGTTGCATGCTCATTCTCGTAGACAAGGTGCCGAACTACTATACTACCTCAGAGGTGCTATTAAAATTCAATGGCCGTGTTATGAGGAGACCGGTAGAGACGGTAGACCACACGACTGAAGAAGCATGGACAACCCGGACAAACGAGACTCTGCAGAGGACAAATTAGGACACGCGACCCATAAAGCAATAGTGGAATAGGGGCCGAAGAAGACGACATTGAATTAGAAATGTGTTTGTTTGACTTCACATGACATTTAATTTTTTTTAAATACACACAAAGATGAAAGTGGTGTTAAAATTGGCACACATACAGGATTCCACGCTGGATGCACATAAATGATCCTGGCCAAATCGTCGACCATCCTAAGGCATTACGCATAATGGCATATGTCCATTATGTTCCAGGAGAGACTACCCTTCCCTTGCATGTTATACTGTTTATGGCTTCGATTAGGATTCCGAGGAGATGTTCCATATGATACAAACCGCTTCACACATTTAATTGGAGTCACATACCTAATGTTCGCGTACTGTACGATTCTAGACGGC
The DNA here is from genome assembly GCA_947507595.1 of Pyralis farinalis. Classification (NCBI taxonomy): domain Eukaryota; kingdom Metazoa; phylum Arthropoda; class Insecta; order Lepidoptera; family Pyralidae; genus Pyralis; species Pyralis farinalis. The sequence goes on along the minus strand of OX382261.1, from coordinate 919,110 downwards.
TTCTGTTCTGGAAACCGTAAGGTTGTGGAGTAAACTACCTAAACTACGAGTAAATTGTCGAGGTTTTCCCCGAAACACTACAGCAGGAGGTCCTTCAAAACGGGTGTGAGTATATTTTCGGGGTAAGTAGCCCACGGCTGATACCCCTATTATTATAAACGTACATATGTTATGATTATAAAACAGCCTGTACGCTTACTTATCTTCTTAGTCGTGTATATAAATATAAGAAGAAAAAGTTTTCTCACAATAAAACTTTGTAAACTTTTTGTTGAACATTGCAAAGTGACAGCTGCATTTTTTCTTTGAGATTAAATGAAGGAATTGAGAATAGAGAGAGAACTGAGAAAGGAACTTTCTTTAAGAATATACGATTGTTGTGCGATGGCCTGATATGTGACCACGAGATCCACGGCCGCTGGATGTCGGCTCTATATGAATGATCTGGCAACACTGTTTGTCCTGCCTGCGTTGTGACAGCGTCGCTATGTCGTTATTATTATCTGCGGGAAATCTGTGACTCGAATGTGCCCGATTTACGAAACTTACCGAAACCCGCTCCGGCATTTTCATTTGCCCTCACTTGAGAATCTACTATAGAATGGTTAATAATGAAAACATGCTACGAAAATTTCCAATAATGAAAACGGTAAAAGTCGATAGCATATCAATGTTGTGAGACAACCATTATGAGTCATTATGTGTACACATTCATAATGTTCAATAATCACGGACGTCGGTATGCGCGCGCATAGCGGTCTCGTGACGTCACAGCATGGCGACATCCACTCGGCTTAGACATAGAGAGAATGGACTGACTAATAACCTCATAAAATTGACCAATCTCTAGAAAGAGAAAGCGAATGTGCGGCCAGTGCCTGTCTCTTTTCTAAAGGTAGTGATAAAGGACCTGGTCGCACGATCACGTAGTCTCTTACACTTTCTGCCCGTATTGTCAGCTCAACAGTGAACACTCGGTCCATTCTTCTATATCTATGAACAGAGCAGGTATCGCCGCACCCGCAGGCTGTATGAGTCACAGGGTCTTTGCCTAACTTCGCAGACTACAAGTTCGATGCAACAAATGAATGGATCGTGCATAATTTGGGGTAAGTCACTTAAGTCAAATACTCGAGAAAAAGAGGTAGGTCAAAAAGTTAAGGACAGCCTAACTGGGGAAATACAATAGACCGCAGTAAAATAATCGTTCCATGAACGATTGTGTTCCTGCGAGTGAGTGACATCAATAGGAATCCGGTGAGCTGCTGGGTTCACGGTAGGTTTCAATAACTGTTTCACATCAGGCGAGTTTATCATCTTGCATGTTATCAATAAGCGGTGTCGAACATGCAAGATGATAAACCCGCCTGATGAGAGTGAGACTCGTCTGTTCCATTTGTAGTACGTATAAAAAAAAATGAAGTAGGTACGAGTACGCCACTAGCCTGCTGAGTCAAGGTATTCACGCTGTAACTTTTTTATTTATCGAGAAAGTGCAAAGGCATGAATGAGGCATTGTTTCCTTAACTGTTGATTTCGTGTGAATGGTCGAGTTCTCAAAATGCCTGTCATCCAATTTGCGATCTCACACCTGGATTTTAGGTGGACGACCTCTACAACTACACGAACCGCACTGAAAGTTTTACGCACATGGCCTGCACATAATTCTCTTATTAATTAGAATTTCGAATAATGTATGTTTTAAACGCAATTTTGTTTTTTTTTTTTTTAATTGGCTGAATATAGTTTATCAAGGGTTTTTCATACATTGTATGTAGTTCGACGTCCATTGCGAAAATGGAAATAGCGAGAAAAATTTTCATCAGATGATTTCTAGGATTTAAAAATGAAAGAGCATTTTGCCACAAGATTGCTTTCTAACTCTCTCCTCTTTCTTCTTTAAATCTTTAAGTTGGATTTTTAAAATATTTTAGGGACGGAAGGTGCTTTAAATTCTGTTTCAGTCACATTACAATGTCATAGAAATGTAGGTAAAAATAGTTCTGTTTTATTTCTCCCGTACTCAAAGAAGTTTTAATGCGGACTCGTAAACCACCATGTGTGATCACCGATTATGCCTAAAAAGTACCTACCTACTAAAACGGTGAAATTCAATTAAGCTCTCTGCGTGGCGACATCTATACATTAATATAAGTATATATATAATTTTAACCATTTTGACTTGAGTGGGAAGACCCTTTTGTCTCAGATTATGTATCTATAATCTAAGTCTTAAGTCAATTTGTTCTGTTTTTTCACGACAAACTAAAAATGTAGCGGCTTTAGGGATTTTGACAGGTATCATCTAACCTCGGGTGACGTGGTACATACATCTATATAAATACATAAATAAACTAGGTAATATCCAAATAACATCTTTTTACTAAATGCATATGAATGTTAGGACATAAACAAAAAAAAAATATTTTACAATTTTTGTTCCTGATTTTTTTTATACTACGTTGCGCGGCTAACACGGAATAGGTAAAAGAGGTCGTGTTGGTGAATGTTAAAAGCCACGCTCTCTATATTAAATCAATAAAATCATCCGAGAAATTAGCGACGAGTCAAAACAAGCCCTGACTGCAGCACACGAGTGATCGCGGCGCATATGGCCCACGGCGACCGAACGACTCAACAACACGATAACACCGGCGCGTTTTTACAACTACTCTTACGTTCCCAGGCACTCCAAATGCATTACTAGACGAAACGAGAAAAAAAACGATCAAGCGCGAGACGAGTCTCACACGGGGTTCCGTACTACTGTACGATATTTAATAATAGCATATATTAAAAAATAACAGTTAACAAAACGCGTTTCTTGTATAATCCTTTTGCAAAAAAACGCGTTTCTTGTCATTTTTAACTTAATTTTATATCTGTTATAACGATCATTGTAATGCCACCAATCCCTTAACATCCCATTGCAGGGATACTGCTATGCAATTCTGTAAGAGCAAACATTCTTACATCCTCGGAAACATCGGCTGTTACAGCCTTGAACACAAAATTGCAATTCTTTGGTGTCGCTTTTCATGGTATTGCGACACTAGCGCCGCAAGGCTGCGTATGGAATTGGAATTCTACAAGGCAAACAGCCTCGCGTACGCTTACAGCCTTATAGAATACCAAATAATTTTGCCGTAATCGCAGTAGACGATGTCAAAGCTGTGACATCTGTGATCACAGCGACGCACACAGCCATTACGAGTCGCTTAGAGAATTGCATGGCAGGTCTCCTTTGAAGCGAAGGAGTTAAGAGTATTCCCTGTCACGCTGCTCGCTGTAATGCCGATTGACCACTGTCATCTATCAGCAACAGCCCACACCCGACGGCTTAATATACCTTCGAAACACGGCGAAGGCCGAGATCGGTTGTCGTTGCTGAACCTGCGCGTTCGATTAGAGTGACACACGTAGCGACGTATTCGAGCTCATATTAATATAGTACACTGTGCGAGTACAAGTGTCTACCTATTAAGATTCAAAAGGCCCTGTGATGGATGGAAGAGCAGACAGCGTATGTTTTTACGATTACATGTATGTATTTGACAGTGGTGACGATAAAACATGAAATATGTTAGAAAAAGATACAATATCTTTGTTCTCTTTGAAATAAATAGTAAATATAATTTTTGCAATATAAATTTGCGTTATTTTTCGATCTGTTGACAAGAAATTTAAATGATGATTGTTTACAAGAAACGAAACGCGGGCGGCCATGATTGAATATTAGTGTTATGGTCCCGTTGGAACCTTTTGATATGTAACTCCAAAATCACACACACGTATCATATCGGCCGGGGAGCGACAAGTGGAGAGGCTGGTATCTCGACGCGGTCGCGTGACGCCGGCGAAAGGCGGCTGAGAACATTACTTTTAGAGAGCACTTCAAAGCTGCAGTTTTTAACGACCTCAAGCGGTGGTTTAGAGATCTCTCCGCGACGCGACGCACACTGGGACGAATTTCGGATTTGTGAACATTACATTGTTTGTATCATTTTTAGGGTTCCGTACCCAAAGGGTAAAACGGAACCCCATTACTGAGGCTCCGCTGTCCGTCCGTCCGTCTGTCACCAAGCTGTATCTCTTGAACCGTGATAGTTAGACAGTTGAAATTTTCACAGATGATGTATTTCTGTTGCCGCTATAACAACAAATACTAAAAAATAGAATATAATATATATTTAAGGGGGCTCCCATACAACAAACGTGATTTTTTTGCTCATTTTTGCTTGATATTGATAACGGCAACAGGTAGACGCTTGAAATATTCACAGAATATTTAGTTATATATTCACTTTAAGAATAAATAATTAAATTAAAATAAAACAAATATTTAAGGGGGGCTCCCATACAACAAACGTGTTTTTTTTTTTGCTGTTTTTATAGATAATGGTACGGAACCCTTCGCGCGCGAGTCCGACTCGCACTTGGCCGATTTTTTCCTTTATGCCAATCGATAGTCCTAATTAAAGCGATTCAGATGTTAACGCATTTTTTTTTGTAAATATTATAACTTAAGAGAAAACTTATTAAAAAAAATTGCATGGGACGATATCTAACTTGCTCTATAAGTACCAAATCTTGACAGATCTCAGCTTGATATTTTGTAGGTTTAATCTACGGGTGTTTATATATAGCACCACATACATACTATTGTCCCGGACTGCTTCGTTCTCCAGATAAATGAAGCTGAACTTAGGTACTTTTGGCAATCAGCGAACTTAAAAAGCATAGAATGATAATTTAGAACACATTCATAGTGCATAATCGACACCAAAACAATCACGCTCTCGTATTTGAAAACAAAACATCATTTCTCGAAAATGCAGTTAGCGAAAAATATGCCTTACCTCCAAAACATAAGCCGCACTTTACGATAATTGTTTATGGTACAAAGGAGTCATAGAAATGTAAACAAAATTTTCTTGTCGATGATTGGCTGCATGCGATCTCGCACGATCGAGACACGAGTTCACTCGATGTGGCGACATGTACGCGCCACGAAAGTAAGGCCGTTTATTGCACGAATAATATATCTTTACGAATAATTATCTTTACAAACAGATCTACACTTACCTATGAAATGTGATTCCTGAGCATTTATGATTACTGGTAGTGTTATTTACACACCATTTGACGACACAAGAAGGCATTATTACGAAAAATCTTGAGAATACATAAATTAAGACAGACTGACACGTCGTTGTTTCAAGCCAACTGACTAACACCGACTGTCAAGGCGCGCGGCCTCATTTCTAAGCCCCGCCTAACCCGGCCTCTTTTTCGTTGGGTCATTTTTGAAACGTTATTGCTGCTTCTATGCTTTTTAAGTTCGCTGTTGGCAATATATCCTGCGACAACATTAAAGTTCAATTTACGTTGTAATTATTAAAAAAGCCTATGCGCCCTACAGAAGTGATAACTTAAACACATATAACTAAAGCTGCCGTATGCGTGAGAGAAAGGGAAGCCAGACAGACTGGCTTGGTAACGCGTTACGTAACGAAGCGGTTTACCCTCCCATAAGAAGTTATCACTTCAATAAATGGAGTAAACGTATTATTATTAAATACATTTCATTTTATGGTAATTTTTATCAAAATCGTGCCGATTGCACCACTAGTTTTGAATATGAATTATTAAAAATACTATTCAAAAATAAACACTTGAGTGCCGCCTGCGTTTGTTTTGTTATGGTCTGACGTAGTGTTCTTACAAGAGCGTAACGAGTTTATTGGTGGCGAATGTTTAACGAACACGTGACTACGATAAGTTAAAAAGGTAACAATCAATACCTTCTAAATTAAAAATGTCTTCGAGTTCATTAAATGCGACATAGAGATAAAGCAGCTATGTAAACAGGCGTCAACCAACTCAGTTTCAATACTCAAATCATTTATTGCAACCTTAATGTGTACAAAGGTGTTTGCTTATGTGTTAACTAACAATCAAGGATCCCGAGAGGCGCTGCAATGGTAGAGGGACTTTATACGAGTATTATTGTCCTTTTCTTGGTTTTGAGAGCTCGATGGCGTAACACGCAGGTTAAGCAACGTCGATCGCAGTCAGATGGGTTTATTGCCAGTCCGCATTTAAGCACCGTGGTTGAGTACGCTCTAAACCCCTTCTTCGGTTGGTGTGGATTGGTTTTTATGCCCGACCCACCCCCAGCGTGCGTTGGTCATTCTTCCGTGAGGGGCACCCTCCGGGACCCGATGGGAGGGAGGCGGTGAACTCTCCTGAGTACCCTTTCAAACGAGTTATGTCAGACTTTTACTGACTAAACACCTCCTAGGGAATGCCTTTAGCCGAGAAGGCTTTACTTCAAGGCTTCATCGGAGGCGACCGCCCCAGGGGAAGTAGGGCAATGCAAGATATATTATTGCAAATCAATAAAGTATTTATAATGATGTGTCTACTAATTTCAATTTTAAATGTATGTATATTATAAAAATAAACTATATTTGTATAATATTTTGTACAAATTTAGTTATTTTAAATTTTAATAATGTATTTTTTCAATGTTTTTTATTAATGCAATTTGATCCAACCTGCTTTGTGTGCTTTCGCCACCAATTAGTTCATGCGGCCTAGCGCCGGCCGGCACCCACCTATTACTGTTAGTGCGTCGGCCGGCGCTAGGCCGACTAACTGCACACTGTCGACTAATTGGGAAGCTTCCTTAGAGCTTTGAGCATAAATACGGTCATTTTGTTTGTTAATATGTTGCTCAGTGGGAAAAAATTTCGAATCGGGGCGCACGATTTGGAGGGGGGGATGGGGGGACGAGGCGGAAGGAGGGCTACCCCCTGGTACCACTCTCACACAAAGGAAACGAATAGTTTTAAAGTTATTAACATTTTAATTTAATGAGGTTATGTCACCTACAATCTTTCAAATTCGAGCAATCACTTTCATCTGATATCAATATTTAGAGGGGGGAAGAGGATTAGATGAAACCCCCCTCCTCCTCTTTGTTTGAAGTATCGTATCGTTTTGTTTTATTTCCATACCTCACAGTTGCCATGCCATGCCTGTATGTTAGGTCTACTTTTTATAATGACACTTTTCAAAATGACAACGATTCGCTTCTGGCACTTCGCCGGCCGCTACCGCGGACGCTCTCTTCGCTCGCTCGGCTCGTGCGTTGTTTGTCATACTCTAACCTAACCAACTGTTTTGGAACACATTCACGCAACGTACAAACGAAAGCAGAATGACGCGAACCTTAATGTCAAACGAAATGGCGGAATACGTTCCGTTTCAAGGTAACAAATTACAATTTTACAACAAACAATATTATTATTGAACAAAATTCGTTCCATTTCACGCGCACTAAAATAATAATTTAAAAAAAAGCAAATATTTCCTGGAGCTCCAAGTAGTGTCGTTTGAAAAGGGAGACTAACCCCTACATTAAGCAACCCTGACCAACCCCGAAATGGTGCGCCCCGTCAATAAAGCCAACCCGTTTCGATTTTACCATCCTATTCTTTTTTAAATTATCAATTAAGAAATGACTAGTACGTCTCTTATAGGCAGCGAGTCCTAAGTCATCTTTTAAAATACGCGACATGGTTCTAGGTGCTATCTTCATCTCCCGAGATAAAATATTTTGCTTTCGGACAGGATTTCTTCGAATTCTTTCCCTTACTGCTTTGACCACCTTTTTCGTACGAACACTACGTTGACGGCCAGATTTTTTTCTGTCACAAATAGAGGAGGTCTCATTGTACCTATTAATAGACCGATACAAACATTTTACTAATACCAAGCGTATGGAGAGTTTTAAAAATTGCATTTAGCTCCATACCTACTTTGTGTAATGCAATCACAGCGATTCGGTTCTCTTTATCACCCCACTCCATTTTAATATCGCAAAATATTGTACAATGTATTGGCGCCAAAATGTGAAAATTTCAATGAACAATCATATAAAAATGACAGATTCCAAATTCAAATGTAATATTTTGTTTATTTTTAATTGTAACAGTATTTCTGGCCAGACTAAGTATATATAATATTCTTATCTACCCAGATGGTCAAATTTAGTGGCCACCTCCAAGTCTATGCTATTAAAATTTAGATTGCTGTCTAAATTCTCTGAAATCTCTCTGTTCTCTGGGAGTGCGATCTCTGGCAACGGGAGCGGGACGATATGTTAAATTCCTTGCGTGTCACATCCGGGGTAGTATACTATTCAGATTTGGTGGCAACAAGGGAGAACTACCAGGCGTTTAGGCGGTTCTGCAATCTATATTATTGGAATCGATGTGTAGGTAACAACTCACAGGTTAGGTCCCAATAGTGTTAGATATTTGATTATCCGTGGTGCACGGCAGTTGAGCTTCACTTGACTAGCCATCTCTTTGAGGTTTTAAATGCCTTATTTGTCATATGTCAAGAGGGGAAGTCAATTCTAAAACTTACTACTCCTACAAATTTCTTGTGATTAAATTCGTTTGTGAGTTCCAAGGCAGCTGTAGTTTAACCCCCGGGACGGCAATGGACTTCACTGTTCATTGCCTTTTTTGTGGTCGCCGCTGTTAATTCTGGCTACACAGGAGACACAGTGGTGGGTATGAGTGGTGGGCCTGCTGTCTAAATTATTTTTGGTAACGGTTTACTGTTCGATTTACAAGGATTTTACTGCACGCACGGGTCGTTCGCAGTCGCAGCCGTTTGCGAACCGGACCGGACTTGGCCGCTGGGCGCACCGCTCCCCGTCTTCCGGCCCGCGTGAGACGCTCTCCAATGAAAAGTTCGATTGTTTTACGAACAATACAATCCATTCGACATTCGACCACCTCCACCGTGTGCGTTCGCCCAGCAAAATGTTAAATGTTATTTTTAACAATAGAAATACTTATATTTAGTGCCCAAATATTGTATTCGTGCCCATCTATCTATCTATAACTTCACGCCAAATCCCTAGCGGGGTAGGCAGAGAGAACAGAGCGCCACGTGACTCGATTCTTACATACCTCTCTCGCTTCTTGAACATTCATTGCTCTTTTCATGCACGCTCGCCGGTTTCTAAGGCTCCTGACATCACCTACTGATAGAACACGACCAATTTGATCATGGTGGGTAAGTCTTGGCCTTCCTCGGCTCATGTTGTTCTCATTCGTGCCCGTGTTGGAGTAATTCCCAGAAAACATGTTTTTGGTAGGTATACGAGCATTCAGCGTGACACAAAACGTAATCAAATCATAAAAAGGTCGTGTTGTATTTATCATGAAATAAACTTTCATCGAACACGACACATTTAGTAAAACGTTTAAAGTTACTTGCATGTTAATAAAAATAACAAAGCCACTAGATTTAAGAATATAATTTAATAAATTTCACAATACACCGAAGATGATTATGATTAAAAGATGATCTTTCTTTTAGTTCGGTTTAATTAGTTTTTTTTGTTAATCTGGTTGTCGCTGCTATATAACTCTGTTCAAGTGAATATATGTGTATATCCTGTGTACACACATATGAATATCTTCTACCGTCATTGTCATTTTGATTATTTCTAACTAATCTTTTTGTATGTTTTCTAGTTTATACTGCGCCACCTATCTGCTTCAATTATTATTTTGGTAATAAAAAAGACCTAAAAATGTTGCGAATCGAAGTATGAACGCATTATTACAGTGCCCAATAAACACTAACAGTAATACAAACGATGCATGAAGAACTACCAACTTTTGCATTTATCCGGATTACATCCGCCATTCTTACTTTTGACAAAATGTCGCCGATTATTGTTGCTATTTCTTAATTTTATGGTTAAAGTTGTTATTTTAGTTAAGTTAATCGAAAAACATTTCGTATACGTTCTATGAACAAGGAAGCTGTCCTTAACATATTAAAGCCTGTAGAAGAGACTTGGTCTCAAGTATGTTCGTGAGTTTGAAAACTTACGAATCGTTACGTTTTCTTTGTTTACACTTTGTCTCGCTATAAATTGAATAAACTATAGCATTGTTACTTTCTAATCAGCATAATTATGTATTAAATATGCAGAAAGGACACTAGAGCATGTTTAAAACCCCGATTGAGCAATTAGAGCCCTGTAAGGTTTCAAATTCACTCAAATTTTGCTGGTCGAACATTTGGACAAATGCTGATCTTCGAAATGGCTTGACTGATCGTCGTGATTATTTTGATGTGACGGTGAACACGAGCCCAGTGGAAGCAGTGATAGCCCGTGGATAAAGAACAGCCTGGAAACAACTTTCTTTTTGCTTGCGTACACCCACTAGGTCAGCATAAAAAATCATGTAAATAGGCCACGATTCTCGAGAGGTATATTCATTTGAAAATGAAAAAGAATCCTTGCGAACGAATTTCATACGAAAAGGTGACAAAAGATGCAAGGAAAAAGATCTGCGCGTTGGGTACCGAGAATGTTTACCGACGAGCAAAAGAAAAAAACCGGCCCAGTGCGAGTCGGACTCGCGCACGAAGCGTTCCGTACCGTTATCTATAAAAACGGCAAAAAATCACGTTTGTTGTATGGGAGCCCCGATTAAATATTCGTTTTATTTTAATTTAATTATTTATTTTTAAAGTGGATATATAACTAAATATTCTGTGAATATTTCAAGCGTCTACCTGTTGCCGTTATCAATATCGAGCAAAAACCAAGCAAAAAAAATCACGTTTGTATGGGAGCACTTAAATATTTATTTTATTCTTTTTTAGTATTTGTTGTTATAGCGGCAACAGAAAAATACATCATCTGTGAAAATTTCAACTGTCTAACTACCACGGTTCGTGAGATACAGCCTGGTGACAGACGGACGGACGGACAGCGGATTCTCAGTAATAGGGTCCATTTTACCCTTTGGGTACGGAACCCTAAAAACGAGTCGACAATTCGAGGGTGAATCTCGCAAAGTTCCAACACATCAGGATTTTTTTGACACGTTTCGTGACCACAGGACCTGCATATCCACCATTTTGATCCTAAAACTAAACAACAATCAATGACTTGGAAGCGAGCCTACTCACCGACGCCGCAGAAATTTTAATTGTCAAGTTCGGCGGGAAAGGTCATGGCGTTCGTTTTCGGGACGCTGAAGGAATAATTATGGTGGGATATTTAGAAAAGGGAGCCAATGTTACGGGTTTTTACTACGCAAACCAAATAAGAAGATTGCGGGAGACCATTAAAGAAAAAAGACGCGGCATACTTCGGTTTCACCAAGACACTGCTCCGACTCACAGGGCCGCCGCGCCGTAGCGATAGCTGCCATTCAAGAAACGGGATTAGAACTGATCGAACACACGCCCTATTCGCCGGATCTAGCTGCCAGTGACTTCTACCTCTTTCCTCGGCTTAAGGAGGCAAAAAAAGACATTACTTTTGTATCACCACTCGTTATAAGGATACTTCTATACTTTTTCCTATAAACACATATTTATAATTCATAGAAATCACTCAAACCAAGACAAACCAGGGTGACATGCCCTCCTTTTTATACCACTAAGTTGTTCAGCAAGCCTACGGTCTGCCTCATGGTAAGCAGTCACCGCAGCTTATGGGCGCTTGCCACAACCGGAGCGTCATTCGTGCGTTGCCGACCCTGTAAAAGCCTTTTCACGCTTTTATTAAAGTACCTCAATCCATATATCAAATGGAGGTACTCGGGACTTCATTCCACAACTCAATAGTTTTCGATGGAAACTTCTCTGGAACCACACAGTATGCGACCATTGCGGTTCCAGTGTGTGTGGATGAATTCCCAACCGTCGGCGAGCGGTGCGATTGCGCTCAACTGGTTGTATCGTGCGGCAATGTGTCTCACACTATACTCAACGTTGTATTGTATGTACTCTGCCCAAGCTGGCAGTCGAGTGAGTGCGACTGTTCGATGCCATAATGTAGCGAATGCCTCATATTATTACGTCATACTCGAACAATTACAATGAAGAATGTTTTTGATAACAAAGCATTGTCTATCAATCTACGATGGTGAAGCATTAAAACCCTTTTTCCTGACATTTTTGCGGTTGATCGTAAGATACAGTATGATTCTTATATTCTGTACCGCTGGTAAAGCAACACTTCAGAAGTTTGGTGGTAACTTCGTACGCCTGTAGGAACACGACGACGAGGGAGCTTACTGAGCAGGAACTACCCAGCAGGGAATTGTTATCTGTCTGCGGTTTCCTGTTAGGTGGAGGTACTTCTCCAGTCCAGCTGCATCGATACGCTCTTGCTGTCTTAAAAACTCCCAGACCAAGACATGTTTTTGCATACAAATGTTTGTCTCCTGTGACCATCGAACGCACCGGCAACTGACCAACTGGTCTCCGGTTACAATCCCAGCATGTACCACTAAATTTGTGTTTTGTCAGTGTACCAAGATTTTCTCAGGATTCACCAGTGTGAGCTCTTTTTCAAAAAAGAGTAGAGATACGCTTCGATAATTGCTTAGTGTCACGCAGGCTGTACCCTTGTTTGATAGCTAGGTGTTATGTAAACAATATAAAGAATAGGGTACTACTGGATCTGGTTCAGTAACATAAATAAATATATATTGTCGGACAAAGTACACAGCGCCATCTAGCTCCAAATTAAGCGAAGCTTGCGTTATGGGTACTAGATAATTGACAGATATATGGGGCACACTAAAAGTTTTGCACTTCTAGCTAATCGGAATTATTTGAATTTCGAATGTTATATTTTTTGAAACGTTACAACCTACTTAGTAATAAAAAAAAAACAATTGGCGGGAAATCATTTGTCAATTGTTTTTTATCACACATCAAAGTTCTACGTACGCAACGAAAATGGAATTGAGTTGAAAAGATTTTAGAGCGATGATTTTTTATGATTTTAAAAGTTCTCTCTCTCCGCAAGACTGTTATTAAGGACGGCATTCGCTAACGTAGCCATTTACTATTATTTAGCTATAGTTTGTAAAGTTGAGATATATGTGAGATATGTTTGTATAGGATCATTTAGAATTATGTTATATGTGAGATATGTTTGTATAGAATCATTTAGAATTATGTTATATGTAAGATATATTTGTATAGAGACATGTAGAATTATACGATAGAAACGATTTAAGACCACGTGCAAATATGTCGGTGAGTCATTTCCTGCCCGGCCAAATCGCGCGCTACGAGCGGCCCGTGATCTGGCGCGGGCTAGTAACTGACTCGGCTATGACCGATCCCACTTAAGCGCGCGCGGACCGCAGTCGGCGCGCTTCAACGTCGGGGTCGGTACCTTGTATTATAGAAAAAATAAGTTCTTACTTGAAATATACAATCAATCATAATCTGGTACCGAGGATTTTATTTATACCCCGACGCTCATCGAAACCACCCAACAAGCATTCGGCTCATCAAAACGTACAGTCCACTTCGAAGAGCTACAGTTTCTTGGTCCATTCGGAGCCGGATCGGGAAAGAAGAGTTCCAGCGCATCACACCAACCAGGAGGACAATAGGAAGACTGCCAACTGAAGAGGCGAAATCCTGCTCCTGTAGTCGCCGGTGCCTGTTGGGATAAGAAAAACGAAGAAAGAACGTGCCATCGAACACCGGGACCGCAGCCAAAGAGGGCTGCACTTCAGCGCCGGTTCCTGTTGTTCGAGATTACGCGGGTGGACCGCGGGCCTGGTGGGGGAAACCCTACGGTGACAACTGAAACCATACAGGTCAACGCCGTATCAAGGCGGTGCAGCTGAACGAGCACAGCTGCCGGTATAGCCTTTTTCGAGGTTGCCGAAAATCGCTCGACCTGCGCCTGTACGGAGGTGATACGGTGTGAGGGCCGGACTGTAGGCACAGCTGACTGCTGCCAGACAATTCCCACTGGCAGTTTAGCACCTCACTACTGTACACTTCCCTCTGCAGGGGGTTCCTACCTTTCCGATCCTGCTACGACATCCATCCTCACTCGGGCTCCCCACGGTAGTGTGCCTGAGTGGGTCTGATAGGGACTGATAGGGAGTGGTAGGGACTGTTAGGAACCGGAAGAATGCCGATCACAAGAAGCCAGAAGGAAGAACATGGGAGGACGGAAGAAGAGCCGAAGAGGATTGTCTACGACTCGCCAGCTTCACCGTCAGGCCAGAATATGCCTGCGACCGACCGATTGACCGCGATACCACACGCCGGAGACCGTCACAATCCCGGGGATAGGGAACCGCGTACAACCGACGACGAAACTCAGTGCAACGTAGAACCGCCGCGTGTTAGGGACCGCGCCGAATCCGTACGTTCCACCACGTCTACTGCAGCGCGTATTCGTCAAGCGGAACTTCAAGCTGAAGAAAAACTCGCAGAGATTAAACGGCGAGAATTACGGCTAGAGGCGGAACTAATCAGGAAGAGATTAGCGCTCGACATAGCCACGATTAGAGAAGAAACCGACAGAGAAAGCCTGCCCGCCGAAGACATACGAGAAAGGGTAGATGAGTGGATAAGAAAACATCAAATTAGTCAAGAACTACCATCCACAACCGAGCTCATAAGAAGCCGCGATCCTCCAAAGCTACCAGGTGCGCCACGGGGGGAGCGAGACGGCAATATGGGCGAGAGAGACAGACGCGACAAGGAACAACAACGGTTTGCACATCCGAGACAACGAAGATTAGATGAACGATCGTTAGACGGAGACAGGGACCGACGGAGAGCACCCTCACCACGGAATAAGAGAGATGCTGAGCTCGCCGACCCAGACTACAGACCGTTGAGAGATTTAACGCCGCAACACGAAAAGGTAGCTGAGATAGCGGGAGCGCTCCAAGGAATGGCGAGGCCCGTGCCACGACAGGCGCAAGATCTACCTACGTTCAGCGGCGAAGCAAATGAATGGTTACCCTTCAAGGCAGCCATGAGAGAATCAACGAAGATGTTTCGCATCACGCCGGCAGAAAACTTGGCTCGACTGCGCATATACCTCACGGGAGAGGCGAAGGAGACCGTGTCCGCGTTACTATACACCGCCACGGACCCGATGAAAATTATGGGAACACTCGAGCAAGTATATGGACGACCGGAAGCGATTATCGATCGAACGTTGGAAGGCATCAAGAACTTACCAGGACCCGGCAAGACAGCCTATGAATTGAACACGTTCGCCACGAAGCTGCAAAACATCGTACAAGTGCTTGAAAACTTAGACGATAGAGGATATTTGAATAATCCCATGCTGATAAAAGAAGTTATAAGGAAATTAGGA
Source organism: Pyralis farinalis (assembly GCA_947507595.1). Taxonomy (NCBI): domain Eukaryota; kingdom Metazoa; phylum Arthropoda; class Insecta; order Lepidoptera; family Pyralidae; genus Pyralis; species Pyralis farinalis. The sequence continues at coordinate 903,899 of OX382261.1, read as the reverse complement.
GAACATCTCAAGTCTAAATGGTGCGACTTCGCCGAAGAAAGCGATCACTACGCCGAGCCACCTATCGTTATGATGTCGAAATTCCTGATGCAGCAAGCAAACCGAGCCATACGACACGCCTATGAAAAAGTAGAGCCGAGGGAATTCACGGCAAAGCGCACGGAAGGGCCCTCCGCCAGACGCGGGACGCCCCGGCGAGCCGCCGCCACCGTGCTGAACACATCGAAAGAAGCCGCGAAATCCAACGAGCACACCGAGAAAGGCAAGAATCAATGCTTGTGTTGCGGAGGAAGCCATAAGATAGCGACATGTGACAAATTTAAAGCGCTAGCACTGGAACAACGATGGGAATGGATTAAAGGAACCGGTATTTGTTTCAAGTGTCTAAGCGGGAAACATAGACGAAATGAGTGTAAAGAAAGGCCGTGTGGGGTGCACGGATGCGAGTACGCACATCACGCTCTACTACACAAAGACAGACACTCAGAGACAGTGGCCAACATGAGACAAGATATAGCCGCGCCGCAAATACTGCTTAAAGTCTGCCCAGTTGTAGTACGAGGACCGAAGAAGTCTGTGCGCGTGTACGCCCTGCTAGACGAAGGTTCGACACTTACACTAATCGACGAAGACTTAGCAAGCGAAATTGGAGCGGAAGGCCCACCGAGCGATTTGTGTATCAACAGCATAAGCGCTAGACAATGCCTACCTGATAGCAAACAGGTTTCACTGCAACTGATAGCGAATAAAGGGAGACACGTAGTCAAAGCAAGGACGATGAAAAATCTCTCGCTCGGCGGACAGAGGGTCGACCGCCAATGTTTAAATTACACGCACCTACGCGGAATCAAGCCGAGGGACGTATGCTATGACAACGCTAAGCCTCGACTACTGATAGGAACGGATAACTGGCATCTAATAGTGACACGCAAGCTGCTGACAGGCAAACGGAACGAACCCGCAGCATCGCTCAGCCGGCTGGGATGGACGATTCACGGATGCGTCCCACGCACTACGATACAAGACGACAGAATCCTACACATCGCGGCCGTAGATAGACGAGACTCGACACACGAGACGGACGAGTTATACGACGCGGTGAGAAAACATTTCGAGATCGACTCACTAGGTATCACGACAAAAGAGCGACTCAGTGCAGCGGACGAACAAGCCGTGAACCTCTTCAACAGCTCCACGCGATTAGTGAACGGACGATACGAAATAAGATTACCGTGGAAGGAAAGCGGCAGGACGATGCCACCGAGCTACGAAAGCGCATTAAAAAGATTGCGTGTAATAGAGAGGAGAATGGACCGTTCACCCGAATTCAAGGAAAAATATACAGCCCAGATCGAAAATATGCTCACGAAGGGGTACGCCACAATAGCCACTGGAGATGAACGACTTCACCCACGACAATGGTACCTACCGCACTTCGCGGTAACGAATCCAAACAAACCCGGGAAAATACGAGTCGTTCACGACGCGGCCGCAAAAGTCAACGGAGTATGCTTGAACGATACGCTGCTTGAAGGACCCGACTTATTACAAAACCTACCGGGGTTGTTATGCAGATTCCGCGAACGAAGCGTAGCCGTCACCGCAGACATTAGAGAGATGTTTTTACAGATTAAAGTCTGCCCAGAGGATCAACCGGCTCAGATGTTTTTGTGGAGAGGCGATGATAGAAAAGGACCGCCAACGCAATACAAGATGACCTCATTGATATTCGGAGCTAAAAGTTCACCGTTTTTAGCGCACAGCGTACGGAACTTGAACGCGAGAAACCACGCCGCGGAATACCCACACGCGCTCGTTGCAATCACACGAGATCACTACATGGACGATTGGGTGGGGAGCTACGACAGTGTAGACGAAGCGAAAGTCGCAGTCGAACAAGTGACGCGCGTGCATGCACAAGCAGGATTTCAATTGGCGGGATGGAACGCAAGCGACCCGCGTATATTAGAAAATATTCCGAGTAGGGAACGCGCTACTTCCACGTTAACGTCACTCGGTACTACGGAGGAGCAGTACGGACGCACGTTAGGCCTAATATGGGACGCTAGCACCGACGAGCTAGCGTTCAATACGAATTTGGCACGCGTACCCGACGACGTAAAAGAAATGCGCCGCGCGCCTACCAAGCGGGAGATGTTAAGTACGGTGATGTCGATTTTCGACCCGTTAGGATTACTTAGTTACTTTACCATAACCGCGAAAATATTACTACAAAACGTGTGGCGTCTAAAAATAGATTGGGACGATAAATTACCCGAGAGGGAATGTGACGATTTTCGCGAGTGGTTGAACGGTCTAAAGGTGATAAAGGAACTACGCCTACCCCGTCTGTATCACCCGACGGGGGGAGTGGCAAGCTGGCAACTTCACGTATTCTGCGATGCGAGCGCTGATGCGTACGCAGCAGCCGTTTATTGGAGAGCAATAAGCCAAGATGGCACGGTGCGAGTGAGCCTCGCTATGGCAAAGGCAAGAGTAACGCCTATGAAGACTCAAAGCATTCCGCGACTGGAACTACAAGCGGCGTTGATCGGAGCTAGGCTGGCAAAAATGGTCATCAAGGAACACGAGCGACAACCAGTACAAGTGACATACTGGTCGGACTCACAAACGGTGTTACACTGGATACATGAGGATAAAGTGCGTCACACACCGTATGTAGCCCACAGGGTTACGGAGATAAAGGAATTAACCGAACCGACACAATGGAGATGGGTCCCGACGGACCTAAATGTTGCAGACGAAGCAACCCGAGCAAACAATGATAGTAAGAAAAGCAGCGATAGATGGTTCAGTGGTCCTGAATTTTTGCAAGATGAAGAGGAAAATTGGCCACAGTCGGATGAGCGTAGCACGGAGAGTGAGAGTGCCGAAGTGCACACGATAAGGCCGAGGGAGCGTAGTGTACTAAGTATCGAGCGCTTTTCTCAATACGAGCGCTTGGTACGAGTTATTGCGAATGTCCTACTCTTCCCCCGTCGATGCCGCAGCCGTGCTACTACGCAGAATCTGGCACTTATAGAAGAGGCCGAACGCGCACTTATACACATCGCACAACGAGAGAGCTTTTCGGACGACATTGCACGTATACAAGAAGGCCGACCTATAGGGAGAGACAGCAGGCTACGAAAGCTGGATCCCTACATCGACGAGAACGGCACACTAAGAGCTAAAGGCCGAATCGCAGCAAGTACAGTCACTACTATCGACCCTAACCCGATAGTACTGGACGGTCGACACCATTTCACCCGTCTGTTAATCGACCGAGAACATCGGCGCGCACACCACTCGTACAATGAGCGCGTTGTTAACGACATAAGACAACGGTTCTGGGTACTAAAGCTGAGGCCGACTGTACGACTAGTAGCAAGCAAATGTGCGACGTGCAAGATAAGGAAAGCCACGCCAGTGACGCCCGTCCTAGGAGACCTACCGAAAGCACGCATGCAACCTTTCACACGCCCATTTTCATATTGCGGACTTGATTTCTTCGGTCCGATGATGGTGAAAATAGGGCGGCGGCGCGAGAAGAGGTGGGGGGCTCTATTTACGTGCCTGACGACAAGAGCTATCCACATAGAACTCGTGGCGGGATTATCGACAGACTCGGCAATTATGAGCCTACGACGAATGGCGGCTCGACGAGGATGGCCGCGGGTTATGTACACCGATAACGCTACAAATTTTAAAGGAGCCGACCACGAACTCAGAACAGCTGCAATTGAATGGGAACCGGCCCTCAAAGAAGCCGCGCTTACGAATAGAATGGACTGGAGGTATATTTCGCCCGGAGCTCCGCACCAAGGAGGAGCGTGGGAAAGACTTATTCGCTCGGTCAAGACCGCTCTGAGGACGACGCTACACGAAAAGGCACCTAAGGAAGAGGTATTATCGACGCTGCTCACTGAGGCCGAGTTCACGATAAACGCACGACCGCTAACACATGTAGCAGTTGGCGAAACAGATACCGAGGCGTTGACACCTAACCACTTCTTACTAGGAGGCCCGATAGCACTACCAACCACCGGCCCATGTGAAGAGGCAGACAGGAAAACGTGGCGCGTAGCACAAGCCTTAGCTGACGAATTTTGGAGGAGATGGGTCAAGGAATATCTCCCGACATTGATACCACGAGGAGGGACTACGGATAAGCCAAATCCACTAATGACGGAGGGCAGTCTAGCAGTAGTCGTCGACCCTAACCTACCGAGGAACATGTGGCCGCGGGGTATAATCACTAAGACATACCCCGGCCGAGACGGCTTAATAAGAAATGTGGACTTACAAACTAGAGCGGGCACGTTCAAGCGTCCTGTGACACGGCTCGCCGTCCTCCCAGTTGACCCATGATAAGAGGGCTCGGAGTGTGAATCCTACGCCGGGGGGAGACTATTAAGGACGGCATTCGCTAACGTAGCCATTTACTATTATTTAGCTATAGTTTGTAAAGTTGAGATATATGTGAGATATGTTTGTATAGGATCATTTAGAATTATGTTATATGTGAGATATGTTTGTATAGAATCATTTAGAATTATGTTATATGTAAGATATATTTGTATAGAGACATGTAGAATTATACGATAGAAACGATTTAAGACCACGTGCAAATATGTCGGTGAGTCATTTCCTGCCCGGCCAAATCGCGCGCTACGAGCGGCCCGTGATCTGGCGCGGGCTAGTAACTGACTCGGCTATGACCGATCCCACTTAAGGCGACACCTCGATCGTGAAGCTTTAAAATGGCTCCGCCCAATCACCCCGCGCCCCTCAATTGACACTCGACGCTCGATTTGTAAAATTTGAAATTAGCGCCTAATAGGTAACCTGGGGTCAACGTATAGTCAATGCAAACGAACAGAAAAGCTACAGAGTCGCGTCACACTTAAATAAAATTTATAATATCAATATTTAATAAAAATTATTGATTTAATTATTATTTAGCTTTATACATACTGAACCAAACATATTTATTTAAGCTAGACGGAAAACAATAGTAATAATAGTAATAAAAAACTACAGAAACGTATTCACTTTTAAAAGTTTATTGAAAGAGAAATCAATGACATCGTTTTATGTTTATATCTCTACAAGTTAACATGTCTTGGTATCTATGTTGTTCTTACTTAGGTCTCGTCCAGTGGCGCCCTCATTGAATAAAAAAACATATTATAGCATAGAAGATAAACATTATGAAATCTTATGTTGCATTTATTACGAAGATAGTAAAGTATTTTTACGTCATTAAACCAACACTCAAAATATTCCACTATCGTTGTTATAAGCAAAAGTGCTAAAAGAGGCCGTTTTTTGGCAATTATGCCTATAACAACGAAAGCAAAACATTTCAATTGTTGGTTTAATGACGTAAAAGTACGTTATTGTATTTGTAACACACGCAACACATGACTTTATAATGTTTATCTTCCACGCTAACATACGATATTTTATTCCTTGAGGCGCCACTGGACGGCATGTATCCCCCTTAAGAAGAATGAAACACCAGCTACATAATACAACATTGTTTATCGAGAGGCTAAAGCGGGCCATTTGTTGATTCGGACACATATGTTTAGTTAGCAGATACACCATCTAAACTGCAAACACTGGTCACAGCGATGAAAGACGACTGTATGGAGAAAGGCTTACTACTGAATGCGAAGAAAACAAAGATAATGGTATTTGAAAGAGAAGAATCCAGAACTAATGTAAGGATTAGTTCTGGATTCTTTTTACGGATTACGATTGATGATGAAGTGTTGGAACAAGTGGATGAGTTTGTATATCTTGGATGCGCTTTCAGCAGGGATGGAAGGTACACCGCAGATGTGGAAAGACGAGTGAGTGCTGGGAATAGTGTGAATGGAGCGTTGGGAAAACTTCTTGGCAGTAAAATCCTGAGCCAGAAGGCACAACTCGCTATACACAATGCAGTGTTGGTCCCAACGCTAACTTATGGAAGCGAGAGTTGGGTATGGCAGAAAGAGCATGAAAGTAGAATAAACGCGGTTGAAATGCGAGCGCTGCGCAAAATTTGTGGCGTAAGGCTTGTAGACCGTATTCGTAATGATGATGTTAGAAATAGAGTTGGTCTGAAAGAGAGCGTCGGTGTTAAAATAAGAAGAGGCATGCTCCGATGGTTCGGGCATGTAGAAAGAATGCAAGATGAAAGAATGACGAAGCAGATATACAATGCAAAAGTTGAAGGATGTAGGAGCCGGGGAAGGCCAAGACTTACCTACCATGACCAAATTGGTCATGTTCTATCAGAAGGTGATGTCAGGAGCCCTAGAAACCGGCGTGCGTGCATGAGAAGAGCAATGAATGTTAAAGAAGCGAGTGAGATATGTAAGGATCGAGTCACGTGGCGCTCGGCTCTCTCTGCCTACCCCGCAAGGGATTTGGCTTGAAGTTATAGATGTTCGAGTGTCATAATGGCTGATAGCGCCGAGTAAACACAGGATTTTTTTATTTCGAATAAATAAGAGAAATAAAATTATCAGATTGAATTAGATTGAAATTGAAATAGAAAATTGGAATTTTTTTGCAACTCCCTCCTGGTGAAGATTCACAAGTTATTTTACACAGTTAGGTATAGCTCTGGTAGGGATCCTAGCTTTTTCCCTAAATATAATACACTCTCGAATGACTAGGTATGCGCTTTCACTAACAGTCAATTTAACTTCGCGAATTTTATAAAAAAGTACAGGAAGAACTTGACGGTTAGACGGTAATTTTGCGCCTATTATTTGATAATTTACGTCTCCAACTAAGAAAATACTTGATTTATTGCTTCTCAATTCCACTGCCATCTTATAAAAGTTAAAACATTAGGTATTAATCACGAGAATAACTGACATTCAAAATTAATAGACGGTTAGGTAATTATGACGAAGTTAACGATGCTCTCTCTAAAGTTATTCATTGGTTTAGCGTTAATAATCTGCTTTTAAATGATAAAAAGACTAAAGTAATTAAGTTCTCAACACCTAATGTAAGGCAGGTGGCTACCAATGTACATGTTAATGGAACTAATTTAGCCTCTGTGGAGACAACTGTGTTCTTAGGTATAACAATTGACTCCAGACTACAAAGGGGCCCACAAATTGAAAAATTATCAGGAAAACTAAGTTCTGCAGATTATGCAGTGAAAACTATTAGACGGCTCACTGATATTGATACGGCTAGAATAGTTTATTTCAGCTACTTTCATAGTATTATGTCATATGGAATTCTTCTTTGGTGTAACTCCGCGGATATTAACACCATCTTTTTATTGCAAAAGAGAGCCATAAGAGCTATCTACAAACTTGGTATCCGGGAGAGCCTTAGAGAAAAATTCAAAGAAATAAATATTTTAACAGTCGCATCGCAATATATCTATGAAAATCTTTTGTATGTCCATAAAAACATAGACTCATTTTGTAAAAAGAGTGATACTCATAGCATAAATACTAGATATAAGCATAATCTTGTGTTATATGCAAGCCGTCTCCACAAAACAAGTAATTATTTTATGGGGCAATGTATACGGTTCTATAACAAACTTCCCAGCAATATAAGAGATTTGTCAATAAACAAATTTAAAACTACTATTAAAGCCAAATTGTGTAGCAGGGCATATTATAAAGTATCTGACTATATTAATGATAAAAATGCCTGGGAGTGAGTCGATCCAATTATAATGTAATTAACAAAATATGTAAATTTGTTTGGATACCAAAAGAGGGATGCCTGAGTTTTTTGGCAGTATTTTTATCAGTGCTCATCTAGTCATAAACTGCACGGTAGGGAAAAAAAATGTGACGATTCCAAACAAATGTAGCCATTTTTACGGAATAAAAAGATTTTAACTTTGAATTTGAACAAATGAATACCGCGAGTACGTGCGGCACTGCCGCGCAACTTGTATGAACATGTTTCGATGTAATTCGGCACGGATTATCGTAATCCAAATAAGTTAAAAATTAATTTCCGAGTGTTTTAAAAGCAAATGAACAAAACTAAGACATATGCGTTAGAAAATAAAAACTTTGAAAAATAAGGGACACCCTAATATACATATATACAAATAGATTTTATAATCTATTCATATTTAAAAAAAACATGTGACAAATGATTTTCTTGCTGTTTCATAACTTTAACTTCAGTATAATGACATTTATTGTATTTTACTTATGTATACTCTGTGTTTTGTATTATTGTACGTTTCCTTGTTATTTATTAAACTCTCAAGAAGAAAGAACCAGGACCATCTCTGATGTTGCAAAATAAATCTAATCCGTACAATAGTTCAATACTAACCACAATGTATAGAATAGATGATTTTTTTGTGTTTTCAGTGTTGGTTCATAGTAAATATTATTTGTTTTCACGAGTACCATGGGTATAAGTATACTATCTATCTATATCTTCACGCTAAATCCCTCGTGAGCGCCACATGACTCGGTACTTACACACCTCGCTCGCTTCTTTAACATGAAACATACCGAGTTTTTTTTAAAACTATCAAAATATACTATTTTACTAGTAATTATTTTAATACAAAAAAAAAAAAAACCTCCACTGGTTTTCTATCTTCTGATTGGATAAATTTCCAACGTAAACTAACCTTCACCTACGTACAATGTCTAAGTCGGAGTTCGGTGAGCTTATAATGGTTACTATGAGTTTGTCGTCCCGTATGACACTTACGTTAAAGTAGCATATAAATCGAGTAGTGATTCTTCTAGTGGAATATGTTTATTTAGTAAGTTTCTCCTAAAAAACAAAACAGCAAAAATATTCTATTTTATAAGTTTTTATTTTAATACAAAGAAATAAAGAGTCTCCACTGGTTGCTATGTGCTGAGAGCGCTAACCTTATTGGTATAAATTTCCAACGTAACCTGACCTCCACCGACGTACAACTTCTAAGTCGGAGTTCGGTCAGATTATAATGGACATAATAGGAGTTTGACGTCCTATATAGGTACGCGGTCAGGCTGTGGATAATGTATACCAATTATCAAATGTTACTGTTTATTCCTGCAAAAAATAACTCTTATTTAATTAATGCAGTTTTATATAGAGTTATTAAGTAAGCAAAATTAAAAAAAAGTGAATTAAATAGCTTGGGCCAACCATACCTAGGAACTGTTCTAAAAACTAGAAATATGTCTACACAATGTTATTATAATATGTTTAATGAATATAATAATTAAAAAAAATAAATACCTTGTCTTGTTCGCCTCCGCCATTCTACGAACATTTTCTTTGTATTTTTATTCTATATATTTTCTTTTTAGTGTTCCCCATTATTACAACAGTATAATAAATATATATAAACCTATAATATTATTTACTACTTATATCTAATAATAATACACTTACGCTAAATACTATAATATTGAATATTTACAACTATTAATTATAAAAACTTCGGTGTCGCGATGTAAATGGAGCGAGCTCGAGCAGACAGTGGACATAGGTCTTACCTCGAAGCGGGCTGCAGCCGGACTGGCTGGATGTAGTTAGTCAACGCGTTTATAATCCTCATTACCGCACAATAAGGTCGAAAACACGTAGCACCCAAGACGAATGTGATCGCTTAGAAATTGTCAGAAACTTAAAATATTTAAAAAAAATTTCATGTTTCACTTATCAAAATATGCAGCAACCATATTATAAACATAGATATTACTAATAGATTTAAGTAATTTTGAAGCGTATAAACAGAACAACTTCGTTGTAATTTCAAAAATAATGAATTTCAAGAGGTGTTTTCGAAAGTAATTATTATCGAATCAATTTTACACAATCGCGTATTTGAGCAAGCAAATTCAAGATAAAGAAATGAAGTTATTTATATTAAAATCTTAGATCCGTCAGTTTAGTCATTAGCCTATACTATTCGATGAAAGTTGGTCTAATTTTTCGATGTGTCGCCTTAAGCGCGCGCGGACCGCAGTCGGCGCGCTTCAACGTCGGGGTCGGTACCTTGTATTATAGAAAAAATAAGTTCTTACTTGAAATATACAATCAATCATAATCTGGTACCGAGGATTTTATTTATACCCCGACGCTCATCGAAACCACCCAACAAGCATTCGGCTCATCAAAACGTACAGTCCACTTCGAAGAGCTACAACTGTGCTGCTCGTCTTCAAAATGCTTTTGGGAGAGAAGCACCTTCTTTGAGCACCGTGAGGCGATGGTTTGCTGAATTTGAGAGAGGTCGAATTTCTTTACATGACAAATTTCGTGAAGGGCCGCCTTCAACTGCCGTCAACGTAAATAATGTGGCTACTGTTAAGCGGCTAATTGAAGAAAACCCGCGAATTACCTATGAGACAATTCGAGAACTATTGGGGATTGGTATGAGCCAAATTCAGAAAATATTACACGAAGAATTGAAAGTTCGGAAACTTTGTTGTCTTTGGATCCCTCATGAACTGACAGCGGAGCAGAAGCGGGCTCGCGTGGAATGGTGCTCACAGATGCTACTGAAGTACGACCACGGACATTCTAATGCTGTTTATGACATTGTCACAGGAGACGAAACGTGGATTTATTGTTTTGAACCCGAAAAAAAACAGCAATCTTGTGAATGGGTGTTTGAAAATGAGAACAGGCCAACAAAAGTGAGGCATGCGAGAAACGTTGGTAAAAAAATGGTCGCATTTTTTTTCTCAGCTACGGGTCCCATCTGCACAATTCCACTTGAAGATCAAAAGAGTGTTAATGACGAGTGGTATTCTACCATTTGTTTACCCAGGGCGTTAGAAAATGTTCGCGAACGACCGAAAAAAGCCGCGTTCTCCTACATCATGACAACGCTTCTTCACACACGGCCAACAAAACAAAGTCATTTTTAACTTCCGAAAAAGTACAACTCGTTACCCATCCTGCGCATAACCCCGACCTAGCACCCTGCGATTTCTGTATTTTCCCCAAAATCAAAGATTTGATGAGGTTTCACTTTTATCAACTCCGAAGGGGCAGTGATAGCGTTCAATCAGCACGTAGAAAACATGCCTTCAGATCTGTGGTCCTCCTGTTTTAAAAAATGGTTCGATCACATGAAAAAATGTTTAAAATGTAAAGGAGAGTATTTTGAAAAGCAATAAACATAATATTTTGGTTATAACATGTTGTTTTTTTAAGTTACGCAAAACTTATAGTGTGACCTCCGTATACGTAAATATGTACTTTTTTTTTACAAATACATACTTATCTATAACTTTACTCCAAAGGTAGAGAGAACTGAGCGTCATAAAACGCGGTCCTTCCACACTTCACTCGCTTCTTTAACATTCATAACTCTTTTCATGTACGCTCGTAGGTTTCTAAGACTCTTGACAACACCTTCCGAGAACACGACCAAATTAGTCGTAGTAGGTTAATATTGATCTTCCTCGGCTCCTAAATCCTTCCACTATTGCATTGTACATCTGTTCGTCATTCTTTCATCGTGCATTATTTCGGCATGTCCGAACCACCGGAGCATGCCTTTTCTTATCTTAACACCGACACTCTCTTTCAGCCCAACCTCTTTCTTACGTCATAATTACGAACGTGGTCAGCAAGTGTTATGCCACAAATTTTGCGTAATGCTCTCGTCTCGACCGCATGTATTCTACTTTCATGCTCTCTCTGTCATACTCATCTTGATATATACAGCACATACATACTTATGATTCATAGAAAACACGGAGCCCAAGACAAACAGACATGTTCAATCACACTAACGTTAGTCTCGTGTGGGAATCAAACCCACGAGCGTTGGTGTCAAAGTCGCGTCGTTCACGATTGCGCTATCCAGCTCGTCTGTGCCCTACCTCTCTTACCCCAGAGCCTCGTTAATTACTCCAAAACCCCATTGATGTCAAGTCTTTCTGTTGTTTAAACAAGATGCAATCAAATTCTCAGCTTCACCTCAAAGTAAGACAAACAATTAACGTATTCAGCATCCCAGGGTTGTGCAACGTCAGACCTGAGTCCATTGTGGTCGGCCGCGCCGTGGGCCGCGGGCCGTGTGTCGTGTGTCGAAACGAGCGGTACACTTTCAATGGCTGCCTCGTACCGCTGCGCACTGCTGCTCTGCTCCACAATCGAATAGAAACCTCGCGTGAACACTACTCTTTACTTTTCACCTACTTACTATGGAATACTGCCGCAGCACGGGCTCGCGCTGACTATCATCCAACTCTTCTGGACAACACTTCAATTGTGTTTCACTTTTTTCAAATACATAAAATGTCACGATTTATAATGAAACTTTTTTTTTTAATAACGACGGAGGACATACTGACATACGGCCCACTTGTGATGTTAATTGTTAAGCGGTTACCGTTACTTATAAACGTTTGTAATGTAAATTATATTCCATTATAATACATGAAATATAGCTCGCGTGTTGCCATCGCTGCTGCAAATGCAGTAACTATTTGGGAGCTTACTGAGTAAGAACTACCTTCCAGGGAGTTATTATCTGTCTGGTGTCTGCGGCTTGCTGTGAGGTTCCTACCTATTCCTTCCTTCCTGTGAAGACTTCTCCAGCCAAGCATTTTCGTGCACACGAGTGTTTCTCCATCGAACACACTCGACCGCTGGGTACGAGCCCGGAACTATTAGAAAGCTGTCTCAAGAGAGCCCTATTGTTATTCACAATGACTCGTTGCAAAGTTTCATTTGTTACTATTACAAACAATCGAAATCTGAAACGTTTATGTTACCAGTGTGACATTTCTCGACAACCTACTGCCAACGAGGGATCGTGTCTCGGCTGCACGTGGTGCACTACGCCGATATGAGAGTGGTTGTCAATTATTGCTCTTACCTTCTTCTTCGTAGCGTAGTCCCGTTTCCTAATCCTCTGGGATTGGCGACATACTGCTGCCAGACCTTTACAACCCAGAGGGAAAATCAGACGTTTCTTAGGTAAGGTCACAGGCCTTTCGAAATATAACTTCCTTGAACTTCGGGTTCCCTTACGATGTTTTCCTTCATCGCCGAGCAAGTGATGAAACAAATACGTACATAAATCAGAAAACATGAATTTAGTGGTACATACCCCGCCAGGTTTCGAACCCGGACCAGTCGATTTTTTTTATACAACTAGATTGGTAAACAAGCACGCGGCCCGCATTAGATGGTAAGCGTTCACCGCAGTCTATGGACGTTCGCAACACCACGGGTATGTTATTCGCGCGCTGCCAGTCTTGTGTCTCAGCAAGCTCCCAATCCGCCGCTTTACATCAGGTGGGCCGTATGCTTGTATGCCTCCCGTCGTAGTATAAAAAAATAATTGTGACGTAAGGATGTTTCGTCACAGTACACAGTAATTTGTCTGCCATATCTCACCCTTCAAACCGGGACACAGCTATATAAATATACCCACGCAGACCACTTTTGTACAAAGTCTGCCTCTGGTGAAATGGCCTGATTAATAGCTGGATCTTTATCCACTGGGCTATCAGTGTTCACTCCACCTGAGCCCACGGGAGACACTCCTCCAGCTTATCCACTCGGTTCAGAGTTCCTTTAGTTTCTATTGTGGTATCGTAATAAAACTTTACTATGTGCCGTTCTTATGTGGTACGTAAGAGTTAATCTGATCCTAACTGTACACGCTACACGACATTGTAGAGGTTGCATTTAAAATTCGAAAGGGTAGATCAACGCGTTACCCTCTATCGGCCGACGGTGCAATTTGAATTAATAATAATGATGTAACTATAGTAACTTGCACATGGCAACACCACAAATAAAATATGAAGTGATTAGCGAGTAAACAAGGACATGGTCCGCATGATGTTAAACAGTTACGGCGACTTTAAGATGACTACATCGCGGCCGTACATAGGGTTGCAGTCAAAATTTATTCTTGGCATGGCAATATTACACACTAAGGTGGCAAACAAGCATACGATCTCCCCGATGGAAAGGTTATGGACACTTGCAACTGTAGGGGTGTCACTCGTGAAATGCCGACCCTGTAACAGTCTGTCACGCCTACGTCCATAGGCACGGTAATTGCTTACCATCAAGCACCTTAGTGGTATAAAAATAATTTGTTTCAAAAATTGGAGAGTACATTTTGTCTATGTATATAGGTGATCACCGATCACCGACCGGCACGTTACGCGCCGCTGGCCCGCCACCTGCCGCCAGCCGCCCGCCGCCGCCCGACCTTGTGTCCGCAATTATGAAAACAGGTCTGTCCAATACAAAAACATCCCAGCTGTCGAGTTCACTTCCAGACGCCGCCCGAGAATTAGACTAGAAGCGTGCTATGGTATGTCCTCTCGACTCCGCGCAATGAGCCAGCGGCAGGGTAGGGCCTGAACTGAACTTGTTACCAGTGTTATGAAGCCACTCCACATTGAAATACTTGTTGAACTGATAACTTCTTATGGGAGGGTAAATCGCTTCGTTACGTAACGCGTTACGGCGCCAGTCTGTCTGGCTTCCCTTTCTCTCACGCATACGGCAACGGATTAGTTTATTGAGTTATCACTTCTGTCGGGCGTCCCGAGACGCAAATGCTTTTTTGTTTATGTTTATATATATATATTTTTGTACATTAGGAGAGGTAGGGCGCACCAAAGCAGCCCTGGGAAACTACCTCAACCTCACAGAAAACCGCAGTCAAATAACAACTCTTTGGAGGGTTGTTGTGTTCCTGTGTGTGAGTGAGATCACCAGTAAGAAGTAGTATTAGTAGAAGAGGTGGCATCGCGTGGGTCATACTTAATAAACAAGTGTTTGTAGGCTACGGTAAATGCTTTACACGAAGTGGTTCCCATGCTTGTATGTCTCCAGACGTCGTATGACAATAATATTTATTTTATATTCTTCAGCCATAGCTAAGAAACACCATGGAACCTAAACGGGAAGACTTACAAGACTTCATCATACTCAGGTGATGCGGGGCCACGCAAGCGGTATACCTAAATTAGAATATACTATACCTATACCAGCTGGGCAACAACAGCATAGTAATAAAGGGCATTAACCTCGGCAGGGAGCCATAACTATTAAGGTTTGGAATGAACACCAGGGACTACAGTATGGTGTTACAGTGTATAGGTGGCACAACTGGTGTAACAAATGTCCTTAGTATACGATAACTGCTTACCTTCAGGCAGTCAGTACGCTTGTCTACTACTTTAGTGGTATAATAAAAGCGTCTCCATCATGGACAATATTTACACAGAAACTCTAAAATTTTCGTTATATAAAGTAGAGAATGTCAATTCAGAACATATTCTATTTGAATGCCACGTTACATCCAAATCCCTTCAGCCGTTTTTCGTTGAGTGAATAACAAACATTCATACATCCTTACATTCACATTTATACTCATCAATGAACATTACTTTTCATACAATTGACATCTTTACATACAATATTTATATAGTAGTACAATTCATTTACTTTGGGCTACAATAAGTCACTATAACATTACAGCACATTTACATAACTCAACAACATATTAACTGCTCCTAAACAGCTGGATCAATTTTGATGACATTTTTAGCTTACATTTGAATGGGTCCTACAAGCACTGCAATCGGCCAAAATATTGTTTAACATATTCATAGCTTTGATGTGTCTCTCTCTCTATGTGTGTGTGACCTTGATGATCTCTCCATTTGATGAAACGCCAGAACATATCTCCTTTAGTTGTCTTAAAAATTGTTAACTCTATGAACTCCTACCTCCTTATATCCCCTATCTCAGAGTTAAAATTCCTTCTGACACTTGTCCACTCCTCTTGTATCTACTCCTCATTTTGTATGAAATTATATTGTGCTTCTCCAGTGAACATACAAACACGGTCTCTGTGCTTTTATACATGTCATGTTTTTAGATTTATCAATGCTCCTACTTTAGTTTCCAAAAACAATTAGATTGTAGAACACTTACAAATACATTTATTGTAGACTCACCTTGTAAACATAATCACATACTCAGTTCAATACTGAACTAAACCATTCAAATACATTTCCCGGACATTGACAAGAGCACAAGACGAGCACGGTGGCTCAGTCGTGAATGACGCAACTTTGACACCGACGCTTGTGGGTTCGATTCCCACACAAGGCAAACATTTGTCATCATCCAGAACATGTCTTGGTCTGGATGTTTTAAGTGCATTATTCTTTGTTTTGAATTGACAAAGTAGAAGCTGCAGACTATCCACAATGGTAACATTATGATGTCAACGGCTAAATGCTAAAGATAAATCGACAATAGTATAACAACATGGTTATATTATTTTTTAATCCCAAAGATACCAATGGATTAATGTTATTTGCATAGTGACTGCAGACATGCTTATTATGGATGTAGGAAGTAATTATTAAATACCAGTGCTTACAATGGTACCTTGCTCATGTCACTCAGGGAATATATTCTCTTGGAAGGGCACGTGCCACATTTATACCACAGACCATTGTTCAAAAAATAAAATATACACAAATGCGTTTTTTAAATAAGGTACGCATTCATTGTTTTTCTTATTCCTATACTTCGATATAAGTACTATAATGTATGCGTTCCTTAGCATATCAACGCCTGCACCTTCAAAATGTTGCCCCTCGTCAGTCCTTTCACAGATGCCTGCTGATAACATTGTAAAACGAGTATTGATTCGCCGTACAATTTCTATGTTACGAATTTACGATGGTTTTGGGTAAATGTGCAGCGATGTCAAGGATGATAATAAAAAGGAAAGAAAATGAGCAAAGGCGATAAAACTCACGTACCTGCATTCACAGCGGCGCGTCTCCAAACGATGTCCGCCTTCATTTTATGATGAAATCAACAATACACACTAGCACTTCATTAACATAACACTGAAAGTTTCTTAACACATATTTCACAAAAACTAATCGTTTATTATAAATAAATTAAATGAAACCGTAAGAGAAACGAAAACTCTACAATCTACAAAAAAAAACATACAAAATGAAACAATTCACATGATTGAAATGAGCACTAAAATGTTCACATTTTGACAAATGGAACACTGAACTGAGTCGAATTCACTGAAAGAAGGTACCAACTATTGTATTTGCTGTCTTGATATGGTACAAAGACTGACAGTGTTTGACATTGACATAACGTATTTTTTTTTTGGTTCTTTTTATCCCCGAGGGGAAAGGCAAAGGGATCTAGCCCATACAGCCAAGTCATCAGTTAAGAACCATGTGAAAATCTTAATTCTATGTTCCAGCTTCAGGAACTGTGCTGAAAAAATGCTTGGGAAGGGTACCTCGACCCAATCAACCCAGTTTTAATACTACCCGTAAAACGATAGGAATTTTACAAGGTTTTCTTGATGAACTTATTCACGTCTTCCAAAAAGTGCATAAACGTGTTATATTTGAGATTTTTCATTGCTGTATAATTTCACTAGCACTTATGTTACAAAATACTATCGAAGTTGTCACATAAAACTAATTTTACACTGAATTGTAAAAATTTCAAGTATAACATCAACGTCAACATCAACAATCAATACTAACAGGAAAACTAATCCTAAAAAAAACTTACTGGAAGCTGAAACAAGAGCTGAGTAGGATGTGAATACAGAAGCTATTAATATAATATAATAATACGTTTATTATCAGACTATACGTCCATAGCGTTAGTAACAATTTTCTTATAAAGTATGGTAGTAAAAAGCCAATACACACAAATCCGCCGCAGGCTCACCATAACTGCATTAGCAATGCATATTGTTCCAGTGCGCCAGCAGCGGGCTGCCCCAGCTGTCGGCGATAGACCTCAGAATGCTGTTGGGGCTGTCACGTAATCGATTGAGTATGGAGGCGCTTCTTTTACGCATTATGGCGTGAAAGCCATCGATTCCCGCCTCCACAAACATACCCGAGGCGCTACAGCGCCGTGACAGGCCCAAAAGCGCTCTGAAGCCATTATTATATTAAACTCTCAGGGCATTGTATGCTCGCTGTGTATACTTGACCCACAAGCTGCACGTGTAAAAGGATTGGCAATATGCTCTAAATAACGTCATTTTTACCTCCCTCGTACAACGTGCAAACCTATGGGCCAGCATGTTGCACCGAACAGACAATGCCCTGCGTTCCCTCTCTATATCCATATTATCACTATGGTCTTCGGTTACCCAGTGACCAAGATACTTAAAATTGGTGACTTGTTTAAGTGGAGCACCCGCTAGAGTGACATGTGGCAGGTCTGAGTAAGATTTGCTTCCTGCTTTAAAAACTAATACTACACTCTTCTTCACATTGTATCTGAGACCATGGGCCTCCGCATAGGATTCACAAATATTAAGAAGTTTCCTCATGGCTCTTATCGAGGGGGCTAACAGGACCATGTCATCCGCGTAGCTTATATTATTAGCGCATGTACCATCTGGTAGGTGACATCCGACATTTGTCCTGTTGAGCTCTCCAAACAGTCCGTTCATGTACAGATTGAAAAGTCGGGGGGAAGATAAGCCGCCTTGCCTTACCCCGCACTCCAACCCATACACGTCGGACAGCGCGCCCGCCCACTTCACCTGGTTAGACTGGTGGCTATACCAGTACTCAAGTAAAGACACTACTTCCCCCGCCACCTGCGTTTCATCTTTGAGCTTTTTCCATAAAAGGTTATAAGACACAAGGTCAAAAGCTTTGGTGATATCCAAGAAACAGGCAATAACGGGTGTTTCCCCAGCCGTATAGTACTGAACAGTGTGCTTGAGAGCCAGAATCGCACTTTCTGTCGACAGACCTGGTCTAAAACCGAACTGCGGGTCATGCAATGGGACTCGTCCGGACATATGTCTGTCAAGCACGGTGTCCGGACAGACATATGTCCGGACGAGTCCAGCACCTTAGCTATAACAGTTGCGAGGGAAATAGGTCTATAATTACTCATATCAGAGGCATCTCCAGTCTTATTTTTGAGAATGGGTACAACCACAGCTCCAATAAGATCATCGGGCAGATGGCAGTGTCCGAGGCAAAGCGAGAAGAACATCGACAGCACCCTAGGTAGGTGCATACCAGCGTGCTGCAGATGCTCGATGCTGAGTCCATCATGGCCCGAGATTGTTCAGTACAGAAACTCAATAGTTCAGAATGGAAAGACTCACCTGGGTGCGCGTTAAAATCACCTAATATAAAGACAGAATCCACATTGTTTGTCTCAATTATTGCGTTCACTTCACTAAGGCAGTCTGTGAATTCCGCTAAGTTCTCTGGCGAGTCCGTAGGCGCGTAAATAGAAAAAACGAGCGAGGAACGGTCCTGTTGCATTATTCTAATCGCGACCAGACGAACACTATTACACTCAATCACATTTACCGCACTAAACACACTCTTTCTATACAACAGGGCCACGCCCCCGTGTGGTCCTCCTCGAAGAACACCCGATGAAGTGTCCACTGCTGAGACTCCCGTATAAGCAAAGTTGTCATCAATTTGCCCCAAATATGCAATATCGTGAGGCATAATCCATGTCTCTTGCAACGCCACGATATCGGCCGATACACACAGCCGCCTGATGCAGTCAACGGATCGCTTAACACACTTACAGTTAAATGTAATCATTTTCACTGATGTATGCATATTATTTTGTATGTATGACGCTAGTCAGAGTTTCTTCTCTGTCTTTTGAAATTAATAAAACGACGGAAGGATATTCCGTCTGGCCAAAAATTACAGTCCAAAAATTCCTCTAATTTTTGCTTTGGTACGAAGATCTTGTAGGAGTTATAATCTTTTAGTTGTTTTGTTTTTATTTGATGTAAAGAAATGCTAACTTGAGTTTTATTCAAGATGTATGAAATTATATCCTCTTCCGATGTGTCCCTATGTACGTTATTAATAAATAACGGTATCTTGATCTCCGCTGCTCGAAACTTTCCTTCATAAGTTGATTTTCCCCTTTCTCCAATGAAACGATTTTTCCGTTTCTTTTTTGTTACTGTAATCCATTCATCATCTTTCTCCTTCTTCTGATAATTTTCGGTTTTACTATCCTCAGACGTCAAAGTTTGTTTATGTATACGCTCGGATAATAACACCCTCCAGGTAACTTGTTTGAGGCCTCGTTTATATACAAGGGGCTTTCGAACTTATCACCATTAGCAATAGACGCTATTGTGGCCTCCACTCGTCCTTGACCCACTGAGTTGGATGGGCATTGCGAGACAAGTGATTTGTTAGCTTGCGCGTGCGACAGGGATGGTTGACATTGTGCAGGCGCAGATGCCGCTAATTGCAATAAACTTAAGTCGTGCACCACAGTTGATTCTAATGATGGGTGTTTTGATGCCATTGACCCTTGCGATATATGTAATAGGCCGATCGGACCACTTTCGCATTCAAAACTGTCAGTTAATTTAGCCGCACCTCGCCTGTTATTTACAAAATTATCACAATGGAAATCGTTAACAATTGAAGCATTCTTTAGATTTAACACTTCGGTTTGCAGCTGCAGATATAGGTCCTTCGACACATAATTATCCTTAATTATTTCCAACTCATTTTTCAACCAGATGACGTCTCTTAATAGCTGTGTCGCGTCGACATGTGTGAATGAAACAGGCGGTAGTTTATGTAAATCTCGGGCTACAAAAGTAGGTATTATGTCCGGATCCACTACTTTAAAAAAGGATATAATGTCTTCCAGTTCTCTTTGAGTCTTCCCTTCTCTTTTTCGATCGATCTTTCGCCTTGCAGCCGCCGGTACAGATTCAAATAGAAGATTCTTCGCCACCGTTATGTCTTCCGATGAGAAGCTCGCGGAACACAGTCGCACAATATTCTCTTCTGTCATGAGATCACATTTATTTTGGATAAATGCTAATACTTCGTTAACTACTATGTTGCAGCTAGAACACTTTAACAATTTAGAGGTCATTATCCTCTCACGCAGAGCGCCACTTATCACGTACGTACTAGTCAACGCCCACGCGCGCACTGATATTACTATTAGTCTCTTTCTTACTATTGGTCTCTATCTTAAAGTCGGGATTAGGAACTATGAGTGTGTGTCTACAGCTTCCTTATTGTCATAAGAGAAATTCTAAGCATGTAAAATTTTAAAGCATATTAGGAGCACTCAGACGTTTCAGTCATAATTTTAGCAGCAACCACAAATTCGTTGCTATGAGTTATTTGTGTGTTAGGTGGACAAACGTGTCTTCATCTGGCACATACCGTTAAGACAAACTAGTGAGGTTAGAGTTTTAGATTATAGTCAGAAATTTAACTCACAATTGCAGCCATGAGAGCCAAAAAAACTAACCATCACACTCAAATACTGTTGAAACTTCGATTATAAAACCGTGCGCGAGCTGGAGTACCGTATCTCCAAGCCTAATGCCTAATGCTGCAATTCGGCCGAGAATTTTGAGGTATATACATAATCGTACCTTGATCAATTGTAGCTTTAGTTTAAGTCTAATGAAAACCATGATGCGCAATACAAAATGTTTAAAAACAAAGATTGTTTACCTTTGTTTAATATTTACACTTAAATCATTCCTGGCACTAATTCTTTTTTACATGACAATTATTGAAAATGTTTATGCAATATGTTTAATTTTAAGAAGGAATAATCCGCATTTATTGTGAAAAGAAGATTTAACTAAAAACCGTGTATGTAAATGTGACCATGAATATTCGACGGCTGTTTCATTCTCACGATATTTATATAAATACACGATGTAGAAAAATCGATCTAATAACATTGATTTCAAGAATAAAAATCTATGAAAAAATAAACATTAATATGTTTGTAAGCCACGAATATTTTTATTTACAAATTGTCTATAAAGTGTTTTTTATCTTTTATCTCATATCTATGCCTATATTTAGTATCATGTCATCGCTTGTATTTTAAAATATATGTCTAAAATAGAAAAATATACTGTTTAATTTATATAACTCTGCTAGGTTTGACCAATCTCCTATCCTTATTCCAATGATTTCACAGATCTTACTGAAACTAACTCAGGCTTACTATCACTTAATAGATCTATACAGTAACTCGATTTGCGTAAAAAAATACTATTCTAATAATATTAAAGTGCAAATTTGTTTGTTGATCTATTCAGATACTGTAGTTTTAATACGTATATAAATATTAACTTTTATTACTTTGTGTGTAGAAATGGCTGTATCGACTTATTCGATTTTTTTACATTGCTAATATCATATTATAAGTATATTATTATAGCCAGTGATCGGATAATCGGGCGCTAATATACCTAAACTTCATTTTTATTCCCACAAAAGAATAATACGGGCATGCCTTTCAGAACGCCGGATCCCGGAGTCGTTTGAAATTCCTGAGATTGCTAAAAATGTTACCTGCATACAAAATATAGTTAGAACTCATTGTGAAAATGATATATTTTCATTGAATAATGCTTACATACCCTCTCGCACTTTCAAGATGGCTGTTCCTTGTTAAACTCTTATTGTATATTTTTTTAGATTAAAAAATCCGATTCTAATGAAACTTTTAATTTACAATAAAAGTGTTTATGAAAACTGGTTTCGTAACAGGCCAGCAACCTAAACTACTTATGAAATTGAACCAATTGTAATTTTATGTGTAGCACCATTTATTTTCGTACAAAAGCAAATTATAATTATAAAATCTTTCACAAAAAATATGAATGAGAACTTTTTTAGTAGTAACTACTGCTATATTTTCATTATGTTACTTATAGTTGTTTTTACTAAATTGTTCAATCCCGGGTATCCCGGATTACTTATTAATTCAGGAAGGAATATCCATATTATTCTTTCAAGGAAAGAAGTTTAGGTATATAAGCGCCCGATTATCCGATCACTGATTATAGCACACAATACGCATTCTATGCAAGTTTCTGGTAAACAGTTATTTGGGTACATTGTAAGTTTCAAATTGCCGAAACGCATTATGTAGTGGGGTCAATTTTCCACAGTCTGGTAACCTTGTAATGAATGTACTTTTGTTGCCGTCCCTTACGGGTGTACGCGTTTGTCAACTCTAGGTATATACTTCCTCTGAGTATTACGTGATTGAAAAGGCAAAATCTGAATGTTACCCGCCAAAAGAGGATATGAAAATAACGGATATGTCTGCCCAGATCATAATACAATCTCTTTTAGACAAAACAGTGGAAAGGCTCTTAAAAGTTATAGAAATCGGAGACGATTTAGAAAAATTAGAATTGATTAGTAAATGGGGTTTTGATGGAGCTTCGAATCAATCTAATTATAAACAAAAAAGTGATGTCATGGAAGATTATTCTAGCATATTTATGGGTAGTTTGGTTCCGATAACAGTGACGTATGGAGAACAAGTTTTATGGGAAAATGAAACTCCCAATTCGACTTATCTTTATCGACCAATATTTTTCAAGTTTATGAAAGAAACGCGAGAGTCTATCATAAATGAGATGAATGAGTTAGAATCTGAAATAAACAAATTGAATGAGACTATAATTCAAGGAAAATCTATATCTCATAAAATGTTGCTCACTATGATTGACGGGAAAGTTACATCAGTACTTAGCGAGACTTCCACACAGTGTTGTGATGTGTGTAAAGCCACTCCTAAGGAAATGAATGAAATAACTTTACTATCACAAAAAGAGCCAAACACTGATATTTATAAATTTGGGATATCTTCACTTCACGCGTGGATCAGGTTTATGGAATGTATTTTACACATTGCCTATAGACTTGAGTTCAAATCATGGATAGCCAAAGATGAAAATAAAATCAAATTAGAAAATAGGAAAAGGACAATCCAAGAAGCATTTAAAAATAGTTGTGTACTGCTTATTGATATTGTAAAACAGGGTCATGGTACCACTAATGATGGTAATACAGCCCGAAGATTTTTCGCTGATATGGGTACTACTGCTCGTGGGTTCGATTCCCACACAGTACAAACATTTGTGTGCATGAACATGTCTGTTTGTATTGGTCTGGGTATTTTCTATGTATATTAAGTATGTATTTACAAAAAAAAATGTATTTACGTATGTTTATCAGTTGTCTAGTACCCATAACACAAGCTTCGCTTACTTTGGGGCTAGGTGGCGCTGTGTGATTTGTCCGGCAATATTTATAAAAAAAAAAAGAGGTACTACTGCTTCTATTACTGGAGTAGACGAACATCTGATAAAGAGGTTCTCTGTTATTCTAGAAACGATTTCCTCTGGGCATCTTAAAATACAGATAAGTTCAAGATTTATTCAGATGAGACCATTGAATTGTACATTCAATTGTATAAATGATATTAAATGCCTTGGAGCGTTCACAAAATTTTAGTGCATGGAAAAGACATCATATTTAATTTTGAACTTATTCCTGTGGGTAAATTGTCTGAGGAAGCAGCTGAATCCAGAAATAAGGATTTTAGGAGGTACAGGGAAGGGCATTCTAGGAAATTTTGCAGAAAATCGACAAATGAGGACATATTACACAATTTCCTAGTTACATCTGATCCATTTCATTTCTACAAAGAGACCAAAACTGGCAAGAAAACATAAATTGTTTTCCATAGAAGCTTCAGATTTGATCTTTTTAGGGTTCCGTACCCAAAGGGTAAAACGGAACCCTATTACTGAGACTTCACTGTCCGTCCGTCTGTCACCAGGCTGTATCTCACGAACCGTGATAGTTAGACAGTGGAAAGATGATGTATTTCTGTTACCGCTATAACAACAAATACAAAAAAATGGAATAAAATAAATATTTAAGGGGGCTCCCATACAACAAACGTAATTTTATTGCCGTTTTTATAGAAAGTGGTACGGAACCCTTCGTGCGCGAGTCCGACTCGCACTTGGCCGATTTTTTCCTAATTACGAAATTGAGGAAGTCGATGAAAGAATGTCGCTTTTGTTTACGTTGCTGCAATGAGCGATAGAGAAAGTGACGACAAAATCGATGCAGATACTTTAAATTAGATTGAATTTTATCCTGTACAATTTCACTTTCTTTCAATTACAAAATCGTTAGTAATTAGTAACTTCGTAATCCGCGCAACAACTAGGAATGTTTCTGGGTGAGTAGACGAATGCATGGGCTCTCGCGTAAGAGCGAAATGGCATGCATTCATGTACTCATCCAGAGACATTCCTAGTTGTTGCGCGGAATACTCACAGTGGATTAGGCCTACTGGGGATACCACTTTAAAATAATGCGCACCTGGCTCTTAACCTCTTGGGTAGTGTGGAATAAAGAACAAATGTATTGAAGGCGTACAAAAAGGGTAACAAGTTCTAAAACACCTAACAATGGGTACATTTTATTATACTGATTAGTTAAAACTTCCTTTTCCTATAACTTTAAAAATATTGAGTTTATCGAAAATGCTTATAGAACATTAAATGTTAAGAAATAGTAGTAGAATACGAATCTGTGCTTATTACTTGCTAATTCCCAAAAACGAAATTTCAGTCCACTGTGACCGCCGCCAGTTAGCGTACAATGCTTTGGCAAAATTTCCTATGTGAATATCGGGTGTCGTTTTAAATATCGTACTTGCTTCTATTATTTCAAACAATACACAATATGTACAAATAATACGTACATTTAATGAATTTAGCCACTTAGTATAGAGAGGGTAGGTATGAAAATATAAGTTACTTAAATCTTAGTGTGTATAATAGTTTCACAAAGATTTACACTTCTTTTCGTTTCACATATTTCAATTTTCTTTTATTTTTTAGCATTGAAAATATTAATCTTCTTCAATTAAATGAGAAGTGGAAAATTAGTATTGCAAGAGAAAAACTGGGAACTTATCCGAACAAGTACAATTTCTTCAGTTTACTTTGAAATTTCACAGTTTCAATGGTAAACATAAACCGAAAACCGAATTTCAGTAAATTTCTTTATTTACGAGTAGTACAGCTGCTCACTACACTTACAGTATAAAACCAAAGCGTGTAGTAAGCTTTATTTCGTAATTTCCATGCCAGTGCTTAAAGTATTTCATAGCAATTTCTGAGATAATTTAATGTACGATACCGCGATATCTGAGGAGTATTCAGTGAGACAGGTCTTAATTTGGACTGTCGTTTGATTAGGTATGTCTTTATTTTCATTTCGTTGAGAATATAGTATGGCGTATTTCTCTATATTCATTTTGTTTGTTTAAACGATTTTCTTTTGCTAGACCTCGTATATTTTTTCTCTCTTTTTCTCTCTCAAATCTTACGGTAGCATTTTCAACTGCTTCTACTATAATGATTCTTATGAATATTCACATACATTCAGTACCCGCGATAATAGAACATTATAATAATATCAACTTGGTAAAAAAGATCTGATCATGGAGTCAGGATGCGGTGGAAAGCCATATTCGAAACGAAATCGAAAAGTTTTCATTCCGATTTCATATATTTTCGTCGACAACTTTTCGAATCCGATTCGAAAATAATGTTTCGAGGCAAAGTGAATTCTGCCACAGACATACTAATAATCTTGTCGTTTCAGGTCTCATTTGATTGATTTCAACAAGTGTGCTATAAAATACACTTGGTGACGTGAGTTGGGTCTGACGATGAAATTAAAAGCGTAAAAAAATATTTAATTATAGAAAAAAATCTAATATGACTAATGAGAGTGAGAGATACTGCCCGTACGTGTATTGTCGTGTCGCTTAAATAAATTAATAAATTGTGTAATGATAACTTAATGCAACCGCGGGCCGTTCCCACATGTTAAGTTTCATTTTTTTTATTATTTGCATACCTATTCACATTGGCTCGAATTATTATATTCGAAACCGATTCGAATAATTTTCACTCAGATTTCAAGCATTTTGAGTGATAACTTTTCGATTCCGATTCAAATATGGTGTTTTGAGACAATGTGATTACATACGCCTAAACTATTTCTATACACTTTCATATATATAATAAAGTACTCTGTGCTATACACTGAATGGCAAAGCGTTCCGTTTTACGTGCAGCTACGTACGTCTGTACTTTTGTGTTTTATAAAAATTAAAATTATTTCAATAAAATGTGGAAAGAAACATAATGTTTTATAATTAAGTTTTACGAAATTACTATAAATGATACTAATTTAATATTTTGAATTTAATTGATAACTATTATTTTCAATGCAAACAATTTGTTTAATGAAATGTGTTATTCTGAAATAAATATTATAATGTTGCTATTTTTGGGAAAAAATGGCAGCCTATATGTCGTAAGCTTTTCATTTCTTTTGTAATTGAAAAGTTTTTATTACTCTTTAGTTATCGATATATAATGTTATTTCAAGTTATACAGATGTTCAGACCGTTATGTAATAGAAATAATAAATAGCTATCAAATATTCTGAGTCATGGACATCATATTTGTAGTGAGTACTACGTGGTTACATTTTTTCTTTTTGCATTTTATTACATATTTTATTTTCGTTCAGATTAAGTGACAAGTTGAGTTGTTCTTTATGAAAATAAATATTATTACAAATGTTTTAGGTAGCGTAGACTGAGTGGACTGCTGCAAATGCTGAACGGATCGAGCGACAACGATACTACTAGTATTGCAGACACAATAGAGCACAAAGATACCATGAGCGCCGGCAGCGCGGGCCTGGAGCGCGAGCTGGCCAGCACTCGGCGACTGTTGTGGGGCGAGCACGTAAAGGAGGACGTATTTCGGCGCTGGGCTCAGGGCTTCCAGTTCAGTGCCGATGAGCCCAGCGCCCTTATCCAACAGGAAGGTGGGCCTTGCGCCGCGATTGCTCCCGTGCAAGGCTTTCTTCTCAAAATTCTCCTTTCGGAAACACCAGGACACAGTTTTCAAGACTTGACTTCAGAGAAGTGCAATTCTCTGCTTGTTAGGGCTGTGTGTACAATATTAAGTCAGTGTCTAGCTCCTAAGTACAATGTGGCCGTGCACAGGAAGAACGAGGACGCCGATACCAGCGCCAGCCACACTGTTAGCGTGGAGGAACAGCCCTGTGATGCTATAGACCACTTCCACAGGAAGCTCCAGGTGCACTCTCTGCAGACTTTGTCCGAAGTAGAAGCATTCTACACAAGAAATATTCGTGTTTTGAAAGACAAATATGGTGTTCTCTTGCTTCTATATAGTGTCATTCTTAGCAAGGGTGTGACAGTAGTAGAGACAGAGCTCGCCGAACTCTCCGATCCTCTGATACACTCCACATATGGCTATGGCTCACAAGGCCTCATCAACCTGATGCTGACAGGGCGGGCAGTGGCTCACGTATGGGATCATGACCAGGTAGTGGGAGGACTGCGACTCCGTGGTATTGAGAGGCAAAATGATATTGGATTTCTCACCATCATGGAGCATATGCAATATTGCACAGTAGGTTCCTTTTACAAAAATCCTAAACACCCAGTGTGGGTGCTAGCATCTGAAACGCATCTCACGGTGTTGTTTTCTCTGGAGCGACGGCTGGCCGCTCCGGAGACGGCGGGGGAATCTGCAGAGCGTATCTTTAGATCATTTGATCCGGAAGGCAATAATTTTATCCCATCTGCCGCACTTCAAGATGTTCTATGTGCTGCTGACCTGGTCAGCGAGCCTGAATATGTGGAACTGATGAGAAGAAAGTTAGATTCAGAGAATTTAGGCATCATTCTTTTAAGTGCATTTATGGACGAATTCTTCCCAGGAAGTGAGCGTGGTGCACCCGATACTTTCACACTACACCATTACAACGGTTTGTCACGCAGCAACCCTGGAGGACTGGTTTCATATCGTACCGGTCGGGCGGCCCTCCTCGAATGTCCCATGCGAGCTGCCAGCATGGACCCTATGCTCACCTGCTTGCAGACCAAGTGGCCCAGCATCGATGTGGTTTGGGACGATGGACAATCACCCTCGCTCAACTAGCACGGGCTACATAGTTGACCTTAACTGAACTCGTACTGTGCCAGTGAGACAAGTGACGTCTGGTGTACCATTGAAATTGATTCAAATATGTCTGAAAAATTCCATTACTTTATTGTATTAACTTGTGTAAAAATTGTATCCGATGTGAAGGTACCTTGTTGGAGACCCTCACACTGGTATGGGCAGCTATTTTGCGTAAATCAATAATACTAGAATGACGTCATTGTCTATTAGTGTATCAGAATGTGTTTCAGCCAAGCCGTGGTTGAAACACATATGGAGGGGGGGTCAAATAACAATAAGGAGCTCCAGGCAATGTCGGTGGAGAGGTGTGGATGCTGTAAACATTGTTGCCTTACCTGCATATGTAGCAAATGATAATGCTAGCAATGTATTTTTAAAATGCACCGTCCTTGTTTTACCCTGCTGCAGTGCCAGTGCGCCGAGAGCTTCTTACAGAAAAGTTAAATGAATTGAACTTACACTTGGTGAATATGTTGACAGTAATTTACTGCATAGTTCTAATTGGCATTATGTTTCTGTCCTGCGAGTGGCTGTGCTGGGCTGTTATGAGCCACCAGTAACTATTGCACCCTCTTATATTACCAGTAGACTGTCAGTTCTTCTCTCTAGTACTTGTCGTAGTGGAGACTATGTGAATGCCTTCTACCACTATCCACATTATTTATATTATTTGTAAGTTAGACAAATAAAAAGCTCTTGTTTTTACATATGAACACTTGATTGCTGCACTCTGTGACTAAAACGGCGTATGTTGATTTGCCTAGACTATTCATGCATAAATTATATATGACATGAAAAATATGCAAGTGAACCAATAGAAATAAAGATTGTACTGGCGTCAAACTGCATTCTTAATAATTTCTTACTTTATCAGGTGCGACTATACTTGTATTGAAATGATTCTGTCGGTGAGATGTTCAATGTTATCAGTATGATGTTAGTGAGGACGGTTGTGGTCATTCTCTGAGCAATATTTGTGTATGCTGCCATTACAGCCTTTTCAAATGTCAGAACTGCTTTCACATAAATGCCAATCAAAATTGGGAATTGTAACATTGTGAAATAGTTTGTATTATCTTCTAAAATATGCTTTTGTGTTCCACTTTAAATTATTATGTAAAACTGTATTGGATGAAAGCAGTACCTTAATATTTTTTCTATTTAATGCAGCAGAATTGACTATTGGAAAATATTGTCTGTGCACCTTCTAATGTCTACAAAACGAAAGATAATGTCTTTTGGGTTCTTACAACACTCCTACATATGAAATATATGTGATAAATTACATATATATGTGGAGAGAGCTCTAACTTCAAGTTTACGTTTGTTTGGCGCTGCACGGCTGATTGAGCCCATGGAACATGGTATGTGACATTGTATTACCAGATTCGTGTAAAATAGCTGTGCACATTAGTGTTGCATTAAAGAGTATAATTATTGAAAGCTATTTTCAGTTAGTCGTAACCTAAATAGTGTATACATGCTTTTTTAACTACATTTTATTGGGTTTTATTTTTTTAAATACCTAAGGTAGCAATTCTTCAAATGGGAGCACTGTTCCCAAACGTTTGATAAGAAAATTCTAAAGTGCCCTCGTTTTATTGATTGCAACTCAGCCCACTCGGGTGTCTAGGACTCAACTGGTAGCACTATTTGTTACTAACAACTTGGTTTGACTGTACACAGGAAGCACAAAGTTTAAATCGTGTATAACATGATGACGTGTTTGTGCAGATGAGATTGTTATGTGCGAAGGGATAACTACTGCAGCAAGCAAGAGAGCTAGTACCTCGGAACAGTACAGTGTGCTACAATTTATAGTTTTCTGTGCCTGGCGCGCGATCTCATCGATGCGCGTGTCCTCAACCAACAAGCAGGTAGAGGAAATTAGACGGCAGACTGCCGTCGATGACTTCATTTTGTCGAGCTCTTCTGGCTGCAGAAGACATGGTAAAGAATCGGCGGCTGTCGCCAATTCCGGTTTGAGCAACGTGACGGAATATGATTTAAATTTGTTCAGATGAAGGGAGGCCCTATCCCAGCAGTGGCGTAAATATGGTGACGATTCCATGTAGCCATTTTTACGGAATAAAAAGATTTTGACTTTGGTTTGATGTGGTGGTGTCCAGCAGATGACTATATAGTGGGGAGATGGTAATCTGTGATAATGTACAAGAGATTAATGTGCACCACCGCTGCCTTCCTGACAGCTTGTCTATTCAACTAATTAGAGAGCTTTTCTTTATGACTCCCAATCTTGTTCCCATTAGGGCTAACAGGATTTTTTCCTGTTATCACCTTAACGTTACCTCTTTTCCTAATCGTATAGGATCGGCGGTGTCCGCTACCTAAGCCTAAGGATTTGGCTAAGATACTGATTTTTACATGGAGCAACTGCCGTCAGACCAGGGAAAACCAGATCTTTGTAGGTAAGGTCACACGTCTTTTAAAATAGATTATCTTGGACGTGCGGCTTTCCTCACGACATTTTCCATTACCGTGTGATTGTTAGAAAAATGTACATAATTCCGCCAATTCAGTGGTACATGCCGGAATTTGAACCGAGGACCAGCTGGTCAATACGGCGGTTCTTTATCCATAGTATACATTTTTCATAGATTTTTTGACCTGTTATCTAACAATATATTGGGGGTGAATAGAATAATAGTTTCTTGATGCCCTGATAAAATGTTTAATGCGTAATTTTCAATGAAACTGAAGAATATGGGTTGATAATGATATTTTACATAAAAAACATGACAATGAGGACGGGCATTGAATGAAATAATAGTACCATTATCAAAGAAACTACCACCGGCTGGCACCCCGCGTAGGTACGTGCTTTGTACTATCACATCCGACATCGTGATCGTAACTGCCTATAGCCTGTGTTGATTATTTTGACCTCTTAATATTTCCCGATGTGAAAAGACGAGTGAGCATAGCATACCCAGAGCAGACGAGCTAGGAATAGTGTGGAGTGTTAGGAAAATTTATTGGCAGTAAAAGCTGGAGCCAGCACGCACAGTTCGCTATAAGCAACGTAGTGCTGATCCCAATGCCACGATTCGATTCCCACACAGGACAAATATTTGTGTCCATATCTCCACCTCGCAGGAAACCGCAGCCAGGTAACAACTCCCTAGATGGTTGGTGTGGTCCTGCGTGTGAGGGAGGTCACCAGTAAGCTTCTAAGAAGCTGCTGTCTTAGCAGCAGATGAGGCATCGCGCGGGTGTTACTTGATGTATTACAATCGTTCATAGGCTACGGTAACCGCTTTTCATCAGGTGGGCAGTAAGTAAATGTAAAGCAGTTACCGTAGCCTATTAACGCTTGTAATTACGTATCACTTGCGCGATGCCTCCTCTGCTGCTTACACAGCAACTGCTTAGGAGCTAACTGGTGACCTCACTCACACGCAGGAATACAACAACCCTCTAGGAAGTTGTTATTTGCCTGCGGTTTTCTGTGAGGTGGAGGTACTTCCCCAGACAGGCTGCTTTGATGCGCCCTACCTCTTTTAAAAGATCCAGTCCAAGATAAACGAACATGTTCATGCAGACAAATGTTTGTCACGTGTGGGAATCGAACCCACGAGCGTTGGTGTCAAAGTCACGACTGAGCCACCCAGCTCGCCAAAATGTGACCGTTGCGTAAAATCTTTGGCGTAATATGTATGTAGATCGCGTTCGCATTAACGATGTAACTGAAAATGTAAGTGAGTGAGAGTGTCGGTCTTAAAATAAGAAGAGATATATTCCGTTGGTTCGGACATGTAGAAAGAAATACTCACGCGACAGATATACAACGCGGAAATAGAAATATATAGGAGACGAGGAAGGCCTAGGTAAGTCTTGGCCTTCCTTGGCTCCTGTCTGAAAATATAAAAGAAATTATTAGAAATAAGAAGAGGCATGCTCTGTTGGTTCGGACATATAGAAAGAACGCAGGAAGAAATAATTATAAAACAGATCTACGAAACAACGTGAAAATAGAAGGATGTAGGAGTCAAGGAAGACCAACACTTGCCTACCCTGACCAAGTTGATCGTATTTTATCAGAAGGTGATGTCAGGAGTTCTAGAATCCGGTAGGTGTGCATGAGAATTCTAGGAATGTCAAAAAAACTAGTGAGGTGTGTAAGGACTGAGTCATGCACGTGGCGCTCGGTCCTCCCTGCCTACCCCGCAAGGGATTTGACGTGAAATTATAGATATAATTTTATATAAATCTTGTGAGTCCCATTATAACGCACATAGTGAATCTCCGTTTTGAGTTGGGGGTATTTCTCTCATCTTTGTCAGTATACAAGAGTGGATCGTGAGACAATGTCAATAATTACAGGCCTATCTCTGTTGAAACGTCAATCTCCAAAATTCTTCATCCGTGCGGTGACGGAGAAAGAATAATAAATCACCGCCCCCTCTCTTCCCGTGGGTGTCGTAAGAGGCGACTAAGGGATTTGCTGAGATTCCAGCTTATCAGCCGGTAGTAGGATAAATACCCGCCTGGTTGGCTACCATCGTACACACGGCCAAACACCCGTGAAGTGTAAATACCTATGAGTAAGTCGCGTTTCGGGATCAGTTGATGTATAAACAGTGCTCGGGGGATTGTTGATGCGATTATTGAGGGAAGAGTGGTGGATTCTGTCTATCCATTTTCAGGAGGACTGAGCTGACCCGTCGGCCAGGAAGATCCGTTGAAACAGTTGTTTCGCTGGCCTCCCGCGATATAGTACAGGTGCGTTAAGAGGCTGCCCTTTCATACCGCGCATAACCTCAGGGTAGATAGTCGTGCCGGTTAATGACCGGATGGTGGGCTACCTGGCGTCTACCTCCGGGGGGTTCGGGGGCCCTTTCGTCCGATGAAACAGAACAGCTCTTCTGCCGACAAACTAATGGAGAAACAGTCTACCGCACTTCTTCTCCACTGTCGTGGCAATACTCTCCCGCTTCACGCTTTCCTTATCTATATGTAGTTCTCTTGACAACGCAAATAGGAATACATGGTCTTACATCGGTGTATTGCCCCACCACCCTGTTCAAGGTTGAGTTCGCTAAAATTCACAAATGTCACTCTAACCTTAATGCCGTCCACCAACACCTTGAGAGGGCACGGCCCGCTATTCTCTTCCTTACGGAGAGACAGATACAGCGTCGAGCGGACACGTCCAGTACATCCAGAACCCCGGTTACATGCTTGAGGAAAATTTCCTCGAGAAAACCGGTACCTGGGGAATTTAACTCTCACCACGACTCCTGGTTGGGATCCTCCATAACTAACCATGCAGGAAGGACCGCTCACGCGTTAGCTATTTCGCACAGCTTGACGTAATTAGTAGACCAACCTACCAGAATACCAGACATCGCTGGTCAGGCGCCGTCTCTACTAGACCTACTGCTGACCAACCACCTTACTGGCTACCGGGTTAAAGTCGGGGCGCCCCTTGTCATATCATTGCTTGGTGTCCAGCTCAGTGCAAGCACAGTTGCGCCACAACCTACGGCGGTTAAGCGTCTTGTCTGCCACTACTCGTCAGCAGATTGGGACGGCATGCGCGACTACTTTGCTTCCGTCCCATGGGGGCAACGCTGTTTCAGTGAGAAAGATCTTACGGCGAGTGCTGCGGCTATTGTTGACGAGATCGGCGTTGGGATGAAATACTACATTCCTCACTCCGATGATGTCATCAAAAACCGCAGACGCCCTTGGTCTAATCGCGAGTGTACTGAAGCTGTCAGTAACAAATAGGTGGGCGTATCGCGCTTGGACCAAGGGTCGCGCTCTCAAAGATCGAATGTTAACTTGCTAAAATACTGCCACTATTGTCTGCAAGTGGGCATACGTAAGAACTGAGCTGAGCTGGCCGTCCGGCCAGCGCGTTACACGAGTCGGCACGGGACTAGTGACGCACCCTACTAGGTCGCGCAAGTAGTGGACATTAGCCAAAGAATCCTGGCCTGTACCACTAATTCGTGTTTTCGGATTTATGTACAACATATTTATAATTTGTAATTGTCACTCTCGGCGGTGACGGAAATACATTGGAAGGAAACCCACACGTCTAAGAAATTACGGTTCGAAAGACGTGCGACCTAATCTAAGAAAGGTCTGGTTTATCCTCTGGGATGTGGAGGTCTGACGTCAGTCACTTCATATAAAAACCAGTATCTTCACCAAATCCTTAGGGTTAGGTAACGGAATCCGATAGATTAGCAAACCAGTACAGCGCTAAGAATCCGATCCTGATAGATTAGCAAACCGGCACAACGCTAAGAAGAAGAATTGATTTCTATGCCTAATCTTTATTTTTATTCTGTGTCATTATTTATAATTCTGAATAAAAATTACCAACATTGTTTAAAGTATGTACTAATTTTTTACCTGTCAGACCCCGTTATATACGTTTTCCCATACATTTCGTGGCGCAAAAGCGGTCCGCGGGTAATGAGAGATTAATTGTCACATTAAACTTAGTTGATACTTAGTAAATTTTTTCACATTCAAATCTCAGAATACAGAATTAGAGATGTGACATTCTACACAAAAAATCGATTTTTAAATAATCGATTGTTTTTTTAACATGAAAAATCGATTAATAAATAATCGATTTTTCTTAATAAAATAATCGATTTTGTTATATAAATCGATTTATTCCTAATTTGTCAATTAATTTCAAAATAAACGCCATAAATATTATATTAATCATAGTTTTATTAATTAAAAATAAACCACAGAAATAACAAGTTTTTAAGTAATCAACACAAATTAAAGTTTTAGAATAATCAACATTCTAATAGGTT
This sequence comes from Pyralis farinalis, assembly GCA_947507595.1. NCBI lineage: Eukaryota > Metazoa > Arthropoda > Insecta > Lepidoptera > Pyralidae > Pyralis > Pyralis farinalis. The sequence goes on along the minus strand of OX382261.1, from coordinate 868,184 downwards.
CAAATTAAAATGTTTTTCTTTCTTTCAACATAAAATAACAAAATTAAACTATTCAAATAAAAAGAAAACTAGAAATTCGTAGGCAATGAGTTCAGGAATAACAGCTTAGGTAAGCGTTTGGATACTTGTCACCCTTTTGATCGTTAACATTGTTAAAAACAAGACTTAAAAACACTAAACACTTTTTGTCACGAAAAACTTTCAAAATTGTCGTTTGAAAAATGAAGTTTCACCAACGCATAATGAATGACATATCAGCAGAATGTCAGTAAAATAGTTCGTTGACGAACTCCATTTATTGAATGTTTAATTAGCTAAATGAATGAACTAAACTGTTTCAAAAGCACAGAAGGGATGCCATCGTAGACGCACAGATAATGCAATAATGTAATATTAATCGACCTACGACTATCTTCATGGTACCAAAGATAGTATTCTTTGGTAGTTCGCGCTCAGGACTTAATGTCGGTGTCGGAGTGGCAGATAAAAAATCGATTATATTTGATTTATGATTATAAAAAAAATCGATTATTAATCGATTATTTGTAATATTAAAATCACATATAAAAATCGATTTTTTATTTAAAAAAATCGATTTATAATCGATTATTTCCATAATCGATTATTTTATCACATCCCTATACAGAATACTGTATTCTGAGATTCAAATATCTCTAAATTGCTTATTACAGTTCAGTGTTTTTCACTGTTATTTTTATTTCACGTTACTGATTTATTGTTTTAGTATAACCTATATAACCTTTATTTTCGTAAACATTATATTAACCTGACAACATTAATAGTAATATTACAATGAACGACTATTTCTTGTAATAAATTATAGTATTCTTTTCTAATTATCAGTGTTAAGGCTGAGAAAAAAGTAGCTACCAACATGAAACAGTGTTATTGGATGGGAATATTTGTTTGCCAACGAGTCACAGTGTGACAGCTGATGGTGTTACTCGTTGGGAACAAACGAAACATAAGTGGGTTGGTTAGGACCCTTTCTGAAATTTGAGATCTGCTCATGAATTTGCTCTGGCCTGTGGTCTGTCCCACAAGTCAAGTACTGCTGCTGATGTAAAGTACTGGTTTCACGACTGACACTGACTGAGTTCTGAGACTTGCCATTACGACTGACTGAGTGCGCAATACAATAGCCATTAGCTACCATTGCTGGTGCTGGTGGCTTTTACAAGGCCTACCATACTTCAGTTTGTTGGCTACAAGGCAGGGTCGTCATGCAGTGCTGAACGCCAATCAATACGGGAGTAGGTAATATTGAAACAAGCTAGACTATTCAATCTACTTTAATAAAAAACACCAATTTTAAAACTATAATACATATTGAATACTTGGTCAACAAATACTAGATCACGTACAACACATATTAACTTAAAACTAAGTACGTACTAAAGTTATATACACACTACACCCGCCTTTGCTATCTCCGGTGGTGAAAGCTCTAAATATAATGGGAAAATAGGATGACGATTAATGGGTGACTGCCACTACATTATCAATGAAAGAAAGAAGAAGAATATATTTATTTTGGTTTGAAGCGAACTTGTGATACTATTTTATTAAAATTTAAACTAATTACATAAAGTACCTATCACTAATGAAATATGTCTAACGTATTCGGTTTGATAGTCTCAGGGCGATTGGTAAGTGATTAGCTAGCTATTCTGTGTCGTCGCGTGTATTACTTGTCATAGCGCGTGTTGTAGATCCCAGTTTAGATAAATCAGGCGTTTTTGTGGTTGTACAGGTGCAGACAGACTTCGCGCCGCTGGAGGAGACTCGGTTCTTGGTCACTATCCCGGAAGCTGATGCTATCAATCACGTGGTGGTGTTTCTGACAGGATTGGCGCCGTTACCGCCCGGTACTGTGGGCATGGTCTACTGGAGCTGGCCCGACCCTGCCGCACCCCCCAACTGGCAGCTACTCGGTCACATATCGAATATTAAACCTTCTGCAATATTCAAAATCTCCAACCTAAAGAAACTTCACGAATTGGCAAGTATGTTCTAGAACTTACTTTAGAATCATTTTATAGTAATCATTCTGTTAGCTTAGGTCAGCGGCAATTAGATATGAAATGCAAAGCATATACGGGAGAATAATACATAATATATAATTAAACCTATTATGTATTATTCTCATTGTATTATTGTTGGCCTGTGTACTGTGCACGTCCCACATTAAAACAATCCATATGCACTGGATATACAATGTTGTTGCACTTTAGAAATGGGGCGTCCCCATTAACATCTGGTATGTTGTATTGAATCCAAAGACTAGACACATTGCACGATGTCTATGCATAGACTGTGTGCTCAGAGGAACATGTGTCAATGTTCTGTTTAAAGTGTCAACTTTAAATTAATGCTGCATAAACCTGTGGGCAATCATATTCATTTGGTTGTCAGAGGCGTTAGTTTCCTTTCAATATCAGTATCAGCCCTAACTGCACAGCCACTAGCTGCTGTACATAGCTGCCAGTTCCTTTCAGTGGAATTCTTATTGGAACAAACAATTGAACCAGCAAAGGGATTATATTTTGTTTAATGATATACTTAATTTAATACAAGTTTTTATAGTGAGGTGGCTTTTTATGTTAATTGGCAAGCTTATTTAATGTTTATTTTATAAGAAAAACACTCAACTTTTATCGAGTTATGCTGTACAGCATCTGATGTTAATGTTGGTGTTAGTTTTCATACATACAGCAATTTTTTTCCTTCCTGACACTTCCTTATCAGATATGTAATATTTTTGATCTGGTATTGCCATGTATATGTGAATTTGGTATTAATATAAATGTACGGGCCCCATTGATACAAACCCTACATGAGAATATAAAATAATATATGTAGGTACTGGTGGGTTAGTTCTTCCCACCCCACTTGTAGGGTGTTGGCTGGAAAAATGAAACAATGTTGTTGTATAGTATGAGGCAGGAGGTAATGCTTCCAGAGGGCGAGGGAGAGGCTGACTGCGACTGTCTCAATTGACACGTTCCGGCCCATATTTATACCCGCCGGGTGCAAGCGAGACAGCATGATAAAATTTGGCCAGTCCTGGAAGCATTACATTATACATAACTTATATACTACAACATATGCTTATGTACTATATATTCACAAGTTATTACTTACTACTAATGTGGATGAACATTCTATGTGTAACAACTTATACCTATGTTTAACACTACAAAGTACATAGCATTACAAACTAAGTGACAATTCCCGCGACAGTCTTTCTATCTACTATTGTCGTGAACAATAAAGATAAATATTGTTTGTATATTTGCCAAATACAGAAAAAAATATATATATGATACTGTTATAATAAGGAGCGGCATGCTCCGTTGGTTCGGACATGTAGAAAGAATGCAGGATGAAAGAGTGACGAAGCAGATATACAATGCAAAAGTGGTAGGATGTAGGAGCCGAGGAAGGCTAAGACCTACCTACCATGACCAAATTGGTCGTGTTCTATCAGAAGGTGATGTCAGAAGCCATGGAAACCGGTGAGAGTGCATGAGAAAAGCAATGATTGTTAAGAAGCGAGTGAGGTGTGTAAGGATCGAGTCACGTGGTGCTCGGTTGCCTCTGAATACCCTCGCAAGGGATTTGGCGTGAATTATGTGATACTCAAAACATATGATTTTGAGATTTTAAACTCGCTGTAAAAAAACTGAGTGTTGTAGATAATTGTAAGATTATAATAATTAGATATATAATAATTGTAGATAATTCATGATGTGGATTAATCAAGGATTTTTTGTACAACGTCGGAGGGCATACAAGCATATGACCCACCTGATGTAAAGTGGTTACTGTAGCCTATGAATGCTTGTAATATATTAAGTATCACTCGCACGATGCCTCCTCTGCTACTAACACAGCAACTCCTTAGGAGCTTACTGGTATGTAATGTAATAATTTTTTAAGAGAGGTAGAGCGCATCTAAGTAGCCTGTCTGGGGAAGTACCTCCACCTCACAGAAAACCGTGGCCAAATAACAACTCCCTAGATGGTTGCTGTGTTCATGCGTGTGAGTGAGGTCACCAGAGTAAGCTCCTAAGGAGTTGCTGTGTAAGCAGCAGAGGGGGCATCACGCGAGTGATACTTAATGCATTACAAGTGCTAATAGGCTACGGTAACTGCTTTACATCAGGTGGGCCGTATGCTTGTTCGCCTCCCGACGTTGTATAAAATAAATACTGAAATAGTCAATTAGATATCACAACAAATATTAGTATAATAACAACGACTTCAAGACTCTAACATGAGTGATAATTGGATGGTGATTCATTACGTCAATTTAAAAAGATAGCGTAGCTCTGAAAAACTGAACAATAACAAAATCGCTTCAAATTTGTAAGTACCGGTCGATAAAACTGAACACCTTATGTATATTAGGCTATAACTTAAATGTTTACTTCTTGTATGTGTATAAATAAATATATTTCATGTATCTCGATAACAGCTCGACGAGTTGTATCAAATTTTGTATTTACATAAGGTTTTGCTTTTTCAGTTTATTTAGGTATCATTTCTGAAAAAAACAATTAACAAATTTTACATAAAAAAAATGCCGAGCGAACCTCGATTATATATATCTACGAATACGACACAAATAATCACTGACATGACAAGGTTACAATATCATTAGCTGAAGTTGATCAAAACATCCACATCTTATCGTGAATTTATTAAAATAGCTATCATTATCACATGATCGAATTGTTCTTCGGGTTTCCCCATTTTCTAAAAGGCTGAAGGTATTTCGCCAGTAGGGCTGCTTTGGTACGCCCTACATCTCTTTAAGTTGGCACAAGTCTCGCCTTTCGACCGCGTTTATTCCATTTTAAATGCATAATCTCGCTTCCATACATTACCGTTGGAATTAGTAGCTAGTTGTGTACAGCGAGCTGTACCTTCTGGTTTAAGTTTGTATTACCTAAAACATACATGCATACATATCATCACGCCTGTCTCCCATTGGGGTAGGCAGCGACAATGGAACGCCAGGTGCACCGATCCAAACATAACTCTCGCTTCTTCTACACTCGTCAACCTCTTTATGCATGCTCTTCGGTTTTGGGTGATTTGGTCCTTTTACAACATATCACCAATTTGATCCTACCTGTGCCTATATGTGTACGTCTAGAGCGGCCCATTCCGAAATCACCGTTCACTCTTGCCTGATACACTTCTTTCGTAACTCTTTTGTCATCAATTCTTTCTAAATGACCAAACATCTCAGCCTACCATTTTCGATTGTTGTCACTACATCATCTTTCATTCCACAAAGTTCTCGTATCGTGCTATTATTTTCTCTATCAGTCATTCTCACTTCACACATACTCCTCAGCGCTCTTATTTCTACGTCGTTCACCCTGCTTTCATACTTCTTCTGCCATACACATGTTTTACTGCCGTACATCAATGTTAGGGTTAATACACCCTGAATGATAGCAAGGCGATATCGATATGTTATCGCTTGTTACCGCGGAGTACAACGCACAAGTGATACGGTTTCCTGCATTTACTCTTCTTTCAATATCGCCCTCACATTTCCATCTCTCGTAAACATAGAACCTAGATAAACAAATTCATTCACTTGGTCCACATTTTCATCTCCGGTCATTATCTGGCAATCTATAATACTTTCAAACACCATCGCTTTCGTCTTCATTACATTTATTTTCATACCTTTCCTTTTAAAGGCCTGATTCATTACAGTAACCATTTGTTGTAGTTCTTCCGCGGAAGATGCAATAAGAACCTGATCATCGGCGTACAACGGGGTTTCAAATACTGACTCATTCATTTTTATTCCACAATCGTACTGTGTCAAGTCTATCAGACAACTGTCCATGAGTACGTTGAACAACCAAGGGGATTCTACACAGCCAGTAACACCACATTCGATGCTGAACCAGTCTGTACAGACCCCATTTACCCTGACACGGGCATGCGAATCCTTGTACAAGGACTCGAGGGTCCGTATCAAAATACTATCCACCTCATACATGGAGAGCGTAGTCCAAAGTTCGTGCCTCGCCACTCAGTCATAAGCCTTTTCCAAATCAATGAACGCTCAGGAAACCTTTTTGTGTTTTGCTAAGGCTTTCTCCGTTATACACCTTAAGGAAAAGACTTGATCCACACATCCCATCCCCTTTCGAAGCCCCGCTTGCACATCACAAATTTTCGGTTCCGTTACAGACATCACTCTTTGAATCAGAATCTTTGCATACAATTTGCCTACTACACCCAGGAGGCATAATACGACGAAAATTCTTGCATTCCTGTTGTGAACCTTTACCTTTGTACATCGGCACAATCACGGCCTTTACCTAGTCGCCTGGTACACGGCCGGAACGCCAGTATTTATTCCTCCACCCGCTTTGAGCATTTCGGTGGATATCCTATCATATCCTCCAGCTTTACCCATTTTTATTACTATTTTAATTAATACTTTACCCATTTTAATTAATATATTTAAAAATCATCTTTATAAATTGCGACACGATGACAGCTGTAAGCCGCACTTTATAGCTCTTAAAATATTAACTTTACCAAGCCTTTACATCTATGAAAGTGCAATATTCGTTCGGAAAAACATAGGTCTGTATGAAAAGTTTAAAGGTGTTCGCATTTGCAACAGATTAACTAAACCTTCGTGCAGGACAGCCCTTTTCTCAAAGAGTATATTTAGTGTGGCTCCAGAAATTTATAATAAATTGCCAAAAATGATTACTGAAAGTGAGACTATAAATAATTTCAAAAAAAGATTGTTTGAGATGTTGGCGGAAAAAGCATACTACAGTGTAAAAGAATTTCTCGATGATAGATTCTAAATTGTATGGTTTCCATCAGAATTTAGTAATGATTGCAAATTGACATTTATAAATATTAATCAAGTTGACATTATATAGATGTAGTAGTAAGAATAATGTAATTATGTTGCATGCCGCAAGGCAGTTTATGGTCTAAGATCTGAACTTTGTTTGTTGTGACTTTTATAACCCATAGACGCAATAAAGATATTGATTGATTGATTGATTGATTTAATTGCACCATTTACAATGTACAGAATAATTGCAATATATTTTGGTATTTTGCAGATGAGAATAAATTCCTGACGGCGTTTGGGCAGCAACAGATTTGCCACAACGCACAGCTGGGCATTTCTATCGAGCCAGAGACAAACGTTCAGCTACTCGCTTCATCTGTTGTGAGTGACTGATTATTAATTCAATGTCCTCTGTCCTTACCTAAATCTGATGCCGTCATGCTCACCATGCCACTTTTCGCATCGTAAAGATTAAGTTTGGACGATTTCGGGCTCTCTAGTGGAACAAGGTTGTACAAACACAATGACGGCACCTCAGTCTAACCTCTTGACTGATAAGATACTGTAATTAAAATGTATGAATTTGGAGATGTAGCATGTTTTTACTGGCACAAGATCGAGATGCTTCGGTTAAACTTGTGTCGAAATTTTAAATGCAATAAAACAATATTTTGTACAGTTAAAGAACTATAGACCTAACCAAGTGGCTTGCTATTTGTCTAGGCCCACTGATCACGCTTCACATTCAAAGTGCGATTGTAACTCTTATTACATACCACATATGACCGGGAAAGGTAAAACTGTCAAACTGTACATGCACTTAGCCTCACAAACTACCAATGTGTAAAAGACAAAACCCACAGGAGCGCCGATTTTTCGTGGCATAACGTTCATGTTTGTACGCAACCTGTCACACTAAAAGAGATCGCCCGGCGCCGGTACGTGCCCGATTTTTGTGACCTTGTACACAAACACGAATGTTAGAAAAAAAGACGTCTCAGGTCGCTACCGCTTACCGCTTTTCTCCCTCGCGTGGGTTTTGGATTTAGTGTATGGAAAACCGATATTTATAAAGTTAATAATTGTTTAAAAATGTCTTAATTAAATGTTTCTGGCGGGTGTTTGGAGATTGACAGTTTGGGTGCAGATTGACGAATTCGGTAGTTAACGCTACTTGACACCAACGCGACGAGCCTCGGCGTTGTAGTGCCGCTGTGTCTGCCCGACCGCCGCGCGCGTCTCACTCGTTCACTTGTACCCGCAGGCCCAACAAGCAAACAACTACGTCACGTTCGCTCAGAAGATGCTCGAGAACCTGGTGAACTTCGTGGCGTCGTTCTCCGTGACACAAGACCAGATGACGCCGACGCCGGGCGTCTCCTACATCCCCCTCAACACGCTGCACACCTGGTACCAGAACTTCGAGCGTCGGCTGCAGCAGAACCCTAACTTTTGGAAAAACTAGTACTAGCAGTGGGTAAAGTTACAGCGCTGTTCGCCGAGTTGTTGAGAGGGACGTTATAACGCGACCGACCGCCGGGTCGTGATGGTGGTGGTCCTCGAGTGCAACTGTACAGCTCTAGAACTATTCGTTAAGACAGTGCCGCTAACTGCGAAAACCTATCAAACGCTGAGAAAAAAAAATACTACTATTTGAGTCGTTTTCTATTCGATTACGACCTTTAAAGCAAAGTCGCTTAACAATTAAACAAAAATAATAATAGCTATTATATTCGCTTGCAATAACCTAAAATATGGAATCAGACGACATTTCAAAAAGTGATTCATATTAATAGTAGTGGATGTTTATCTATATATATAAAAATGAATGTTTGTCTGTATGTCCTCTATAGACTCAAAAACGGCTGGGCAGATTTTGATGAAATTTTCAGTGAATCTTCAGGTTAGCCCAGCAGGTGATCCTGTGAAGTTTGGTAACGATTGGATCACCCGTGCGAAGCTGGGTCGAGTACCTAGTTATAAATAAAAATGACATTTTAAATGAATAATAACCTTTTAAAAGACCCCAAACGATGTCTAAATATCATTTATTTAAAAATACCGCGTAAAAGCACGTGACGTCATTTGTGTGTAATTAAACGATAATGTTACAGCTACTAACTTTTTTTCTGTAGAACGTCAGGAGGCACACAAGCATACGGCTTATCTGATGTAAAGCGGTCACCGTAGCCTATATACGCTTGAAATACATTAAGTATCACTCGCGCGATCCCACTTATGCCGCTAACACAACAACTCTATAGGAGCTTACTGGTGACCTTACTCACACGCAGGAACACAACAATCCTCTAGGGAGTTCTTATTTGGCTGCGGTTTTCTGTGAGGTGGAGGTACTTCTCCAGACGGACTGCTTTGACCCTACCTCTCTTAAAACAAAGACCAAGACAAACAGACATGTTCATGCACACAAATGTATGTCATGTATGGGAATCGAACCCACGAGCGTTGGTGTCGCGCCATTCACGACTGAGCCACCGAGCTCGTCAACTATTATTTTGTTTCCGATATTAATGCTATTTGAAAGTTTGTAGCAGGTAACTAACAAGTTTGTTACTTATTTTGTTTGTTATTACTCAATCATTGGCAATAATAGTCTACGGCTGAAGTTAGTTTTCTTACAATTGACGTCAAGTGATCAATACCCAATTTACGGGGCATTTTTTTTAATAAAACTTTATTAATTAAAAATGTATATATGAGAGCATATAAGTGATAAATATCCATTATTATTAATTTATTATGAGGCTATAGAAGGCCTCAAGAAGCGCCGTGTTTCAAGCGCCACCTTCTCTGCGAGCCCTTGTGCGAGAGTTCCAAGTCAGGGGGCAATTTGACACAGATATTAATTACAAATACGTAGTGATATAGCTTTTATCATATACCACGTGTACTTTTATCATATATCACTGAGTGAAACAAACCACATTTCTAGCATCAGAGGCATCACTCCCGCGTTGCCACCATGTAAAATTCTGTTCATGCCTTTTTTGAAGAACCTCACGATGTAGTTCCTCCAGTATGTAAATACAGTACAATTAAAAATAATTTCAGGTCCATGTTCACATGTTGGAACGTGAGGTAATTCTTTTTTTGTATGTTATTCTTTTTACTTGCTTTTGTACATATCTATATAAATTGTATGTCATATATGTCATGCAACATTCTTTTATGTTGAACCATTACGTACTGTAATACCAATTTTTAAATAATTTTATCGTTTTAACAAACGTGTAGCCCGTACAGTCGTCGAGCCCACTGCCAAATCGTATACGTCGTATGACATCACGATGAAATTTATAATTTAGTTTTTAGTACAGTTAGTGTGCGCTCGATAGGACGCGAGTCCTGTGCGAGGTCACGTCACGTCTCCTGCCGACGCGACGTGTAGCGTTACTAGAACACATACTGCTCTATGCGTCAAGTTGATTCTAGTTTAACAAACTGCAGTACTTTGTCCGTCGTGTCCATACATTTCATCGTAATGTAAGTCAATGACGTAAACAGTTTTGTAATACAGTAAGTACATGTTGCCAATTTTGCAATGCAGTCGTGGGTAATGCATTTCTTTAAAGAGATTACTTACCTTGAGATGGGTTTTCTCGTTTATAAGGATTTATAACAAACGTAACTTTTGTGAGAATTTATAATAAGAAGGCATTCAAAGCAGAGTTTGCAAATAATTCGATTTAACCATATATGTATGATGAAATTATGAAACTTATTAGGTACTATAACCTACCCATTTCACTTTAATTATTAACTTATGCAATGCAATTTAAGTTATTAACTTATGCAATGGACCTAAATTAAACGAAAAAACGTGTCTTCATGAGTAGTTAACCCACTGGATATAGAATATATAGTTACTGAAACGCACGCGAGCGAAGCTTGTTGCGCTCAGCTTGGTAATGTATCACCGTCCGTCTTATAATTAAACTTTTGACAGGTCATCATTTCAACGAGTCAGAAAGAGACAGGTACCTATCACGTATTGCGTATCTCATAAATCCGATAGAGATAGAATGATCTGTCAAAAGTTGCTTAATAAAATGGACGCAGTATAAACATTTTAATAGCAAAAGTTATTGTTAGATATTTTAAAGTACCTAATTGTATAAACCATCAAAGCACTTGCCACTCCAACCGGCAACTCCAACGGCAGCCGAGCACGACGCCCGCGCGAACTAGCTCGAACACTTTATCGTTGTTTATATGTATTGAACCTCAGCCATGTCGGTCTGTCTCTATGTCAATAATACCTTTGTGTCGAGTATATAAAAAACAAAATTGTGTGTGGAACATCCGTCAGTACTTTGAAATCATGAAAGCTGAGCCCTAATATCATACTGTGTTATGTAGCATACAGTAGGTAGGTTTATTATTTTTTCTATGATATACTGGGAATGAAAGACTGCCGGTGAATGTAGTACTTAGTACATTTAAATAAATGTAAGCGATTATATGTCGGTTATTAATTTGTTAGCTATATGAAGGCGGCCCAGGATCACACAACTGAGTTTGTCCGGCCCCTCCGGGCCCGCATCGGTCATCGGTCACTTTGTCACGCGATGTCGTCCGAGGTGCCAACTATTTGAACTTTGAAGAGGAAAGTGCAAATCGCGTGCGCCAGCAGTGCTCAAGACATGGCGAGAAGGGTCATCGAAGCTCGCACTGGCTGTGTTGTGATCACAAGCTTAAACCCTTTAAATACCGTCATCTGGGACAAATGCAGGCTGAATAGCAACATTTTTAGATAAATAAAAACAGATATCTTAAATGAGCTTTTTTATTTTGCTTATAAATGGAAATTAGTGTAAAAAAATAATATACTTTATTTTGTTCTTTTATTGGCACTATGTAAAAGGTCATAAAAAGTATCTTTTTATTTTTTCAAAAATGCAGCTGTCCGCCCTGCTTTTGTTATTCAGCCAGGTGACGGTACCGGAGTAATATACACTTTTAAAACGCAGCGTATATATTACATAAACATCTGTCGCCGGAAGTGCCACCGTCTTTATTGTAACTTCTCATGATCCTCTCCGGAGCTCGGCCGGGTGAAATATATGAGACATGTCACAAACTAGAGTTCAACACACCTACATTGGTTACGGGCCGGCGCTGTGTGACCGACGGGCAGCGGGCACACAGCGCCGGGCGGGGCGAGTACGGACACTACCAATACCAATTATCAAATTTTTGTATTTTTTTTCTTAATATAATATATATATATATATAAATGAATGTTTGTCTGTATGTCCTCTTTAGACTCGGAAAACGGTTGGATCGATTTTGATGAAATTTTCAGAGAATATTCAGATTAGCCTAGCGCAGGATCCTGTGAAGTTTGATAACGATCGGATCTCCCGTGCGAAGCAGGGGCTGGTAGCTAGTAAACATATATATTATTCTAGATTCATTGAAGTGTTTTCAAATGAACAATTTTTTGTTTTTGTAATTTTAACGTAATATTGTTTATATTATACAAAACCATAAATTACCTATTGTTTTTTATTGTTAACTGAGTGAAGCTGTATTCCAGTTTGAGACAAATATTTAGTTTCCTATACAAATTCGAAATCACACCGCACATGAAGTACCGCCGTCACCTTTATGTTGGAGCACCTGGATACCAGCTATCCTTACCTTTTGTATCGGTTCAGAGGCGAGCTGCGAGAATTATTGAGGATCCTGAGCTCGCAGACGGTATCTGTACAAAATAAGTACTGTAAAAATAATAAAAGCGTTATAGAAGGACTTGAAGAACTTGTCTCGCTCGCTAGGATTGCTACTTGTAACGTAGGTATACGTTTATCATTTGAAAGAAACTGACTATATTCGAATTACTTTTTAACTTATCTGTTGATTTTTACTTTGTACGTATTAACATAACATACTGTATTGCGGAAAGGGGAAGGTATATATATAGCATGTCATAAAATAATATGCTACCATTTAAATGAGCTTTTAAGGGGTTTTTTATACAATATCTGGAGCATACAAACATACGGCCTACCTGATGTAAAGCAGTTACCTAAGCCTGTTAATGCTTGTACTATATTAAGTATCACTCACACGATGCCTCCTCTGCTACTTACACAGCAACTCCTTAGGAGTTTACTGGTGACCTCACTCACACACAGGAATACAACAACCCTCTAGGGAGTTGTTATTTGGCTGCGGTCCTCTGTGAGGTGGAGGTGCTTCCCCAAACGGGCTGCTTTGATACGCCCTACCTAATCTCTTTTAATCTAGCAGCTTTTCGAAAATGACCATTGGCGAAGAAATGCCAAAAGAAACTTGTCAATGTGATGCCAGGACCCCTAGAATTCGGTGAGCGTGCATGAGAAGTGCTATGAATGTTAAAGACGCGTTAAGTATCACTCGCGCGACGTCAACTTTGATGCTAATACAGCAACTCCTTAGGAGGTTACTGGTATCTTCACTCAACCGCTAGAACACAACCCTCAAGGGAGTTGCTTTTTGTCGGAGGTTTTTTGTGAGGTCAACGTACTTCCGCAGACAGCCTACTTTGATGCGCCCTCTACCTCTTAAAACCACCCAGACCACGACAAACATACATGTTCGCCCCGTGTGGGAATCGAACCCACGAGTCTCGGTGTCAAAGTAACATTAGTAACCGCTTCGCCACTGAACTCGTCGAAATCCCTTTTTGACAATAGACAATGTATGAGTGAGGTTCTCGGTGTTAACAGTATGCGGTAACTGCTTATCATGAGGTAGGCATAAAAAATGAATAGTTAATAGATTCGGGCGTTTCTGCCACGACTGGCCCGGCCGTCTCCGCGACACGTGTTCCTCTCCACGAGGCACCCTCGGGCGCTGTACATGTTACTCGTCAGAATAATACGAGAATGCTACATAGCTTGTAGCATATTATTCTTGACTAAAACGAAGCACACAAAGCAGGTTAGATCAAACAAGATGTAAAAAATGAAGTTGTACATGAATGAAGTCATTTGGTAGTTTTACTTGGAAGGCTTTCCAGGAGTTTTTGATTAGTATTTTAAACCCCCGACGGAAAAGAGGGGTGTTATAAGTTTGACGTGTGTATCTGTCTGTGGCATCGTAGCTTCCAAATGGATGAACCGATTTGGATTTTGTTACTTTTTTGTTTAAAAGGGGACTTAATCGAGTGTTTTGTGTACATCATTATCAATAATTAATGATAATAATTGTGTATATCATTATTCTTGCGTCGGGGGATTTTAAATTTAATCTTTACTTGTTATAGATGTTGATGTGCTCTTTCCAATTTCAACTTTGCCACCTCGTAGCTTTGAGTTTTTAGAGTTGCCGCTCGCGCCGCTTATCGGAGAAATGGCGCCTAATAGTAGTTTTTCGACAATATATCCTTTCTAAATCGTTGTACCATAAAAGCATTAGTATACAAAATTAAACCTGAGAACATTTCCTACAAATTATGTAATGACATTTTTTTTGTAATATCAATAATTTTAGGGTACTAGCCCCGCAAAGTGTACTTCGACATGCGTTTGGCTAAAACCCATTTCCGCACCACCTTGAGGTAGAGTAAGCGGTGTGTTTTTTTATTGTGGTTTCTTCAGTAGGCCTAATCCACTTGTAGCCCACAGTTCCTTTATTTTTGCGCAATTTTCTTCATCGTCTTGTCTTGAGTATCAATTGAGACGTCACAGACCGAAGTTTCTTCCGCATTATCTGCGATAGAATCATCACATTCATCGCGATCTTCTTCGTTTTCGATTTCATCGCACGTTCTCTCGAAAACTGTCTCCGTTTCTTCCTCTTTATCGCCGTCATGTGACGAAACTTGCGAATTATTACAAATACCACTACAATTTATGCATATAATCGGAGCATTTTAACCCCGGATTTTTTGCATCAACAGACTTTCAGACATCCCTTTTTGCATTTGCAAGAGATAAGTTTCAGCCACTTTTCTAGACATGGGGATTCGAGTGTCCTAACAGGAATTAGGTTTCTGTGCCTCATTATCAATTGATCCGCTAACTAATGATCGTCAGTATTGTTTTAGATCGAAACGATCAACTGGTGATAGTGAATCCATGGCAGTCAGTCTAGATATTGCCAAGGCATTTGATCGGGTCTGGCATAAAACACTTCTCTCCAAACTTTCGACATTCGGTCTGCCCCTCCAGCTTTTCTAATTGGATTGCTTGCTGGCTGCATGAGCGTAGAATCCGCATCCTTGCTAATGCAATGTGCTTGTCAGTGAATGCCGGTGTACCACAGGGCTCCGTTCTGTCGCCCACCCTCTTTCTACTTTATATCAATGAATTCTGCCACTTGGTACTATTCATTGATATGCAGATGACAGTATGCTCCATGGGCGATATTTTGGTCAGCCTAGTGCTGGTCGGACAGATATCGATGACAAGCGTGAGAGTCTTGTCGTTGAGCTGGTTGAGTTATAATCGACGACGAACAGGTCACCAAAAACCTCTTCAACTTCGTAGGGACGTTGGCTCGCTATGCACGTTTTACCGCCTTTACCATGGTGAGTGCTCTGAAGAACTGTTTTCCCTTATCCCACCCTCTCCCTTCAGTCATAAAACCACACTGGCTTGCAAGCCAGCATGGGCCTTGAGGGCCAGCATGGCAGCGTTAACTGACACGACACTGTAGTCTTTTGTCAGTTGCCGCTGCGATTTGGGCTCCTCTTTCGCTTTATCATCAGGCAAAGCAGGGCTAATATGCTAAGCTTATGGAAAAAAATAATCGCTGGTCCACTAAAACTCTTAGATATTTAGTGTTACTTACTTTGTTGATAATGTCACAAGTGCATGCTTTGTAATTATTAGTGGATGTGTGAGGTTTTATTTCGAAATCAGGTTTAGGTTGGCCTGTTACATAATTTGTGAATGCTACAAAGTTAGTTTTTCCTATATTAAGTGTAAGGAGGTTGGTTTTTAACCAGCTTGCAACATGGGCTAGTCCACTTTCTGCAAATTCCCGCACTGCGTCCCACGTTTGTCCAGTGAATACCATTGCAGTATCATCAGCATAAGAAAAGATTTGACTTGACCATTTTTAATTTTCATATTACAAAGACTATTTATATAAATTAGGAACAAGGTTGGTCCCAGGACGCTACCCTGAGGGACCCCATAATTGACATTTAGAAAATCACTAGTATGCTGTCCTAATTTGACACACTGTTAACGATCAGTTAAGTAATCTTTGAGTAACGTCAACGGAGTGCCCCGCACACCAACCCTCTCCAACCTTTGCACAAGAATGGGGATAGAGACAGTATCAAATGCTTTTTTAATATCAATAAATACCGTGATGCACTTTTTCCCACTATCTATTTTCTCAACGAGAAGAGACGTTAGCGCCACAATAGCATCTTCAGTTGAGGTGCCTTGCTTGAATCCAGAAAAATTAGATTGCAGCAAATTGTCAGGAAAGAAACAGTGTAATAATGAGACATTAAATGAACTTTAATAGAATGAGAAGTACTATGTAATGAAATTACAATATGCAAACTTGAAAATAAAAATTATGTAAAAAAATTGTTAATTTATACGGTTTTATTGAAAATAATATCGTTGGCTCGTGTTTCCATTCAGTCAACTCAGTTTACGCTACGCCCAACGATTTTATTGTTTCTGTGATCAATGCCTTAGATTGATGAGGGCGAGGGGTGTGATGACCGGATTGATTTTTCGCGAATAAAAATCTACCGAAACATTGCCATTAAATATTTCGAAATAATGAAGAAACGTATATCGCGTAAGTAAAAGGATGTATGCGCCGTGAAAGGCACTACTCATCACGACAAGAAAGTAGACCTATAAATACTTATTAAATAAGCGATAATCACGCCTGTCTCCTAATTGGGTACATTGGAGACAGGCGTGATGATATGCATGTATGTAATAAGGTCCACTTACCAGTTCACGATCGATCACCAACCATATTGCGTGTGCTCCACCATATTCATCTATCACACCATATACCAACCCTTTTCGTATTAAGCTTTGCTTTTATATTTTATCCATAACCGAATAAACTTTACTTTATTTCATTTCAATTGAAACACCAAGAGAATGCAAACAACATTCTCGCATGATATTTATCAGGACGCCACTGAGTCTCCATGACTGACTGAGGGTGATCTCGTGGAGAATCAGGCTGGCTGCGCTGTGTTTACAGGAGACAATAAAACAACGTGTGGTCATGCTTATTTATTGAGGGTCGTCAACAGCTCGGTAACATACAACAAGGTAACATACAAGACACCCTAGTGAACACAAGGTCAAGGCACACGGTCTCAATAAATTCGAAGACTTTATACATAGGCTACTTACACCACAATGTACTCGTTAGAACGATACGTTTTTTACGCGGTTGCATCGAGACACCGGTCGCGTCTGGGACTTACGCAGAGTTCCTCAAATGTTGAATTCGCACAATGAAGATTTTCTAGTTCTCAAATGTAGATATGTTAAAATGTTAATTGTAAAAACTTTGAATATGTAATTTGTGTAGACGATACCGTTTTGTCAAAATTCATTGAAAATCAACAATTTAATTAATGGTTAATAGATTCAGGCGTTATTTTGTGAAAGTCAAACGGCAGCGTCGGCACGTTGCATATACTAACGGCAGTGGGTGGGTGCCGGCCGGCGCTAGTCTGCATGAACTAATTGGTGGCGGAGCGCACAAAGCAGGTTAGAACAAATTGCATATTCATTAATGATCGGCGCACGCCGAACTATCCTCAACGGAAGGCCGTTATGCAGAACCGAATCACCACTCCGTTGCGTCGGATATGTGGAAAGAATACAAGAGAAGTATGACGAAACAGATGTACAACGCGAAAGTACAAGGATGTAGGGGCCAAGATCCGAGACTCGCCTATCACGACCACATACACCAGGTGTTGTCAGAAGGCAGTGTCGGGAGCCAGGAGCGAGCGTGCATGTAAAAAGGACGAATGATAAAGAAGGGAGTGAGGTGTTTGAGGACAGCGTAGCGCGTAGCGTAGCGTCATACTGCGTTTGGCGCTCTCTGTCTCCTACTGTAACGACGGACGTGCTAACTGTTCTTAAGTGATAATACACATATTGAAATTCCAATGTAATTATTCTATGAAATCGTCATTGTGCAATACAGAGAAAGTCAACATCACGGCTCGAAGAAACAGCGCGAGTTCATCCGCCGCGGAGTGAGTCCACCCGGCTGGTGGTACACTCACCGCGCCGCCGCGCCGGGAGCAGCGGCCGCACGCTCCACTAACACTAAACCTACTTTGTACTATAAATGTAGCTTAAATTTAACTTTGAGATCCTGCCGTAACTACTCAACAATAACATCGAAAAATAACTTTAACATACGAGTGTCGTCTCCATACACACAGAGCACCTTCTAAACATGTTCTCTAGAAAGAGAGAAAGGCTATTGGTCGCCCGATCGCTTTATCTCTTACAGTTTTCACCCCGTATTTACTAGGGAACGCTCAGTCCATTCCCTGTACGGCCGTATCACCATCGCGGATGTGGCTCGGGTCGCAGACACCGGCAGCCGCTCGTAAACGTGATATGTAACATGATACATTCAATGCGGACCTGCACACGGCACCGAACAGCTCATTTGAATTGTTATATCAATCAAAGTTCTGAGAACGCCCCCCGGTATCGCCGACGAATAGTATTTCATACATCCAGGACGGTCGTCAAACAAGGACACTCGTACAATAAATAGGATCCCAATAAGGATTCACAGCCGGAGTCAGCATCGTCTCGGAAGCGGGAGGATTATGACGGGCCCTCCCGGCCGCGGCGACGGCCAGCGCCGAGCTCGTCGGGCGTGCACGCCGCCGACGGAGCACGCAGCCATCGGAGCGTCACTCGCCAGCGCCATCATCACGCCGGACTGCGAGGTCGGCGGTCGGCCGCTCAAGGCTCCGCGTCGCGCAGGAAGGGGTGCTGGAGCGCGGCCGCCGCCGACAGCCGCGAGCGAGGGTCCGGGTCTAGAAGCCGCGCAGCCAGCGAAAATGCCGCGTCCGGGAACCCCACCACGTACAGCTCCGGCCGCACAGCATCTGCCTGCCGCGGGGTTTGCATCATTCATTATTAACAAGCTGTGCAAAATATATTAATATACACAAGTCGGTACGACCGATATAAAACCATACAAAGTCGCTTTCACTACTACGACACAAGATGCGTGGGTGTATAACTTGATCTGTCGTTCTTCTTCTTCGTTATCCCGTTTCCTAATCCATTAGGATCGGCGGAGTCCGCTACCTAAGCCTAAGGGTTCGACGAACATACTGATTTTGACACGGAGCGACCGCCGTCAGACCTCCTCATCGCCGAGGGAATATCAGATCTTTTGTTAGGTTAGGTCTGAGCTTCCTGACGATGTTTTTCTTCGCCGCCGGCTCCGTACAAATTTTTGAATAAAAAAATCTCAGTGAGCAGTTTATAAGTCTGTACTATAATGATGCAATTTTGGAGTATGTATTTTATCTTCCGAAACATACGCGGTCAGCAAGCTTTATGCTACATATTTTGCGCAAATCTCTCATCTCGCTCGTATTTATACTACTTTCATACTCTCTCTGCCAGACCCAACATGATTCATTTGAATCACTTTTTGAAAAGTTGTCCTATCTATATGTATATATATATATATATATACTCTATTATCTTTCCTTTTTGATTCTTGCCTACAAGTAATTTTAGACTAGGCAAGGAACCTTGTAAATTGACATTTACTTCCAGATGTACCTCAGAATTGGAGAGGCAGGGGCACTGATAAACCCCGCGCCGCCCATGACTTACCTTAAATCGATCGTCCCTGCAGATGCAGACGTGCCGCGGCTGTAGGCAGCGCGGGCAGGGCCGCGCGTCCTCGCCGGCGCACGGAGGTGGTGCGTAGCCGCGCAACTTGGCGCACAGCTTGCGCAGGCACAGCCCCCTCCGCGGCGTCGATGTCACCATGCGGCGTCCTGCGATGTAGTTGACATCTATTGTAGAACAGACCACACGGCTCTTGTTGAGGCCGCAGGGCCGTACCCACCTAGTGCAGTGGCGGCACGCTGCAGCGGCTGAGTGCCCAGCAGGTCGGCGAGCTCGGCGAGTGCGGCGCAGTCGTCGCCGGCGCGGAAAAACGGGTAGCGCGCCGACAACACGCTAAGCAGGACCACGCCACTAGCCCACATGTCCACGGCTGTGGTCTGATGCGGGTACTTGAGCAGCACCTCGGGCGGCCGGAAGCCCTGCGTGCCAGCGCGAGGCGCACGCAAAGGCGGGCGCGCCGCGCACACATGGCACACGCCGCCCGCGCCCGCGCACTGGCACGCCGCCGACGCGTGCCGCGCGTGCGCCGGGGGAGCGGGCGCTACGGTAGGAGCACCTGCGGAAGTTGCTTTCGATCTTACACTCAGGTCGAGAGCCAGCCTCTTCGCACCGGGCGATGAATCCTCCTAGAAAATATACAACCAGTTAGAAAATAACTAAATCGTTGGTGTTCTTTCTTTACATCGTTTCATACCTCATTCCTAATACGCTTCCGTGCGGTGCCAGCGTGCGCCGGCGGCGGCGCAGGCGGCGAGGCCGGGGCCGGCGGCTCGCCCGGCGGTGGGCACAGGCGCTGGGCGAGACCGAAGTCAACCAAGAGGTACCTAACAAAATATTGCAAATCAAAAGTGATCCGTAACCTACATTGTATATAAATAACATGATAACAAACAAATACACACTTTTTGCGCACTCTGTCATAGAGGAAGTTACTGGGCTTCACGTCCCGGTGAATGACGCCGAAGGAGTGCACGTGGCGGAGCGCGACCATCAGCGCGCGCATGTACTCCCGGAGCTCGTCGGCGTCCATCTCGGCGACATATTCCTATGTTCCACAACAAATTGTCTGAGTGTCTCAAAATTAATATGACAATATGAATTAAAAGAATTCTCTAATAAAAAGTGCACATAGGAGCTGTTACATGTTGTACGACTGTACAGTTGGCGGCCACGAAGCAAGCGTTCTTCTCATGGGACTGTTTTTATATACCACGTCAGGAGCAATACAAACATACGGCGCACCTGATGTAAGGCGGGTACCGCAGCCTATTACCGCTTGTAATATATTAAGTATCACTCGCGTGACGCCTCCTCTGCTGCTTACTCAGCAACTCCTTGGGAGCTTACTGGTGACCTCGGTGAACCCTCTAGGGAGTTGTTATTTGGCTGCAGTGTTCTGTAAAGTGGAGGTACTTCCCCAGACGGGCTTTTGATGCGCCCTACCTCTCTTAAAACATCCAGACCAAGACAAACAGACATGTTCAAGCACAAATGTTTGCCTTGTGTAGGAATCGAACCCACGAGCATTGGTGTCAAAATCGCGTCATTCACGACTGAGCCACTGAGTCAAAACATAAACATAAAACACCAAATTGAATTAAAACATCAACTTACAGAAAATTTCCTATGAGGTATGTAAGGCATTATAAAAACTATAGTGTCCAGATTACGCAGGCAGAGGTCCACGCCGATCACATTGTTCTTACCTCTGAAATACAAACACACTATTAAAATACACATAATCTCATAAATATCAGGGCTTATTTAGTTATTTATAGCCGTCTGAAGTGAAGTAGCAACCGTAGCCTGTCAACACTTGCAATACACGAGTATCAATTGTACGGTGATTCCCCTACTGTTTATACACCAGCTGCTGTTAATCTCGCTTTGCAGAAGAGCACAGTCAAAAGTTTTTTGTCTGAGCTCAGCTATTGTGGAAGTACCTAGTCAGGTTGCTTATTAAAAATAGCTTAGGCCTCTCATTTGCCAAGGCTTTGTTTTGTTAGTTAGCAGAGAACACCATGTGTGGGTGAAATTTGTAAGAACTCTAAAGGTATGACTTTTTTTTTATACCACTAAGGTGGCAATTAAGCTACTAAATCATGATTCACTTTAGCTCGGACATAAAAAAGGTGCTCATAGCGTCCCATATCCCGTATCAATCTACAGACTAGTTCATCCATATTCACATTTTTTTACAATCCTACATTTTGATTGGATTGTTCGAAAACTTGATAAGTACCAACCAGAACTACCTTCTACATAATTTGAATTTTTAAACCAATGTGAATGCATTATTTATGGCAATAAAGTAAATAATTCGAGAATACTCAGGTTGTGCAGCGTGTCCGCCATTGTTGGCATCTTTTGTTTACACGAATATAAATAAATGTTATGAAGTGTGTATCTGTCTAGTGATAATGGCGTTTCTGTAAAATTAAAGAACATTTTTTTTCGTTTCATGAAAAAGTAAGTAAACTGTGAGTGGCTGTTTATGTTTAGTGCTATTTGGAAGGAAAAGTTGATAAGCAGGAAAAATAACAAAAGTGACATAGTTTTTGTATAGTGTACTGCGTAGTTAGTGAGTATAGGCGATTATTGCTAAAAGTAATTGAATTAGTCAATTGTTATCGACTGACGGCACAATTGCACAACTGATATCTTGACTGATTTTAATAATATTTACAAGAATAATTTCAGAAGGCATTTGGCAATGCTTGTTTTTTTGTTACAAATTTAAAATTTGTTAAATTTATTTTCATGATATCTAATTAGCCATATAGTTGAACTATCTTCCTGGTTTTGTAATTGATTTATGGCGTAAAAGGGCATGGCACTGAGAGATTCAATGATGTGACTACTATATAGACTTTAAAGTATGTTTCTAAATTATTTATACTACAAATTTGAGTACAAAATTCATGTTTTGGTAAGAACATGCATGCAGTGACTGACAACTTAATCTATTGGATGTGGTAATAATCCAAATTGCTTTTACAAGTCAGGGAATCAATATTTAAATTGGGGAAAAAAATGACCTCACCCGATGTCCTGTAAGCACTTCAGTTCGTGCTCGATACGCGAAGGGTGCGCCGTCGGCACGAGGTGTTTGATCGCGAACCATCGTTTGTCACAGGACGACAGGGCCGTGTGATGTCGCAGTGAGCCCAGATACACAGAACTGAATGTGCCCTCTCCTATTTTACGGTGTACCTCAAATATTTTACCCAATTTGGGTAATTTAAGTAACAACTCGTTGATTTGATGTTCTAAAAATTAAACAAACACGTCATGCAGGCAATAAAAAACAATATGAACATAGTACATAACCTAAAACTTGTTTGCGACGAACAAGTAAAAATTAACACGAAGACGTCCACGATAAGGCATTGATTCATACCCGATTTACTACAAATGCTTTCGATTCCATCTGTTGATTTGGAAGATTGATCTTCATTTTTCTTTTTGATGTTTTCGTTGTTATTTTCATAGGATCGTGTCTGCAAAACTTCTTTGTGCAATTTTACTTCGATACCCCTAATTCTAGACATCACTTAAAACAACTAAGATCATTTTCTCGTCTACAAAACATAAATACAATATTTCAGATTCTTCACAGTTCACATAAAAAGAAGCGAAAAATAAAAATTATCTTTCTTTTTAACACTCGGGACTACGTATTGCCAGATGGCCGACTCGCGATTCCCGCTAGCCTTTCTCCCAAAATTCAAGCGATTGAGTAAAAAAATCCCAATAACGGTGTGTTTCCATTCCATGGGAATAATTGAAAAAAAAAAGGATTGAAGCTTGATATTAAATCTACCTATTAGTAGTGTAATCATGTTTAGTTTTCGTCATCCTCGAGGGCATAACGCATGTATTTATTTATTTATTTATGTAGGCATGGAGGTTGTTATTTTTCACGAAAGGTAACAAAGAGCTTAGCGTTTGTAGACTATGACAAAGACTTCTTCTATTTACCAAGGGACTACAGCATGGGATTCTTCAAGAAATGCGTGAAGAGGTTTTTATAGGGTCGGCAACGCATGAGTAACACCCCTAGTATTGCAAATGTCCATAGGCTACTGTGACTGTTTACCATCTGGCAGACCGTACGCTTGATTGCCACATTAGTGGTATAAAAAATGAAGAGAGGCTGACGAAGAACTTCGAAGCGAATATCAAACTCTTCTGGAGAGAGGTAAAGAAGTCTCGAAGTGGTTCGTCAGCATCTACAATGGACAAGATAAAATGTAAAGCTGATGGCATTATTGCTAACACTCAGGAGGTATTAGAACGGTGGAGTGAATATTTTAGAGAAATGTATGATTATGTCCAGCAAAGTAGCTGGACGCTGGCACTGTGAATAAGTCTGTAAATGACTCGGCAGTGACGCTTAAGGCAGTGGCAATGAAGATATTGCCATGGATGAGATTGAGTAGTCGATATGAAGTTTGAAAAACGGAAAGTCAGCGGCAATCGATATGGTTACAACTGAGATGATCAAACTAGGCGGCCCAACTTTAGGGATGCCTTCTGGTTTTTGATCAAATTATGCTGGAAAATCGGAAAGGTCCCAACCATAGATAACAGAAACAACGGGAGATGTGACATACTACGTGAGTTTACACCGGGACGGTTGTCGCCTAGTTTCACCCCACCATAAAACACTCACACACTTAAATAAATAAAAGATGTCATTCTACGCACACAAGTACAACGACACACTTTTGTTATTAAGACGCTGTCATTGGACGTTTATTTAAACAACACCCAAGTAAGCACGCACTACTACATACACTGATAAAGCGACTTTGCTGGGACACGCGGGTTGATATGACTTTGTCGATATTGACAACGTTATATCGATCTGTGATCTATCAAGAAGTGTAATGTTTGTAATAAAATATTTATGGGGTGTAAGTGGATCAATGTCAACTTAGAGCCAAAGCCAACCCCACTATACTATATAACAATTCCCTGGAGGATGATTGATTTCATGCGAGTTAGTGAGGTCACAAGAAGTTGAGTTGCTGGATTGGCAGCGAGGGTGACGATGAAAATATAGATGAAATAATAACTACAGTAGACTTATAATTTTTATCTAATACTAGCAGTCCATTGACACTTCGTATCGATAAGTGAAGTCAAAGCGCACCCTTAACCGACGACAGAAAAAGCGGCCGTATCACGAAACTGCACACACAGTGATCGAATAATATCACCCGCTTTACATTGCGTGTTGGGAAACGAGCGGTGGCGACTGCGTAATGGTAGAAAAGCAATGTATGATTTAAGAATGAGATGTTGATTATTTAATATTTGCATCGTGGTAAGGTTCGGGTAGAAATGGCGTCGGAGAATTTTTGAAATTAATTTTGTATTTATGCTTATAAAACGTAATATTATTTGTACTTACAGGTGATAAGTGATTCCATTTGATTTAAAGTTAACCACTGCACTTCTATTTTTGCAAATTGCAACAGCACAACTTGGCATTTTGCTAAAATAAGGAGCAACGTATCTCAATCGAACTTGATTGCAACTAACTAACTGTTCTTGGCAATGTTCTCGTTTTGAGCATATGGCGGCGACACCAACCACGCCCCCTCGTCACATCTCCCGTTGTTTCTGTTATCTATGGTCGTGCCCTTGTATAAAGGCGAGAGTTCACGAATAGACTGTGCCAACTATAGGACCATCAATTTCATCAGCTTAGCCATAGACGTAATAAAAAAAGCAGACACCGTCTCCCGAACTAAACACTGAAGCACCTCCATAGTAAGTCGGTCGCTATACGTACGAGCCGCACGCACACATTTACAACATAGTAAGTCTACCGCCCGCCATTACGCACCGACACCTCGCCGCGTGATAACCTTGTCGAAAAATAATAATAATGCCGTCGTGCGTAGTGAAGAGCAGTCGGAACCATAGTGGTACAATTAAAAAAGCCAAGGGATTACTTTTCATAGGTAAGCAAGTAATTTTTCTGATTAACTAATCGTTTTCACTTAAATTTATTTTTGAAAACAATAAATCGACCGGTGTTGCCATAACTCACATTTCCAAATTAGCGTAAATGTGTGGGAGACCATTTTTCTTTTGTTCTCTTGTAATCCTTACTTAAATAGTTAATAGATTCAGGCGTTATTTTGCGAAAGTCAAATTTACATGCAATTTGATCCAACCTGCTTTGTGTGCTTCCGCCACCAATTAGTTCATGCGGCCTAGCGCCGGCCGGCACCCACCCGTAGTGTTAGTGCGTGCATCATGCCGACGCTGCCATGGCTGCTCCGGTAGTCTCTGCCTCGGCTGCTGCGGTCGTCCGCCATCTGGAACAGAATCCGCATGCCCCCTCCACCACCGTCGCTGCCACGACTGGCCTGGTCGTCGCTGCGACACGTGTTTCGCCTCTCCACGAGGCATCATCAGGCGTTGTAGACGTTAATCATAAGAATAACATGCTACTTATATTGAATTGAGGGTGGGGGTGGATGGTGTGAGCGAAAAGATATTTAATAGTGGAGAATGGTTTACGTCAGTCTGTTTGTTCATGAGAATAATTTTAGAATTTTTATGTTTATTAATTTTTAATTGTTCCCTAATATTTAGTTTTAAACCTTTGTCTATTGTGTGTAAAATTTGATATGTATTAGTGGGGGATAAGTTATGTCCTTTGTCTATGAGATGCTCAGCGAAGTGTGACCTTTCTGGGCGATTGTTTTTATACGCCGATACGTGTTCGTGAAATCGTGTTATAAAGTTACGTCCCGTTTGACCGATATAAACGTGTTCACATTCATCGCAGAACAGCTTATAGACGCCGGATTTTTTATTGGGCGGGATTTTATCTTTAGTGTTACAAAGTGACTTGAGTGAATTATCGGATTTGAGAGAAACATGTATGTTATTTTTTCTAAATATGTGAACTATTTTTCAGTGATTTTTCCCAGGTATGACAAACTCGCAGTGTATTTATTTGTCGAAATATATGGAACCGCGTACAATAGTCTGTTAACGATACTACTCGTCTTTTTACGCAATAATTTATCGATGGTAGATTTGAAGTCAAACGGTTATTCCAAATCTACCATCGATAAATTACGTCATGTTCGCAAAATACTCCGGTCACTCGATGTGCATAAGGCTAGTGGGCCTGATGGTATTCCCGCTCTGGTCCTTAGACAGTGTGCAGCGGAGTTAACTCCAGTAGTGACGCGCCTTTTTAGACTGTCTTACTCTAGTGGCTTTGTGCCGGCTTCTTGGAGAGGGGCCAATGTGCAGCCGGTCCCTAAAAAAGGAGATGTCGGACCCTAATAGCTATCGTCCTATAGCCGTAACCTCGGTGCTTTGCAAGGTCCTCGAAAGGATCCTTAATGCGCGATTACTCCACTATCTAGAAGATCATCACATACTTAGTGATCGAAAGTATGGCTTCCGTCCAAAACGCTCCACTGGTGATCTTCTGGCGTATTTAACTTACCTGTGGGAGAAGGCTGTCGACCGTTATGGAGAGACCATGGCTGTGAGCTTGGATATCTCTAAGGCTTTTGACAGGGTCTGGCACAAAGCGCTACTCTCTAAGCTGTCGGCCTATGGGCTTCCCGACCGGCTATGTGCATGGATAGCTGGCTTCCTGCATTTTGCGTAGTATTCGAGTCATGGTTGATGGCTGTACGTCTGAGCTCATGCATGTGAAGGCTGGCGTTCCCCAGGGTTCCGTGCTGTCACCAACCCTTTTTCTTCTACATATTAATGACCTTTTACAAATTGGCAACATCCACTGTTACGCTGATGACAGCACGTCACATATGGGATATGAGGGTCACGCCGGGATCAGGGGTAATGACGTCCGGGAACTGCGGGAGATGGTGATCTTTAGGCTGAATGACGTCCTGAATGGAGTGGCTCATTGGGGTGACCAAAATATTGTAAATTTTAACGCGTAAAAAACCCAAGCCTGTGCGTTTTCCACTAAGAAGGACCCGTTTTCTCCGGCCCCAACTTTCCTTGACGCCTCGCTTCCCATCGGCGACCATTTATCGATCCTTGGCTTGAACTTGCGTTCAGATTTGAATCACAGGGATTACATCCAAAATGTCATATTGAACGCCTGTCGTAAACTTGGAGTGCTGAATAGGGTTCAGCAGTATTTCACACCCGCACAACGGCTGTTGCTTTACAAAGCTTGTTGAGTCACTTTTACCGACTGTATCATGGTGAATGTTCGGAGGAACTCTACAGCCTTATTCCTCCTTCCCCGTTCAAGTACCGGAACTACCGTCAATCACAGAATGTGCTTCTCACACTGTCGAGAATATTATCCCATTGCCTCGCACAAAAAGGTTTAGTCAATCCTTTTTGTGCCGAACTGCTGACCGGTGGAGTAAACTTCCCGGCGATGTGTTTCCGCTCCACACGTGTTCGACATTGGGTTCTTCAAGAGGAATATAAAGAGGCACCTTCAAGGCCGGCATAGTAGACGCCACGAGACGACATGAAGTGCATGATATTTCGTGGCTTCTATTCCTGGACACCAGTGTCCTGCAGCCCATCAAGTAGGCCCTGGATGTCACATGCCGTGTCCTCAATAAAATAAAATAAAAAACTTAAGCTTAAGTGACCTTATTACCAACTGTATTTATTGCACCTATCATCTTATTGCAAATAAATTATTTTTATTTGTCGGGTATAACATAAGCACTTAATTAAACTTTCGATTCGGAATCGAAAAGTTGGAATCTGCATACATTTTGATAGATAACTTTTCGAATCTATTTCGAATAGGGGTTTCCGAGGCAATGTGAATACCTGATGTGAAGCAGTTACAGTTACCGATGATGGATAGATAAACTATTTTTTTATTATTTATTCTCCAATTACACACATACTAATGCATTTAACACAAACTTGGGTGTTTATAACAATAGAAAACACATTAATATATATGTGTGTAATTCCGCCAATCAAATGAACAGTTTATCTGTCTCCAACATTGTAATGTTATTGGAAAAATACGAAAGCTTACTCATTTAAACATGTACACCGCTGATGTGTAAAGTTAAGTGAGTTCTAGGAAAGTGAATGGACTGTTGCGAAAGCTTCTTGGTAGTAAGAGCTTGAGCCAGAAAGCAGTGCTGGTATTAATGCTAACTTATGGCACCGAGAGCTGGGTTTGGCAGAATGAGCATGGAAGTAGGATAGAAACGCAGTCAAAATACGAGTGTTGTGCAAAATTTATGACAATGCTTTTAGACCGTGTTTGCAATGACAATGTAAGAAACATAGTTGGTCTTTCGTCACGTTTCAACCGTTTCGTCCACTTTGGTAACTAAATTTTCGTAACCAGTTACAAGAGAAGATTTTTCTTTCGCTGTTTGGTAACTAGTTGTGAGAGAAGAATTATTTTTCCACTTTCGTAGATCAAATTTTTTCCATTTTTGTAAGCCGAGATATTTTTTTATAAAAAGAAAATAACATCGAAATAATAAAGTGTATTTTACATAACTTTTAAGTAGGTACTATTATCGGAAGTCCGAAAATATTTCTCATGCCATTTAATAATAGGTACGACGACGAGCGAAGCGAGGAGGAGTGTTAGGTAGAACTGCGACCCTACAACGCGCGAGCCGAGCGAGCGAAGCGAGCGTGCCGCGATAGCGGCCGGCGAAGCGCCAGAATCGAACATTGTCTGTTCACGTTCTGAACATCCACGTTCATAACTATCAAAAAGTTACAAAAGTGGAAAAATTATTCTTCTCTCACTACTAGTTACCAAACAGCGAAAGAAAAATCTTCTCTTGTAACTGGTTACGTAAGTTTAGTTACCAAAGTGGACGAAGCCGTTTCAACACGAATTAATACAAGGAGAATGAATCACGAAATAGATATACAAAGCAAAAGTAGGCTGTAAGAGCCGAGGAAGGCCAAGACTTACCTCTATATAAACATTGTACTTCCTACCATGAACAAATTGATCGTGTTTTATCGGAAATTGTCATCAGGAGTCTAAACAGACGAGCGTGCATGAGAAAAGTAATAACATTTGAAAAAATTCAAGTAAATTAGTTTTTTTTTTGTTATATATGTAGTTGCCGTTGACAAATATACATATTGCCATAAAGAGGAAATAAAGCAGACAAGTTAATTCGGCTCATGTCATGACGGTAAAATAGAGGTGGAGACGAACGAAATTACGTACCTACTTTTTTATTTCTTTTCTTGTTACTGTTTCAATGGTTTATTCAACAAAGAAATTGAATTGAATTCAATTCAATTAATCATTTAAAGATAGAAATCAATACATTTTTGTTTAGCACCATAGTGTGTGTGTTTTATAAGAGAATGAATGTATGTATTATCAAGGCGTAAGCTAGCACCAGGTTTTTACTGTAACCTTACCATTATCTGAGACGTTTAAGAATGTTGCTGGAAAAAATCCGTCTGAAGGTTATAATCAATAATATAAAAGCGGTACGTTATACTACTATTTGTTGCCTTTTAAATTGAAAATTTTTTGACCAAACTGGTCGTGTTTTATCAGAAGGTGATGTCAGGAGCCCCAGGAACCGGCAAGCGTGCATGAAAAGAGTTATGAATGTCACAGAAGCGAGTGAAGTATGCAAGGACCGCGTCTTATGGCGCTCGGTTCTCTCTGCCTACCCCGCAAGGGACTTGGCGTGAAGATATACATACATGCAATATTTTTGATTTTTATAAAATATTAGAAGTTATACTGCTTATATTGGTATTCAGTTGGAATTGTTACAAAAGGTGACTCTGACCAAAATCCTTTTATTATCCAAGTCCAGAGAGTCATCTCACGACTCTTACGCCCTTTATATAACATCAGTGAAAAAATTGAAGTCTAGACCCAGCAGGTCAGTCAGGTCAGGTTCTCCTCCATCCTCCTTCCTATAGAAATAACCTGTAGATGTTTAATTTTAGATACTTAACATGTAACAGTGGTGGAGAGTCCGTATATCCCGATTCCCATCGGCTTTCCTTATGAAAAATCTAATCTATGGGCCAACAACATTTTTAGTTTGTTATATTCATGCACTCACTTTGAAAAGTTTGAATTGACTAGACGCCTTAAAAAATTTCAATTGCAATTGTCAAATTGCAAGCCGAAAAATACCGGGTTACCTATAAAAATTCTAAATTATGAATGAATGTAGCGCCTTAAAACTGTTACTGGCGAGTAATATATTTTATTTGGTTATTGTAATGATTCTAAGTTTAGAACGATTTTAGCGACATAAAATCGTGACAGGTGTGGAATACATCTTATTTGCCTGGATTTTATACATGACGGGTAGTGCGTACTGCGCATGCATGTGTAGCGGGAAACTTTAGTTTTGTTAAATTTGCTTTTTGTCAATTACTTGTCGAATTTTATTTGTTTGTGCTGAAGTGTGGTGAGTGAGTTGTTTTAATTTGTATTGTGTGTTGTACCGACAGTCATATAGTCGTTTGTCGGTTCGTTATGGCATTAATTCATGAAACTGTTGTCTAACAGATTCTTTGCTGTCGAAGGAAACTTCGGTTTCAAAACTATTTTATACAACAGTGTTTTATCTTATTATGCTAAAAAGAACTGACAAATTGCTTTAGAATATAAATAAGTCCTAGGTCGTCGTAGTGGTCGTAGATGGTCATTTTTAGGGTTCCGTAACCTAAGGGTAAGACGGACCCTATTACTGAGACTCCGCTGTACGTCCGGCCTTCCGTCCGTCCATCCGTCTGTCACTAGGCTGTATCTCATGAACCGTGATAGTTAGACAGTTGAAATTTTCACAGATGATGTATTTCTCTTGCCGCTTTAACAACAAATACTAAAAAATAGAATAAAATAAATATTTAAGAGGGCTCCCATACAACAAACGTGATTTTTTTTTTGATATTGATAAGGGCAACAGGTAGATGCTTGAAATATTCACAGAACATTTAGTTATATATTCACTTTAAAAATAAATAATTAAATTAAAATAAAACAAATATTTAAGAGGGGCTCCCATACAACAAACGTGATTTAACGTTTTTATAGATAATGGTACGGAACCCTTTGTGCGCGAGTCCGACTCGCACTTGGTCCGTTTTATTTTGATAGTCCTCATTTCTATTGTTAACTTTTCAATTTCATTTTTTACTAACAGGGTTCGAAATATTTTTCGAAGTAACTAAGACTAAAGAACGCATGCACACATACTGCTTCATCTCGAAAGGCATTTTCAAAGCCACCATTATCATACTTGAAAGCCACTGTTACTCGTATATAAACAGCTTCCATGTATGATGAAGGTGGGGCCTATATTTTTGGATCATGGAGCGAGCAACATTTGCTGAGTGGACTTCATATTTTCCGGCTTCCCATCTGAAAATATCCACCCTTCGCCACTGATATGTATGTATTCTTCTTCTTAGCATTATCCCATTTGTATTGATGGGGTCCGCTGCCTAAGCCTGAAGATTTGGCCAAGATACAGATTTTAACATGTGACTGCTGTCAGACCTGCACTCCAGAGAAAATCAGACATATCTTTGGTTAGGTCACACGTCTTTCTCATGTTGTTTTCCTTTGCCGCCAATCAAGTGATAATTAAAATATGTACATAAATTCAATAACATGTGTATACTGGTACACGCCAGAATTCGAACTGGGGACCAGTAGGTCAATTCTGTCCACTAGGCTATCACTCCTCTGCATGTATTCTATTATTATTTCTCAGATGCTCCTACATCCTTCCACTTTTGCCTTGTTTATCTGTTATAATGCTTTGGATTGTTTTTCCATTATTGCATTGTTTAAGTGTATGGATTTATATTGTTTTAATGGTGATACATATTAAAAATAGGTATTTAATCATTGTGTTGTGTACCTTCAGTACTGAATATTAAGAGGCTATGGTAATCTCCTTACATCAGGTGTGCAATTTACATGCACGCCTCTTGTCATAGTTACTTTTATATAAAAAATAATGTATGTTCGTAAAAATATAAAGTTGTTTTCAAAATTCATTAAAAATTTTAAGTCAGAAATAAGTCCCGTACGCCGGTACATCCATTTGCTGAGTGAGACTGTAAATCTTTTCTTGTAAATTGTATTGATTCTATAATAAATTGCCTGAAATACTCGTAGTACGATTCTATTCTGTCAATGTCTTCAAAAGGCACATTATAAACACTTTGCAAAAGGGCTTATTATAGAATCAATGAATATCTGTCTGATGTTTGAAAATGATTCTGCTCATGTGTATATATCTTTTTTTATTTTATATTTTATTGTTTTATCACTTGACATCATCATTATTGTAATGTTATTATATTGCAAGTATATATGTATTCTATTGTTATGCTGAAACAAATTTTATATACACCAATTGAAAAAACGCCTGCATTTCCTTTTTGTTTCTTTCGGTATTTCCTCTTTGCCAATGAAAATGAATTTTGAAATGCTAGTAATTACAAAAAATACCAAAAGTATGAGAAATTAATAAAACATAGTAAGATTTAATTTTCTTTATATACCAGGGCCTAATGACAAATAAATAATTAGTATGTTTGTGGGAATATATGGATGTGTGTCACTCTTTCACTCAGTAACGGCTCATCCATTCAGTTTTATTAAGTTATCTATATACACTTCTTTTTTAAACTATATGAAGTTCCTATAACTTAAAAAGCGGGCAATTGGCATTTAAAATGTACAACATATACACTGGGTGAAAATGTAACCTTAGTAGTATAGTAATAGAATATTTTTAAAAATTTTGACATGTACTTTATAAATGTTGCAGGTTAATTATGTAACCAAAGCGCCCAAACCTGAGATCCCTAAGAATTCTCTAGGAACCGTGTACTCGGCAACCAGTCAGAAAGAAAATGGTATAGTTTATGACAGAAAACCATTCAAGATAAAGCTGGAGGCGGGCAAGACGTACCATTGGTGCCTGTGTGGCCGCTCCAAGAACCAGCCCATGTGTGATGGCATGCATAAAGACATTTATCTAAAAATAACACAAAGGTACACATCACTTATTTAATGGATTCAAGTGCTATTTTGCGAAATCAAATGTACAAATAATTTGATCTATACTACTTATGCTTTCACCACCAATTAGTTCATGAGAAAGAAGCCCGCTGGCACCAACCCACTACCATTAGCAGATGCATGCCACATTGACATAACTGCTCTGGTCATGTTTGCGTCAATGACAAAGTGACTTGTAAAAGTAAAGATAGACATGTATATATTGTAAAGTTAGATTTTTTGTCAAATTATTATTATGGGTGGAATGGGTGAGTCCTTTTTTAGGCGACTTCCGGCGACCAGTGGAAATGCGTGACACTAATCTAAGAAAGGGTTCAAAAAGCACAGTTTACTTTGGGCGCCAGCTACGCTCCTTCCCTAATGTTGCTCTGAACAGTCCAGCGATTAATGTTTTATTACTTATGGGGCTCAAGTGTAGCACATTACAGTTAACTTAAATTCAACCAGAAACAGGCCTATAAAACCAAGTTAGTAAAGTTAGTTGTGTACAATGGCCTATAACAAAATTCACTGCACCCCTGTATTCATCTATAAGCAAACTATTTCTTAGGTAAGGTGATAAATTTAGGTAATATACAATTCTAAGAGTAAATCTAAGGTTTGAGCAGTCAGAACCCGTTATATACGTTTTCCCATACATTTCGCGGTCGTATTCGACATGTTCGAAGGGTTAATCTAGTCACTGAGGTGGCAAGTTACTATGAGTTCAAATTATTACGGGCGAAACTACTAATGAGTCATGTTTAATCAAGATACTAAGTCAAATTCTAAGATTGCAAATGACTATGAGTACAAATTACTAAAGTCTCCAGTTTCTAAGGTCAAGGTCTACCATTCGAATTGGACTCCTATCAAAGCATAAAAACGACAGTGTTTTAATTCCTCTTCTTTTTTCAATCAAGCGCCTTTTATTCTTTGTATTCTCATACAGCCCAATCGTTCTCGGAACTTCATGTGGCGAATAAAATACTCGTCACAATATATATAATATAATAAATCTTTATTTCAGACTATTTGCCCATTTTGTTAGAAACAACAACATATATGTGTCAACATTTTTATTTTGAGTAGAATAGGAGCAGTGGAAACACTGACGGACGTTGTTAGCCGTCATATATCTCCTGCTCAGCACGGATTCTTCCGCGCATGAAGTGTTAACACCAATCTCGTTGCTATCAAGGGCTACATATCAGAATTTCTGGATATCCTCTCTGGTATACCCCAAGGTTCCCATCTTGGGCCCCTCTTATTTACTTTGTATATTAATGACATCAGTAATTGTTTCAAGAACTCTTGTCATCTGTGATATGCCGACGATGCAAAGATATTCATAGTTGTTACTTCGTATGAAGAATGTGTTCAAGTACAGACAGACCTTGATACCTTCCAGGAATATTGCAATCGTGCCCAGCTTTTCCTCAATGTAGACAAATGTCATACTATCACCTTTACTAGGAAACACCATCCAATTATCTTTCCTTATAAATTATCAGGGGTGACAGTTGAATGCATCTCATTTGTTCGTGACCTGGGAATCCTCTTGGATACGAAGTTACATTTTAACTTACTCATAGAAAATATAATAGGCAAAACTTATAAAAGGCTAGGTTTTATTTTACGGCTTTCCAAACTATTCAAAAACTATTTTACATTCAAAACTTTGTACTTTTCATTTGTTCGCAGCATATTAGAATTTGGTAGTGTAATATGGAATCCAAATTACACAGTATACGTCTCTATATTACAAAAACTTCAAAACAATTTTTTCAAGGCATTATAATACAAACCCACTGGCTTTTTTCACGATTATGATAGTGCTGCGAAAAATCATGGTGTGACGTCTTTAAAAAATAGACGGGACTTATCTTGATTCCATATTTTTATTTAAAATTGTAAATGGTCATATTGACTCTAACTTCCTTCTAGATATAGCTCTATATTCCTCGATACTCATTTCGTTCTGGTAAAACATTTAATATTACACTTTGTTCTTCAAACTATGCTAAAATACCTTCATAAGGCGCTCATGTGATACTTATAACAAAGCTAACCATGTTGATATATTTTCATCATCGTTGCATCGATTGGGAAATATAAAAAAAATCGCCCAAGTGCGAGTCGGACTCGCACACGAAGGGTTTCGTACCATTATCTATAAAAATGGCAAAAAAATCACGTTTGTTGTATGGGAGCCTCCCTTAAATACTTGTTTTATTTTAATTTAATTATTTATTCTTAAAGTATATATAACTAAATATTCTGTGAATATTTCAAGCGTCTACCTGTTACCGTTATCAATATCAAGTAAAAGTGAGCAAAAAAATCACGTTTGTTGTATGGGAGCCCCCTTAAATATTTATTTTATTCTATTTTTTAGTATTTGCTGTTATAGCGGCAACAGAAATACATCATCTGTGAAAATTTCAACTGTCTAACTATCACGGTTCAAGAGATACAGCCTGGTGACAGACGGACGGACGGACAGCGGAGCCTCAGTAATAGGGTTTCGTTTTACCCTTTGGGTACGGAACCCTAAAAAGGAACTAAATGCATTGTTTTCTCCAACTTAAGAATGTTAAAACAATTTGTCTTCTCTTTACTGCAGAATTATATTGTAAATTAGTTTTATTGTAAATTGATGTTATGTTTTGTTTGTTATATTTAGGTAATAATTAATGGAACTTCAGGTCTGTTCGGAAAAAAGCAATGTAAAATTATTTAGTTAATAGATTCAGGCGTTATTTTGCGATAGTCAAATTTACATGCAATTTGATCTAACCTGCTTTGTGCTTCCGGACAAAAGTACCTCTCACTCTCTCTCCTTTTCTTAATGGAGGATGTCCCAGTGTGTTACATTCTTACATGTGACTATGTTCAGTTGTGATTCATTTTTTTTTCATAAATAAATGTGACTAACTTATATAATTTATTTATTATTCAATTTGTAATTTGAATGCTACAGTATGGGTAAAGATAAAATATCATAATGACTCGTGTATTTTCAATATTCCAGTTTACACTAACCGAAACTGTGATGTTTTCAGGCCAATTCGGTTTACAGTGGAGACAACGAAAGACTATTGGCTCTGCAACTGCAAACAGACTAAAAACCGGCCCTTCTGCGACGGCACACACAAACAGAAAGAGATCCAGGAAGCTAGTACCATCAAAGTGTGATTACAATAAGTAGAGATCATTATGTAGTGATTATTGTTTGTATAGAATTATATTGTTGCCTTATTATGACACATGTTTCACAAAAATGTCTCCACACCTACCCACTTCAACAAGGCCTAATTCTGCTGGCTGACTCCACAGTTTAAAGCGTTTCGAAGTGATTCTACAACACTACGATCTAGTCGAAGATCTAATCTTAAACAATAAATACCGCTGAGCAGTAAAGCGCCGCGCCGACGTCGGCCAACGAAACGCAAGGAATACCCGTACTCTTACGTTCTATCTCGACCTGAGGCAGTATGTCGCGACAGGGAAATCGACTGGAAGGGACTGGCGATTCCCCAATACACCTTTTGTACGTAATGATAAATTATGATCTTTACATCGTTCACCACTAGTATGGAATCCTCTTCTCACTAGTATGGAAGTTACTTTAAGTAGGGTTGCGATGACAGTACACCATTCCTTGATCATAGGTTCTGTCTCCATACCAGGAGGAACAATCCCTCTAATAACATATTTGGAAACGGTGCTCTAAGTTCTCTATAGGCGTCTGTACTCTCACCCCTGTTATACATACCAGATACAAATTTCCTCTTGGAGGGTGTAGAGCTTTCAATCTTTGCCGCTGGCACTTCACCTACCCAGAATGTGTACAGAGAAAATTAATGCTAATGAATATAGGTGTAAATGGGAATTAGGGGGATGAGACTTTGAAAGTGGCGTATAGAGGTGAACCGGTTCATATAATACTTGCTTGCAGATGCAGGAGTCATCAATATTTGGCAATATACACAAAACAACAAAATGGAAAAAGTAACCTAGTACCGGTCAATTTTACATGGGTCGAGTTAACTCTATTTAGAATAGGGGCAGAAAATGTTTTCTGAAAAAAAAAACGAAGCCTATATATGGTTTGCATACGGGCGGTAATTACATATGCGTATCCAGCATTCGTATATGCCAGTCTAATGCTATTAAAAACTCCAATTCTTTATGTGCCGTAGAGCAACAAATACACCTCTACCGCAATAAGGACTTCCACAGAGACTGAGACTTACTACACTCTTCCATCTAACAATAAAGTGTATGTCTGTCTTTGTTAATTGTCCAGCGTCGTTATATATTGTTTTTAATTAATTTTGTACATCCTATGGTATCACTATATAAACCCAACTCAAAAATTCTTGTGTAGAATGTCCCTTATGTTCCTAGGTTGTGTATTGTTATATTAGGTGTTATACTAATCATATATATATATTCCAGTGAAAAGGTGCATGAATATGTATACCTACAATAATATAGGTAAACACATTCATACACGCAACATCCGTTCTATAAGAGGCCGCAGTAAATGTCTGTTTCTTGTGCTCACACTGTATGCTGCAGGGGCGTCGAGGGGGATTCCGGCATCGGTAGCTGATGTCGGAAGGTCCGTGGCATTCCCCCAGAAGCCGCAGGGTTTCTTTTTCGGGGTGCATTCAGACGTGGTTAATCTTCGGATTCATCCGCCTGAATGCATATCAACTTGGCTCGTTAGGTCGACTGCCCTGTGGGCCAGGGATGTCACATGGAGACTCAGGTGCTGTACGTATTTGGCGGCACGGTGGCACGGACATCCCTGATGCCAACAGGGACCCTACATATATTTTTACGATCTCGGTGGCGCAGTGGCGAAAAAAAGAAATTAAAGACTTTTTTCATAATAATACGTAAATTAGAATTTGTATAGTATTTCTTAGAATTCCAGTAGATTTAAAAATGCAGTATACCCACATAAATCACCAGAGTCTCCCTCTGGTGATTTATGTGGGTATACTGTATTTGTACAAAAGTCGTCTACATGGGCACCTCTGTCTCGCCTATTTCTACCGCCAAGCAGCTATATTTATATAGCTGTGTTCCGGTTTGAAGGGTGAGATATGGCAGAGAAATTACTGGGTACTGTGACGAAACATCCTTAAGTCACAAGACTGAAAGCGCGTGAGTAACATCCCCGTGGTGTTGCGAGCGTCAATAGGCTGCGGTGACCGCTTACCCTCTAACGCGGGCTGCATGTTTGTTTGCCAATGTAGTTGTATAAAAAAACGGGATGCACTCCGGGAGTGCTGGCAGAAGTGAAAACTAGAACATTAACGTTGTGCATTTTTGAATATTTTGGAATGGTTAGGGATTAATTTCGCACGAATTTTTGCTGAGTTACCTATGTCTAACAAACACACACGCATACTCGCGCAAGCGCCCTGCGCCGCTTAAACCAAACAGCGATGTTGATAAACTACGTTGAACGAAACGCGTAAGCGCCAACAATTTCACGGCCCTTACAACGTTTTGGTCGCGAGAAAATAATGCCCTATGAATGATCTAGCGCTTCATGTTTTAATTGTTTAATTAGAGGTAACTTATGTTTAAGCGCTGCAGCGAACTTAAGTGCTAAATCTCACCAAAATCTTACGGTCAGTGCCACGTGTCCTGACGCGTGTTTAACATTTTTTACTCATCCCAAAAAGTGCACAACGCCGCTAAAGAAGTTTTCACTTCAAAAAACTTGTCGGTAAACTCAGCTCCTCCGCATATGCAATTAGGGAAATCAGACAATTAACAGATGTGGCTACTGATGCGCGCTGTCTTTTATTATAAATCGAGTTTTTTCATAGGGACTAGTAACATTGTGCGGTATTATATTTTTGGACGTGATAATATTATCACGTCCAAAAATATAATACCGTGACGTTTATCGTGGACGTTCGGGACAACGGCAACCCAGGGAAACTGGAATATAAGGACATCTATGATGAGGATGATGCTCGCCCCGCATCCCCTGGGGCGATCGCTTCCGATGAAGCCTTTAAAGTCTTCCCGGCTAAAGGCATTCGCTAGCCCTTTGACCGCCATATTTTGTTACATCATCATACACCCTAACGCCAGCGGCCTGTCGGCGTAAATTCAAATAGGGTTGAGAAATAGTGTTATCGATTAGTTAAAATGAATAAAAGTTCAAAATTTAATTAATATTAAACAAGTCTTTATTAATCAAGTATCAAGGGACTACAGTACGGGGGTTATTCAAGAAAGGGGTAAAGAGGGTCTTACAGGGTCGGCAACGCAAGAGTGACACCCCTGGTGTTGCAAATGTCCATAGGCTACGGTAACTGCTTACCATCAGGCAGGCCGTAAGCTTGTTTGCTACCTTAGTGGTATAAAAAATAACATTATTTACCACGTATTGTCTTAGGTTTTCGCGATTGTTACAAATTGAATTAAACAATTTTTAACGGAAGTATCGGTCGCAGGAAGTCTTCCTGCGATCACGGACGCTGCAAAGCGTTCGAAACGTCAGGTTCAACAAAATAAATAAAATACGCGATACTTCCGTTAAAAATTGTTTAATTCAATTATTTACCACGTTTTAATCAATATTCTAGCAATGAATCTAGTATAACATTTTGTTTTCTGATGCATCTCTTCGAACTTGATATAATAATAATAATAATAGTTTTATTTTTCAGACAACTAATAGGTCCATAAATTTTGGTTAGTAACAGTAAAAACTTAATACATAATAGGTTGTTAGTAAGGCAATTACAAAAATAACAAACACAACGCAAAAAATAAAACAAAGCAGCGGCTGACATCTAGCGATACGGGGCCGGCAGTCACTTGACTGTATGCAGTGTCAGCCAGCGGGCCAGCATCGGCGAATCCCAGCGCGCCGCCAGCGCGTGCAGGATGCCGTTGGGACTGTCGCGTACGCGCCTGAGTAGGGAGGCGCAGCGCTTGCGCATGATGGCTGCGAACCCATCTACGTGAGCTTCTGCGAACATGGCGGAGGCACTACAGAACCGCGGCAGTCCCAATAACGCCCTGAACGCGTTATTATACTGTACTCTAAGATCGCTGTATGCTCCCTGCGTAAAGTTGACCCAAAGACTGCATGTATAAAAGGACTGACAAAAGGCTTTAAAAAGCGTGACTTTTACATCATCAGTACATTTAACAAATCTGCGAGCCAACATATTACAACGAACAGACAGCGACCTCCTCTCTCTCTCGATGTCCAAGTTATCCTTTAGATCCTCTGTGACCCAGTGACCCAAATACTTGAAGCTCTCCACTTTTTTTAAGGAAGCACCGCACAGTGTGAACTTAGGGATATTAGTGTACCGCTTTTTATCCGGCCTAAACACCATAAATTCACTTTTAACAGTATTGTATTTAAGCCCCTGGGCCTCAGCATAGGATTCACATACTTTCAAAAGTTTCTTCATGGCCCCGCTTGATGGGCTCAACAGGATCATATCGTCTGCATAGCTGATGTTGTTGACACAAACTCCGTCTATGTGACAAACGATACCTGTCCTGTTGAGCTCACCAATCAGTTTGTTCATGTAAAGGTTAAACAGGGCGGGAGAACTTAATCCACCCTGCCTCACCCCACACTCTAGGCCGTATTCGTCAGATAGCGTACCTGCCCACTTAACATTATTCTTTTGATTATCGTACCAGTGTTTAAACAACAAAACAACTTCTTCAGGCATATCGGTTTCGGTTCTCAGCTTATCCCATAACACATGGTAAGATACAAGATCAAATGCCTTAGATAGATCTAGGTAACTAACATACACCGGTGTCTTTCTTGCAGTGTAGTATTGAACAGTCTGCTTGAGACAAAGGATAGCACTCTCAGTAGACAAACCCGATCTAAATCCAAACTGTGCGTCATTAAGTGAGACGTGTTTATCTAGGCGTCTACCAAGCAGACTGTCCAACACCTTCGCGATCACCGTGGCAAGCGAGATAGGCCTGTAATTGGATACATCCGAGGCGTCACCAGTCTTGTTTTTAATTATAGGTACAACTATTGTACGCATTAAATTATCAGGTACATAAGAATGACCAACACATAGATTATAAAACAAAGACAAAACCCGCGGAAGGTGAACACCAGCGTGCTGCAGGTGCTCGATGCTAAGGTGGTCGTGCCCCGGTGATTTACCTCTGACCATGCCCTTTATCACCCCTGCCACGTCTTTAGCTGTGAAAAATACACTTCGCTTAGGAGCAGTCACCTCAGAATCGGGCACCGGCGGCGCCGCCGGTCCAAGAGGTGATTCCACCCTAAAGTATTGCTTAAACACGTTCGCTATCTCACGAGGCTCATGAACTCCGGCCACGCTGGCGGGAAGGCCCGACTTATGTTTCAATTTGTTAGTGGCCTTCCAAAATTGACCAAACTTCTTATTTTTATGGTGTTCGGCAATAATATTCATCTTTATTTGCTGTTGATTGTTTTGACACCATTTTAATTTGGATTTAAAGATACGTCTAGTTTCGCACATATCATTATATATATGGCCAGATTTGGGTTTACCATGAAGTGACCACATTTGGAAACTAAGTCGAGCCCTCCCGCGTGCGTCGCGAACATGTCTATTCCACCCGGGTAAATATCTACCTCTCCTCCTTCGTGCATTATGACTACAAACCGCGGCTTCTGATAGTATACATACAATATCATTATACATTTTATCCAATAGCATTTTGTGATATGGATCATTACACATAGAATCACAACATTCCGAGAACTCCACAGGAAAATCGAATATTCTTAATTTACAGTGACATTGACTATTGTAGTTTGAGATTTGATCATTATCTCGTTCTCCCCAAATAATTTTACTTAGAGAATTATTGGATGTTACTAATTTGGGATTCAAAAAATTAAAATTACACTCTACTAATAAAGGATAGTGATCCGACCAATATATGTCATATAAAACAGATACAGAAAATACAGTAGGCCGCGCGGCACTTGTGACAACGCAATGATCTAGCCAGCGCAAATACCCATGCGCTTCACTCACGAAAGTATGACTATCCGATGGTAAAAAGTCTCTGTCCACACACGACCACAATTGTTCTGAGCAAAAAGATAAAAGTTCGGTATCAAAAGACTCACCAGGGTGCGCATTGTAGTCCCCAAGCATAATCACCGACTCCACATTATTACTTTCAATAATGGCCGACATCTCACCTAGACACTCAGTAAATTCCACTAGATTTTCCCTAGCATCTGTAGGCATATACACTGAGAAAATCATAACAAATCGATCACTAAGCGTGATCTTAATAGCCGCGAGCCAAACACTGTTACACTTCACTACTGTTGCCGTGGGAAACGCAGCCTTTCTCCAGAGTATTCCCACGCCTCCGTGGGCCCTGCCT
This sequence comes from Pyralis farinalis, assembly GCA_947507595.1. Lineage (NCBI taxonomy): Eukaryota > Metazoa > Arthropoda > Insecta > Lepidoptera > Pyralidae > Pyralis > Pyralis farinalis. The sequence goes on along the minus strand of OX382261.1, from coordinate 824,995 downwards.
CGTAGAACACCAGCCGACGTGACCACCGCGGAGGTGCCCGTGAAAGCGAACTCACTGTCTATGGTCCCCAGGAACGCTAGGTCTTCCGGGAGTAGCCATGTTTCTTGCAGCGCTACCAGGTCTGACGAGCGACATAGGCTACGTACACACTCCACGGATCGAATAATATTTTTGCAATTGAAACTTACTAGTTTGGCTTTACTATTCATTGAGTACTTTGTTTACTAGCCCCGGCCATAAAGGCTCTTCCTCTTTCTCTGTACCTAAAGTCGATAAATCTCCTATAAGCTATACCTTCCGGCCAGAAGTCTTCCGACATAAATAAATCCACTTTGTGTTTAGGTACAAATATCTTGAAAGATTCATAGTCTTTTGCAATCTTCATATTGATTTTTTCTACATTAACATCGATACCACTCCTTTTCTTTGTATACGTAGTAATATCACACACGGATACTCCCTTTGCCACATTATAAATATACAGCGGCACTTTTATTTCCGCCGCTTTAAAATTATTTCCAGGCTCTAAAGTCGCTTTCCCTCTATTACCCGTAAAGCGATTACGTAATCTTTTTCTTTGTACCTGTAACCACTCATCACTCGGCTCTTTACTTTTCCATTCCCCATTTTCACCAACAATTTGCGCCATTGTCTTAGGTTGAGTCACGCACGGGGCGACCGTATGTATATCGCTCTTATCACTAGCAGGTACGGGCGTCGGCGGCGGTAGCGGCGCGGACGGCAACGGAGCGCTCAGCTGGACGGGATGATTCATCATATGCATTATTTCTTTTGTCTCGGGCTCTCGTTGCATTATCTTACCGTGCGGTGAGGAACGTTTACCCTCCGGTAAAAGTAAACTCTGCCCGATATCTCTGTACCCTGTGTTTATCAACGATAAGTCGTGTTGGCTATTGTCACTAATATTTATAGGCAGCAATCCCATAGGTCCGCTTTGACACTCGACGCTATCGTGCAGATGATCACCACCCCTACGTCTTGTATTTACGTATTGCCCGTAGTTGTTAATGACCGACGTGTTTTTCAATATCTCCACTTCAGATTGTATTCCTCGTAACTGTTCTGTAGTTGCATATTCTTTTTTAATGTGACTAATATCCTGTTGCATTTTGACAATGTCTTTCAAAATTCTCGTGACGTCTACGTGGTCGAATAACACGGGGGGTAGTTTTTCTAAATCTCTGGCCACAAATACAGGGATATCTTCCGAATCAGTGTCTCGTAAAAGGCAGATGATATCATCTAAATCCCTTCTTGCCTTGCCGTCTTTATTGCGAGCATCTTTTTTACGGACTACCTTACGTTTTGAAGCCGGCACCGATTCAAATAGTAAGTTTTTGGCCGTTACAATATCACTTTCCGAGAAAGCACTAACACAGATATTTATTATGCTTTCGTCATCCATCACAGACTTTTTATTATCCATAAAAGAGAGTACTTCGTTAATTACTACATTGCAACTTGCACATTTCACTACGTTCGAGGACATTGTTATTCCTCCACGGACACTGCACACAACGCGACCGAGAAGCTACGCGTGCGCAGCGCGACTGATATATCAAATTAATAATTTTCATATATAATTCTGATCGTACCTCAGGTCGAACAGTCATTATTTCCTTCTAAAATATTTAATAATTCGTAGTCTTCTAACATGGCAAGGGAACAACAGTAATTTGTACAAGGAACGTGTTATTACGGTGATGGCGCCTGAGGAACAGCCATCAAGATACAAATATGGCGTCGTTTGACCTTGAGCCGCACGTAAAATCACGGTGACGGCGATCGGAGATAATCTGAACTAGTGAAGTTCTCAGTTGTCGCTTCTTTATCGGAACAATAAATTATATCTAATGTTTAACACATAAAATAAACATTTTTATTGTTTTAACATGCTTCTAATTAGTACGACTATTCGTGCTTCGAATTTTACGAAATAATTTGGATTTCAATACAATATTTTTGCTTTTGCACCATGACTTTTTGTATAAATATCATAATGAAACGCAGCAAAATTTGTTAATTATTAAGAATACATTCTGGATTGTAATGTACAACGTTTATTGCAACTTAATCTTTAATATAAATGCACCAATAAACAATTTATAAAACTTGACGCGAAATTACATCTGTGGCGCGTGGAGCACATTTTTAATATCCCGTAATATTACGGGCACGACGGCGGCCGCGGTGGTTAAAGGGCTAGGCGGTGTTTAGTCAGTAGGAGTCTGACATAACTCGTTCGGTGCGGTGATTTTCATGGGCGAAAAAAAAATAAAAGAGTAATGTTAAGCCGCGCACATCCACGACACCTTTTATTTCGTGACCAAGAATATATATTATATTATCTTATTTTACGTACAGTTCACGCCCTCCTTCCTATATGTTTTGTTTTCCTAAATGTTCAACTATAATAATTTTTGTGACTTTGCTCAGGTTTTCTTGATTCTTACTGTCCATCACCCTTTGTATCGATAAGTATGAACGAATTACCAAAACTAAAGAAAGGCAAGTAGAAGCAGAACCGTCATACCAGACCACTGTCGGACTTCCCGCGCTTTTGACGAGTGACATTGTTGTTTTACTTGAAATTATTACAATTCAGTATAAAATTAGTTTTGTGTGACAATTTCGATAGTATTTTGTAACATAAGTCCTAGTGAAATTATACAGTAATGATAAAACTCAAATATAACACGTTTATACACTTTTTGGAAGACGTGAATTGCGTGAATAAGTTCATAAAGAGAACCTTTTAAAAATCACTATCGTTTTACGGATGGTATTCAAATTGGGTTGATTGGGTCTGGGTACCCTTCCCAAGTATTTTTTCAGCACAGTACCTGAAGCTGGAACATAGAATTAAGATTTTCAAATGGTTTTAAACTGATGACTTGGCTGTATGGGCTAGATCCCTTTGCCTTTCTCCTCGGGGATAAAAAGAACCAAAAAAAAACCAGAGCAGTGTCAAACTCTCGCTATGTCACTGTCACGTAGACCGAAACAGCCAGCTGTATTACACAGAAAGAGTTGCCAGCCATAACCTGGCGCTTTGTTGCCAATTGGGCTAACTTGAGCGTTACCATGGAATGACAACAAGTTATTCTGATTAATCGAAAAGGAAAAGGTTCTATATTCGTTTTTTTTTTGTTATATGTATTTGTAGTAATTATTATGTCACTTGTTGATGATTGTCGACGAGCTCGGTGGCGTAGTGGCGAAACATGCTGTTACATTATTTTGACACAAACGCTCGTGGGACCGATTTCCACACGGGACAAACATTTGTGTGCATGAACATGTCTGTTTGTCTTGGTATGGGGGTAAGAGACGTAAGGCGCACTAGGAAGGCATGCAAGCATACGGCCCACCTGATGTAAAGCGGTTACCGTAGCCTATTAACGCTTGTAATTTATTAAGTATCAATCGCGCGATACCTACCCTGCCGCTTACACGGAAACACCTGAGGAGCTTACTGGTGACGTTAAGTGTGAGGAAGTCACATACAGGAACACGATCATCCTCTAGGCAGTTATTTGGCTGCGGTTTTCCGTGAGGTGGAGGTACTTCCTCAGACGGGCTGCTTTGATACGCCCTACCTCTCTTAAAACATCCAGACTAAGACAAACCGACATGTTTGTGCACAGAAAAGTTTGTTTTGTGTGGGGATCGAACCCACGAGCGTTAGTGTCAAAGTCGCGTAGTTCACGACTGAGCCACCGATCACGTCAATGCTACGTTTCTTATAGCATTGGTTAACTACAGTACGGATCTGCTTTATTTTATTGCCATTATTTAAAAGGAAGATGTCGTGTAATCTGTAATCGCGCGCTGAACGACTATTTTAGGAGCTAAATTTGTAATTATACCCAGCAGTATATTAGATCTATTCAATTGGGTCTAGTTTTGATTGAGATATAATTTATAATATTTATAAAGTTGCTAAAAGTGTCATACTTTGCATAATTTTGACGACTGCTCGACTAAGGCGCCATTGCGTTCGATACATTATGTCTAAAAATGACATATACAGACAGCAAATGAGAGAGTTATTGGTCGTATCCACAAGGAATGTATTAGATTACATTCTGCAGCACAAAATGTTTCACACACTGCACTGCGGCTGCATCCGTTCTCTAAATTAGTTTTTTTTCGTTCTTTCTTACATTTCGCCTTTTTTCTCATAAATATGCTGGCAACACTAGGCCTTACTTTGTAATGTAACCAACTTAAAAATTCTCAATTTTGTAATAGTCGCGTCGTGAAATTTCTTTATATTTGTCTGTCAACGCTCAACATTAACCCAAGAAGTTTTGGTGAACGGTTGTTGTCAAAAGTTATTTATTAAATGTAGTTACGTATTACCTGTGCTTGAACAGTATACGTGGTGACTTGCTTCTAGTGTGTTCTAACACTGCGCTAGGGCTCGTGTCAGCAAACACAGTGAGTGAGAGCAAGCGCCGCAACGATGACCGAGCAGGTGAAACTGTTTACACGGGAAGAGCTGAAATCGCGTAACACAAGACAAGATGCAGTGCTCATCATCCACAATGGAGTATATGATGTTAGCAAGTTCCTCGAGGAGGTCAGTGACATTAGATCATCATTTTACGAAATTATATGCACAATGGAGGCGCAGCGCGGGCTAGTCAGGTTGGGCTTGTAACTGTGTAATATATTTTTATATGTGGAGCCACCAATACTCGCCCTTCAGCTAAATATTCTACTGCAATGGTATTTTGTTAACAACTTCAAGATAGATATAAGAGAGGTAGGGCGCATCAAAGCAGCCCGTCTGGGGAAGTACCTCCACCTCACAGAAAACCGCAGCCAAATAACAACTCCCTAGAGAGTTGTTGTGTTCCTGCATGTGAGTGAGGACCAGTAAGCTCCCAAGGAGTCGCTGTGTAAGCAGTAGGGGAGGCATCGCATGAGTGATACTTATTTCAAGTGTTAACCCGTCAAGGACCGTTATATACTGTTATCCATACATTTCGAGCCTCCTTTGAGGCTCGCGGGCTTTCAAGGATTAATAGGCTACAGTACCCGCTTTACATCAGGTGGGCTGTATGCTTGTATCCCTCCCGACGTAGTATAAAAAAAAAAAAAAATAGGTACTGGATTGCATATTATTGATTTCATAAAAGAGAAAGAGCTAGTCCATGTGGACTTTGAATCATTGGCTGCTAACTTTATCGGGTAGCTTAATTTGTGAGATGATAATGGAAGGTCATGACCCACTAATATGTATAAAGGACTTTACCAACGTTATTTACTTTAAGAATCAATTTTATATTTATTTCATTGGCAAATTTGACAAATATAATACATATTTGTTAAGTTGTCAGCAATTGTAGTGAACAACTTCAAACTTATTTCAATGTCAGTATTATATTGTATATAAAATACAAAATAAAATCTATTGTTAATCCTAATCTATTATTAGCAGCTAATATGACATCCACTAATGGGTGAGCGAGGGGGTACTAGTAAGGTTGCACCACTCACTTGCAGGTTGGTTTTGTCCTTTAACCCTTCGAAACCCGGGTGGTCGTATATGAACCGTCAGAACCCGTTATATATGTTTTCCCATACATTTCGCGGTCATATACGACCACCCGGGTTTCGAAGGGTTAAGAAGATGGTAAGCAAGTTAAACCACAATATCACATCTTCCCAGTGTTATCCTGTTTCCTAATCTATTAGGATTGGTGAGATTTGCTACCTAAGGATTTGGCAAAGATACTGATTTTTACATATACCAACCACTGCAGATCTCCACAGCCCATAGGTAAAGACAGACCTTTCTTAGGTTGAGTCACATGTCTTTTGACATGTGGGTTTCCTCACGATGCTGAAAACACAAATATAGCAGTACACTCCCACACTAGGATTGGAAGCAGGAACTATCTGAACTGAGTTCCGGTCTGTTTTTTACACACTAGGCTATCACCAGCCTTACAACCTATGATCACATACAAGACTTTTAACCAAATCTGTAGAAATTCTACTTTTACGGATCAGGGTGTGGTTATCAGTCAGGTTATAGTGTTAAGAGCATTGGCGGCAACACCTGAGCTGTCCCAATGTATTAAATAAAATGAAATAAACATGACTTCAAATAAAAGATATGATGTTTATTCTAACCTTTAAAACAGTTGTTGTAATATTTTTTGTTTTATTACTATGTATAAATTTTATATAAGTAGGTATGTAGTTACTTAGTACTATTTGATTATTAAGTCCCTGATTTAAGCCTGTCACAGACATAGCTATCATAATATAACATGCTGTCTCGCTCTATAAGTAAGGAATATGATGAGACAGGAGTAGTACAGACTCACCATGTTCCATATATTTAGAGTGAGACGGCATGCTATCTTACAATATATTATAGCTACATCCGTGATGCTTTATTCTTTTCTTCACTTTAAATGACAATTAATTATCTGCCCTGCTCCTTGGTTGACACTTGATTGCCTACATCTATGATGTAGTCAATCAACTGCCACATCATATCCATGTGTAGGCTTATGAGCACTCAAATGTAATAATATAATATGTTAAGTAAATATATGTGTACGTATTTCATATGTATGTATTTATGTATGTATGTGCATATTTTTGCATATAAATTAGTGTATAAAATTCATGAACATTTTTTTTTTTTTTCACATAATTTTTTATCTACCGACCAGAACAAAATTACTGCACACACACTACGGCTAGCTGGAAGAGATCTCTTAGAGAGATAAGCTCGCCATTGTACACTATTTTCAATGTAACTAACTCTGTGTGTAATGTTATGCAATAAAGAATATATATATGTTAATAAATTGCATTTAAACAGCAAAATGATTCACATACCTCCATCAACATTCTGAAGAGTGTATCTGTATCAATATTTTAGGTTAAGTATTTATTTATTCAGGTTAAGCATTTGATGATGCATAAATATTAATGAATGTACAAATTCGGCACTCCTACATTTTATTATGTGCATGGGATATGTTAAATGCTTTGAAGACCTTGATGCGTACATGCTTGTGTCAGTCTAATTAAATACGCAAGTTACGCACCATCGATTGAGGCCTGCCTGTTCGCCCCATGTTAGGAGGGCACATTATGCTAATGATCATGGTTGTTTTTGATAGACGACAGTCAAGGTTAGGATTTTTTTTTTTTTTTTTTATAATAACTTGTACCCCTGCCATGGGCAAGGCTATCATCATCTTAATATTCTTCCAGCCGAAACACATTCATACATCATATTCTCATTCATTCTGTAATTCTAACTTTCATTCATCATCTTTCGTTTTTGCCCATTTTAGAACGCCAGTGAAATATCTGCAGTAATTTTCGAACTTCCCTCCCCATACTACGTCAGTCCATCCACGGGCGACAGCAGGCTTCACAGCTCCACCTAGCCACCGCGATCCCATCGGCTATACGGAGTATAGCCGAGGTATACAGCATTAGTCCTAGGTGGAGCTGCTCTGCTTGTTGCGATCAATGACAACCGTAGCTAGACTGACGCAGTATTTTATAAATTTAGCTCTATTTCCCCCCAAAACTATTTCGGAGACTGTGGTTTCGGTGACCCGCATTCCCAACTCCTGCTCCAAATCGTACCTCTGTTTGGAGAATGCGGGACACCGAAACAATATGTGCTGCACTGTCTGGTCCACGCCGGGCTCGCAGAAGCAGGATGGGTCATCCGCGCACTTGAACCTGTGCAAGTACGCGTACGCAAAAATGTAATGCTTGTTTGCGTTTGTACTAATATATCAATGTTGAAATCACCCAGACGATTATGTCTTTTCTTAAGAAAATTTTTCTTAAAATATCCTTCATTTATTGCTCAAATAGCAAATAACACCACTAGGAGGTCTATGTACACAAATAATTATATAATTTTCTAATTCAGCACAAGACACCTCGATAGTGCACTCAATAGAGAGCCTAACAATATCCAAACGTTCTTTGGCTTTTTGGTAATGTTTTAACACAATCATTGCCCCACCTCTTATCGAAGACTCTCTATTGAAGCAACTGACTATTTTATAATTACTAATACTAAATGACGTTTCACTTTTTTTAACCAATGCTCAGTCAAACATAATAATACCAATGTTATATTTTTCCATAAAAAATTGTACTACATTTTCACAGCCAGGAAGACTGAATATTTTGGTGTACAAGATTTAAGTTTTGCTTTCCTTTTGTCTCATTGAGCAGTTTAAATCTACAGCCAAATCAATAAAATTAGTTTTAGTTTGTCGTTTACAATGTAAGATATCTTAATTCTAGATTTATTTGAAAGATAGTCAAATAAAATTCAGTAATAAAATTATTAGTGTCAAAAAATACAAAATTGTCATTATGACTTGTCAAGTGATATAAGTTGTTTATATTCTATATATTAGTATTCAATTTTGGTGTTTGGCAATAAGTTCGCTGTTTGGCAACATGTATAAGGTAGTGCTCATAACAATATTCTATTTAATTTGTGCAGTTGATCGAATCCACTGGTTACATCTTTTTATTAAATTCCATACCATTTCCTATTAAAAGAACGATAGCGAAACTACTATTGTCATCCAACATTATATTATTAATTCTGACTATAATTTGGATATATGTTGCATGACATACAATAATTATTAATATATAATAATAATATAATAAATGTAATGTTTTCAATTTTGATGTAAGTGATATTTCCGTGCTCGTTTATATTGCTGAACAGGGTCGGGATTTTCAACTATAATATGTGAACAACTGTTTAGCTATTTTATACAACTAAATTATTTTGAATTTTGAAATGTTGTTATGTCACGGTGTGCGGGGTCCGTTGACCCTACCAAAGTCAAATTTAGACTTTGGAAACAATAGAGATCAGATGGTCACTTTTTTACATATGTATGTAAGGTATGTATGTACCTTTGACTAGTGAGTATAAAATTACATCAAAGATTCCGTTACTCGTTTCACTGAATACCAAATACTTATAAAAAGAATAGAAAATGACAAAAAAACGCAAGCCACCAATCATGTAAGAACTATTACTGTAAGTGAAAGATAAACAATGGTATGTTTAATAAACAAATGTATTCCTTTAAGGACCCAAAAATTTTTCACATGGTCAATTTTGCACATGGTATATATTTTTGATATAGTGATGCAGCTGGACTCTACTAGCGATACAGAAGTCAATAAATTGCGGTTAAAAATTCTGTTTCTTCTTTTTGCACACATCACATATGAATGATGATGACTTAAGAAAAAGAAAGAGTGTCGGTGTTATGAGTAAATAAGGCATGCTCCGTTAGTTCGGACATGTAGAAAGAATGACGAAATAGATATATCTTCCGCGTGTTATGGCGTTCAGTTTCCTCTGCCTACCCTGCAAGGGACCTGGCGAGAAGTTATATATACACACATAAATTATTATAAAAATTTTGTGTTGAGCCATAGGCTACAGCTATCATACACTAGTATCATAGTTCAATAAAAGATGCTGCCGTTGTCATGTCTGCAGAACATGGAACTCATCATCATCCGAGCCTTAATCCTGGTCGCGTTCTAAGCTATTACTTCGGAGCCTAGAGTCCGTTTTCCGGCTGTTGTTTTGCACTTTGCGCGGTCTTCGGCATTCATTACAGTGAGATCATTGGCACCCATGTCATCCCTTACGACGTCAAACCGGTACTTCTTGGGGCTACCCCTTCTACTGGGAGGAGGACTTCTTCTACGCAGCGAAGGTGGCATGGCTAGACATTTGTTTCCCACGTGACTTGCCGGCTTTCGTAAGACGTGGCCGTACCAGCGTCGGTGATATTCTAGCAGTTTGTCTGCTATGCCACGGACACGAAGGCTACCGCGAATGCAGGAGTTTCTTACGCGATTCTTGCTCGTCATTCCGCACGTCCAATGAAGCATATTCATCTTCATGAGACACAACTTCTGCTTGCGCCGCTCAAGTACCGGCCACGCTTCGCTTTCATATAAAAAATACTTAAACGCCATTTAAGCCAGTTCGATCGTGTCTTCACCGATGCGGATGGGTGTAGGATCTGTGATATTACAGGCCACACATTTAGTTTCAGACCGCCGTTCTGCAAGTATTCACTCGTCGCACCTGACGCCTCCTGTCCGCCTCCGCCGGCGCAATATCGTCAGCATACATGAGTGACCACGGCGGCTGCTCATGTGCATCTCTGATGCTGTCTGACTTAACGTCTAATATTATGCTGAACAGAAACGCAACTCCGTTGGCCCTCGGGAAGGGCAGTGTGTCGCCAAGAGCCGTCCTAATTATAGGATCGAAAACTAGATGCATGTCTCGCCAAATATACAGGATTCAGGCAGCCTTATGAACCTCAGTGCCGGCAGGTGATCGCGTGAGGAATACTGTCAAAGGATAGGCCATAAAACTATTCAACCGATTATGGTTCTCAGAGGTGTTGCAGCAATGCGTCTCGGGCTTCATTCACGTGCCTATTTGCTTTAAACGTAAGACGCAGGAGAGACCACGCCCCTTCACAATTGAATGATAATGAATTTTATTAACAAAATATATAACGAGTGTTTGGACGTTAGTAGAAAAATAAACTTGTGATATTACTAATAGTAGTAAATGTTCACGTGAAACGGTCAGAACTCCACAACCCAGAGTAGAAACAAGATCTTTATTGGTCACACGTGTTTCGAAATATATTTTCTTGGACGTGTGGGTTCCTCACGACGTTTTCCTTCACCGCCGAGCGAGTGACCACACTAAAATAATAATCGAATATAGTGGTACATACACTTATGTATCATTTAGTTTGACTTACATCACCTAAGTTCGGCAACTCCTATCTTTGTCGTACCATTAAAAATTGGAACGCCTTGCCTGCGCATGTGTTCCCTCCTTCCTACAATATGGAATCCTTCAAACGAAGCGTGAAAAACCGTCTTGCGGGTCAGCATGGCAGCGTCAACTGACAGGATACTGTGTAGTCTATAGTCAGTTGCAGTTACGATTTGGGCTCCTCTTTCGCTTACCATCAGGCAGGCACTATGCTGAACTAATAATATATATAAAAAACCCATAAAGTTATCTTGTTTCTTTTCAATTGTTTTTAAGAGAACGGGTAACCGACTCTAGGTGTGGGCATGTGTTTTCGGTTTGTGTGTACATTTGTAATTAATACTTGCGTGAAGGCATGCGTAGTGAAGAACCCCGTTCGTCCAACAAATAACCCTAACTCAACCTAAGAAATGACGACTGACAACGGTCTATCCATGCCAAAATCTTTAGCCTATTTAATTTAGCCTATTAGTTTAGCCTAGATAAAGATAAAAATTCTTTATTTGCCATTAGGCCCTCGCGGGCACTTAGACACGTCTTACATTTTTTGATTGTATCTTATTCAATTCTCTCATTTTACTTTTTCCTTCTTTTTAATCTACTAGCATTGCGAAAATGACCAGCTTCCGTCAATTCAAGTGAATTAAAAAACAGGATAACGCTACCTAGAATTGAATATTTAAGCGATTTTCAATTGGTTAGGAAAATCTTTTAATACAAAACATCGTGAAAAATATACATAATGGTTCTGCCGACCATCCTACAGTTTAATGGTCTCTAACTACCGTACGTATACCATTTATATCGCTAGATATGCTAAACGCAGCGCCATTATATGTAAATAATTTGAAGGACGTAACGACACTTCACACCATATTATCTTGTTGTGTCTCGATCATAATTTGATCGCATTGTCGTTACTGATAGCTCGAGAGACATCCTCAATTTAAAAATAATCCGAGGATGACTTGGTGCTTCTTGTGTTCTATTTTGTCATTAAAAGTTTAAGAGTTGCCAGTGTCCATTGACTACGGTAGTTGCTTACATTACCAGGAGTAACTCCTTGATAAGACATCACCAAACCATTACAGACGCATGATAATGACCATACTTTTGGACGGTTTCTTTAGAACTGTGCGCGTAGATTTTGCCATTGTTGCTTGTTGTAGTGCTCGTCAATCGTGAAATTTTTTTCATCAGTAACGGTGCGTTCACACGGTATCCGTCATTGACGATTCGACAATATGTCACGACAAATGCATACTCACATTCCATATGGAATCGCATTTTTTCTCGATTCGTCTAAATATCCGAATAGAAAAACCATTGTCACCGTCAAAACAAATCCCGAATGGTGAAAAAGACGATACACGAATTGTCCTGTGAATGAAGCGTAAAGAGGATATTTCTGTGCCTTTCACCGGCGTATCGGGGCAGAAGGCGTTTTGATCAATCCACTCTTCAACTGTTGGGATTCATTTAGGGCATTGTTTTATTATACGCGACAGAGTACTAGGGGGAATGGTCATTTCTCGCGATAAGATTTTTCGGTTCCTAATGGGGTTTCGGCGAATTCTGGCTTTAATAGCATTAACAGCCTTTGTAATTCTAACAGCACGCTGTCGCCCCGATCTTTTATGGTCTTCAACAGAGGAAGTGTTGGTATATCTGTCGATAGTACGATATACGAACATACGGCTGATAACAAGCTTTTGAAGTGTCTTGAATATGACCGACTGCTCATACCCACTTTGTGCAAGGCAATCACTGCAACCCTATTTTCTCTAACACCCCATTTCATATTGTAATTTGATAAACAATTGCATAAAACTAAAACTTATGCATTGTCAGCAAATGTAACACACAGGTATAGTGGATAGTGGGCCAAAAACACTACTTTGTGGGATGCCATTGTACCCAATGGCATCCTTTACTCAATTTTGATTGTACATCTTCCACTATCTTGGTATTTTTATCATATTTACTAAAAACTAAAAATAGTTCCCTATTGCTTAGATATGATCTAATTAGCTCCAATGCTGAGTCACGTATGGCTAAATATTCAACCTGTTTGTTGTACACCATGATTTACGTTATTGAACGCTTTGAACTTATCTAAGAATAAGCCTAATTAATAATAGCCTAAATAAGAATAATTGGTGGCGGGTTAAATCAAATTGCGTGTAAAAATAAGCCAACACATAAAGTTTTTAAATTAATATCATCCCATATTTATTTTGATTTTCGAAATTTACATGTGTTTGTAGATTTTATCTTGAAAACTAACTTATTTCCTACTAAGTTATCAAAATTTAGAAATGTCAATAGTGTAATGTGTATTACTTTTAAAAAAATTTGGAAAAACGGTATAGTAAAGCAATAGATGTGTTATTAAATGAAGGACTCTCAGAAACTTTCTAGTCGCTTGATTTTAGTTTTAGCGTTGTCGTTAAGGAGTCGCCAGAGCAATTGACAGTCTCGGTTGTTTGACATCGAGCTTACCCGTCGTCAATTGCAATTCTGAGTGCACACCTGCAGTGATTGCCGGGTTTAAGAAAATAGGGTGTACTTACAGCACGTGCACTTTAATTTAAAACCGATCGTTTACTCAGACGTAGTATACCCTATACTCGCATATAGTAACTAGTACACAAGTGGTATAAGTAGGTTATCTACAGTTCAATATCAATTTAAATGCTTTTATAGTGCTGTACCGCTATCCTAAAGTCGTGCAGCAGTTGTTGTAGAACTATTGAGTTGAACCAGCCTACTTACGCTGGTTGTCTCTTATGCCCTCGATAGGTATTCTACAATAGAAGTTGTGTATTTTCTTCATACTTTACACGCATTACAATTAGTCCCTGGCTCTTGCGTAATTCAATGGTCAAAAGGAATAAATAGATGATTATTTTATGAGACCTGTAGGACCGACGTAGATATGTCCACTAAGAAAGTACTTCTACATACAAAAATGACCCTCGTATCTTCTTGTATTGTAATTGTAAGTACGCTGCCCTGGCCGCTCACAGCCATGATCCAAGAAAACAAGGTCTAGCACTCCGGGCGAAACACATGCTTACGTCACTGTCGAGTTGCCACTTTAAAGTAAATTACAAACAATTAAGGAAAGATTTTCTGCCGTCGCTCATGCATAAAATATTATTTACGCATTACAATTGTTATTTGTTTATCTTTGCAAACGAAATAGATCATGTTAAACATGAATTAATGTAATTAAGTAATTATACTCACAGTTTTATTGGATATCATACAGGTAATATATGAGAGTTGCGGAGTTTGATTTCATACCCCTGGCAAGACTGTAATGGTCTGTCTCTTTGACTTTTGACGTTTAACGCCATCTCATTCGCACTTGTTGGAATTGTATATTTCGTTCTCGGTCGGTGCTTGTGTACACAGTGATTGCAAAACTTTTAAGGCCGGTTAAAGTTTATTATTTTAAAATAGTACTTTGTTCCATTCTGAACTGTACGAGTAAAAGTGTTAATGGCTGTACAATAAGATTTTTTTTCATTTCCACGAAAAAAATCTGTAGCCAACGAATGGTTTCGCTATTGTGGACCAAAAACAACTACAAAATATGGTTAGTAGGTACCTAAGTATATAAAATTACCCTTATAGACTTTTAAGTTCTCGCGGTATTTATACATTCAAACAACATTTTTAATTTCGGTGGCACTATACAAAGGATTATGTAAAAGTGAGGTTACCACACGTCCTTTACATTCATTTTTTTTTTGTTAAACGTCTAACATAATTTTTTTCTTCAATATTTACTATAAAATGCTTGTCCCACTTGTTTGACTCGCTTCCCGGACTTAGCGACAATAAAAGCACAATTTGGATACTAAACAGAAGTCATTCGTATGAAAACGTCACAAATCACTTGACACAGAATGCCATGTTTAAACGATGAATTTGCAATATTCCATGTAACTGTACACTTCCGTATGATGACTGTGTAAAACGGCACTGGATTTAAACACTAATTCGCACAGTAAACATTTAAATTAATAAAACAAATTCCCGCGTCTCCGTCCCTGTACGAGATTTGGCGCCAAGCCCCTTTTATTTCTTTTGTGTGGGATAAACTTGACGAAATTATAAGAGATCTTTGTACTGATATTGTACAGACCCAGACAGAAAGCATTTAATGATTAGTTCGATGTTTTCAACGCTCGCATGAAATTGGAAGGAAATAAAATGCATATGGAATTAAATTAGATGCACAAAATTTGGTACTGGAGAACATGGACCATTTAGTAGAAAACATAAAAACAGGCAAAAAGAATACCAATTTGACGCCTTTTCGAAGAGCCAGTAGCAAATAAATCTTACTTTTCTAAATTGCGACGTATTAGAACCTGAAAACGTTGAAGATTGCGACTTAACTATGTATATGTCAACTGGCGAAGAAGAGCAATTATTGAATGCTTTTGAAACCGAGGTGGCTAAAAATCAAATCAATGAACAAGGCCTTAAATACATTGCCCGCTATGCAGCTTTTAGATATTTAGCATAATATGCAACGCTTTGGGAATCAAACCCGAGCATTAAACATTGAAAGTGGCTCCTGTGAGTGGATACATTTTATATCGAGAGGAAAACTTATTTACCCATGTGAAGAGCATATTAGTGTGGCATAAATAAGGAAACTGAGAAATTTCACGGGAAATTGCTGTCTACGGAAAAAAACATTTTCCGAGCTTGGATTACATTGTATACAATTGTGTTAAGGATCGCTACCCCCAAATAGATCACTCTGTAATACTTTGCTTGGTTCGAACTAGAACCTATATTAGATTCAAAGGGTTAAATAGAAATAATGCATATTGAATTAAACAATTTTTAACGGAAGTATCGCGTATTTTATTTATTTTGTTGAACCTGACGTTTCGAACGCTTTGCAGCGTCCGTGGTCGCAGGAAGACTAAGGTGGTATTTGTCTTACATTAGTTATTCAATTATTACGAAACGTCAGGTTCAACAAAATAAATAAAATACGCGATACTTCCGTTAAAAATTGTTTAATTCAATGTGTAACAATCGCGAAAACCTAAGACAATACTAGAAATAATGCATGTCATCAACTAGATGACGAGCTTGGTGGCTCAGTCGTGAATGACGCGACTTTGACACCGACGCTCGTGAGTTCGATTACCACACAAGGCAAACATTTGTGTGCATAAACATGTCTGTTTGTCTTGGTCTAGATGTTTTAAAAGAGGTAGGGCGCATCAAAGCAGGCCGTATGGGGAAGTACCTCCACCTCACAGAAAACCGCAGCCAAATAACAACCCCTAGAGGGTAGTTGCGTTCCTGTATGTGAGTGAGGTCACCAGTAATCTCCCAAGGAGTTGCTGTGTAACCAGCAGAGTAGGCATCGCGCGAGTGATACTTAATATATCGCAAGCGTTAATAGAGTACGGTGCCCGCTTTACATCAGGTGGGCCGTATGCTTGAATACCTCCCGACGTAGTATAAAAAAAGGAAAAAAGTGTAAAAGTACATAGTAAATTATATAACGTATCAAACACTCATTATTGAACTATAAAAATTGTAATAAAAAAAAAATTTAATGTAATATTTGTTTGTGTATTAGTATAACCCTTAGATGACCTACACCTAAATAATATATCTGTAGAAACATATACATACATTTGGAGATACAGGCAAAATATCTACAGATAGATATATAATAATTAGGTATTTTTTTCAATGTAGTGAGATTTAATTTACCCCATAATTTTCCCCAATTATAAAGTTTGAGAACCATCGATAGCGGCGATGACGTAGGCTTGTGTTTCCTACGTCACAGCTGTCACCGGGAGTGCCATACCTGGCGTAGTATATTATTATACCATGCTCACAGCGAGACGTATGCTTGTTTACCACCGGACTCGGTTTCAAAAACGATCAACTGAGGGTACAATTTGTTGTATGTAAAGGATCCGTGATTAAAAATAATATTGATGAGTAAGAAAGGGATTAGTTTTGATTCGATGTCTCTCTGCCTACCGCGCAAGCGGTTTAGCGTGATGATATATATAGATAGATTCGTTCTGACAATGATTTGTGTGACATCTTTTTGCTTCATTTTTGCATTAAATAGCCCAATTCTTGCGAAATGTTGTAAACTATTTAACATCCCGCTGCTGGCGGGCGAAATCGCAGGGAATAGTTATATATATTCATCGGGTACTTTAAAGCAAGGTACTTAATTATATCGTCGACATCATTACTATGATTGGATAACGTAATCTGGGTCATGACCACACCCAGGGGGCGAGGAATGCCTGCCGGAGCTGGAACCCGATGGAATTTCTCATTTCGCCCAGAGAATGATGCTGCGGGCGGGGACTCGCTCCACATACCACCGCGTCCCGGCGCGCCTCGCTATTCATCTAGGTGACATCCAAATAATAAGAATAGAATATGATTTAAATGCGCCATAATATATATATTTACAGTATATGATTAATGGTAAATTAATAACGTTAAGCATTTCAAATTGTTCACAATTCAATTAACTTGTAAGTCATCTTTATTCATGTACTCAGTCTAAACTAATTCATAGTAACTGCTGTCCAAAGTTACGTCGCTTTTCAAGTTTTAAACATGTATTATTAATGTGTAATCCAGAACATAATCTATTTGTGTGCTATTCTTTATCCAAACCGATTCAGTCGTTTCCGTGAGAGAGTATCAAACATCCGTGTATCCTACAAGTTTTCACATCTGTAATAGTAGTCTTTTTGCGTTCTGATGCCACGTCGGTTGTCATTGTGAATGTTTAATCTTGTAACGTTTTACAAGCCCTGATCCGTCTGATCCACCTGATGTAAAGCCGTCACCGTAGCCTATAAACGTTCGTAATTATCACTCGCGCAATGCCACCTCTGTTGCTAACGCAACTCCGTAGGAGCTTACTGGTGGCCTCACTCATACGCAGGAACACAACGACCATCTAGACCAGGGATTCCCAAAGTGGTCGATATCCCCCCCCTATTAATTATAACACAAGTTCTTATTTGAAACTTTCAAGATACTGTATAAGTTGTGTTACGTGTACCAACTTGTTATAAGAAAGACTAATATTTTAGTAGGAAGTATCATTGTTGTACATTAAAAAAAAAGTAGATGGGATTTTTAAAGTAATTTGGCTATGGGTTCTGAAGTATCTGAAGTTCATTTTGGAAAAGAGGTCTCTTGCCCAAAATAGTTTGGGAATCCTTGATCTAGAGTTATTATTTGGCTGCGATTTTCTGTGAGATAGAGATACTTCTCCAGACGGGCTGCTTTAATGCACCCTACCTCTCTTAAAAACATCTAGACCAAGACAAACAGACGTGGTCATGCACACAAAATGTTTATCCTGTGTGGGAATCGAACTCACGAGCGTTGGTGTCAAAGTAGCGTAACAGCGAGTTGCTGCGCCACAGTGATGTGTGCACATCAAATATTAGCTATCTCAATTATCTCGTTCGTTTTTATCACCACGCAAGCATTGTCATTAGATTACACAGAGCGTCGTATCTATTGGCAGGGACGTGACATCATATGATGGTTCCCGATCGTATGTTCCGCGGCCGGCGGAGCACGCGGCTGGCGTCGGGTCACTCGAACACAATCGTTCGTAGTCCGGTGTACACGAGAGGCCGAGGGTTATCGTGTGGTGACTCCGCGAGTGTTACAACGGCGAGCGCGCAGGCGCGGTGTGGGGCGCTGCGATTGTGCGGGACGCGGAACGACACTGTACTCGCTCAAATTATATAAAATGTTTCTCATATCAAAGTTTAATAGATGTAATTATCGACGCACTAAACTAGAGGTCGGCTCGTCGATTTATACATAAATGCTAGAGATTGCACCGACAAGCAATTAAGCATTTAGCCAAGCACCTATCGTAAAATTATAAATGAATACCAATAATACATATTAGAACAAATACATTTTTTTTGGCATGAATTACATAGAAAATCATGAGGATCTTCATGATAAGACATGCGTCGTTGGCGTGCAACAAATGGTATTTGAAATATGTAGCCCTCCTAACTCACTATCACGACCAAATTGATTATCAGAAGGTGTTGTCAGGAGCCTTAGGAACCGGCGAGCGTGCAGTAAAGACCAAGTCATGTGGCGCTCGGTTTTCTCTGTCTACTCCACGAGGGGTTTGGCGTGAAGATATAGATAGAGGTCCTGTACGCAGAGCTCTGCCGATTGTGAATCGATTTACATAATTGTTTTTTATTGAAAGGTCGCAGTGCTCGGTTACTATTACATTCGGGTCACATAATTGAAGTAAATATTCACACTTCTTACACTTTTGTAATAAATAACATGTAGGTAAATAGTAAACTATATTGTTATAGTTCACAGTACTAATTTATCTGACTTTATTATTCGACCAATAGCGTAATGTAACATAAAATAAATTTATCAGGAACACCGTTCCTATATGAAATCTATGTGTTTGTCTGTGCGTTTTTTTTTCGACTTTTGACTTCAGATTCGGATTCAGCATAAAAAGTAGAATAGGAATGTTCAGGAACGTCGTTCCTATCTCTTAAGAAACATGGTCAAAATGGCCGAAAACTTAAAAAAAATAATTGAATTGTTATATAATTGACGAGCCAGGTGTTCCTCTGGCAATGCAAGCTTACGCATTCTCAACTGGATTTACTTCCTTTGGTGTCGGAGGAGATCCCCTTGTAGAGATAAGCTAACCTTTATACAGCTTTGATGTAACAATGTACGGTGTATAACATACGTTATAAGAATACAATAATCTTGACTACACTGCTACGCCTACTACGGGTCCGAAGAGCGTTTACAAGCTCGGGTGAAATTGCATTATCTCTGTTAGTGTCCCTCGGTGAACTTTATGGTCTTGTCGGCAGCACCCCGGCGGCGAGGAGGTGCTGCTGGAGAAGGCGGGCCAGGATGCCACCGAGCCCTTCGAGGACGTCAGCCACAGCTCCGACGCGAGGTATGTCACAGCCGTGCGGTGCCGGCTGCCATTACGCAGTCCTCGCGCACCGCTCGCTCTGTCTTCATCTCATTTGATTTAGCACAGAATAAATTATAATACTTATCTTAAATTAAACAATAATTGTTAAATGTTAATCTGTCACCATCGTACAGAACTGAAGTGGCTCTCATTGTTGGATTCGAAACATCACCGATACGGACGCGGACGCTGTTGATCACAGATCACAGAAACAAGGTTTGTGTGATCTGTGCTGCTGATTAACAAACGTGGCTCATGAGGAAGAGAGATAGTGCGCGTCGATGACCTGACAGCGGTAAATCACCCACTTCTTGTAGGGATGCTGTGTTCCTGCGAATAAATATAGTTACGAGTGAGTCGCTACGAGCGAGCGGATCTCTTTATATTCTGATCGCTCATAGTGTATCACACATCCCGACGTTATATATATATAACATAGCAGTACACATACATGCATAGTGTTCGATTTACACTTCGGAATATGTAGTGTACTCATAATCGTAAAACTGCGTGTTTTATTATTCTTACAGTTTTTTTATCAGAGAATACATCTATGTAAGAATTAGTTAACTACTTTGGTGAACGAAAAAGAAACATCGTAGAAACATGAGCAAGCAGTCGACAAAGGGAACGATCGGCCTGTCCGGATACCCCTGACACTAATTTAAATGACAATTCCAAGCTGTGTGTAATATTTCGTAATCTCGAATATAATGTAATCAACATTGGATTTATTCACTCATTTATAGTACCTTACTAGACAATGGACCATTATAATCAAGTCAATCTGTCGCCGCCGTCGTGATTTAAGAGTTTCATTTTAGTTCTGAAATGTCAGAAATTGGTTTCCAGTCAAAGTCTTGGTACATTCATTCAAAGCATGTCATATGTAGATAACACCCACGATAGTAACAACTTGTTTAAACTTTAATTGGATCACGTCCGAAGTCTGTGACTGCATTTTAGCCAAACTTAATGGTTTTGTTAAGTTTATTAACAACTTAATAAAAGATCACAATGTGATCAGACTTTTAGTGAACAGTGGGCTCAAAAAATAAATTTATAGGTAGGAGGTAAATGTAAAGACCAGTGTAGACGATCATTTTGTTTCTTAAATGGGCTTCATGCAAAGATTTTGACCTAATGGTTTTATTTTTAAGCAAATGTTATAAAACCACTACGCACGGGCGGTACAGAAATTGTAAACTTATGCTGTACGCCAGTTCAGCCTTCAGCTTCAGTTGTCTAAATAGCCTCTAATTTATAATCACTATGTTACCTCCCATAATACACAATTGAAAACTTGTGTTTGAGGCCTGGCGTGTAATGAAAGTTAAAAATATGAATCTTTCTATTAATTATTGTCTGTTTATCTCTATCTGTATCTTACGTTTAATAGTGCATCTAGGCAATAGTTTTTATTGTGTCTCAGATATTTATTTAGTTCGTTTTTATGCGTTCACTATTTCCACGGGAGCTCGTCCCTTCCTCACTGTGGAATCCCACACTACGCAGAGATTATAATAAAGATAAAAAATCATTATTTTCTATTCAGCCCCCCGCGTTCATTTAGCCACTTCTTTTAATATGCTCCTGTTGTATCTTCTTCATTTTCAATGGCTTTAATTTTTCTTTTTCCATGTACCAGCATTTCGAAAATGACCATTGGCGAACAAGAAACTTGCCAATATAGGTCTCTTTTCAAATTGTCAATTTCTAATACAATAAACTTACGTGAGTATATATATAATTATGTCAAGTGGTAAAAAATCACAGGAAAAAGTGTAATAATCACAAACATTAACGACTGTTCGCAGATCGCTGATGAAGAAATACAAGATTGGCGAGCTCGTGGAGGAGGACCGGACGCAGACCAAGCCCGCGTACGCGCCCGAGTGGAACGACCAGGCGCAGGAGCAGGGCAAGTGCGTACTCGCCTAGTACTCCACACCACACCATCTACCCACACCCCACACCCGCCACTAGGAGTAGATCGCCTGCCGACCTCAGCATCGTCACACATTTACACTTTTTTTATCTGATCGTTGGTAGATTTATGGGTTTCCGGGGAGGGGCTCGAAGTCCATCCCTGGACTCTGGTCATTAGCTTACACTAAGGTTACGGGATTAGAATGATATCTGGTGCTATTTTTTTTTAAGCATGAGCATGAATTTATAAATCCAACATTTCCTCTCATAACAATATTTCTAGTGATAAAGTTCTAATACCGAAACTGATACATATTGTAGTATATTTTGGTTGGTTGTCTGTTTGCGCTTGCGTGTGTACGGTTATAAAATCCAAAATGTAAGTAAAACACGCGGATCTGTGTGATAAAGGCCACGTACACACAGCGACCGTTCAAGCTATACAGAGCCATTTAAATCCCATCTTTACTGCAACGACATAAGGTGCATGTATGTATAGCTTGATTTCTGGTGGTCTGTACGTTCCGTCGCATATCTGCGTAACATTTACACAGAAATAGCCATCGTGCCGTAAGCCGATCGACGTGCGTGTACTACGTTTGATCTACGGCCCCACTGGACTTCACTGTGTCTATGGTCATTGTCGGCCGGAGTGTAGGTAATTAAATAAGTAACGAGTGTCGAACGACGTACCACTCATCGTACTCCTCGATAGAAAATATTATAATTTATTACGAGCTGAAGATTCACACGTGATTAATGATTGTCGATGGTGACTGCAGTTTGGTTACAAGACTAAAGAAACATTTGAAGGTCTGAAGTATTTAATTTCTGACGGTTCGTTGTCTCATTAAGTTATATTCATAGACAATATGTTAGTTTATTGAATGTAGAAAGACTTTGGTACACGTTTGCCATAAAAATATTCCGGCCGACGGCGTCGGGTGTCATTTTGAAGTTTTCATTTCCACTGTATGACTACACAGTGACTCATAACCTTTATGCTAACTCATGATTTTTATCTATAATAAGTAGGTACGTACTTACGTAGGAATAAATACCACATAGCAAACGTCTCACCAAGCTCCGTGTTGTACAGACTTTGCGATTGTTATACAAACTTCTGTGATATAAAAGGCAGGCAAAATGTACAAGTACAATAAAACAAAGAAGTACATTATTTATAATATATTCTCCTATTTACACTATAGTTTACTTATTGTATTAATGCGTAAGAATTGGGAGTTAAATAGTGGCGGGGTGTCTGTCGCTGACAGATATCTATATTTTATTCGTAATGATTGTGTCTCGTCTCGAACGATCGGATCTCGCACGCCTTTTTAATTAGTTTCTAATTCATGTTACGCTACAATTATAGAGCTTGTTATATGTTTTATGCTAATAATAATGTCATACGTGATCTAGTGTTAGTGTCGGTGCTCGGTGGTATTGTGTACACTCTGTCTGTGTCGTTGCTCAATAAAGTTGCAAACCGCAAAGTTGGCTCTTCATTTCATCCCCTCCATTAGCAGTCTCCTTGCGTAGGTTGTTGTCCGTACATCACTCAGATCCACGTGTCATTGTACATTTTTATTGTTTTATTGAATGGTAATAGCCTTTTTAATTAGACACGTCGTTTTATCGCTAGCCCCACTAATTATGGCGTTCCGACGTGATACAATGCCCAATTAGACACACACATTGTATTGCGTTTAGTATTTTGTGTTCACACATTTACTAATCCATCGCTGCAGTAGTAATCATCGAGCCAATTTCACAAGCTTCACTAATTCATAACATAAGATATAATAATTTGTTGACCTCACCGCGACAGAAATGAAACCGAGAATGCGACAGCGCCACCGTCAGCTCCATAATTGCAGTTTGAATGGAGTCCACATAACTGGAATTGCATTCAAAATGCAATTTTATTGCTGACGTGCAGTTCAAATGCAGTCATTTGTTTCAAGACTAAATTGTGTATGAACGGTGTAGTCTAGAGCAACTTTACTAATACGATCATTATTTTATACGTCGGGAGATTACGCAGCACTCATTCGCAGAAACACAACAACCCTTCAAAAGTTGTTATTTTTAGCGGTTTTCTGTGAGGTTTCTCTTTTAACGAGCTCGGTGGCGCAGTGGCGAAACGCGCTGTTACGTTACTTTGACACCTCGTGGGTTCGATCATACACTGAACAAACATTTGTGTGCATGAACATGCCTGTTTGTCTTGGTCTGGGTATTTTTAAGTGTGGTATATCAAAGCAGCCCGTCTGGGGAAATACCTCCACCTCATACAAATCCGCAGCCAACTCTGTTGAAGATTGTTGTATTTCTGCGTGTGAGTGAGGTCACCAGTAACCTCATATTGAGTTGCCGTGTTAGCAGCAGATATGTCATCACGGGAGTGATACTCAATGTATTGCAAGCGTTCTAGACTACGGTAACCGCTTTAGATCATGGTCGTATGCTTGTATGCCTTCTGTATGTATGTATATCTTCACGCCAGGTCCCTTGGGGGTAGGCAGAGAGAAATGCCTTCTGACTTTGTATTAAAAAACAATAAGGTACTTTACCATATACAGCTTCAGGAGACTCGGGGTCGGGAGGCATACAGGCATAAGGCTCACCTGATGTGAAGTGGTTTTCGTCTATAAACACCACTTGCAATACAAGGACCTGCAAAAACATCAACTCCAAACTAAGCTCACTGGTAAACTGACTCTCGCAGGAATACAACTACCTTCCAGGGAGTTGTTTGGCTGCGGTTCTCCGTGAGATGGAAGTAGGTGCTTTCCCGGTACCGATGATTCGATGCGCTCTACCTCTGTGAAAACCCAGCCCGGTTGGTTATTCAGGCCTCCTAAACAAGGTGTATCTATCACATAATCAATTATGTGTAGGTATTGAAAATTTTACTAAAACATGTATAAATTTATTTCCCACTTTTGTGTTTCTACTGTTTCATCGCAAACATAAATATGCAATGGCAAATATTTTCAGTACTTGTTTTTCCTCTTTCGACATGTACTTATACAAATAAATAAAGTTGTTCTGTCTGTTTGGAATGTCAAAATAACAGCTATTTACTAAATATACATGAGTATTTTTAAGAGAGGTAGGGCGCATCAAAACATCCCGTCTGGGGAAGTACCTCCACCTCACAGAAAACCGCAGCCAAATAACAACTGCCTAGAGAGTTGTACACAACAACCTGCGTGTGAGTGAGGTCACCAGTTAGCTCCTAAGGAGTTGCTGTGTAAGTAGCAGAGGAGGCATCGGGCGAGTGGTACATAATATATTACAAGCATTAATACGTTACGGTAACTGCTTAACATCATGTGGGCCGTATGCTTGTATGCCTCCCGACGTTGTATAAAAGAAAAAAAAATAATGTATGCACGATACTTACACCAAAAAATCATTTTTTTAATTTTTTATCCGTCTGATTGTTGGCTAATCTTCGAAACGGCTGGACCGATTTTGATGGGATATTAACTGGCAGATAACTGATATTATAAAGAGTAACTTAGGCTAGCAGTGGTGTAGTATAGAACCCCCTTCCTTAATCGTTAAATTGAAATAAATTTACTTATATATATTAAACGGGCGGCGAAGTTCCCCGCTCCGGGTTGCTGCCACTGCCACCCACGCTACGCCGCTGTAGGATAGATAGTTTTTTGCAGGAAAAGATTTTTTGAAGAAATTCCAATTCGAAAGACAATCGCTTTGGGTAGTATAGTATACCGTAATAGACAAAGATAAAACAATCCACAACCTTTGTCCTATTGTTAACAAATTTTTTGTTGTGTCAATTCACGAGCTTCAGTGTAATCAATAAAAATAATGAAACAATAGCAAAACTAAAATAAACTGTTTAAAATGTATATTTTCACTACTTACCTAAATCTATTTAAAAGAAGAACTTTAAAAATCGAAGAATTCCTTTGAATGAATATACGGCAACATTGATGGGAGTCTTGTATTGACAAAATGTTTGATGTTTCCAGTTTGTTCTGTTCTTAAAGTACGTTTCGGCCGTGTTTGAATGCTGTAAATATCATTTCATATTTCTAGTCGTAACACGTCGAGTCGAGCTTCTCGAAATATAACAATAATATCAAATAATAATATAATAACTATGTATATGTCACGGCTGCACGCCGACCGGGAGCTACGTGATGCTCTGCTACTCGTGCGAAGCCTAACAATTAATAATTAATATTTGTGGTAGCATCTGCCTGTAATCCAACCGAAAAATGTAGGTGATATTCCGGTCAAAAATAACTATTAAATGGAGATTTTTTTTTACTACATCAGAAGACATACAAGCATACGGCCCACCTGCGGGCGGGTACCGTAGCCTATTAACGCTTGCGATGTATTAAGCTATTAAGTATCACTCGCGCGATGCCTCCTCTGCTGTTTACACAGCAATTCCTTGGGAGCTTACTGGTGACCTCACTCACACAACAACTCTCTAGGGAGTTGTTATTTGACTGCGGTTTTCTGTGAGGTGGAGGTACTTCCCCAGACGGGCTTTTTTTGCTTTGATGCGCCCTACCTCTCTTAATACATCCAGACCAAGACAAACAAACATGTTCATGCACACAAATGTTTGCCTTGTGTGGGAATCGAACACACGAGCGTTGGTGTCAAAGGCGCGTGATTCACGACTGAGCCACCGAGCTCGTCAAAAATTAACGTTTGTCTCGCAAGTCCGGAGCTATTTATAAACAATGTTACATTTATTCGGATACATAGTTGAAGCTCTACAGATTGCAGCCGGGTTCATTTGTTCACAACAAAAATAATATTAAAAACATACTCCATACAACAATGGGCATTCTCCTTTCACTATCGCTGCTACGACATACTAATATAAGTAACGTACTAATATTATCAATTACAAACATTCGTAAGGATGTATGGATGTTTGTCACTCACTCACGCAAAAACTGCTATAGGGATTTGTATGAAGTTTAACACACAAATAGAGTATATTCTGGATTAACATATGATATTTATTATACAGAAAATATTTAGGTTTCCTGTGTTTGACGGAGTTCGAACTGGAGACTTAATGTTAGCGACGGCGGGGGAGGCCTTTATTGTCTGCATTCCAGTCGGGTTGGCCCGCCATTCAATGAAATGGGCCGATCTGTAGTCTACGCTCTAAATATTAAACAGGACAGCTAATAAGGTTATTGGTACCGATGTTTATTAGTGAGGGCGAACAGACTAATTTGATAACAAATTAAATTCAACTTTATCGGAAAAAATAATTAAATGAAATATATTGCCGGGATATGGAATTGATGATACTACTTCGATAGTCAGTTTACGAGGGTTATACATGGGTGCGGCGGGCGGTAGTTTATAGTCCTGGTTTGACGTCAACATTGGTGTCAAGGAGGGCTGCATGCAGACGGCTCGCCTATCCATTGTCTACTGACAATATCGGCAAATTCCGCATAGCTGACCTAGTGGTGAATTGTCTGATTTATGCAGACGATGCCGTCCTAGTAGGCTTCGGAAATAATGTAAGTGGAAAGAATGGGGAAATAGATATACAACGCTAAAACAGGAAGATGAAGGAGCCGAGCAAGGCCTAGATTCGCCTACCACGACGATTCAGAAAGTGGTGTCAGGAGCCTAGACACCTGGTAGCGGGCATGAAAAGAGCTATGAATGTTAAGGAAGTAAAGTGAGAACAGAGTTTGCCTACCCTTCAAGAGATTTTTTTTTATACTACGTCGGGAGGCATACGGCGCACCTGATGTAAAGCGGGTGCCGTAGCGTTATTAACGCTTGCAATATAGCAAGTTCCTAGGGGTTCCAAGGGAAGAAGTGAGCTCTAGGGAGCTTACTGGTGACCTCTCCCTCTAGGGAGTTGTTATTTGGCTGCGATTTTCTGTAAGGTGGAGATACTTCCCCAGGCAGGCTGCTTTGATGCGCCCTATCTCTCTTAAAGAGATTTGGCGAGAAGATAAAGATATAATTTCAGCACCTAATACTGAACGTAAAGGTTTAGTTTTACATTGTTACGGAATTGACCTCTTCGCCGCCACACCCTCGGTCTGCACCGAGTGGTAAACAAACGTGCATGCCTGTGGATGAGTAGTATTGAAGTCATTTTGTGGACGTTTGCGATACTCTCGCACGTTGCCACCGGGCACTCAACGTAGACACTATACTTAGTTACCTTCGGTATTCCGTAAGGTGGAGGTATCTCTCCTCTCGTCTATTTAGTTGTATCATCATATACGGCGGGCCTCCGCGCTCTTTATGTATGTATTCAATAGTTTTCTACGAACCGGCGAAGAACGGTTACATTTGAAGATAAAGATTTGACATCGAGGCAGACAGGACCAACATTTGTGTGTATCAAGATGTCTGTTAATCTTGGCGTTTTAAGTAGTGTGCATCAATAGATCTAAATTTATAAAATACTGCGTCAGTCTAGCTACGGTTGTCATTGATCGCAACAAGCAGAGCAGCTCCACCTAGGACTAATGCTGTATAGATCGGCTATACTCCGTATAGCCGATGGGATCGCGGTGGCTAGGTGGAGCTGTGGAGCCCGCTGTCGCCCGTGGATGGACTGACGTAGTATGGGGAGGGAAGTTCGAAAACAGATAAAATAATTTCACCGGCGTTCAAAACGGGCAAATATTAGAATTTTAGAGATTAACACTGAAAGATGATGAATGAAAGAAGGAATTGTGGAAAGGCAGAGAGTATGATGTATGAATGTGATAATTTATATTTAATTCTATTAATATAAATTTTAAAATGTTATAAATAGATATTGTTGTCGAAATAGCCTTGCCCATGGCAGGGGTGCACGAATTAAAAAACGAATAATAATAAAAATAAAAAAAGTAGTGTGCATCTAAGCACCCTGGGGAAGTACCTTCACCTCACAGAAAAACGCAGTCAAGTAACAACTGGCTGGCGGGTTGTGTTCCTAAGTAAGTTAGGCTGTCAGTAAGCTCCTAAGGACTTACTGTGCAGCAGTAAAGATGGTAACGTGCGGGCGATACTTGCTATATTGCAAGCAAGCTACGGTAACCAACTTACATAAGGTGGGCCGTACGCTTGTTTGTCCCTTAAAGTTGTATAATAAAGGTAATGCTTTCCTTCTGTTTCTTCTGGGTATATCCTTTCTAAATTACAAATATGATTGAAGGCAGGAAGCTATGGTAGAAATAATTCCATGCATGATAGACCCCCGATGATGATGGAACGTTTGTATACGCCATTTAGGGGTTTCACGTCTGTAAACAATCGCCAGCCTCCTTACCATGTAGTCTACCGAGGGTAACGGTTGTATTATACCAATGGCACCATGCTCCGCCTGGTCGGCATTGGTTGTGTGATCCTTTCAAGTACAGTGTGTGGGTGTTTGCGCAGCGCATGGAAGGCGTGGATGGCGCCGCTGCTGCTGGGCATCCTGGCCACCATCGCGTACCGGTACCTGTTCGCGTAGGGCCGCCGCTCGCCTCCTATCTTCAGCCAGCGGAACTCTTCAGTTAGTAACGACTTATCGCCGGCGAGGACGCGGCCCCGCGGACGTGAGCGACGACCCCGTGCGATAAGCTACACCCGACGGTGCTCGGTGGTTGGGTGGTCACATCTGCTGATGTTCGATGCTCCGTTTGTTTTAGAAATTATATATAAAAATTGAGATAAATTTAGAATTTTATGTGTATTTCGCTGGATTGGCTATAAAAATGTCACGCGACTAATCCATGCCGTGTAACTTAATGTACTAGCTGGTAGCTACCCGAGGACGCAATCTTGTTAGTTTCAACAAATTCAGTACAACCCAATCTTAAATAAGTTTTTCCGTACACTTGAATCTCGTTATCGCATAATTTTTAATGAGGCAAACGGACGGATTATTATTATGTTGGGTGGGAACACGAGGTGGGGCGGAGTCGTAGGTGCGGTGTGGCGAGTGGAATTATTGACTTGTTATTTTATCTAAACGGACATTGTTTTCATTACAACGATCGATTCAAACGCGTGAGACATAATAGGAAACAAGTGAAAATGTGAATTCCGAACAACATTGCGTCCTCGAGTATCGCTCAGCTCGCACCGCGAAGATCGACAACAACATGGCCGACCCTCCAAACTATTGTTTTGTAATAATGCATAACTAGCAACCGCAGGTATATTGTTAAAGATGACTTAATTTGTGACATAATCACGCGACCGACAAATTTGCATATTGATTTGCGTATTGAATGTCAAAGCACACACATTTGAAATCGAAACAACTATTTTCGCAAATACTTTTAATGGAGGGACGAGTCATGTTATCGTAGATGTTTAATAACTCCAATTTAAATACAAGTTGGCGGCGCTACGGGGCGGGTACAACAGGCACCGAGTGTCTGCAGAGGGCGACTGTTAAGACGTCGAATATGTTCGATAGGAGCACTTCGACCGACAATAAGTCGACATTCGCTTCTTTAAGGCGTCGGTGCGAAATGGGACGACTGCCACCATTTGTGGGGATACGAGTGATGCCGTCTGCATATATCTCGATACAGTTATCGCAGGCGAAGCCGCGGGGTCGTCCGCAATAAGCTGTATCGGCTATTTTATCTTCATTAATTAATGAAATCTATTTTATGAATAAATATGAAGTGGCACTGCGCTCTTGCGGAGTGGAAACGGTATAGTAGGTATAATTTATCAGACAGTACTAGGTGAGAACATTCCTGAACGTTTGTTTTGTGAAATTCGGCGCTGTTCACTTTGAGCACAAATGTAGTATAATTGTGAGGTAACAATAGCGTAAGCATAGCGACACACCCGCCGAAATCAATGCTCCATCTCCATACGATACAATCGTGACGTGTAGGAGTAATTGTACATCTGGAAATAGAAATTTCATCGCTATATTTTTCCAGTAGCGATATACCTAAGCAATATATAAAAAAAATCGCACTATACGATTTGAAGCGAAGTTCACACAGTGAAACCACTAGCGGTGGGCATATCGAAGCGACTGGCAAAACTTGTTTTGTGACGTCACCGCTGTAGGTTCGCGATCTAGCAAAGATCAGTGCTGTTCTTACGAGTATTGGTATATGTCAAAACAGACCCGACCGCACTCGTTTCTCCTGTTATAATTGTCTACTGGGCAGGTGTGACGCTACGCTAAAGACGACCGCGCACTTGCCCGCTGCCCTAAAAAAGCATCGTGCATCGAACTAGCTGGCCGTTTTAGCGGAGCGGACAAGTGTGCGGTCACCTCGAATCAAAATGGCCGGTTGAGACGCTACAAATTGAAATATATCACGCATAAAAGATATGTGCATTCCTTTCGCATTATTACTAAGATAAGGTTTTTATTGCTATGTTTTGTAAAGGTTGGGTGACAGGTACACCTATCGCCTAGGCCATTCGTCGACCGGGAATTCAGGCTGGCATTAGTAGTAGCACACAGTACATAAGACAGGGCACGTTACATAAGGCTGGGTATAATTGCAACAGTGTTCATTTGTAGTACGGCCTCCTCATCATACAATACAATCACGTTTGTGACGCGCCGTGTCGGGGGCTAGAGAGCTACCTACGGCCTTCTCCGAGTTAGCGATTGCCGCAACGTATGGACGTTACCAATATGAGTCAACTTTGATACGCTCATGTCGGCACCTCCGCTGCTTTATGCAATCCTCCGGGAAGTTGTTAATTGGCTGCAGCCTCCTGTAAGGTGGAGGCGCTTAGTTGGAGTGCGTGACCTGTCAGAACCCGTTATATACGTTTTCCCATACATTTCGCAGTCGTATTCGACCACCCGGGTTTCGAAGGGTAAAGTTGCTGGTATTCATTGCAAAAATGATTTTTCTGAAATAGAGACGTTGCAACATGTCGGAATGGTTCAGCGGTAGGTGCGGACGCGTCACGCTGCTAGCGGCGCCAGGGTCGACCGCCGCGCGGAGCGGCACGGGTTACCTTAAACCGAGCATTTTTAACTTTCGGTTTAAATCGTGCATGTTGTATTGCGAAAGTGATAGCCTGCACAAAAAACCAACCGACCTTTATATGCGGTGGTTTCTGTGGTCGAATCCCGGTGTAATACCTGCCCGTCTACCACTAAATTCGTGTTCTCGGATTTATGTACATATTGATTACTTTCTCGGCGGTGAAGAAAAACATCGCGAGGACACCCGCGTGCCCAGATATTACATTTCTGAACCCGTTCTGGGCCGTGGAGGTGGACAGTCTCTCTATATAGAAATCAGCATGTTCGCAAAATCCTTAGGTTTAGGTAGCGGACCCCGTCCATCCTATGAATGGATTAGGAAACGACATAACGCTAGGAATAAATTGTATTTCGAAGAAAGAAAAACATAAAATTCTGGATAGCGTGTCAAAAATTTATTTCGCTGTAAATCGTACCATTTAATTTTTGGCGAAGCGTTTCGCAAAATCTCCGCGCGGACCAGCCTGTGCCGCTTGAAGTTGGCCTCGGTAAAAACATACCTACTCACCCCGCTGCCGGTATACGGCCTCCCTTTAACCGCAGGTTCAGAGTATACTTCTTTATGTTGCTAAATAGTGAAGGAATCGGCTATTTAATGTTTTTTTAGTAACAAACCTACGAATAAATTATTTATTCGTAGACATAAACAATCTTGTTTTTAGTAAGTTGACTACGTAAAAACGTGTGCGTTCTACCGCGACAGCCCGCTTTCCGGTCGACGAGACGTATACAAAATGTGGCCAGAGTTACGCGGTTTTGTCCCTCGTACATAACCAACCAACGTGCCTGTGACCTGAAAGGAGCAGTCACCGTCCTTCAAACGAACCCACGGACCACTCGACAGCGGCAGACGCTGAACATCGAATGGCATTTGAACGTGGTGGCCGTGGTTCCTATTTTCATCTCTTCACAGATAAGTTGGTTTAACAGTAATTGTTAATTTTCAAACAAAATATAGGTTTCCGTTTACACGGATGTCGAGGCCCCCACGCATTCGGCGGCCAGGTCTCGCGAATTGCGTGTCAGCGACCGGCGAGTGCGAGGCCGCCCAACTGAACACCAGCCCGGATACGTCGATTGGTGCTTTTAACCGGTATGTTATAGACAAAAGAAAGCGCCACATCTGCCACGACATGAGGGGATGATGTTTCACACGTCAGCGCTCGTTGATATGATCGAGGATATTAGAGAAAAAATAATACGAAGAACGGCCGCCAAATACCTGGGGAGCCCTTATTATAAGAATGTCAAAACTATTTACATTATGCTCTCGCTTATTCGCAGGTTAAATGGATCTAACGAAGAGAGATATTAATTTTATATATTTAGTTATTAGTTAAATGCAATATTTTTGATGTGGCCTAAACGGACGGTAGCGCCTGAAAGCCACTGTTTATCCGTGCAGCAAGGGTGATGGTTTGTTGCGCTCTTCTCTCGGAAGAAGGCAGTCTGCGGCCTGTCATTCTCTGAAGCGAGACTAGGGCCCAATAACGATTTGTTAATGTTATTGCTTGTGCATAATAGGTCTCGCCGTATAGTAACGTGTCGGCGAGGGACCCGGCGTGCACGGCGCGAGCTGGTGTGGTGCACGTCTGTCTTAGCAATCGAGGGTAGTTACTGTGTGTGCCTTTTTCCTCTTGCCTGCATTCATAAACGTATATTGTGTACATACTATATATTATAAAAAATAAGATTTTTGTAACAATAACGAATCCTTCCCGTCGTGTCCAAAATTGTGGCAACATTTGTTTTGCAAAACTCCGGTAAAGTGCTATATATTCTTGCGGTAAGCAATAAGTATATTTTACATTTGTGCGGACAATGATTCTCTAAAGGGTATGGGTGCTCCTCCGTAATATAATGAGAAGCCAGCACGCAGAGTTGGCCATACTAAAGTTTATTATATACGTAGATACTACAAATATAGATGTGGTCTTGTGGTAACTTGCAAACACACGAGGCCTGCTCCTAATCCATATTTAAGTTCGTGCAGTTCCACTCGCTCAGCGCTTCACGAGCAGATCGCAAACGGTAACCGGAATTATTTTTTCACAAACATAGATTTAGCTTTATTAGTTACATGAAAATATGTGCAACAAGCGATTATGTCAGCCAAGTGGCTGTCCCTTTGACTTGAAAGTAATAATAATAGGAGCCAGTCCTCCCTCCGCACGTCACGCATTGTGAGGAGGTCTCTGTCCGGTGCGCTCGACCGCCAATAGTTTGGGCCTAGTTTGTGCTGTTGGTGGATTCTCTTTGTTATATTTTTAATATATTTTTGTATTCTATTCAACATGGGGTGTTGCTTCATACCATGGGTAATTAGTTGGTGCTGTGGTGCTGCAGGAGACAGGTGTTGTGTTATATATAAAATCTTACAAGACTGTTAATCTATCGTTACATCTACTCAAATACAATTAAAGCTGATAAAAAATATATATTCAGAGTAGATTCTATGGCCCAACTAGCAATCAAATAAAAACATAATCTTAGAATAAACTTCAAAGCATTATAAGACTTCTGTTTTGGAACTTTCATTTATAGCAAATACAACATTGTGTCCAATGCCTATTGGAAGTCAAGCCCGTCATATAATGATTAGGATGCTGCTTGCAGCTGCTCTTGCAGATTGCTCCATGGCAAATGAGATTATATGAACAATGTGATCCATAATTACTAAAAAAATATATTGTTTTTAGTATATTGGATGACTACATCGGCCATACAGTCTATATAATTGTTTACGTCTTTGTATTGCAAACAAAATTAGCAAACGCTAATTGATGTCAAGAGACCTATATGTGTATAAGATCATTATGGACAAAGTAGAGAAATGTATTACGGCAACCTGCAATGGTTACATTATTAATAGCAGTTTATTTTCATGTCTGTGTATTGCTATAACATTTTATAAATTTCCTTCGCACATTGTGCTGAATGAGGTTTTAGTTAGTTTTGTTATGTATTTTATAAAAATAAAGGATGAAATTATAATTCTGCAATTTATTTCTATTGTCAAATTAGCTCACCTAAACCATCATGTTTATCAACTTGTTAAATTTATTTCCAATGCTTCCTTATAATTATATCACATTAACAAATTTGAACTACAATAAATAACAATTAACTATCTAGTCATAACAGGATACACATACTTCTGTGCCTTCCGACCTGTAAAAAGATAAATTTGTATATAATAAAACAAACAAATAAGTATTTTTAACATTGGGACGCACACAACTGTTCCTATGCTTGTATAAATCTATTGATTCACCTGTTATAAAGTGGTTACTGTAGTAGCAACACAGCTGGAACCTCACTCACTTGTAGGGGCAGGGAGTTATTCCTTAGTTGCAGTTTTCTGTGACATTGAAATTGACATTCTGTAACCTGATAGTGAGCACTACCTTTTTACACCCAGACTAAGTTAGACATATTTATCCATGTAAATATTTCTCCTGTGTGGGAATCAATCACAATCCTTGCTGAACAGCCAAGGTAGCTATTCCTAGTCACTTAACTACCAATCATATCTCTTACCTGACCTACCTTACCTGAAAAGAGAACAGTGTGAACAATAGAAATGGTCACATAGAGCACAGTGGTGCTGGCACCCAGAGCACAACAACCTCTCGCAGTATGCACACTTGGACTCCACAGCACTGCCGCAGCTGCACTGTGCTGACTCCACATTGTTTGCTACCTATAAACACAAAAAGGTGCTATGTTAGATCAAATTAATTCATTTTTTCTACCAGATCTAGTACAAAACAGACAAACGACTTGACTAATACGAGAAAATACTCAACCTATGAATAATTATAATTTTAAAGTTTTACACTATGAGAATTAAAGGATTTAGCATGCTTTGTTTTGTATTTTCCTGATATTTTAGCCACATTCACGGAATGCCTAGAGATGGCATGTAATATCAATCACTCATTGTTTAGCCTCTTTATTGCACAAACATAATGTACAAATAGCAGTCTTCATTTGGACTCTACAAGTGTAGTGTTAAAATGGTGCAAAAAGATGACGATGGACCGAGTGAGTTCTTGACTAATGCACATGCATTGTCACCCATTCCCACCCAACAATTATTAATGTTAACCTAACTCTACTCTAAATCTGGTTGCAGTCTTCTGTTAAGTTGGAGTACTTTCCCAATTGGGCACCGCAATAAAAATTGCTATGGCCGTTGTTTCTTTTTTAGCCGAGCCCTGTTTGGATTGGCTGCAGTCACGAGGCTGGTTTCCGCTCTTCTAATTACAATACACTTTATTGTACCAAAAGAAAAATATATAACAACAATAAAGTACCAGTACAACGGCCTTATTGCAATCAGATTTCAGGTAGAAGGGAAGGTAGGGCCGCCCCCGCAATAAAAGTATTTATATAATATACATAAACATACATGTATACATATAAATTATATTTATCTTTAAAGAGGCAAAAATCATTTATTAATACAATATTACTTAACTAAAATTAAATAAATATACAATAAAACTAAAACTAAATTACATCTAAAATTTAATAAATCTAAAATAATAATAATAACCTAAAATAAATCTAAAAAGTGTGGCCCCCGTGGCATTGTACCAACGATGCTGGCAGCATTACCATTCTAAATTGCTATACTAATGCGTTGAGCGAGAAAGCTCTTTGGTTGCCAGGGACATCGATCACATGTCATTGTTGTCATTGTTCACTCATTAGTATCCCATATGCTTCCACGAACTATCGTAAAAATACATACCTCCTGCGTGCGAGTAACAGCGTCAACAAACAAATAAAGGAATCCAACCTAGACCTCTTTAACTGTAGCGTTATATCGATGAGGGGACAATTAAGCAGACAGTTTTTTAAAAGTTAATATAAATTTTGATTAACACGGTACAAATAATATGTATTCTTAATAGTAATGGCGACTGCGCCTTGTGTACATGCAGTGAAAACCTGTGTTTGTTCAGTGTTTAGTATATTTAAGTGCTCCTGTGTTTGTTTTGTACACTATTTCTATCTGTGGGAACCTTTTATTGGCTTTCTATTGTCTATTGTGTCTTGTACTTTATTTTTTGTAAGCTGTTGGTTTTCCTTAAATATAAATAAAAAAATAAATAAATAAAATAAATAAATGTCTCGCTAGTTCTTGACAAGAAACATACATATTATACATATACATATTATACATATACATATTATATATACTCAAATATATACATACAAATAATTAATGTAAATGATTTGTTATGAATATACTCACTGTAAATGGAACTAACGAGACTGAGGGGAAAGCCAAAAAAATTAAGCTGATTACATATTGTTAAGAGAAAGATAGTGAAGATGTTTGAAGGAACGAAGTTATTGAGCATTCCTTATATCAAATAGCAAAGCATTCAATAGGCACGCTGCCTTGACAGAGAATAAGTTAGTATAAAACTCAGCGGAGTGGTGTGGCGTTTTAAGATGGAGTAAAAGTGCAATATGCATTTTTGATATGCGACAAGAACTACCTATAATAATAGCTTACGATTATAATGGGCTGACAATGAGGCCGTGAGACTTACTCCAGACAGATGTTCACGAGAGTTTAAACAAGGGTGCCTGTGTGTAAATCTGCAAATCATCTGCATAGAGATGACAGGGGGAGCGAAGTCCTGATGTGATGGAATAGATGAATAATGCAAATAAAAGAGGAGACAACACGCCACTCTGAGACACGCCAGCAGTAGTTGCACACCAAGAAGAGCATATATCCTCAATACACACTCACTGCTGACATTTCATAATTAGTTCAATCTATCTCCATATGTGTGCTACTTACTATTTCACCAGAATGTTGAAGAGCACCATTTTTTCCTATGAATAGCTGTTTTAAGCAGTCGTTCCTGTTGCCCGTGACTGTAGTATTCTCGAGCGCACTGTTTACCGTCGATGACTTTCTTGCGCCCGAGAACAGTAATTCTAATGTTTTTTCTGCAATAAAACAGACCAATGCCTATTGAATAAGCGCAGAATGTTCTATATAGTGTGTAAATAAATATACCTACATACCGTAAACTTTCTTAATTCTGTCTTCGCTGTTGTTATACTGTTTAATTCCTACATGAACTTTGCTTTGCGGTATGAAGTCTTCGTTGTAAGGGTTTGCTCTTTTTGCCATCACTATCTACGTAAACTAGTTTCATGAAACTAAACGCGCACAACGCAATTACAAGAACATCAATATGTTTTTATTTAACCTTGCCTCTACGCACAAATATCAGACTACCCTCTAATATCATTTGATTTGAAATATTAAAATTGGAATAGGATTCAATTCAAACGATTACAACAAATTCTCAATACACATATATAACGAGTGACTTTATTAATGGCAATAGTGATATTATTAGTGATAACATCACAATTTATCAATAACAATAAAAGTATTTTTTTTAAAGAAAAGGTCACAGTACTAGACAACAGGTACTAATTTCAATTCAGTCTAAACTTCGTGATTCGCTTCAGGCAGGCCTCAGTAAAAATCACAAACTGTTACAAACTTGTCAATTTCCTTTTTTGTACGTTTTGGCCTGGTAACAAAGACCTTTAAGCCATATGTTTCATATAAAAGAAATTAAAATGGTGTGATAACGATTAATACATGAGAAATCGATTCAGTAATCGAATACTGATGCAATCGAATCATATTCCGCGACTACTCCATGCAATCTTTAACCATATTGCATAGTATAACTGACAATTGCCTAATCCACAGCAAGATAAATTAATCGTTTCAATACTTTCGAGACTAGTGGTCACGTGCCCACGCACACAACAAAGCTACAGCTAGACTAACTTTGCAATTATACGTTTAATTTTATGAGAATTTAAAATCTAATATTGCCTGGCAAAAGAATACTCCATTTACAACTACATAAATAGTATAGTAGTGTGCGTAAAATAACCTAGTATAGTACTGCCAGTGAAATTTAGAGAAAATATTGGCCTCTTTGCATTCAAAATCAAATTAAAAAGGTTATTGTTGGAAAAAAATGTGTACAAAATTGAGAACTTTTTCTGTTTCGCCACATAGTTCTTGCATGTATCGTCATAAATTTCTTGTCATCTTGTATTTAAATTTATATAAAACTTGACTAGATTACCTGTTACCTGCTTCGTATCTATTGTAATGGCGAATTAATGAATTATTTTAGGAATATATATATATTATTACTCTCAATTTCAGACACAATTGTACATTGTTTACGAATAACTGAATTGAAATTGAATACATATATAGTTGTATTATCATTTCATATCTTCCAGTACACCATATAAATAATTTCCTTTTTGTTTGTTACATACATTTGCCAAATATTCGCATCGTTTCTTGCCAATACGAATGACAAAAAATATCCGAATATTTCCGAAGGCAATACGAATATTCGTTACATTATTAGTCTGTAGGTACTATGTAATGTGTTCCTGGCGTAGGTGGAGAAATATTAGGGTGAGAGACGGAGTGAGTGTGGCCCGAATAAAAGCATATAAGACCAGTGTTGCCATATCTACCAAATTTTTGGTAGATCTACCTATTTCGACACTAATCTACCTATCTACCAATATGAACCATAAATGTACCTGTATTTTAGGATACCAAAACATTCCAATTCTTTAATTACCACACTAGCATTTATCTGTTCTAAACCAAATTAATTTATTGTACACTCACAATCACAAAGCCATACCTTCGCACAGTCACTAACGCAGATTATTCTTAATTAAATGCTGAAATAAAATATTAAAACAACTACAACATTGAGTAGAACAGCAGTATCGCCATAAACAAATTTTATAGCTAGTTCACTTCGATTACTCGAAAGGAGAATTAATATTATAATACAATTTTTCTTTATGGTGATATTGGTGTTTTCACTAAGCTTATACTTGTGACTTTTATCAGTTAACATTCCAAATGCTTTTCATTATCTATCAGCCGATGTTTCGGTATTCGCAGTATTTTGCTTGCTTTCAATCGCAGTATTTGGCTTGCTTGGGATATTTCTGAAATATTTCGAATGACGGGTATTATTTTAAATAGTCTTTTGTGATTGTTACATCTTGCGATAACATTTGTTACTAGTACACGAATATTTATTCTTTTCTATATTGACCGTACCTGACCGCATATTCCATACTGACCGTATTTCCATATATTGGTGTGGTAGGTTACTTAACTACAAACTACACCAATGATATGGAAATACGGTCGAGTGCCGATAATCTATGTAATCACACTACGACTGAATTATGTGATTAATAATTTTAACGACTTCTGATGCACTTGCGACAATGATTTTTATCATGTACATAAATAAAATAAAGGTCTGTTTAACTATTTTGCACAATTATGTTTAATTACATGTAATTTTAAGTGTTTCTTGGATGATACATATTTTATGGAGGACTGAAAATTTAATATTTGATGGAAGAATTTTGAATTTCAAATGGCGACACTGCCAACAAGGCACCTTCGATCGAAGGGGTGCTGTCAAAAATCTTTTCTAAAATATTTTAAAATAAATATGATCAACAACAAAAGTAAATAATCTTGTGAAGCACATATATTATCTTTTGTGTTCCACTGTGCTACAGATTGTGTTTAGTTGAAGTATTAAAGGCACGGGAGCCGAGTACGTGAGAGTGAAAGTGGCCGAGTTGTTCGGCTCCATGGTAGTGACGAGGCTAATCGTCGTCGCAGCATATGCTATCAGCTGGTTGGCGAATGTTACGTAAGCGGTGGTAGCGCGGCCATGTCGTGGATGAAACGCGCACAGGGCAGCGGCGCGCCCCAGGACCAGCAGCAGTACGCCGCACCCCAGGGCCAGGTGAGCGCTCAGGTTATGCGACGGCGACGTAAACAATGACGTGGACTTATCGCATGGCACCAATGTTTATCAATCATATGATTGATAATTACGTTTGTTTATTATTATTATATATGTTCATATTGTTCTTAATGTACACTATTGTTGCAAAGTATCTATGTTTGCAAAGTCACTGTTCCATTCGATTTATGGAACTACATAGCAACATATTGACTTATTGTTTATAATTTTTATAATGTTATAATTCTTGCTTTTCAGCCATTTGGGAATCAGCAAAATATGTACACAAACTACCAGGGCACCGGTGCTGGGGCTGCCGCACAGCAACAGTACTGGCAAGCACCGCCGCAGCAGCAGCCCCCATACAACCAACAGTATGGCCAAATGTATCAGCAAGTTGACTATCGTGGCAATGCCAACCAATATTACCAACAGCAACCAACTCAATATGGTCAGAACTACCCCACACAGAGCTATGGTAATAATGTGCCCCAAGGATATCAGCCAACTTACTATCCCAATCAAACTGTGCAACAACAAAATTATTCC
This sequence comes from Pyralis farinalis, assembly GCA_947507595.1. Classification (NCBI taxonomy): domain Eukaryota; kingdom Metazoa; phylum Arthropoda; class Insecta; order Lepidoptera; family Pyralidae; genus Pyralis; species Pyralis farinalis. The sequence goes on along the minus strand of OX382261.1, from coordinate 783,722 downwards.
CAGAATAAAGGAAACACTAATGACTGGGATGATAACTGGGACTGGGGATGGGAAGACTCGTCTAAAGCACAGAAAGAAGGTGGGGTAGTGAACGTCCCACATATGGCACAAGCAATGCCACAACAGGCGCCACAACAGATGTATAACAATGCTAATGTCATAGAAGAGAGTTTCGGAACTACTGATAGTTGGAACTGGTCTATGGAAGATAAACAGGAAGTGAAGGATGTACCGCCAGTGACCGCTCACGAGACTGAGCAGCCGGCTACATTAGACATTGGTCCTCATTTAGATAATAATTTAGATAATGACAATACTATGACTGGTCCTCTGCTAGACTCTACTAACACTCCTCTCCAGCCCGCTACTGAGGATGTTAAAACTCTCAATGACAAGGAAGTAGTTAAGGAACGCATGCCAAATTTAGCATTGGGAAAGCGTTTCCACTTGGATAACTTAACCCCTCAATGGTCTATTGAATCACAAATGTCACAAGATTCCAGTGATGGTCCTCTAACTCAATCTGAAGGAGGCACATTTAGAAGTGAACTACAGTCCCGAAATTCCGATAAATCAAATTATTCTCAGCACAGTCTAGATGAGCCTTACCAGAGTCCGGATTGGTCACGACTTTCTGCAGAAGAACCCACTTTGGCAGAAAACTGTGAGAGTGGCAGGCGCAAAGTGGATAGTCACGCTGATTTAACAAGCTCTATGCAAGAGATGAGTATAGTTAACAGTGAGAATCCTACTTCTGATGGTGTACCATTAACAAGGGAATCAAACTCTAGAAACAGCCAGGAACAAGTTGCTACTGTGCTGCAACCTCCACTCGCTCCTTCTCCAGCAAATTTGCCAACCAATATTGCTGTTAATCAACTGTCATCATTAACTTCTAACATGCCTGTGCCATCAGTGTCGCCAGCAACACTTCCACCACCGCCATCCTCATCAGCAGGCACGGCTCCTTTACCTCCACATCCTTCACCAGCAGCTTTACTGCCACCTTCTAATTTCCCTCCAACTATGGCATCTCAGAATCCTTTTAAACATGCTGGACCGTTTTCACATAAAAGTACAACAAAAGCTGGATCTTCTAGTAACTTATCCAACCAGTCATTTCCTTCCCCTATGTCCAATGCAAGTCCCTCAGTGGTAAGTAAAGTACCACAGCACAGCAGAGGTCTTGCGAGCTTCGGAGCTAATTTGGAAACAACTCCTGATAACTCTGAGCGGCCTGATCAACCTCAGGTGCTGACTTTTAGGCCAATACCTGTGGCTCAGCAAGTTCCTGAAAATTTAGAGGTGGCACCAAAGAATGATAGAAATGAATATCTACAAACAGCACACCTCTCCAGTGTTGATTACGGTGACAACACTGACTTTAGTCGTAATATGCCTCCGCCTGGATTGAGAAGGATGGTAGTAGGGCAACAAGAATCGGAATACAGCCAGAGCCTCAATATGTCTGGTGATGAACCTCCCCCAAGTTTTGCAAGAATGGTACCAGGGCAGCAAAATGAAGGTGAAACTAGTTACAACCAACCGAGTGACAATTACTTAGATAGACACATTGATGGTCAACCAACAGATAACAGTGGCCGTCCTTACAGACAGGCTGATGGACAGCAGACTCCCGACAATTACACTCAGCCGACGGCTTCACGAAGCAGTGATAGACGACCAATCGGGCTCGATAGAATGGTGCCTGGTGAGCCCAGCAACGATGAATATTCTCAGTATCAGGCCTCTAGTTATGCCGCCAGTATTGAGCAGAGAGTTGTAATGGGAGTTGATCACGATTATAATATTCCTGCCGATGCTGGTCCTTCTGATGTGAGAGAGCAAAATGTCGACGGGTCAGACTACACTGTACAAAATCCTAGGAATCCGCCTAGAAATATTATCAACATGAGGGAGTCTAACAAAGATACTGTCTCCGATTTTCATGCAGCACCTGAAGAGGAACAGCGTGAGGTAGTAATGGAGGGAGAAAATTTGCAAGATTTGAGTATTATATCTTCAACAGAGTTAACCTTTTCGAGGGAACATGCATTTGATGGAGCAGATATGAATGCAACCGATGCTGACAGGAAGACCGACGTTTCCGACTCTATGGAACAACCGGCGCCCAGCTCGCGGCGTCAGTCCTTGAGTCAACATGTCAACACTTCTGGGGATGATTCTGAGCGGGATAGATTATTCAAGTCTTCGCCGCGAAGGGATAAGCACAGGTCTTCCAAAGATCGTGACCGCGACAGAGACAAAGAGGGAAGGTACTCGAGGGGTGAAAGGAAGTACGAGCGGGAGGCCGACCGACGGGCGGGTCGGGACAGAGACGAGCGCTGGCCGGAGAAGGAACGGCGCGACCGCGGCCATAGTCCCGACGGGCGTCGCCACCGCCGCCAACGGCGCTACGACACGGAGGACACCGACTACTATAGCGACCGTGAGCGGGAGCGCAGGTACGTAGCACACTGCGTCGTTTGCGGGCTTCCGCATCTCAGGAAGCTAATATCTCTTTCTGACCGGTGGCTTTTGTGCAGGCGTTACCGCGAGGGCTCGTACACGTCCAAGCCGCCGCGACCCGACGACAAGGAGCGGCGGCGCTACGACACGGTGGAGCGAGAGCGCTCGCGGCGCTACGAGGGCGAGCGCCGCAGTGAGCGCCGCTACCGCGACATCGACCCCAGCAGGAAGCGCGGCAACCTGCAACGCGAACGCGACGAAGACGAACGGAGGCGAGGTATGAACAAGGCGGCTAGCTCGCTCGCGTATGGGCGACTGCGGACCGAGCAACCGACCACTTACGTTATATTTATTTTTCCAGTTGTGACATTCTCGCGTGATGCTAAGGCTAGCGATAGTGGTAGGACAGAAGGTACGAGGTTGATTCTATGTGTGCCAGCGTATGTCCTGTGACACCATCACTTGTACAATACTGCATGCCACATGTTTGATTCGAGTGACACGACTGAGCTTTTCGAAGATTTTGCTGGCTCTGTATGATAATTTTTGCTTGAGAATGTTTATACTCTTACGCTGTTTGGTCTGAGCTGTAAAGTATTACTTCTTCTTTTCATATTTGGTTGACAGGTCTCATTTGTGGCATGAGGCAGTATCTACAAGTCTAAATTATATATTACATCTGATAAGTTTCGATTCATGGCCAGGGGAGATTAGGAATGTTTTTATAAATAAATATTTCCAGATAAATTACGTAGTGCCATCTAGTACCATATTGAAAAAAGCCTGTGCTGTGTGATAATGTGATAAACATGTAAATACCATTTTTTTTTGTAAATACATAATTATAATATACAGAAAAAACCAGACATCAAAGATAAATAGGCATACATAGAAATATGTGCCTTGTGGTGGAGTTAAACCATCTAAAGAGCCTTTGCCAAGCTGAAATGTTAAAAATAAGGTAGTGTTTTCACTAGGAAAAGCTGGCCACGCTTAACACTGTTACAGAACGTTACACAAATGTACACAAATGATGTATGATTGTAATGATATACTGCTGTCGAAGCAGATACCAAGGGATATTATCGCGTCAGGCCTTGTTGACTACGGTTATGTAGGCAATAACTCATGGAGAACCGATGAGACGATATTACGTAATAACTCAATTCACCGCCACGGGGCGGGGGGTGAAGTAGTTCGCGCAGCTCTTATTACTTAGTTCACAGATTGGTCAGTAGCCTCCAATCGCTGAGATATCTAGGCATTAAAAAGTTTTTGTGAGCTCGTGGTGTCTTCATGCGTACTCGAGTCGTTTATTGGTCGGTGGGTGCGGTTATTACTTTACGTAAGACGTGCGGTACGCTTGTTTGGTGTTGTATAAAAATAATACACAATTAATGTAAAAAATACATGAGCATGAAGGAGACTGTTGTTACACTCACTGTCATATCGCATAAATTTAGCTTCCCATATCCATCGAGCCTGGCTTTCAGTGAAATAATAAGAACACACCATCGCCGGCCACTAATCAATTATTCATTCAATAAATAGTTATAGTCGCGAAAAACTAAAACAGGATATTTTGCGCGTTGTTTTTTATGACTTTTGTACAAGTATCGGCAAGTTTTGAGAGGTAGGATCCAGCAGGAGGTCGTGCTGTGCGATGCCTTCTCAGATATTTTTTTTTTGTATTGGTGGGGCATGGATGGGGCATAATCTTGTTCTAAATTATCCGTCTGGGGAAGCTCCTCCACCTTACGCCGATGCTGACTACACAGTCTTGAAGACAGGGGTCTGTCGGTTTTGTGGGTACATGTGGATCATGGCGGACACATCCGGATCTACGCGTGTCTTTATAGGTCCCACAGCGGTGATACAGGCACCTCGTTTATTTGAGCACCTGCAAATGACGACGACAGAGTTACCGACCGCGGAGTTTTTAATGACCACCATGCCGAGTGGCTCGGCTCTCGGTGCACTGATTGCGTGGGGAGATCTGCTCATGAATTTGTTCTCTCCGATGGTTTCTGTCACCTGGTTCATTCTCCCACGAGAATACCATATATAGAGGACCATGCAAGCTCTCTGCTGGACCTTCTGTTGACTACACGCCCGGATGAATATAACATCTCTGTGGATACGCCGCTTGGCTCGTCAAACCACCGTCTTATCCGGACCTAAGTGCCCTGCACTAGACGCGACCCATCTCCACCTGCCAGATGACGTCGTGTATGGCACTATAGGTCTGCAGACTGTGATGGATTGCGGTAATTCTACGCATCATACCCGTGAAGGCAGCTGTGTTTCAAATCAGAGGACATCGAATCCTGTGCAACCGCAGTGGCTGCGGCGATATTGGACGGCATGGAATGCTCGGTTGTTCGACTGGTGATCTTCTAATGTATCTTACATACCTCTGGGCTTCGGCGATGGAGAGCCAAGGTGAGGCATTGGCTGTCAGCCTAGATATGGCGAAGGCGTTCGATCGGGTCTGACATTGGGGTCTTCTATCGAAGTTAACAACATACGGGCTGCCTGAGGGTTATGTGCAAATGGGTTGCCAGCACTATCCAACAGATACATTAAAGCCGTGGTTGACGGTGGATGCCGTAATAGTATGGATATCAATTCTGGCGTCCCTCAGGGCTCTATTCTGTTTCACTTGTTATACAGGCCGTGCAAACATCCCTCATTCCCTTGTACAGGAAAGCCGCGAAAAACCTGTGTCTGGAATGAATGGTACTTTAGCTGAAGTATCTGACTGGGGGCGGCTTAACTTAGTCGAATTCAACCCCACGAAGATACAAATTTGCGCGTTCACCGCTAAGAAAACCCCATTTGCTGTGGTTCCTGAATTCCCAGAACACACCTCTTACCATCGCCAACAGTATTAGGATGCTTGTCGTCGAGGTCTCCAGTGACGTCCAATATCGAAGTCACCTGGAGAAAAGGTCAAGCCGGCCTCCAAAAAACTTGGTGTGCTCAAGAAGCACAGCAGTGCTTCTGCGTGGGGCAGACTTATGTTATATAAGTCTCAAGTCAGACCGCATATGGAGTACTGCATTCACCTTTGGGCTGGAGCACCTGGATACCAGCTTGGACCGTGTGACTCGGTTCAGAGACGAGCTGTGAGAATTGTCGACGATCCTAAGGTTATATACGGTATTGAACCCTTAAGTTTAAAGAGAGATTTTGCCTCCCTTTGTGTGTTCTACGGATTGTACAAGGGGTTGTGTTCTGAAGAATTGTTCGAAATGATGCCGATAGCTACTTTTTATAACCGCACCGCTCGCCGACGGCGGGGAGTACACCCTCACATGCAAGAACCACAATGGTCGCGTACTGTGCGATTCCAGAGAATTTTTCTTCTGAGAACACTCAAGTTGTGGAATGAACTCCCAGCCGAGGTTTTCTCAAGGGACCACAGCTTGGGGTTCTTCAAGAAAAGCGTAAAGAGGTTTTTAGAGGGTCGGCAACGCATGAGTGACACCCCTGGTGTTGCAAATGTTCGTAGGCTACGGTGACTGTTAACCATCACTCAGGCTGTATGCTTGTTTTCCACCTTAGTGGTATAACAAAAAAGGGTCGTTAACGTACGTGCGCCGCGCCGGAACTCATTACTCAAATTATACCTGTACAGTTACGTGCACGTCAAGCGTAACGTTTTGATATTCGTACCGTCCTTATTACTCATGTAACAAGAGTTACAATTGTAATTTGAGCGTCCGGCGCGGTCGTCTCCTGGCTGTACAATCAACGTGACTTGAACAAGGCACCGACCTCAAATCAACCTTCGTTGCTAATAATTACCCTTTGTTATGTTTTGAGAAGTTAAATTTCCTATTCATATAATTTTTTCTTCACAACGTCGGGAGGCATGCAAGCTCACGGCCCGCCTGAGCCTGTGAACGCCTGCAATACATTAAGTGTAGCTCGTGCGATGCCAACTCTGCTGATAACACAGCAACTCTTTAGGAGCTTACTGGTACCCCTACTCACACGCAGACACACAACAACCCCCCACGGAGTTTACATTTGGCAGCGGTTTTCTGTGAGGTGGTGGTACTTCGCCAGACGGGCTGCTTTGCTGTGCCCTACCTCTCTTGAAAACAAATTAAGTTTATTTGACATGACTCTGGCGAAGACGTGGTTTTGTGAGTGCTTAACTAGTTTAGCAGGTGACGAAGACTGTGATGTTCTTCTCATGTACCTGATGTTTTAGTACGTGTATGGGACGAGGTGACAAATGTCAGAAAGGATTTGAAGTTTATAGGTCGGGGGATAGAGGGAGGGCTTAGGTAATGAAGAGAGGGAGAAGTTTTGGGACAGTTGAAGAAGCTACGGTCTTGTGTACCTTCATCTATTATTGTTAACATATATGCTATTCAAAATATGCTCACTTGCAATTTTTAATGGTATCATGAAGAAAAGAGAGACTTTTTTTATACAGCGTCGGGAAGCACACAAGCATACGGCCCACCTGATCTAAAGCGGTTACCGTAGCCTATAAACAGTATAAACGCTTGCAATATATTAAGTAAATCACTCGCGCGATGCCACCTCTGCTGCTAACACAGAAACTCCTAAGGAGGTTACTGGTGACCTCACTCACACGCAGGAACACTATAACCCTCTAGGAAGTCGTTATTTGGCTGCGGTGTTCTATGAGGCTTTTACTTCCCCAGACTTGCTTGCTTTGATGCGCCCTACCTCTTTATTTGGTGTATTTGATATTATTTGGAGTCGGAAGCTCTCTGGAGTCCGGTTCGCCGTGGTTCGATGTTGAGCGAGCCGTGTGTGCGGTGTGCGCAGGGCCGGGGCCGGGGTCTCCGGGGCGCGCCGCATCCCGCGAGCCGCGCGGCACCGACGACGAGCGGGAGCGGCGCCGCACGGACAGCTACCGCCGCACCAGGCACGCGCGGAACTACTACGATGGTGAGCGATATTTTTGTTTTGTACAACGTGTCGGGAGGCAAACAACTGTAGCTTGTGAGCGTATGTAATAATGAAGTGGCAGGTGACTGCAACTCTTCGGAGGGTACATGTAACCTCAGTCGCTCGCAGGAAATTAACAATCTTTCAAGGAGTTGTCATTTGGCTGCAGTTAGCTGTGATGCGGCGTTACAAGTTACGTTAAGTCACAAGTTAGGTCAACGACTGTCTTCTATCGAAAATAGCCAGGAGCGACGGTTGACCGTGTCCTCGCGAAGAACTTGAGACGATTAAATGTATCCACAGACAGACTGCGTCGATGCTGCTCGACTTGTGTTCTATTAGAATGTGGATGGTGGATTAGAAAAAAATCGGCTGACCTACATTATTAGATGTTCACTCCGAGTCTCTTGCAGTACGCAGAGAGACTCGAACACCACTAGATTCCGTCTTTACACACCTTACTAACATTCACAGCTCTTCTCGTGCTCGCCCGCCAGTTTCTACGGCTCCTGATATCACCTTCTGATAGAACACCATCAACTTGATAGACGTAGTGTGGGCCTTGTTCGGCTAACATGTTTCACTTTCGCGTTCTATACCTGTTTCGTGTTACTTTTCTCCTGCGTGTACTGTACACGCCATTACATACTGCACTGCACCAACGAGGAACTACAAGGCATTTAGAGTGAACATATACATAGATACATGATTACGTAAGAAGCTGCCGCGCTAAATGTTATAAATTTTTATATATTTCTAAGGTAAGGTATATATTTCTAAGGCAGGCAAGCGTGGAGCCTGTGTGCTGGTAAGCATTTACCGTAGCCTGTAGAAATTTACAACACCAGATGTGTCACTCGGTACGATACGGTACAAAGGTCAAAGAGTTAAACTTGACGGACACTCAACTGTACTATGGGTGATATGTATCGTGAAGTCGGTCGTATATGGAGAGATTTTACCAGAGGGAGACTTTGTACAAAAGTCGTCTGCGTGGGTACCTCTGTCTCACCTATTTCTACCGCCAAGCAGCTATATTTATATAGCTGTGTTCCGGTTTGAAGGGTGAGATATGGCAGAGAAATTACTGGGTACTGTGACGAAACAGCTTAGGTCACAAGATTGGCAGCGCGCGAGTAACATCCCCGTGGTATTGCGAGCGTCAACAGGCTGCGGTGACCGCTTACCATCTGATGCGGGCCGCGTGATTGTTTGCCAATTGTATAAAAAAATATGGTTTGCAAGTACGTTCGATGTATGAGAAGGTGACCGTCGCCGGTGGTGTAGTGTGGGTGTCATGGGTCAGAGGTGAGCGGCGTGTGTGTGGCAGGGTACTCGGGCGGCGCGTACGAGGCGGCGGACCCGTACCTGCTGCAGCGGCAGCAGTACCAGTACTACGAGCACCTGCGGCACACCAACCCCGCCGCCTACATGGAGGTGTACAAGCAGATCATGGCCGGCCAGCCGCCGCCGCCGCCCCCGCCGGACTACAACAAAGGTACATTGTTATTTTAGTTTATCGTAGTTTGTTTGGGTTGCCAACAGTGTATTACTTTCTTCCGTAGCGTCATCCGATCTCCTAATTTATTAGAATTGGCGGGATCCGCTACCTGAGGCTAAGGATAGTGCGTAGGCTGGCGTGGGTTCGATTCCCACACAAGGCAAACATTTGTGTGCATGAACATGTCTGTTTGTCTCGGTCTAGATGTTTTAAGAGTGGTAGGGCGCATTAAAGCAGCCCGTCTGTGGACGTACCTCCACCTCACAGAAAACCGCAGCCAAATAACAACTCCCTAGAGTTGTGTTCCTGCGTGTGAGTGAGGTCACCTGTAAACTCTTAAGGAGTTGCTGTGTAAGCAGCAGAGGAGGCATCGCGCGAGTGATATATGTTTTAAGCGTTAATAGGCTACGGTGACTGCTTTACATCAGGTGGACCGTATGCTTGTATGCGTCCCGAAGTTGTATAAAAAAACCAACTCCTTGAGATATTACTGGTGGTGGTGGTGAGTCACACGCAGGAACATAACATAACAGGAGCTTATTTGGCTGCGGTTTTCTGAAAACTTATACCCTCTATATCTCTCATATATTACTTAATGGCTGTTGCTGTTGACACACCGCGCAACACCAATTCAAAACAAACAGGAGGTCGCCGGTGTCGTCCCACGGCCGCAGACATTCCCCGCGATACCACCGGTGGGGCCATAGACTAAAGCGAGTATGGAACATTCAATATTTGGTGTCGTTATGTGTCGGTTGCAGGGTTCATGTCGCTGATGGAGCACCGCGACCGCGCGGAGGAGCGCGCCAGCGTGCACTCGGGCCGCTCCAGCGCCAACGACCTGAAGGGCCACGACACGTGAGTACCCTCGCCCGCCCGCACCTCTCTACCGCTTTTGACACTCTCACTGATTGACATTGAGATGGTCGGGTGATCACTTGTTATTTAGTGCCATGCTTGTGGTTGTTGCACTATGCATCTTATTACAAGTTCGCAATCAGTGGGGTGGCAGTGGGAATTTCTGAATTGCTAGTGGATTAAAAAAAAAAGAAGTATTATGAAAACTGTGATAGGAATTTATAAAAAAAAAAATGTTTGACATGTGACGGGAGGGCCCGATTGCAAATAATGATATTTTTGTAACTATCCGTAGAAATTATTTGAAAAGATTCACCGATTATCGTGGTTGCGATGAAAAATAAAAATAAAACAAACTGTTCTTTGCAACTTATTTCTACCCTAAGTTAATGTGTTTATTATTATTTTTTAACTTTTTTTTATACAACGTCGGTAGGCATACAAGCATACGGTCCACCTGATGTGAAGCGGTTACCGTAGCCTATTAACGCTTGTAATATTCTAAGTATCTGTTTTAGTAGGATGGAATGCCTTTATGCGCCCTACCTCTCTTAAAAATGTTATTGTAATTTGTTGCCTGTTAGATTCTGATAATTGTGTACGAAAAAACGTAACGAAAACTTATTTGCACATTATGATAACATATATTATTATATAATCCTTCAATGCAATATGTAGACTTATATCCTATACAATTACTTATAGTATTACTTATATTAGTAAAAATATAAAATGCAAAACTCAATGCTTAATATGCTGTTTACATGCATAAAATAAAAATATGTAAATGGAAATTTGCGCGCGTGTATATAAATAAACACATAAGTATATATAGTTGAATAAATATATATATATGTAAAGATAAATTTTGTAAGCACTTATATAATTTATAAAAAATATAAAACATTGTTAATGAAGAGCGGAGTTTCCTAATACAGGCATTTTGTTTGCTTAAAAGGAGACTGCAACAGTTAGTCTTACATGTAAAAATTGTATATTGAAAATAAACATATTTTGGTTTGACTAATATGATAAAAAAGCGTATGATCTGCCCGATGATAAGCAATAAATGTATATTTTAAATGATACCCAATAGTGTTGGGTAATCACATTGTTGGCAAACATTCAAGTGAATTTTCCGCGGCGTGTTTTTCTGCGGAGTACATATTCCCGAGCCAGCGTCTTGTGCCCGCTCCCGTGCCAACTCATTATCAATGTCTTACATTTAAAATCGCTCTCAAAAATGTATTCGTGGAATTTGAATTGGCACGATACGGGCAATTCTATATGGCCTGCGTTGTGTGCTTCCGACACTGATTAGTTTATGCGAACTAGCACCGGCCGTAACGCACCTATTACTTTTATTTATTTAGGTACACAATACAGTTTACAGTTATTTCCTATATAATTCATAGTGATTATTATTTCGTCTGAACTATAACCCATTGACATGTGCACACATCGTGATCATTATTTGTTGGCGCATTAATATTATTAAAATAACAACGTTTGCGTCACCGAGTCGAAGCAAGCGGGAAGGCTTAGTCCGTATCGGCCGCAAGTCGCAACTATGTACTTAAAACTAGATTGATATATATATATATATATATATATTATACATATAGGTAAATGAATTAACAATACATTATGTTTGACTTGTAACCATTTGAGGGAACTTTGTAGGGAAACAAAAAAATAACAATAAAGGCGTTAGATCGAATCAAAGTTTTAACTACGATATAGGTAAAGGTTTAACACCTCTACTCCCAATTAAAGCTTTAACGCCTAGGAAATTAGGAAAGTACCTGCTCCTTACAGAAAACCGCAATCATGCAACAACCCCCTGGTGGGTTGCTGTATTCCTGCGAGTGAGTAAGGTTACCAGTGAGATCTTGCGGAGTTGCTCTGTAAGGAGCAGCGCGCGTGAGCGATACTTCGTGTACTGCAAGCGTTCATAGGCTACGGTAACCGATTGACGTCAGGTGGGCCGTATGTTTGTCTGCCTCCCGACGTGTGTATAAAAATAAAGGTAATCCTTGAATTACAAACATTAATAAAAGACAAAAAGGTAAATAATCTTTATTTGTTATTGAGGCCTCGGGAACTTAGACACGTCTTACATTTTTTTTCAACATGATCTTACCATATTTTATTCAATTATCTTAGTTGCCTTTTTTATTTATTTGATCTGCTGGCATTTCAAATATGAAACTTGCTTACCTCCCTACGTTGTATTAAAAATATTGTCCAATCAGCGCTTATTTATATAAAATTAACTAATCGTATCTCATTTATTGCAAACTCGCGAACATCATTCATACAACCTCATACAATGGATAATTCACCACATAAATATTAATGTAGCTCATTTGTTACAAGCTGGCGCAATTAGCAATTCAAATTAACGTCCAAAGAGTAGTGACTTCAATAGATCATTGTAACCATTTGCAAATTATGTGGGCTCATTTTTCTCAGTTTTTTTTGGTACACTAACCAAATTATACGCCGTATTGTTAAATTACATTTCATATTATATACTTGTATGTATGAACGTGTGATAGAAGAAACTAGAACATTTATCAATGTGTGGTAGAAAAATCTAGAACATTTGTTATGGAATAAATTTGAACTCTTATCATAACATGTCGGTGTTGTAGATTAAATTCGAATGCTTATCAACAATATGAGAAATTGACTTATACCTCTTTTGTGACTATCAAGAAATGTGTGACGCGTTGCCCTTTTGAGTAAACAAATGTTTTCACATTGTACATTACTGGTTGTTTACTTAAAAGTAAGCGTAAGTTTCAGCAGCGGCCGAAGTAGTTATAGCACCGGCAACAATCGCTTCCCGCGCAGTCTCCCCGCGGCGGCACTTATAGTATAACCGTTGTTTGCAAACTTCAGCAGCGGACGAAGTAATTATAGCACCGGCAACAATCGCTTCCCGCGCAGTCTCCCCGCGGCGGCACTTATAGTATGGCCGCTGTTTGCAAACTTCAGCAGCGGCCGAAGTAGTTATAGCACCGGCAACAATCGCTTCCCGCGCAGTCTCGCCGCGGTGACACTTATAGTATGGCCGCTGTTTGCAAACTTCAGCAGTGGCCGAAGTAGTTATAGCACCGGCAACAATCGCTTCCCGCGCAGTCTCGCCGCGGTGACACTTATAGTATGGCCGCTGTTTGCAAACTTCAGCAGCGGCCGAAGTAGTTATAGCACCGGCAACAATCGCTTCCCGCGCAGTCTCGCCGCGGTGACACTTATAGTATGGCCGCTGTTTGCAAACTTCAGCAGCGGCCGAAGTAGTTATAGCACCGGCAACAATCGTTTCCCGCGCAGCCTCGCCGCGGTGACACTTATAGTATGGCCGCTGTTTGCAAATTTCCGCTTACTTCTACCTATACTACCACTCTCCGCACGTCCTTTCAGCTACGTTATGGTAATACACTCGACTAATGGAATACTTTGAACATAGTTTATGTTGGAAAACATGCCACAAATGTCATGTATATGTTTTCTCTGTGTTTATGAAATGTGCGCCTGGCACTGTTGACGTCGATCATACTATATTCTCGTCTAAGCTATCAGAGGCACAACCTGTATGTAGATAATTTCCGCAGAGAAAATGTCGAGTGTATTACCACGCCAGCGTGTATATGCCTTTGCCAACATTGCAATTCAAACATCTGCCACGACACGAACACCGCGCCGCGCCACTGTCACACGTGTGAATGTTTAGCACTTATTAGCCATGCATTCATTCGTTAAAGTTCGATATACGAGTAATTTTATAGTGGTATCATGTTTTGGCGCGGTGGTGCGTGTGGTGTGTGTGGTGTGTGTGGTGTGTGTGGTGGGCAGATGTCGGTGCGCGGTGTGTGACGTCTCTGGTGTGGTAGGTTGTACTACGGGTGCGGCGCGCGGGGCGCGGCCGGCGGCTCGCTGCGGACCGACGGCTCCGACAGGTAACACCGCTTCATACATCGCACGCTCGGTAAGGAGGGCGCTACATCCCTGTATCTTGAAACATAAACGAAACCATTTAATTTTGTCGCTCGGGCGTATTTACCACGTAGACGGCTGTCCGATAACAAATACTTCAGTACCGAGTAGTGATGAAGCGCCCATCTTCTCTATATGGAAAACGTATGTTGGTCATTGAACGCCGGGGGGCTCCGCAGTACACTGATGTCTAGCCTGCTGAAATGGGCTTGAATTTGCTTGCTGTACAGTTGACGAGCGGCGAGTAGCTGAAACTATAGTCCGATTTCGATTCACTAAAATGTCATTTGATGTGTTACACGAAAAAAATGCTAGTGACGGGGACAAATGAATGAATGAGTTCATAATTTACTAATATTTAATTTTCTATGGTGAGATTTATTCGTAATAATTCAACCTATCCAAATAATATTTTCATTCAAGAGAATCAGTAGAATCCCCGTCACTGTCTACTCTTATAATAAATCTGTCTGTAATGTTATCAGTCACGTTGTCGAGTTAGCTAATTATATTTATATATACTCCATAGGTATTTGGGATATCACGCAGGCAATTACATAATTATTAAGAAAAACTTAGTATTTCAATATCTGCAGCTCTCAGACACGTTTCCTTAATGATAATACAGAAACTTTTGTCTCGAAGCACTGTTGCTCTTGTATTTTCTATAATACATAAATCGTAGTGAGTCAGATATACATAATTCACGCACTCGAAATCCACAAGTAATAGTCCCTCCTATCTTATTCGTTAAAATTACTTAATTTTTGCCATTTATGGTAACAAATATATGTAGCGAGAAAAACCCTACAAGCTCGAGAGAATGTTTCGAGCCAACATGGCGTAATTTTACGAACGAAGAAGAAGAAATTGTTTTGATCCGAAGTCGTAATTTTCATGTATTTGAATTGCATCGAAAAGATTTCGATTCGTGATGAATGTAACGTTCCGTGGCAATGCTTGTTCATGTTGTCAAAACATTTCACTGGGAAACTATTTCGATTTCAAGCAATAACTTTCTAGTCGAATAAGATTTTTTCATGACAATGTGATGTCCTCTGTAGGTCACTAACTATTTACGTGCATTATTTTTATATTATCGTACATACTTCATCGAATTATTGTGTATATTATGATAATTAACGGTATTAAACATCGTTATTTTTTCTAGTCAATCTCAAACATCAATCAACCACTTGCGAGCGATGTAGGATGGAATTCACGTACTTTCTCGGACTAGAAAGTACAAATTAAATACCTTATATGTAATAAAATTGAACAACTCGAGAATGAACACTTATTTGAATGAAACAATCATTCACTTACCCAACACTAGTCATTTTCATATGGGAACATTATTTGGTGGTTTGACATTTGGTGCTGTCAATTTACTGAATCGAAATAAAAGTCGGTCTATAGAATGCCAACCTTTTCACTGCAGGGGGGGATAATTTTTATTCGAAAAAAAAAACTATTTGTTACACACAATCATGTGCTCAATATATATTCAGTACGACGTGGGCTTGCATGTTTTCACAGTCTGTTATGTCTGTATGTTGTCATCACAAAGCACATAATGTTCAACAAGGTACTTTATTAAAGATATCCCGTTCTTCCCGTGCTCTTAACGGGGTACAATGAAATAGATTTTGGCGGGCATTTCCGATAGCATCTCTTGAGAGCTTTCATTGACTATAAAAGAAAAATTGCATCCTAAAGGGAAGTCTCTAATTCCAGCGGTTTAGGCTGGACACTGTCTGGCAGCCAGTGATCATATTCATATTTACACATCTCAGCGGTCACTATCAAACTGAACTTCTTAATGATCTGTGATAAATCTATGAACATATATGTGAAGTCACCGCGCAAAGCACGTCGAATTTATTACGTCGATTTGCGCCTTCGAGATCCAACGTCTCGTCCGTGACCTGATGAAACAAGCGCCGCCCACCGTGGCATGTATTTCGTGGGGTTGATTTTTTTGGTCTCAGATCACGTTACTTCTGTTCGTAGTATTTAGTAGTTTTCGAGTATCGTATGACGTTTGTTGAATGAGTGTACGTCCGTGCGTCCAGGGACCTGACGACGGACGCCTCCTTGAACCTGCACCTCGAGGAGTCGACGGTGCGCTCCGAGCGCATGACGCCCTTCAAGTTCTCCACTGCGCACATCAAGGTACCGTGACAGATTTATGTATTTAAGTGGTCGGAAAGGTACAACGTGGTCATCATACTGCGTCTATTGGTTTTGTGGGGGTGTCTCATCAAGGAGTCATAAAGTTTAATTTTTGTGAAAAAGAAGTGAAGACTTCAGACAAAGTGTATCAAGAGACTGTCTTGGATCGTGTTGTGAACCCTCTCAGCTATACATTTTTTTTAAATATACCGTGGACTTTCGAGCAGAACTCTGCACCTGGTCACAAGGCACGAACTACCCAAGCCTGGCTCGAAACCAACGTCCCGGACGTTATAAGAGCTGGAGACTGGCCCTCGTCTAGCCCAGATCTGAACCACTTAGACTACAAATTATGGTCAGTTTTAGAGGACATGGCCTGCTCGAAACGACACGCCGACATTGTGTCTCTTAAGAAATCTCTGGAGCAAGCAGTGGCTAAATTTCCCATGGAAACAATGCGAAAATCCATAGATTCGTGGCCAAACAGATTAAAGGCCTGTATCAAAGCCAAAGGCGGTCATTTCGAATAGAATTTCTCTTTTAATTTTTTTTCTGAGACTTCCATAAAAATTACGTACATACAACTTTTATCAAGATTACGTTATTTCATAAAAAATATATAAATACATATTAATTTGTAACTGAACTTATGGCCGGCCTAGGTATATGTATATGCTATGTTGTATTGAGACTAAGGCAAGCCGGGCTAGTTTAAAAGTACCGCCGCTAAAACTAACCGCAGTTCCTAAAAGAAAATGTATGTATAGGTACGCATCTGTGATTTGTAGTGGACTTGTGTTCGACAGGTGAACGACTACATTGTGTGATTTGTGATCTTACCAGAGGGAGACTTTGTACAAAAGTGGTCTGCGTGGGTACCTCTTGTCTCACCTATTACTACTGCCGAGCAGATATATTTATATAGCCGTGTTCCGGTTTGAAGGGTGAGATATGGCAAAGAAATTACTGGGTACTATGACGAAACAGCCTTAGGTCACAAGATTGGCAGCGCGCGAGTAACATCCCCGTGGTGTTGCGAGCGTCAATAGGCTGCGGTGACCGCTTACCATCTGATGCAGGCCGCATGCTTCTTTGCCAATCTAGTTGTATAAAAAAAAGTGATATTTAATCCGTTTTTTTTATTGGAACCTGATGAGCTCCAACCCTCAAACTCTATGCGTTCAAACAAACACTTCTGTTTAGTTAGTTATATTTTGGTATAGATGTAGTTGATTTCAAAGCGATTATCCGTAGTGATGATGCGAGTGTGGTGGTGTTCCGCAGGGCAGTATCTCGTCGCGCAACGTGGTGGTGGTGCGGCCGTCGTACCCGGTGGACGGGCTGCCGGCCACCGTGCACGTGCTGGCGCTGACGGCCGCGCTGCGGGCCGCGCGCGACCCCGTCTTGCACGAGCTCGACAACTACCCCGGCCCGCTTCTTAAAGGTACCAAGGTGTCGCTAGAATGTACCCGACCGTATTTGCCGCTCTGGCGATCGGTATTCTAATATATCGATACTTTCTCACTTCGTTAATAGATTCAGGCGTTATTTTGCGAAAGTCAAACTTACATGCAATTTGATCCAACCTGCTTTGTGTGCTTCCGCCACCAATTAGTTCATGAACTAATTGGTGGCGGAAGCACACAAAGCAGGTTGGATCAAATTGCATTTCTCACTTCGCTCCTACGTAAATATTTCCCACGCTGCCCTCTGTCTGGCTTTCCTGAAGTATTTAGGGGTTTCCCCCACGGTATTCAGTCATTTTTGAAATAATCAATCTTTATAATGATTGATTGTTTGATAATTACCTTATTGTATAAATAACTATACTGTCTGTATTCTTTCAATTCAGATAATTTTCTTATTAACCAAGAGCCTTAATTAGAGCATAGACTAATCAGGCCAGTCAAGTCTAGTACAAGAAGCCACTAGGTAGCATGACGAGAACTACTCGTCTACTACTACATTGAAACAATACCATACTATAAAAAAAAACTTACTAAAAAGTATTAATATAATAAAGTATCAAATAAAAAGTATCGAGTACAAAAGTATCGGTATCGGTAGGAAAAGTACTCGATACCAAAAAGTAGCAATATTTTTTCTGTGCCCCTACACACAGTCATAATCGTGTTCGTATATGGCCGCAGGTGTGACGCACAAGAAGAGCGTGGTGGAGTACTGTCAGCGGAGAGCGCGCGCTGCAGCGAAGGCCGCGCGGGACCCGCTCGGAGCGGCGTTGCTGTGGGATCTATTGGCGCTGCTGCTCAGGCAGAATGGAGTGAGTACATAAATAACACAAAAACTACGTGGAGTAATACTGCAGCGTCTTCGGACTAATCGAAACGTTGATTTGCGTGTGTGCAGGTGGTGGTGGGCACGGACATCGCCGAGCTGCTCATGAGAAACAAACGCGAGTACGAGTACAACGCGGCGACCAGCGGCGGGCACCCCGGTACGTAATGTTATAAGTTTATGATACGTAAATTACATCTGTACAAGTTAGATAGATAAATGATTTATTTTGCTTCTAAAACACACACGTACACACAATAATTTACACATAAGAGCTTACAAACAAGAATATACATACTGCGTTGAGGACGTCTTATTTAGGGTACGCGTGTGCTGCAGTAGCGCAAACGGGCTACTCAGCTCGCTCAGGAAGAGCAACCACTGATTTTCAGCTATCACCCGCGAGATGCCGAGGACAAGTGCAATAAGAAGTCACCGAGTCTCCCTGTATTAGAGACGTGTCTGTGTAGTACAAAATGTAAATAAAACCATCCAAAGTGATGTTAATAATGTGTGGGAATTTCAGCAGTCTACCACCGATGATTGTATTCCTTACTTTATACACGGCAAACAAAGTGTTTGGGGATACCAAGTTTTTGTTTTCCCAATATGAATGCTTTGAGGTGTAGTTTGAAAGTGACTTTGGCATTAAGATTTCTTATGTGGTGGGATATTATTCCAACACTTCGTTGCCGCATAACTAAAGCTCTCAGTAAATGCTACGGTCTTATGATCATGAAATGAGAGCACGGAGCGAATCGATCTGATGTCACCTTTTTTGGAGTATTTCAACTTGCCATGCAAGTACTCTGGTTTTTTGAATTTAAGAAGATCGAATATAAGACTGGCAAGATGCAACTCTCTACGTGATTCCATGTTCAGTATGGATGCCTTATTAAGATATGGGAAAATATGAGTACGAGGGGGAATGTAGAAACAGAACGGTAGCACGCGTTTTGAGTACGTTCTATCAACCGTTGCGTCCTGCTTAATAAACGGTGTACCTTCCATTTCTGCTAATTGCGCTGCAAGACATACAGTGCAATACACTTGTTCTAACACTACATTATCAATAGTTATCCTGGCATTCGTTGCTTTCCTCTCAGTCAGATGTCTTCGCGTTAAAATATTTGTTTTCTTCGCTTTTAGTTGTAAGCCCTTCTCTGTTATCTCTTTTTAAATATTCATCTTTCATTATGACGAGCTCGGTGGCTCAGTCGTGGATGACGCGACTTTGACACCAACGCTCGTGGGTTCGATTCCCACACAAGGCAAACATTTGTGTGCATGAACATGTCTGTTTGTCTTGGTCTGGGTATTTTCTATGTATAATAAGTATGTATTTACAAAAAAAAATGTATTTACGTATGTTTATCAGTTGTCTAGTACCCATAACACAAGCTTCGCTTACTTTGGGGCTAGATGGCGCTGTGTAAGTTGTCCGACAATATTTATTTATTTATTTATTTATTATTGTGACTGGTATTGCAGTTCATTTGGTGTTTCTGGTAATAACACGACATCGTCTGGATATAGCATACCGTTTACCACTAGGTCACTCATGCGCAATCCTACCTCTACATTCGTAGACTTTAAGACCAGTATGAGCAGATCGTCAGCTGACAATTTTACCGTCTAACGAGGCCGTCATCTATCCACACACACGCTGTAGAATCCTCATACTTGGACGTCGCAGCACATTGCAGGCTATTCTCAATTACATGTTTTCTCAAAATCCATAAAACCTGTTCCATTGCCAGATGCTTCTCCACGATACTGCGTTGTGAGAAAACTCGATCCGTACATTCCCTTCCACTTAGAATTCCATCCTGTGCCTGTCACAGCATTTCATCGGATTTCATCCTCATTCTCCTCACAATTATCTTCCCGTAGACTATTGTTGGTAAGGTGATCACGAAAACAATACATGTTACGGTTGTTTATGTTAACCCATAGTTCCAGGCGAAGCCGAGGCGGCGGACAGCCGGCGCGAGTCTTCGTTGTCGGGCTCGGCTCGCGACGACGACCGGCACGAGCGGGCGCAGGCAGAGCCCGCGCTCTCCGCCGCTGATCTCACGGGTACCATTTCATTTATATTTGTGCCTTTCCACCGGCTCTAGTATGCCGATAACGAAACAAAGCTCACATTGATGGAGTAGAGAGAAAGAGACACGACGTCCCCGGTCATCGTAGATCGATCTCGATCTTATATAAAAGACTCGTATGGCTCTCAAACAGATTAAAAATGGGAAAGCACCAGGTGAAGACGGAATTACGGCGGAGCTTCAGAAAGCGGGCGGATAGCCGATACTTGTAGTCCATCAGAGGCTATTCAATTCCGTCATACACTCCGGTGGAACACCGGAAACGTGGAGTAGAAGCCTGGTCATGTTCTTCAAAAAGGGTGATAATACCCTTTTGAAGAACTATAGGCGATATCGCTTCTGAGCCGCGTTTATGTACTGTTTTCGAGAGTCATCACAAACCGTCTCGCACGCAGACTGATGCATTCCAGCCTCCCGAACAAGCCGGATTTCGAAAAGGCTTTAGCACCGTGGATCACGTACATGCTCTCCGCCAGATTATACAGAAGTCTGAGGAGTATAATCTGGCCTTAAGTTTGTCGTACGTGTATTGTACGATTTGCCGACGATATAGGTCTATCTGATAGAAGTTAGCGCTGCCGCTATTGATTTTTTTTTATACTACGTCGGGAGGTATACAAGTATACGGCCCACTCGATGTAAAGCGGGTGCCGTAGCCTATTAACGCTTGAGATATATTAAGTACCACTCGCGCGATGCCTCCTCTGCTGCTTACACAGCAACTCCTCGGGAGCTCACTGGTGACCTCACTCGCACGCAGGAACACAACAACCCTCTAGGGTTGTGCTTTGATGCGTCCTATCTCTCTTAAAACATCCAGACCAAGACAAACAGACATGTTCATGCAGACAAATGTTTGCCTTGTGTGGGAATCGAACCCACGAGCGTCGGTGTCAAAGTTGCGTCATTCACGACTGAGCCACCGAGCTCGTCGTGTTCTTGAAGTCCCTTCTTTTTTCTTCCTCTCGGATTTGTGAAAGCTTTTCTCCTCAATTTGCGTCTCATCTCGTCGTGTAATGTGTACGCTGGTGAGACTGAGGCGGCGTGTCCACGTTGCAGGGGCGGAAGGCTCCGCGCCGCCCGACGAGCCGGCCGCGCTCGACCACCTCCGGGAGCTGCTCATCTACGGCAACCGACAGGAGGCTATCGGTGAGTGAACAGCGGACACCTACTTCACAGTGGACACATCATTTTGATCAGGTATCAGGTTTAATCTTGGTGGTCACTCGTTGGACCCTTAAAAACATTCTGCAGGCCAAAGACTTATTAACTCGTCGCTGCCGTCATTAGTCGCTGACGTACTTTTCTAGCCAGACTGCTTTAATGCGCCTACTTTTAAAATCACCCAGAATAAGACAAACAAACATATTCATGCACACAAACAACGTCAGGAAGTATGTAAGCGTACGGCCCACCTGATGTTGAGTAGTTACTGTAGTCTATTAACGCTTGTAATATATTAAGTATCACTCGCGCGATGGTTCCTCTGCTGCTTACACAGCGACACCTTAGGAGCTTGCGGGTGACGTCACTCGCACGCAGCGACTACTTTTTACAGATTTGTAAATTTCACCTGGGCGTCGAGATAAACGTGGTGTATTGTTTGTGTTGTGCAGAGTGGGCGATGTCTTGCGGGCTGTGGGGGCACGCGCTGCAGCTGGCCGCGTACAGCGGGCGCCGAGCGCGCGCGGCCGTGGCGCAGCGCTTCGTGGCGTGTCTGCCGCGGCAGGACCCGCTGCACACGCTGTACGCCGCGCTGCAGGCGCGCCTGCCGCCCGCCGCCACGGTACGCTCCGCAGAAAGGCTTCCTGCCTGCCGCGCGGACCCTGGAAATAGTGTAACCCCATCGCAGTTCATTTTATGGGTTCGCGTGCCAGGAAACTTCTTTGCACATTTGTCAATCCTCTTTAATACACGATGACGTGTTCGAAGTGTGAGGTGTGGTTGTGTGCGCAGTGCGTGTCGGAGGAGCGCTGGGCGGACTGGCGGCCGCACGCCGCCATCGTGCTGGCCAACAGCTCCGCCAGCCCCGACCAGGACCGCCGCACGCTGCTGCAGCTCGGTGAGTACACGTCGAGAGTAGGCTGGACCACTCTGTTTTACAACACCTGTGTCTGCTCACTACTGAGCATAGGCGCTTTGTTTGGCACCTTTTCTATGTATGGTACCGTTTCTATGCATGGTGGATACAACGGAGGCGTACATCACCTTAAGCGTAGACGAATAGCTCATAATTGAGAAATATTTTTCCAAAATTAAATACATTTTTAAACCTAGTTTATTTATATAATTAAAAAATATTTTTATGAAGAAATATTTTCGGATTTGGTGAAGTTATTATGATCTGAAAATACAAAGAATTCTGTCGAACTGGTGGTTTGGCCGGCGGCGTAGTGCCGTTAGCTAGCTCGCCGAGTGTGAGCAAGCGACAGTCTGTCTTTAATACGGAGTGTCTGACTGTGTTCAGTTCCTTCACAAATTACTTATTTATAATAAATCACATTAAAAATTGCCATCGATCGTCGAGTACGCGGCCGGCTCTGACTTACAGCCTGCGTGTAGCGCGCCACCGATCTGTGGCACGTAGCGTTTTGTTGTATGGACGTGGTATCTTTCCATGAATGGAAAATCTATCTGGGTTACATTGTTTTTGATGTAATTATATTTTATGTAACAACGCTGAAAATGTCGCGGATGGTAACGGTAAGAGCTCAATACAAGTGTGTGGCGACAGGCGACAGTCTGGCGTCTCGCGGACTGGTGTACTCGGCGCAGTTCTGCTACATCTCGGGCGGCGAGCCGTTCTCGAGACACCCGCTGGCGCCGCTGGCGGCCGACGCGCCCGCGTCGACTGCGGGTGGTGCCACGCCGCGCCTGTCTCTGCTGCTGGCGGATCCGCGAGCCAGCACGCTCGCGCAGTTCGCCACCAACGACGCCATCTTCGCCACGGAGATATACGAGTACGCCATGTCGTTGAACCAAGAGTACATCATCGAGGAGCTTCAGGTACTCGTCTCACCGTCTAACGTTACTGACGACAAACTCAGTCTGCACTCGAAATAGATTAATTTAACATGACACCGGAAATATGGCTTATATAACTCGTTATAGATGAATATCACAAATAAAACAATACTTCATTTCTTTCACCGCCTATCAGATGGACCATAAATTGCTAAACACATAAAAGTTCAGCCTTCCTTCGCTGGACTCAGTCATTACAAAACTCAAGTTCATTTAATAATTTTGTCAGTTTGTCAATTGAACAAGCATCACGCAGGAACTGATTATTGATCACATTTCACACAGCGATCGTTGACGTGCCTCGGCAACATTCACCATTTTTTTTTTCTAATATAATTAAGTAGAGCTGCGTACACCCACTAAAATAAATCTCCTCCTCGCCGACGCCCACTTTTGAATAAAAAATAATTATAATTCAAAGGGTTATACAAAATAGTTTATTATATTGCTAAATTTAATAGAAAAATCATTGTCGTTTCACATCAATGACCAATATCAATGTAATAAAATTGTACAATGTTGCTAACATGATGTGTAGTGACGTGTGTGTGTGTGTGCAGGTGTACAAGTTGATGGTGGCGTGCCGGCTGTGCGACGCGGGCGAGTACGAGCGCGCGCTGGCGTACGGCGAGCAGGCGGCGCGCACCGTGACGCGCGCGCCCGCACGCTACTCGCCGCGGCTGCTGCGCGCGCTCGCCGACCTCGCTGACAGGTGCCGCTATTACTCACATACCACAAATAGAAACTATAATACGACCCGAACTCGCGTTCTTTGCTAAGACCAGACCCATTCACCGCCGTTAGTAAGATGTCTGCCGTCGATGGCTGTTGTATATTTATCTTAGGCATTTGTGTATTAACAATTTAAGTAAATAAATATAACAATGAGCCGAAAACATAAATAACTTGAGACTACGTAAAGCTAATCAATATATTACTGAACTGTCGCTAGCAATTAAGATTATGTTGAATTTTAGAGCACTCGGGAGATTTTTAATTTATACCAAAAATAACAAGGGTCCTGAAATAGTTCCTTGCGCTACGGCATATTGCAATCGAATGGGCGCTCTGGGTTCTACTTTCTATTTTTACACATTCTTGAAAATTGATTTTCGATTGTCATAATTTGCTCACGTGCAAGTCCTCTAACTCACATATACATGTTATTAAACAACGCCGTGAAATGATCTATGTAGTGAAACGTTTTGTTACATCTATAAACGAAGAACATTGTTCACTCAAGGACCCAAATTGTGTTATGAAAACCACAAGTAAATGGTTTATATCTACTTTTCCTAAAACTAACTTTTTTAAGTGTGTTATTCGATTGTCGTGTTGCGATGGATAAATCGTTTTGTCAAAGATTTTAAATAATGTAGAGATATCGGTGATATTAGTTTTAAGCAGTCTATTTTTAATTAAAGGCGGTTTAATGATCATTATCTGACGACTCCGATATGTCATTATGTATTACAAAGCTAAGGACTCTTGTCAAACTTTATCTTTACTCTTGGAAAAAAAACTCGCTTAGGCATTTCACATTGAACCACGGCCATATCTCAGAATTTGTTCACAATGCAGTGTTACTTCTGCCCCCGGTACTGCTAGAACTTCACATTGCTTATGTGGCGGTTCTCGCTGTCAATCCAGGCAATCCTGGATGCACAAAGATGTGTGGTGGTGGGCTTAACTGACGGAAAGTCCAAAGTCCGTCGTGTACTCCAACACGACAGCACGTCGAGTGTGAGCAAACACACGGTGTCATGTTTGTGGTGCGCAGGTTGAAGTACCACGACCCCGCGCTGTCGGAGGGCGCGCCGGCCGCCGACGACAGCGGCGAGCCGTCGCCCGACCACCAGCCGCACCAGCACCCGCACCAGTGGCTCGACGACGTCAAGCTGGCCGCCGAGCACGCCCGGCTGCAGCACGCCGCACACACGGTACGACACGACATAATATCGTACTTGTGAAGTGTATTGGATGGTGGGACAGTTCGCCTGCAGCGCCGGCGTCGGGCCCCGGCTCACTAAAGTATTTCAGTAAAATTACATTGTTGAAAACGTTTGACGTAAAAAGATAGCGATGGAATGTACCTTTTTATCACCCCAAGGTTGACTGATAGAGACTGCTCATATAGCATATATTGACACAATATGACGCCTGAATTGACCTTATTTCTATACCTATGTATGATATTTGAATGGTCACTCGACCTTCGCGTTGATATTGAACGCTACGTGAACGCCAAGGATTTCGCGGGTTCGATTCCCGCACAGTCCCGGGTGTTATCTATATGTATTTACAAAATAAAAATGTATGTATGATAATGTTTGTGTGTACGCAGTGGGAGCCGCAGCCGTCCTCGCAGCACACCACGCCGACGCACCAGGCGGACCAGTACGAGCAGCGGCCACAGCTGCACTACCCCTGGACGACAGAACAGGTGCGCTCGTTTATTTATTCATTATTTACAGGTTACAGTCGTGTAAATACAAACTACAAGATAGGTTACAGTGTTGATCTGGATCATAAACCAAACATAGTGTATGCTTAGAAATTTTTGCAATTTCTTAAGTTAAATCTCTGGTGCAGTGGAACCAGCTTCGTGCGGATACCATCATTATTGGCTAGTCATTATCGTGGTTATACGTAGACTATGTCCTTTTCGAAGTAATAAACTACCTCTGTATCTGATTTGGCCGTGACAATGAACAACCAGACAGACCAGCGGGCATAAGGCCTTCCTTTTTTACATTTGCACAGTGGACGTCATAGTCATGTAGCCGCCATGTTGTGACTGTTTCGGTCTATATGTAGTCTTCTGCGGTCTAAAGCGCGGTTCTTAGACACCTTGTTCGTTTCTTAAACATTTATAGCATTCATTCACGCTCGCGGATTCGTAGGGTTCCTGACTTCACAGACAGACAGACAGACAGTGGTTGTGGTAGGCGAGTCTCTTGAACAGAAATACTTTTATGAGTGATGAAACAAAAATATAAGTTTTTAAATTTTCGCGCTGCATAATTACGCATTCGACGAATGCGCGCGCGGACATTATTAGTGTCGTGTGTAGTGAGTACGACAAATACAAAGACCAAGAGAGGGTAGTCGAAGGAGCGAGCCTCCGAGCGCAGCCGGCGACGGCGCGCGCCTCCAGTCCGCCCGAGACCACGGCTGATGTAACTCAGCCGAAACGTCGGGAAATAAAAGGGTAAATTACGTCCCGCGTTATAGAAATTTATAAAACAGAAATATAAGAAATGTAGTATCATTAACTAGTTTTCGTCTATTATTGTCAATGAGATCTGTTGTAATGGCAGAAGTCACATTTCAAAGACAAAATACGATTGTTTGATGAAAATGATTGATTGCATTAGATTTTACTTGAGTTTAACAAAAGTAGCATGAGTAGCAGTTTAGAATGGCAGACAGTACGCTTGTTAATATTTTCACACCGATGAGAAACATTAAAAATTATAGAGGTACCATCAGCAAATAGTACCTTATCCGCTATTTATCTATCCGCACCATGTAGGACAGAAAATTTACATGAAATAAAGATAACAGTTTATCCAAAACAGAGTCCTGGGGCACCTTGATATGCCTCGATATTTAAAACCAATTATATCTACAGTCCGCAATAAAATTTCGGACTTTATTTAATATAAACTCCGTAATGTCAAATCTATTAAGTCTTTCCGTATAAATAGCATAGCATATATATCAAACACTTTGTTTCTTGGTGGCACGATTATTAAACTTCAATTTATTTGCAATAATCTTTTTACTTTACAATATGTTCGTTACACACTGGTAAATAACTTGAAATAATTTATTTATTTATTATTTATAAGGTTGTTTATCTTGTATCTTGATAGTTGTCTGCAGAGAATAAGGTCAACGAATGTGGGATTACGCATGGGTGACCAAGTGGTGAACTGTCTGCTGTATGCAGACGATGCCGTGCTATTAGCAGATACACCATCTGAATTGCAAACACTGGTCACAACGATGAAAGACGAATGTATGGAGAAAGGCTTACTACTGAATGCGAAGAAAACAAAGATAATGGTATTTGAAAGAGAAGAATCCAGAACTAATGTAAGGATTACGATTGATGATGAAGTGTTGGAACAAGTGGATGAGTTTGTATATCTTGGATGCGCTTTCAGCAGAGATGGAAGGTACACCGCAGATGTGGAAAGACGAGTGAGTGCTGGGAATAGTGTGAATGGAGCGTTGGGAAAACTTCTTGGCAGTAAAATCCTGAGCCAGAAGGCACAACTCGCTATACACAATGCAGTCTTGGTCCCAACGCTAACTTATGGAAGCGAGAGCTGGGTATGGCAGAAGGAGCATGAAAGTAGAATAAACGCGGTCGAAATGCGAGCGCTGCGCAAAATTTGTGGCATAAGGCTTGTAGACCGTATTCGCAATGATGATGTTAGAAACAGAGTTGGTCTGAAAGAGAGCGTCGGTGTTAAAATAAGAAGAGGCATGCTCCGATGGTTCGGACATGTAGAAAGAATGCAAGATGAAATGAATGATGAAGCAGATATACAATGCAAAAGTGGAAGGATGTAGGAGCCGGGGAAGGCCAAGACTTACCTACCATGACCAAATTGGTCGTGTTCTATCAGAAGGTGATGTCAGGAGCCCTAGAAACCGGCGAGCGTGCATGAGTAATGAATGTTAAAGAAGCGAGTGAGATATGTAAGGATCGAGTCACGTGGTGCTCAGTTCTCTCTGCCT
Organism: Pyralis farinalis; assembly: GCA_947507595.1. Classification (NCBI taxonomy): domain Eukaryota; kingdom Metazoa; phylum Arthropoda; class Insecta; order Lepidoptera; family Pyralidae; genus Pyralis; species Pyralis farinalis. The sequence continues at coordinate 755,606 of OX382261.1, read as the reverse complement.
ACCCCGCAAGGGATTTGGCGTGAAGTTATAAATATTTATAAGGTCTAACAACATTTTTACACTAATGACTTATGTCTAGGAACATTATATAATTAAACTAAAAGTACAGTGTAAAAACAATAATAGGCAAACAACATAGTGAATGCAGAGTAAGATCTGCACTCAATACAGGCATGTATTTTGACACCGTTCCGAACAACAAATTGAAAAGGTTTAATTTTCAAAGATTACAATAATTTGAAAGTTCTTAACTACGACAAGGATTTAAAAGCATACAGTGACTTTTTGAAAGAAATTAAAGAGTCAGCTAACAAATCAATTTTGCCGGAGGACTTATAAAACTTATTAAATTCATCACAGAGTCTATGAAAAATGCTCTGTGTAACCCAAGTTAGTTCTACAATATTTAAAAAAGAAAGGCTTTAAGTTTGTAGGTCTAGAATTTTGTCGAGGTACTCTGAAATTAATCTCGCCAAGAAGTTGAGGACAATCTATCAGCCCTCTAATGATTTTCAATAACAAAACTTGGTCGGTGATCCATTGACGAATCTCAAGAGAATCGAACCCAAAGTTAATCAGCCTGTCATCATATGAGCGCAGTTGATACCTTTTGCCCTGGTGAATCGTTAAGAAATACAAGATTTTTTTTCGAGTCTTTCAATGTGGCACTTATAATTTGTGTTCCAAATACTTGAGCAATATTCCAATGAACTTCTGATAAACGAAATGTATGTAAATTGTAAAGCTGAAAAGTTTTGAAGCGCTTGCAATTTCGCCAAATGATGCCGAGCAGTTTTAAGTTTTTGGAAATGATGTAGTCAAAATGTTTTGTAAAGGTAAATTTGTTATCCAGAATTACACCGAGATCACGTATAAATGTAACGTCTTCAAGAGTTTTCGAATTTAAGCTATAAGAAGTCTGAAGAGGAGAAAGTTTTCTTGTGAATTTAATATGTTTACATTTATCGGAATTAAATGGAAGCTTGTTTCTTTTCGACCAGTCCACTAATTGGTCGAGGTCCTCTTGCAACAGTAATGTCATTATAGTCATTATAGCTACGGACAGTCCTAAATATTTTTAAATCATCTGCAAACAAACATTTTGAATTACGAACAACTTGTGTCAGATCGTTTATAAAAACTAGAAAGAACTTAGGGCCTAAATGTGAACCCTGAGGGACTCCCGAATAATGAAATGGGCTCGATTCCTAGCCGCAAATCACCACATTTTGAGTTCTGTCAGTTAAATAAGAACGGCACCAATCCAATAGAGTACCATGCACACCGACCGACCGAAGCTTCTTGATCATTATTAAGTGATCAACTTTATCAAACTCTTTGCTATCAGTGTACACAACATCCACTTGAAGACGGTGATCAAGATCATTCGAAATGTCGGATACATAACACCCAAGATTACTAACCGTAGACATTTTCTGTCGGAAGCCATGTTCTTGGGGAGTTAGAATTAAGTTCAAGTGATAAGTGAAGTGAGGGCAAACCAAAGTTCGAAGAGTTTTGAGAAAGCACATAACATTGAAATAGGGCGATAATTGCGCACGTCGCTTACATCTCCATCTTTAGAAATCGCCAATACGTTGGCTGTCTTCCATCATGGCGGGAAAGTACCCGTAAACAAGGAATAATTGAATATGATACTGAGCGGATACGAAATGCTGGATGCGCAGTTGCGAATAAACACGGCTGGAATACCATCAGGACCTGCTCCTTTTTTTGTATCCAATTTCATCATTGCTTTTTCAATACAGCTGACGGATAAGAAAACATTACCCAGTACATTGTTGGAAGAGTAGATAATCAGAGTCATCGGCTAATGTAGGATCCGGTTTGATTGTGACATAAACGGATGAGAAATGTTTGGAAAAGGCGTTACAGATACATTTGTTACTCCTTACTTACAGTAAGGAGTAACAAATATACATTTGTTACTCCTTACTTACAGTAAGGAGTAACAAATGTATCCTTTTCTAAAGGCATTTCATTGGGTATAGTTTCAACATTTTTGCGTTCATGTTTTATGTAGCTCCAGAAAGCTTTAATATTTTTATTACGGATTGGTTCTTCAATTTTATTAATATAGCAGGAGTATATAGCAGGAGACATTTCCCGATTAAAAAATGACATCTTGACCGAGCCTCTTTATATTAATATGTGTCTATAGGATTACCATATAATTTTACCCTCTTTCTTAATTTGTCTTTCTCTTATATTAGCTTAATAAGCGTTTTTGAGTACCATTTAGGGTATTTATTTGAACGACCTGAGGTTTTTGGAACATGTGTTTCAACAATAGAATTAATTATATTGTAAAAGATATCAACCATGCTATCAATTGACTCGCTGTCTCTTAAGTTAAGATCCCAATCTACAGAACACTGATCATTATTAATTTCGCAATAATTCGCTAAATGAAAATTATATTTACTAATTGAATTTTTCTCCAAAAATGTATATGTTGAGAAGTTGATACCTGTCTCAATAGCAGGATGGTGGAGGTCTACGTAAACTTACGAGGAGATCGTCGACAATTTCAATTTTAACAGAAGTATTGTTAGAGAGTGCTAAGTCGAGTATCCTTTCATTGTGATTAGTGATGTTGTATTAGGTTATGTAAGGACATGAAATCGGACAATAGTTGATCAACAGTGCGATTTTTTGGTCTCAGAGACATCGCCGAGCTGGTCAGTGGTAACCTTGAATGAGAAACCCATTCGATATTTCCCAGATTTAGATCACCGACTATTAAAAGATTGTCAGTATTTTCAAGAGATGTTAATCCAGCTGTAATACTATTCAGCTGTGAGTCGAGATACGCTGGAGATATCGGCGGTAGCACATGTAGTGAGTGTGTCTGTAGAGCTTTTAGAATCAGCAATAGAGATCCACATATCTTCGAAAGTGTTTTCCAAATGCGAAAGACGACGAGAATGAAAACGTTTAGACACTGCTACAAGGACTCCACCGCCGTCCATGTTTGTAGAACAAGTACTATCTCGATCTCTACGATAAATACGATAGTTGTTGTAGTGAACAACACGATAGCTGGTTTAGAACTGTTTTATTGTACGAAACAAGTAGGTACACAGATTTAACATTAGGCGGGTAGGCCGGCTACCTACGTTACAAATATATCAGTACATCTTCCCCCTTAAACAAATAAAAATAATTAAAAGATACTTTTATGATACATCGTTACCATCACATGTTCCGCATAATAAGTAACTGACTAATTAATTTATCAGTTATAGGTATATAAACACAATTCATAACATTTCTTCCTTCCAACAAAACTTTTTTTTTTTTTTTTTTTGATTAAGTATATCTTAGTGTTATACTAATAAAGAATTGTTCTAATGACTAACACATTCAACTTAAACCGCTAAGTACCAATGTACATGATTGCGATTGAGTTACATCTTAGTACAGTTATGATTATTACATTATTAAGTTTGAAGTCATACAAACTCAGTATACGATACAGACCCAACATACAGTCGTACACCTAGTTATATATATATTCCGTAATTATTAACAAAACATTACAAACTAATACACAACAATTTGTACGTAAGTACGAATACAAAATAAATCATCGATTTTAACTACATGAACGAATTAGGCTTGATTCCCGATTCTACAACATATTTCTTATTTTTTTTTTGCATCCTCTGCAGCTGTCCTCTTAGAACGCACAGGATTCGGTGAGTCATCAGACTGCGGAGTCTGACTGTCGACATCACCCTGTTCACTAACATCGTCAGCGTTTACAAGTGACTTGAATGAGTCATCTTGCTCGTTGACTTCGTTACCGGTACATGTCGTCTCGTCGAGTGGTGGCGGAGAGGGCGGTTGCGGTGGTGGTAATTTTATGAGATGTCTTCTGTTTCTACGTAAGACTCTGCCGACGCGATCCATCACGATATAGGAACGGGGTTGTGGGGCTCGTGCCGAGATACGTCCGAGACGGCGGCGCGCTCCGTCTACTAACACGACGTCGTCGCCAGGATTCAACTCCGGGAGAGTTCTGGCACGCCTGTCATACCACTCACGACTTTTTTCTTGATCATCTATTATATTCTGATAATCTGTTGTGTTATCCCGAACCGGCATTAATCTATCGGGATGCGAGGGAAGCCGCGTGTTGAGCCTCCGGCCCATGAGAAGCTGTGCCGGGCTCGCTATGCCATCCCTCGATGTGGATCTAAAATTCAGTAATCCTAAATAAAAGTCTTCATTGGATTTTGAGCATTTGCTCAATAATTCTTTAACTGTTCGGACAGCACGTTCGCTCCGACCGTTCGAAGGGGGGTAATTTGGAGATGACTTCGTATGAACGAATCCCCAGGTACGTGCAAAGGTTCTGAACTCTTTAGAAGCATACGCCGGACCGTTGTCCGTCACTAGTTCCTCCGGTATTCCGTGTCGGGCGAACTGGTCTTTCATAGCGAGTATGACCTGTTTAGACGTGATAGCAGTTAGCGGACACACTTCAATAAAATTTGTAAAATAATCTACCAATATTAAATAAGACCTTTTCGAATATTCAAAAATATCCGATCCCAATTTATTCCAGGGAAGACACGGAATAGCATGGGGTACCATCGGCTCCCGCTGAGGCATAGCTCTGTTTTCGGCGCACACCCTACAGGCTCGCACCGCGCTCTCGATGTCGCTCGACATGCCCGCCCAGAACATTACATCACGAGCGCGCCGCTTGCAGCGGTCTATACCTTGGTGCCCTTCGTGCACGCGCGACAACATCTCGCTCCTGAGTCCTCGCGGTATAAAAACTAGATTGTTACAAAATATAACACCACCCGCGTACTCCAAACACTCTCTATAGTCCCAGTATCGCCGCGCACATTCGATCGTTTCGTGTTTGTTCGCCGGCCATCCGTTTAACATATAGTCTATTAGTACTTTACACTCGTTGTCTTTGTTCGTGGCCTCTCTTACGGAATTAAACTTTTCACTACTCAACCTAACATTTTGAAGCAAAAAACAAGTTTGCTCTTCGATTTCTTCCGACACCTTGGTTACCGATCGCTCCGGGAGGGGAGCTCGCGATAGTGTATCCGCGATATACATGTATTTACCGGGCTTATATGTGACAGTGAAATCGTATCTCTGAACCCGCAGCATCATACGTTGCAGTCTCGCTGGGACAGAATCGAGTGATTTTTTGAACAGAGCTTCGAGTGGCTTGTGATCTGTTTCAACCACTATGTCACATTTGCCAAATATGTACTGGTGGAATCTCTCGAGAGCAAACACGATGGCGAGCATCTCTTTTTCGATTTGCGCATATCGCTGCTGCGTGTCAGAGAGAGTCGATGACGCAAACTCAACCGGCCGCCCTCCTTGTAAAAGACAAGCGCCGACCGCTCGCGAGCTCGCGTCCACCGACAGCACCGCAGGCTCGTTCGCTGAAAATAGTGCCAGCACAGGCGCGCTACACAGAGCCTCCTTTAAATCGCTCACTACGCGTTCCTCGCACTCACTCCAACACCATTCCGCATCTTTCTTAAGTAGGTTGTGCAGTGGGCTAACTCTTTTCGAGTAATTAGGGATAAACTTACTCACGTAGTTTATCATACCGAGGAATCTCTCGAGTGCCTGTCTATCCGTCGGACTAGGCATGTCCGTGATGGCCTTCAGCTTCGACTGATCTATTTTCATTCCATCAGAGCTGAAGTTGTGACCTAAATATGTAACTTCTGTAACACAAAATGTACATTTTTCACGATTGAACCTGATGCCTACTTGTCGCGCCCTGTCGAGAAGACTCTTTAGACGCTTGTCGTGTTCATCTTTTGATGTTCCCCAAACAATAATGTCGTCAACAAAAGAGTCCACGCCATCCAAGTCTTCCAGCAGCTGGCGGACCTTAGCATGAAATATCTCCGATGCTGAGTTTATACCGTAAGGTAAGCGCAAGTATTGAAACCGACCGAACGGTGTGCCGAACGTACAAAGGTCAGCGCTCTCATCGTCGAGCTGGATCATCCAAAATCCAGATCTAGCATCTAGTTTACTGAAATAACACGCACCTTTTAATTTTGTGGCTATCTCCGTTAAAGTTGGCAAAGGATAATGTTGGCGCCTGATGACCTTGTTGAGCGGACGCGGGTCCAGGCATACTCGAAAACTACCATCTTTTTTAGCGGCTATGACTATACTGTTAACCCAGGAAGTTGGGTATGTTACTCTTCGTATGACCCCTAACTGTTCCATACGGTTCAACTCTTTCTGTAACTGATCTCTTACACCTACGGGAATTTTTCTAACAGGACAGATGCAAGGACTGACGTCCTTCTGTAAAGGAATTCTATAGTAGCCCGGTAATTTACCTATACCTTGAAACAAATCATTGTAAGTATCTAAGTTAATTGTAAATATTCTCTTTATCAAGCCTAATTCCTCCAGTGCGTGTTTACCTAAAATACTTTGACACGGCTGCTCCGATACAATAAACTTTAAATGGTATTCATTTTGTTTGTACACCACTTTAATAACAATCGATCCTACGATCGACAGAAAATTGCCACAAAATGATTTGGCACGAACGTTATCAGTGGATAAATCAAACAAAGAAAATCCCAGTTTCACAAAATTATGTTTAGACAAAACGTTCAGATCGGAACCCGTGTCTAACTTAAATAAAACATTCGAATCACAAACAGGTAAGTATAAAGTTTCGAACCATTTTTTATCATCCACGTTTATCAATGAATCGACGCATTCAATTGTAGATATATAGTATAACTCACCGGGTTCATCGCTGTCCTCGTTAATTTCGTACACTGTATTTTTCTTAACCGGACACATGATTTTAAAATGACCTCTAAAACCACAAAGAAAGCACTTCGCGCTCTTGCCCGCACAACGGTCGCCACCATCACAACGAACGCTACCACAAGAACCGCACGCCACCGCCCGTCCGTAACGCAGCTGCACGCTCGCATCGCCGCCGCCGCCGCGCCTGCCAACCGAGCTCACCGCCGCGCGCTGGCCCGCGACGCCCGCCGCACGTGCTCGGCTGGGCCCAGCGCCGCTTGTGCTGCTGCCGATGCGGTTTCGGCTGATTGGCTTAGCCTCCCGCTGATATGCTCGCGACTTCCATAAGACGTTCACGTCTGCAGTATTCTCGCTTTTGACTCCCGCGATCTGCCGACTCTCGTCGGCGCTCACTTCATTGGCCTGACAGATTTTCACCGCTCTATCCAGCGTCAAATCCTCCGCGCGAAGCAACCGATCTCGCACAGCAGTGTCTGTCACGCCGCACACTATCCTGTCTCGCACCAAGCTATCCTCTAGTTGTTCGAATTGACACTGTTGGCTGAGCAGCTTCAAGGCTGTGACGTACTCGTCTATACTTTCGCCTATTTCCTGGTTCCGAGTAAAAAATTTGAATCGTACCATTATTACGTTCCGCTTAGTGCCAAAATATTCGTTAAATGCACATATTAACTTTTTTATGTCTTCTCGATCTTTTTCATCGCAAAATTTCAATGTCGAGTAAATGTCATATCCTTCCGAACCGATCAGATTAATTAATAAACTCGCTTGCACGTCACTCGCTTCCTTATGTACTCCTGAGGCCTTTAGGAATACCTCAAACTGTCGCAGCCATTTTCGCCACGTGTCGGCGCGACACGCCGGGCCCCCTTCCAGCACTAATTCTCCAGGAGGACGGGCATGCTCCATTATTTTAATTTACGTTACAATTTTTTGACACTTTCGAAAGTAAATTCTGTTAAATGAAAACTATTCCTATTTTATTTTATTTTTTACTTCACCGCTGTCACCATGTAGTGAACAACACGATAGCTGGTTTAGAACTGCTTTATTGTACGAAACAAGTAGGTACACAGATTTAACATTAGGCGGGTAGGCCGGCTACCTACGTTACAAATATATCAGTACAGTTGTTATTTAGTATTTTGGTGTAAGGCAGTCAGGATAGTCCCGCAATGGCGATCCCTAAAAGTTTCTCGCGAAAACATGTTATGTTATTGTTTAGAAAAACGCTCAAATAACACATGTTGGAAACGCGGCGTCTCGTACTCACTAAGTTTCATTTAATTGTAATTGTAAAGCGTGGTTCTTACGAGAAACTTTTAAATTAACTATATAATACAAATCAAAAAGCGTATTTCCTTGGCACTTGATATTATTTATTAATGGTGAATTATGTGATAAATGCGTATAAATCAATAATCTGTTCTTTGTTTTCTCGAGAATGAGTAATGTATTTCGTCGTGGCAGCCGCAACAGCAGTTTGCGCCCCCGCCTACCATGTACGCGGAGCCGCCGGCAGTGTACTCGGAGCCGGCGCCGATGTACGCGGAGCCACCGCCGCCGCCAGCTCCCGCCGACGACGCGCCTGACTACACCGCACACTACTACCAACCGCCGGCCGCCGCCGCGCCCGCCGCGCCCCAGCCCGCCGGAGACGACCAGCCCGCGCCCTACTGGCCGCAGGAACACTACCACTACGCGGAGGTAACGCGCGACTCTGTTTGATGATGATAAGACATCTATGTGGTAGCGAGATACGAGCTTTGCGAGTACATTGAACTTCCCACGCTCAGACAATAAGCGGAAGAAGCGCGGTTTGCCTCGCATTTCACGAGGGAGGCGCGTGTCTCGCTGCAGACTTTTAAACGATCGAATTTTACTTAAGGAAAAAATTCCAAAAGTCATGTATAATAAAATGTGAAACTTATTTTGTATTCGGAGAGGCAGCGGCGCGGTAAGAACACCCGTGAATGTAAAATAAATCAATAGTATTCTCAATTCAAACATTGAAGACGAGTCAAAGAGATTGCAATTCGCGTATATTTATAACGGCGTTCCGTGCAAAGCGACGGGTTGGTCGTGTGCCGCGCGTCGAGTCGTCCTCGTCAGTAGGTGTGTGTGTCGCGGAGTGCTAACGCTGTGTTGTCTGGCGGGCAGCCGGCCCGCGGCCCGGTAAGTACCGCGCTGCGCCGCCGCCGACCTGCCGCCGCGCCGCCCCGCGCACCGCCCGCCGCCAGCCCCGGGCCCGCACCGCTCACAGACCTCGAGGTGCAGCTAGCGGCGGGAGCGCGGCCGGCGCGCGGCGACGTGATCCGCAGCACGGTGGACTCGTGGGCGGCGCGAGGAGCGAGTCCGCCGTGCCGCGCGTACCGGCCGCTCGTGTTCGGCGGCACGTACCCCATCGAGGTGCCGGTGGCGGGCGTCGGCGGCCTGCGGAGGCCCGTGCAGCGCAGCGTCGAGATGTTCGAGGCGGCGCTGGCGAGGCGCGCGGCGCTGGCCCGGCCCGTCGCGCTCTCCGTCACCACGCCGCGCACGTACCCCATCGACGAGCCCGACATGTTTATAGAGTAGCGCGGGCGGCGGCCGCGGCGGCTCGCGCGACTCGCCGGCCGGCTGGCGGCGCGGCTGGCGCGAGCCGTGCGCACCGCGCGTTCCCGCGCCCGCGCATTTCTCGAACCTCGCTTTACTTCGCTGTGATAACTAGTTATCCGATTATATTAGTGTTGTTTATTCGTACCGCGGCGCCGCGCGGCCGGCGGACTAAGATCGTCAGCGACGGCGAACTAGAGGATATTTAGTAAGTGTGCAGTAATATACACTTGTGTGTGTAATCGTTGTATGGTCTCCGGTGCGCGCCGAGAGCACGGAGCCCGCTTGTTACTATTAAATGTTTAGAAAACAATTAAATAATTTTATTTTTATTGTATCGCTCAACATGAATCAACTTCACGCTGCTTCGACCGTGTTCTCTATTCTCACTCCGTCCGATATCGTTCTCGTTGCTGGTGTTTAGATTTACATTGACAGCCATTGACTTTAATGATATGCACGTTCGGAGCGAGCGCGCGCCGGCGACCTCTCGCGAGACAAAGTGAGACGAGCTCGCCCTCGCCGTGTAATCCGCCACACGTCATCGACGTCCCTGGTGATGTGAACGCTCCCCGTCAATGACAACTATAATATTTACATCCCTGACATGTCCAATCTCTATTTCAATACAAGTTTATTATTTTATCTGATAATAAGTAATACTGCACTATTACTTATCCAAGTTAAGACATACGCCTGTCACAGTGTGCATTGTGCAAATAGCACATACTCTATGAATTCAAATCACATCGGATCTTACTTTCACAATTATATATGTGCGGTGATTGACAAAGTTACTTGAAGTGGTTAAAACTACCAAAATCTCATATTTAAAATATCCACCTCCGGCTCGCGCCGCGCCGGCTCGGTCTGCAGTCGCCGTCCGCTCACTTGCGTGTCTCTGATTGTAGGCAGTATATATTAGTGCCGCTTAACATTCATTCATTGCCGTTGTCATTTAAGCAACCGTAGAACTAAATTATTACATGTTAAATATTATAAAATACAGCGTTATGTAACACGCTTCGTAGTACACTTGAACACGAAGTATTATTGATGTCACCAACTCGTCGGTCATCCACTATTTAAATACGTGTTTGTTACTTTACGACGTGGAATTATTTATAAACGGTAGCGAATAAATAAAAGAGCTTATTTCTTTTAAAACGTCAGTTATTCAAATGAGGGTCACGTTAATTACTTCACTGGTTGATACAAATAGAATCCATTATGAACAACACTAACCTCCCAAAGGCAACGTATACAGAGATGAATAAAAAAAAATCGCGGAGCTTTGATATGTATTACGATTTTTGTCTTCCAAATTTATATGTAAATTGGCAAAGATAAAACAGGTCAGTACCTTTTTCGACGCCGTTTAAAAAAATATTAGTTAAGTAGCTATTGACAAACTCAGAATAAATTAGTGACAGGATTTTTTTAAATAAAACTTTTTCCCATTATTCGCCGAAGGCGGTGGGGAAAAGACTTTATCTGTATTTCACTACGCAGACTCCTTACTTCTACGATATGCAATATTTGTACAAATACTAATAATATGTGGTCGCGCTGTTAATTCTGGCTACACAGGAGACACGGGGATGGGAATGAGTGGCGGGCGAGTATTATGTGTATGATCTCAGATATACTATATATACAAGAATGTATAAAGAGCAGAGTAACTATATTGAAAACATACGAGTTCACATGATTTTGTGCAATTTTCAATAATGATTATGGACTAATTTTAATTTTTATTAGTAGTAATTATTTTTTTTTATATTAGACGAGGGCAAACGAGCATATGGGTCACCTGATGGTAAGTGGCCACCACCGCTCATACACATCACCGACACCAAAGCGTCACTGATCCGTTGTCAGCCTTTAAATTTAACTTTGATTAAGCAATTATTTATTGTCCAAGTCGTGGTTCGTTGATGTAATTGTTACCAGAGCTGCAACTCGCGAGTATGTAACAAGACTGCCTGATACCATTGTAAGGCGCTGTTCATTTTACGCTCGATGCTGGTTACATTGTGGGCTTTTGACGAAGGTACAGCAGCTCTCGGTTCAGTCAACAGAGGCTGGAAATACTTACGATGTTGGTATAATTACGGGAATAGTCTGTTTTCATGAAACCTTTTGATAACATTTTTACAGAGTTTAGTTTAAAAGGAAGAAAAACAACATATATTTAATGTATCATTTCCGAGGCCTTTATTGATTTTCCTCAGAGTTTCGCCCGCACTCGGAGGCGAAATTTCCCGTATTTTGGACTGGCGTAATTCATATTGGTTTAGGACTTAATATTAAAGATACATTTTTACCAACCAACATTTTTAACAAACTACTAAAATGAATTCACATATAATTAATAAACGCGAAGCTCCGCTGACTCCTCTACTTGTGTTTCCTGTTTGTGACACCTACTCTGTATATAAAATGATAACTCCCTGGGAGGTTGTTATGTTCCTGCGAGTGAGTAATGTCATCCAATGGAGCTGGGGTGCGGCGAGACGGCAACGCGGGTACGATACATTGGTTGCAAGTGATCATATGCCACGGTAACGACTTCACATCGAGTGGGTCGTATGCTTGTTTGCTACCTGACGTTGTATTTTTTTATTTCGTTAATATGACAGTCGACCTATAAGGAGTACCCTCACTTACTGACGTACTTGAGCCGAGGGGAATACCCGCGGGACATGGTACGAAGTCTCGCGAATTCTGTACCGATACTAAAGAAAGATTAGAAACGAGTGGATGTCTTCAATAACCTTAACCGTAGGGCTGTCGGCGGACGTCGCTTATGTGTACTTAGTAGATGTGATTATGTGGAGGTGCCTGCGGACGGCGGCGGCGGGCCCGGCGGCGGCGGCGGCGGCGCGGAGCCGCGTCCCATGATCACGATGCCGGGCGGCGGCGGCGGCAAGCCGGCGCTCTACGCGGACTACGACGACGACCGCCCGCCCAGCGCTGACGTGAGCACCGCTTTACATTACTGACACGGACACGAGCGCACCGCCGCCCACTCCCCCACACCACACAATACTACACCCATTTGTAATTGTTGAAAAGTTTTGTTACACGCCATGTTTTATATCGTTCTCTCTCTGCTGTACCAGAGAGAGAAGGATATTCGCGGGGTAAATGCGAGCGTTGCTTTAAATTTGTGGCGTAACGCTTGTAGATTCCATGATATTGTTAGAAACACAGTTGGTTTGAAAGAGAGTATCCGTTGGTTCGGACATATAAAAATAATGCAGCATGAAAGAATTACGAAACAGATATAGAAGGATGTAGGAGCCGAGGAAGGCCAGGAGTGAGTGAGGTGTGTAGGGGCCGAGTCACTCCGCGCTCGGTTCTCTGCCGTACCGTAAAGGATTCGGTGTGAAGTAATAGATAGATTTAACAACTCGCGTATATAACCTTGTTTGTAACACGGGCGGTACAGATATCTTAGAATATACTATGTGTTGTAATTATAATGTGTGATATTTAGTGGAAGCTGCGCCGCTCACGTTATTCTTTAATGTATCAATAGATTCTGTCAATATGAGATGTAACAATGACACAATGGTCACACGCGACGGCGCTCGCTGCCGACTCATAATCACACTAAATAATGACCGTCACAGACGGAGCTATAACATATCGTGAGATAACACGCAGCTAGCTCTAAATATGTGAAACGAGTTGAATCCGTATTTCTCCTGTTTCGGCATGTTCCGTACATGCAGAGTAGGTCAGCTTACGATGTGTCATAGCTACGTCTGTCGGCCGGTCCGGCGTCGCGGTCAGTGCAGTACGAGAGCGGCGACACATTCTTGTGCATTTTTTAAAATTAGAAATTTACAGTAAATTTTTAAATATTTATTACTTATATTGTACGATCTTCTACAATTTTGTTGGTATTTATTAAATACAATGTATACGTTCCCCTTTGTAGTTATAACTGAGGAATCCATTGGTCGAGTTGTTAACAATGCTTTAACACAAAATTTTGTGTGTTGTGGGTTCGATTCCCACACAGGATCAACATTTGTTTCCATGAACATATCTGTTTGTCGTACTCTGAGTGTTTTAAAGGCCGCATGTAAGTAGCCCGACTGGGGGAATATCAAACCGCAGCCAAAGTGTTCACTCGACTAATTGATTTTACTAGTAAGCTTCGCGTGCGGCAGGCTGTTTCCTTTGTTTGTCGCCCGACGTAGTATAAGAAAGTCTTAACATAATGACATCGTGCCGCAGCAACCGGAGCGAGACGCCGACGCGGCCAAGTCGACGAACGCCAAGTCGGAGAAGGGGCGCGAGGAGTCGCTGGCGGCGGGCAAGGAGGGCAAGCGCAGCGGCTGGCTCGGCGGGCTCTTCACCAAGCTGTCGCTGCGGCCGCCCAACCAGATGATCCTGCCCGACGACAAGAACCCCACCGTGAGTGACCGCCTGCGGCGCCGCGCCCGCCTCGCCTACGACGCCCCCACCCTGCTCTAGAGCACGCCAATTATTATATAACTGTGTATATCACGTATAAGTATTTATTGAATTGTGTTCATCGGAACTATTTCCTACTCTTTGTATATTGTATCATTATTTTATGTATATATTTATATTGTTTGCTTTCGAATATATTTCGTAACAATTGTGTCCCGTGCATCCCAAGCCGCGGTATTACACCAGTCCCATCCCACCTGGCCCACGCTATCAATTTAATTTGTAAGTGTCAAGTTAAACTTTAAATTTGAATGTACTCGAATGTTTGGAACAGTCAACGTTCGCTCGCATACCGTCCCGTAGTCTATTGTTAGTGTGGTGTTTGTGTCGCCGTGACGCTGGTTGTGAGGGTGTTGTTGACGCGCGCGTGCTCGCCGTAGATCGTGTGGGACGAGCAGAACAAGCGGTGGCGGAACACGGACGCGGACGGGGAGGAGGCCGCCGACCGCGGCCCGCCGCCGCCGCCGCCCGCGCACCACGCGCACCACGCGCAGCCCGCGCTCTCGCCGCCGCACCCCGCGTGAGTACACCACCGCACCATCCACTACTCATTATACACACCTTCTGCTGGCTGACTGTTCAGACCGGACGAAACTGTCTAGTTGCATGTCAATGTACAACAGTGGGCTGGTTGCTTTAGTCTAGAAATATTGAACACAACCGAAGTACCAAAATTTAAACTATTGAATACAACTTATCATTTCATTATAAATTATATATGTTTTTTATATCTTTTAACAAAATTTACAAGATTTCGATAAGAAATATCGTGTAACTAGCGCGCCGCCCCCGCACGCTCGCACTGTATCTCGGAATCGGTAATGATTGAGCAGTTTACCGTTCGTCGACGGAGAGGTCAATTTTAATACAGTTAAAAAAATAACGAATTGTGTCGACCGATACCAAATAGTACCGCTACTATATATATGTCAGTACACACCCTGCCAGTATATATTCCGAAATCATTTTACATTAAAAAATTCACCTCCTTTCGTATGACTGGGGTTTGAACCCACAACCTTTCGATTGCCGGTCGAGTGCTCTTCCAAATGCATTTATAGTGATGGCGACTCTTTTCCATATATCGTTGTAAAGCAGAGATACAGCACTATCTGTCTACACAGATCGCATAGTGTGCGGTGTCTGTTCAGCAACTCGAGTTCCGTAGTGCGAGAGACATTTCTTGTGTTGTAAGCATTCATAGGGTACGGTGACCGCTTTATATTATCTTAAAACCCTCCCGATGTTGTGTTAAAAACTGAAGTACGTGTACATGAGTGTGAGTATACAGTACGTGTGTGCGTGTGTGTGCAGTCGCAGCGGGTCCCCGCCGCTGGCCGGCGCGCCGCCCAGCGCGCCCGTCTCCAACATCTTCAAGATGCAGAAAGGCAGGCGTGAGTACTACAACCACATCACTATGATATCCTAATGCCTCGTTGTTCATAGTTTTATAGGTCTATAACAGTGACTCAGTCTGTTTACGTCTACATCGTCATCAGGTACTAACTTTAGACCTTTCAACCAAAGGACGCGCCGTACGCGTGATTCTATTAGTAAATAATTCAGCCATTTTTGACAGGGACGAGGTAAATACCACATACAAACGATTACTACACGCGCAAAAACATTTTGCGTTGTCATGAACGTACACCTGGAAAAATGTTCAACACTAGGTCATTTTACGCACATTACTACAATATTCACGACAACATGCTAGAAAATTCACTATAATGTTATAAAAATAATAGGGAGTGACAAATGTCAATATTATAATTTCAAAATATCGATATATACGTCGACAACGGTAAATGATAAAGATAAACATATACATTTTCTATACTTGCCATTGGGCCCTCGAGGTCGACGTCCTCGAATAAATCAGCTCTTGATTTTAAAGCAATCAATGCCGGCAAGTTCCGTCCGGTAAAGTTTTTGTAAAAGGGCATTTCCGATATGCTCATGATTTAATAGGAATAATACCTGTATATAAAATAGAAAAAACATTTAATATAAAACGATGAGAAAAGAATATAATTACTAAATGTAACACGTGTCATGGGTCTAAATTCCTGACGCAAGCCGAGAGCCCAAACAAGTTGATGTATAATTTCAATACAAAATGTCAGCGTTTTGTGAACGTATCGCGTGAACTCGATAGAACTGTAATAATAACCAGGTTAGGACAGACCTTTTCGGACTTTGGCTGAAGAGCATATTACAACTTATGTGTAGATTTAGCATCTCTGAAGATTGGGATGCGGAGATTTCCTTTCTCGTCCAACTTACATATCGGAAGATTCAACATCCCAGTTCTGACGACGATTGATTGGAATTACTTTGGGCGCAACACACACTTGGGTTTTTTTGCGCAAAGTGAATGATAGTCCAGAAGAACTGCGGCGGTGTCGGTGTCGTCTCTATAAATAAAGTAATACCGCGGACAGTCGTTCTGACTGTACACCGAGGACTTATCTTTAAGTTTATTTCTTTCTTCTCATATTTAAAATTTATTAAAATGTGTGATATTATATTTTATTATAGTTTTTCCATTTTTAGTCTCAAATTGTTTCTATTCAATTAATGATTTTTAATCTACTCTATTGTAAATCAATTTAGCTAATATTTTATTTTAATGTTTGATAGAACATCAAATATTAAAATAAAGTATCAGCTTAATTACTATTTGTATTGTAACATATAACGTGTATTTAAAAATGTAGGTACATTCATGTATTAAAATAGTTATTCACGTACCAGACTTGGTCTAATATGTTGAAGACAAATTTATAACTTGTAACAACTGATTACCACATTCCGTGAGTAAATATCATATAATTTCATTTAGTACTTTAATAATTAGAACCGATTTGCTAGACTAAATAATGAATGCGCTCTTTGGCCGCCGTCGACAGACTAACACGGGTGTCGGTGTGTTGCAGACATAAAGAACTCGTACGTCGACGTTCTGAACCCGGGCGGAGCGCGCGCCGCCGCCCCCGCGCCGCTCGCCGCGCCGATCACCGCCCCGCTCACCGCCCAGCCAACGTACTTCGTGCCCGCACCACTGCCGCATCAGGTATTGTATCTCCCTAGAAGACGTCCAGTCCGACCATTGTCACTTCGACGCGACATGACATGATGGATTTTAGTTGAAATGTTGCGTAGTAAAAATTATTCGGGATTCCGCACCCGAAGGACAAACGGGAACCCTATCAAATAGAGTGCAGCAGTCTATCTAATAGAGTTCCCGTGTGTCCTGTTGCCGTGTTGGTAGTTGTCGCGGGGCTCCAACTTGTACACGAATATGACTTGCAAACTTATAATGGATATTTTTCGTATAATGTAAACATAAAAAAAATCTACCTTTGAATTTGATTTATTTAGAAAAATCAAACATTACGGAAAAAATATATTTAATTAAACAAAGTATCGGCCGTTACCTTCGATGCACTTCTGCCGGATTAATGGAAGTCCATTTATGTTTACGTTCTGATGAAACAGGACCAACTTGTTCGGTTCCTACATTCTTATTTAATTCTGATATTCTCTTTCAAACCAACTCTCTTTCACACCGTAGATTTTACGTTACGCCCGCATCTTGACCGCGTTTATTTCATTTCATGCTCTAGAGCAAAGTCTAGGAAATAATGCATTATGAAGACTAGTTGGTAGCAAAACCTTGAGCTGGAAGGCACCGCTCGATAAACACAACGGTGATACAAGGGAGACCTTTAAGAGAGGTAGGGCGCATCAAATCAGCCCGTCTGGAGAAGTACCTCCACCTCATAGAAAACCGCAGCCAAATAACAACTCCCTAGAGGGTTGTTGTGTTCCTGTGTGTGAGTGAGGTCACCGGTAAGCTCCTAAGGAGTTACTGTGTAAGTAGTGCTTCCCCGCATCGTGCAAGTGATACGTAATATATTACAAGCGTTAATAGGCTACGGTAACTGCTGCCCTACACTTTCAAATATATATGTTATCATTTTTAGTTCCAAGAATGAAGATGTCAGTTTTATATAATTATTGCGTCACGGTTAATCTCAATAAAAATAAATTATTAAACACTAGCTGCTATCCGCGGCTCCGCCCGCGTGGAGTCAAATAACGTAGCCTATGTGTTAATCCAGATCATAATCTATCTACGTGCGAAATTTCGTTCAAATCCGTTCAGCCGTTTAAGCGTGAAACAGCAACAAACATCCATCCATACATACAAACTTTCGCATTTATAATATTAGTAGGATGTGTGTGTGTGATGTCCGCGAATCGTTACCCTTTCACGGATTATTATATAAGAACAGTGCGAAAAATGAAAACCCATAGCGCGAGTCTCCTTGACTCGCATTCCGTCGGTTTTAATGTATACCAATACAATAAAGTGGAAGATGAGCTTTTGTTTGTTTAAACGTCCTAATCTCTGGGAGCGCTGGATTTGAAAATTCTTTTTGCATTTGATAGCCCAATTCTTAGGGAGGTTATAGGCTATTCCGTGTGATACGCGTCGCCTAAGCCGAGGCTTATAAACACACCGTTATTGTGACATTACAGGAGATAGGGTAACGTGCTCGCACTTGATTTCCATTTCCAATGAATTCCTTCGACAGGTCCTCGAGTTGCCGCCGTCCCCCGCCCCCACTCCGCCCCCGGTCTCCTCTCAGGTATCCCGACAGTTGCACCTGACCCCACCTTTACCTATACACCGACGGGTTCACTGATGGAAGTCGTGTGACAGGACTGTCAGCGTTTGATTGAATTTGTCGACGTGATATTCTATTGTATTATATATTATGCATTAGAAACCGGCGAGCGTGCACGAGAAGAGCAAGGGATTTGGCGTGAAGTTATAGATAGGTACCGAAACACCAGTACAAAATTGAGAAAACGTACTCACATGTTCTGGTTTTTATGGGTATGTTTTAAAATAAATACATAACAACGGTAGATGTACAGCGGCTGCACGGCCGGCCCAGTCACGTGTCACACGGACAGACCACACCGCCCGCTCCCATCCTTCCATTACCTTCACTCCCGTCAGAGGTAGAGCGCATCAAAGCAGCCGATTTGGGAAGTACATCCACCTCATAGAAAGCCGCAGGCAAATAACAGCTTCCTGTAGGGTTGTGTCTGCCAGTGAATGGGGTCACCGGTAACCGGTAGGGGATGGCGAGGCGCGAGAGATACTTCCGTTATTGCAAGCGTTAATTATCTACGGTGATCACTTTACTTCAGGTAGACCGTATGCTTGTATGCCTCCCGAGACGTTGTATAAGAAAAAGCTAATATAATTTAGATTCTGACGGGATACATCAAGTCGCTTTGTCGAAATTTGCTCGAAGGATGGTCCGCGTCTCCGAAGAGAAATCTCGAAGCCATGTTTCTACTCGTAGATATCATAGTATTTATATAAACCGGCCGCTCGTTGTCAGTCTCCGCGGAGACGTCACCGTGGCCGCCCGTTTGTTCTTATCGAAGATATTGCAAAACTGTCAGACAGACATTGTTAACGTCGCGTGTTCACCGTTTGAACTCTCGTGTCCCGTGTCGTGTCGCATATTGAACTCGTTAGTGCGAATTTGAGTATCTATTTATATTATATTCACGGATAACATAAACAATTCTTTTATCTTGATTTGCGGTCTTTTGCCAGAGCGTCGAGTAGTCACAGTGGACGTTACAGACAACGCTGTCCACAACGTTCACACAAATAAAGAAGAGGTACAATGAGCCGGGCCGCGGCTCTGTCACAGAACCTCTACCTGCCGTTAACTTGGTTAATTTAATTGGACCTTCTGTTAAGCTCATTAGTTTTGAAGCGAAGACTTCTTTAGCGTCGTTGTGATTTGAAACTCGATGAAACGAAAAAGCGGCGGTTAAAAAGAGACAACCACATCGTACACACGCACAAGAGAATGAGGTAGAAGTATCTATAGGATCAACTCCTGAAATTCTACATTCGTCTCATTTCTTAAAGTTGACATTTTTGAAGTTTTCGCTCCTATCGCGTGTGAACTGCACACATATATTTTTTTATACAGCTAAGGTAAAAACAACCATACGGCCTACCTGATGGTACGCAGTTACCGCCTGAGGACATTTGCAAAGTCAGGAGTCGCCGCCGCGTTGCCGATCTTGTAGTAATTTCTTCAAACCTTTCTTAGATTTATAACGTGTCGTCAACAACTTGCGAGATCTCGGGCGAAAACTTCTTTCCAATCGCTCAGTACGCGACAACTGCCGATCTAGCGTGTTAGGTAAATTCCCCGCCGTCGGCGAGCTGTGTGCTCGTGAGAAGTAGCTAGGCATCATATCGAATAATTATTTCATTGTCATAATTCCCTAAATTATTTCCACGGTTGTAACATTTTCTTTTTGGACATTACAAAGCTTAAAAAAACCGTACCAATTTAATAGACCTTAGACCACTAGTAGGCCTTTTCTGTAAGAATCATTGTGCATTTCGCCATTACCCCTCGGTGACACGTTAGGTAGGTGAAGACACGGGGCTCTTGTATACGCCTATGTTTCAAGTTTTGCAATATCTCGCATGTTAACGAAAGAATTGTGTGGATACGCCTAACTTAACTGTCGTGTGTGGTGCACGCGGCTCGCGGCCAGGACGCGGCGCACATCCCCAACGGCCACTAGCAGGTCTGTATGATCACGTAGCCAGCGCCACGCTCGGCTGATCAGATTGTTATATAGGATAGTTGTATTGTGTAGTCGACCGAGAGCCGACCGTATGTTTAGTAACACGCCTTACAACGATATGCTCGGTGTTTTGCACCCTCGAGTCCTTGATTTATGGTAGAGTTGTTATCATCGATAGTAGACCACTGTCTCGGTCGACTGTACCGAGTGGAAGTACCTACCTATCTATTACGTAGTTATACCACTAAGGTGCAAACGGCCTGCCTGATGTTTACCATCCGGTTACCGTAGTCTATGGACATTTGGAGCACCACCACCGACCCCGTAATAATGTATTCACGTCTTTCTCGGAGAAAACCCATGCTGCAGTCCATTAGTATAGATTCTTATATATCTATATAGGTATACAAACGGACGGTCAGCCGGATGGTATGTTACTGTAGCATAATGGACACCTCAAAAAAAACCTCAACGGGGAGTTAATTCCGCAGCCTGAAGAGTTTACGGTATAATACCTCTTTGGAGTTGCACAGTACGCGACCATGTTTTTGTTCCAATATGTGAAGATGGATACCCTGTGACATGTGCGCTGGTGTGTTCGCAGGGCGGCGCGTACGAGGAGGCGCCGGCGGGCGGCGACTACGACCAGTACCGCAGCGGGATATGACACGGTGAGCTCGCCGGCCACGCGGCACGACGCCGGCTGCACACGGCGGCGGCGAGCGCCCGCTCGTGACGGACTCGGCGCAGATTATGTAATCGGAAATGTATTAGGCAATTCAATTAGGATTTTCAAATGATTCAATACTTATTTATATATTCGAATTTCAAATACTATTAGTTATTCTTGCAATTGTATTATTATTATTTGATGTTTGTCGCCGCGATATCTTGACGATGAAATCGTTTTTCTATACAATCATTTCGACTTAGGACGGGTGCAATAATTGGAGAGCGGACAATAAACTATGTAATTGATTTTGATTTTTGTTTATTATGTAATTTGTGTAAAATAAACAGATGTACAGATAGCGAGTTTATAGGGAGCGCGGGCGGGCGGCGGACGGGCGCCGCGCGGCACGCCGCCCGCTCGCGTGCACAGTCGCGAGCGCGCAGCCTATGTGTATATTTGCAGCGCGTGCGCTCGCCGCCGTCGACGTATTCGGAAATGTATTATAATGGTCATTCAAATTACAACAAATATTTAAATAAACTGTTTATGTTAATGCTTACTGTTGTTTATTTCAATGTGTTCAGTCAACTCGTGACGTCATATCCTTACTAACTTTTACATCTATATATATAAAACAAAGTCGGTTTAGTTACACTATAACTCGAGAACGGCGGCGGCATTTTCATCTTTGTTTTGTTGGATTTGTCTCTGCCCCGAATAGCACAATAATTATAAATAACATGAAGAAAATTAATTTTCTCATACATTTTACATGAGACTCCTCTTTATGATATCTCGAGAACGAATTGTCAAATTTCAATGAATGTTTTTTTGTTCGTGTTGGTATCTTGGTCGTGCTGAAACACCTTCAGCGACATTTTTTTAAAGTCAAAGTCAAAATCTTTTTATTCCGTAAAAATGGCTACATTTGTTTGGAATCGTCACAATTTTTTTCCCTACCGTGCAGTTTATGACTAGGTGAGCACTGATAAAAATACTGCCAAAAAACTCAGGCATCCCTCTTTTGGTATCCAAACAAATTTACATATTTTATTAATTACATTATAATTGGATCGACTCACTCCCAGGCATTTTTATCATTAATATAGTCAGATACTTTATAATATGCCCTGCTACACAATTTGGCTTTAATAGTAGTTTTAAATTTGTTAATTGACAATTCTCTTATATTGCTGGGAAGTTTGTTATAGAACCGTATACATTCTGTGTACTAAGTATCGGGAATTTGTCAATAAAACAAAAAATACAAATTATTCATCTAAATTTATTTTATCGCCTTCAAAGTAGGCCCCATCGCTTGCAATACAACATCTCCACCGCTTCACCCAGTCTTCCATACATTTTTCATAGGCTATTTGCGGTATGGCCTTTAGCTCATTCAGCGAATTTTCTTTTATGGCTTCTATCGACTCAAAACGTTTTCCTCGAAGTGGTAATTTTAACTTGGGAAATAAAAAAAAGTCAGACGGAGCCATATCAGGTGAATACGGTGCTTGGTCGAGAACTTTTGTTGAATTTTTCGCTAAAAACTCTTTCACTATAATGGCTGTGTGTGATGGTGCATTATCATGGTGCAGCATCCATGAGTTGTGTTGCCACAAATCTGGACGTTTTCGGCGGATACTCTCACGCAAACGCTTCATGACGCCTAAATAATATTCTTTATTCACTGTTTCTCCCTCTGGAAGGAATTCGGAGTGAACCACACCACGGTAGTCAAAAAAAACTGTCAGCATCACCTTGATTTTGGAGCGACTTTGCCGCGGTTTTTTGGGTTTCGGCTCGTTTTCGAGACGCCATTCTGAAGACTGTTGGCTTGTTTGCATGTCGTACTCATAAACCCATGTCTCGTCGCCAGTTATTATACGTTTCATAAAGGTCGGATCCGTAGAAGCTCGGGAAACCATGTCTTCAGCGACATGCTTTCGCTGCGCTTTTTGAACAAAATTGAGCTCTTTTGGAACTAGTCGAGCGGCGACGCGTTTCATGCCTAAAATGTCAATTAGAATGTTGTGGACGGACTTAAAAGATATGTTCACCTCACTAGCCAACTCTCTCAGACTCATACGTCGATTTTCGAGCACTAGCTTCTTGATTCTGTCGATGTTTTCTCTGGTCGTAGCGGTTGAAGGTCTACCAGAACGAGGCAAGTCTACTACTACTTCTCGGCCTTCTTTAAAAGCCTTATACCATTCATAAGCCCTTGTTTTCGATATACACGATTCGCCGTAGGTATTTCGCAACATTTTTAGTGATTCACCACATGAAATATCATTTGAAACACAAAATTTAAGGCACACTCTTTGTTCAACAATATTTTCCATTGTAAAAATCGCCGAGGACTCAAAACTATGACCAACAAAAAGTGTAGTTTAAAACAAATTAAATGACAGATCCCGCTCAAATTTTGCGCGCTAAATCAGTACAGTGCTACCAACATGCAGTAAAAAAATTAGAACGACCTCTTTTACGCGGGTCTTTTTATTGACATATTCCCGATACTTTTTACACAGAGTAGTACATTGCCCCATAAAAGAATTACTTATTTTGTGGAGACGGCTTGCATGTAAGACAAGATTATGCTTATATCTAGTATTTATGCTATGAGTATCACTCTTTTTACAAAATGAGTCTATGTTTTTATGGACATACAAAAGATTTTCATAGATATATTGCGATGCGACTGTTAAAATATTTATTTCTTTGAATTTTTCTCTAAGGCTCTCCCGGGGACCAAGTTTGTAGATAGCTCTTATGGCTCTCTTTTGCAATAAAAAGATGGTGTTAATGTCCGCGGAGTTACCCCAGAGAAGAGTTCCATATGACATAATACTATGAAAGTAGCTGAAATAAACTATTCTAGCCGTATCAATATCAGTGAGCCGTCTAATAGTTTTCACTGCATAGGCTGCAGAACTTAGTTTTCCTGATAATTTTTCAATTTGTGGGCCCCATTGTAGTCTGGAGTCAATTGTTATACCCAAGAACACAGTTGTCTCCACAGGGGCTAAATTAGTTCCATTAACATGTACATTGGTAGCCACCTGTCTTACATTAGGTGTTGAGAACTTAATTACTTTAGTCTTTTTATCATTTAAAAGCAGATTATTAACACTAAACCAATGAATAACTTTAGAGAGAGCATCGTTAACTTCGTCATAATTACCTAACCGTCTATTAATTTTGAATGTCAAAGAGGTATCATCCGCAAACAACACAATCTCATGTTTATCCCTTACATAATAAGGTAAGTCATTTATATACACCAAAAACAAGAATGGACCCAGAATTGACCCCTGTGGGACTCCCATAACTACAGGGGACCCCGAAGATCTTTTACCATTAACATCGACCTTCTGTATCCTATTGCCCAGATAAGAAGACAGAAGTTCGAGAGCCTTGTTCCTGATACCGTAGTGGTGTAATTTTCTGACAAGAGTGTCATGGTGCACGCAGTCAAACGCTTTAGACAGATCACAAAAAAATCCCAAGGCATCTTGCGAACCCTCCCATGCCGCGAATATACTTTTAAGCAAATTTAACATAAGAAAGATAGAAAGGGTTTATTTCTGCTGCAATATAAAACATTACATAGTTTTACAAACCTAGAGAGAAACTTAACAAGATTAATAAAAAAAAAAAAAAAATGATAATGATATATACAAGTGTAACTAGTAATCTATATTTACAATATTTGTACAATTACAATACAAATATTTATTAAGTCACTATCTATCGTCTAAAGTTGTCGACGGCGGGTAATAGTATCGAAACTATAACGACTATCGTGGGTAAAATACTATCGATAGTATTGCGATTTGTCAATAGTATGACCACATTTTGTGCTATCAATACACTATATGCCTATCGAGCGGCATCACTAGAGGGGCGTAAGGAGTGAAAAGTTGCAAAATGAATCTGGATAGCGCACGTATAGGGAGTTGTTATTTGGCTGCGGTTTTCTGTGAGGTGGAGGTACTTCCCCAGACGGGCTGCTTTGATGCGCCCTACCTCTCTTAAAACATCCAGACCAAGACAAACAGACATGTTCATGCACACAAATGTTTGCCTTGTGTGGGAATCGAACCCTCGAGCGTCGGTGGTGGTGATAGTGCGTTAGGATCTGCGTGGAGCACCATACACAGTCACAGGAACGCAAAACAACCTTTTTAAGAATTTGGCAATTTGTCATTTTGCCGTGGTCTTCTTAATGACGTGGAAGTACTGTCAGAATTTCGTTTGCTAGATGTGTAACAAACGCAGAACAGACTTGGCGCTCCGATCCGACACACGAAGAAGTTCTATCTATATTTATCTAAGTTTGCTAAAATGTGTGATCCCTCAACCTGGAATCAAGATTTGGGGCCACTGTTCTCAAAGTCCAGCGTATTTCGTTGTACTGGACACTAAACTTCTCACGCGGTGCTTCGTGATTTAGGATGGCTTGTACCAAATTTCGTTTAAATATAAATTAAAGGTAAAACAGTTCCCCTACGTTTCGCGATACATACTTATGTACCGCGATTGACGCCATTTTTTAACAAAATATTTCATTTCCACAACTCAAGCATGCGTTAATTTCTGATACAAAGTGACAACTATATAACATCCATCTTATTTGCTTGTTTTTTGATTCTGTTGCGTTGTGCTTCCGAGCTTGTGACGGAACAAAGTGAATTTTCTATCACTCAGGGTCTCGAATAAAAAGGATCTTCTATCAATTCTCTTTATTATAACAGGTCTACTTATATTACCTCTTCATCATCATCTGACGATAAACCCCAAATATACATATTGTAACAAATTCGAAACAATAGGTACACCAAATCATACAAGCAAACATAAAATAAACGTATAAATAACACTATAAAACCTAAACGTTAGGTACATAGGGTCCCGGTGTTTTTGGCACCAAGGCCTCTGTTTACCTACTTACGCCGCTGTCAGCACTTCAGCAGCTGCATAAAAGTTTTGTAGACGGTAGGTGCTCAGATAGCAAGGACATCTATGATGGCGCACCGCAGGGATCTATTTCTCAGGGGCGACTCGAGTGTTGGTCATGCTCATAGGCTGCTTAACCGATTCCTGGTATAGCAGCCTTAATAATCAGACGTGATAGACGTGATAGGTATATACGAATATTGCTAATACTTCCTTATACATAAGGAAGTATTAGCAATATTCATATATACCTATTTATCATGCTAATTTAGCAGCATCCCGTCCCTAACGTAACGTGCTATATTCAGGGCCATGTAAATATTTATATCTGTAAGTATATAAGTTGTTATTACTATTGAATAAGAAAACAAAGATTTGAAAGAGAAGAAACCAGAACCAATGTAAGGATTACGGTTGATGATGAAGTGTTGGAACAAGTGGATGAGATTGCATATCTTGGATGCGCTTTCAGCAGGGATGGAAGGTACACCGCAGACGTGGAAGACGAGTGAGTGCTGGGAATAGTGTGAATGGGGCGTTGGGAAAACTTCTTGGCAGTAAAAACCTGAGCCAGAAGGCGCAGCTGGCTATACACAATGCAGTGCTGGTCCCAACGCTTACTTATGGAAGCGAGAGCTGGGTATGGCAGAGGTTTGTAATTATCACTTACTCGTCGGTGGAGGAAAACATCGTAAGGAAATACGCACGTCCAAGAAATTATAATTTGAACGACGTGTCACCCAACCTAAGAAAGATCTGGTTTTCTCTCGTGGTTGTGGCCTGACGACAGTCGCTCCATGTCAAATGTATATGTCATGTGTACGAAAGTAGAATAAACTCTGTAGAAATGCGAGCGTTGCGCAAAATTTGTGACGTAACGTAAACCGTATTCGCAATGATGATTTTAGAAACAGTTGGTCTGAAAGAGAGTGTCGGTGTTAAAATAAGAAGAGGCATGCTCCGTTGGTTCGGACATGTAGAAAGAATGACAAAGCAGATATACAATGCAAAAGTAGAAGGATGTAGGAGCCGAGGAAGGCCAAGACTTACCTACCATGATCAAATTGATCGTGCTCTATGAGAAGGTGATGTCAGGAGCCCTAGCAACCGGCGAGCGAGCATGAGAAGAGTAATGAATGTTAAAGGAGCGAGTGAGCTATGTAAGGATTGAGTCACGTGGCGCTCGGTACTCTCTGCCTACCCCGCAAGGGTTTTGGCGTGATGTTATAGATAGATAGATGGTAATGAAGTAATAGATATAAGTAGTTGTAATAAGAATAAAACCATTCAGTATCTCTGGGTCTACCTGGTATTATTTACTTGTCGTAATACCACCACGCAACCTGAACCTACGACTCCATGCTGGCCAATGCCGCGAGGGGCGCGTCATGAAAAAACGTTCAGGGGCCGAGACGGCATTTTAAAATAATTAAAAATCAAGTTTTAGGATGTTCTAATATTTAAAAAAAAATTGTGTATCACATACGACACGTTTTAGTTCTAATTATGCACGGCACATTAATTTGTAACAAATACATAATGAATAGTCAGGGCAAGTCAACCTAATGTTGGCCCCATTGAATATTTTAAACGAACAGTTTTCTTAGAATGCAGACCAATTGTTTACTACCCCTGTAAGAAATTATTCATATGCGTTTAACATACCTTAGATTCCATGTTACCTCCTTAGAAATAAGTAAAATAATTGCCAGGAGCCGATGACGCACCAGGAGCGTCATCCAGCTAGCCAGGCCAATGACGCACCTGGTGCGGCATCTGATTATTGTTCGGGCCTGCGTAAAGGAATTCAAAACGACGATGGCAACGAATACGTTAAATGCTTACAATAAGTGGTAAATTGTGAACCGAACAAACGAATCACATATTACGTTTGAATAATCAACGCTTATGTAATTAGTTTTCAATGATTATTTGTTAAAATGTTTGCTTCACCGCTGAATTCAAATTGGTCAGTTTTAAACTTTATTTTGTTCATTGAAGAACCTCGAGACTTCTTTACCTATTCAAAGAGTTTGGCATTTGCCTGGCAGTTCGTCAACATCTCCTTATTTTATTTATATATCATTAAGGTGGTAACCAATTTACCTTAGCCTTAGGACACTTGCAACATCAGGGGCATCACTTGTGCGTTACTGACCCTTAA
Organism: Pyralis farinalis; assembly: GCA_947507595.1. NCBI lineage: Eukaryota > Metazoa > Arthropoda > Insecta > Lepidoptera > Pyralidae > Pyralis > Pyralis farinalis. Next base: position 727,257 of record OX382261.1, on the reverse strand, counting down.
GTTATTCGAAGTCAGTCTAAAGATTTGGTTTCATACTTATTTTCTTAATCGCTGCCTGATTTTTTTTTTGTTCCCATGGTACGCGCCGACGCCACCAGTCAAACTACTATCACATTTGGCACATTTTCCTTTCACAGATGCCTCTTTATATCTTGGTTAAAGAATCACTCCGGTCAGTAACATGCTCGTATCTGCACGAGGGTCGAGTTGCGTGTTCAAGACGCAGCACGAATTGTCAGCACTGGTCGCCGGCGAAATGACACGAGGACTTGTAAATAAACCACACGTCGCAGTATTAATATAGTTTTTTAATTTAGTGTAGTTGTGCAAGAACAGGGCGGCGTATTATCTGTCGTCGTAGTCGAGCTTCGTGTCGTTCTTGGCACCACTCACGAACTGCAGCACGGCGGCGCCGATGGTGGCCGCCGTCACCGCCGCCATCACCAGCGAGCACACCAGCACGAACACGTTCATGGCTGCAGCGCGCGCGGCCGCCTCGCGGACATTATTCGACAGACAACACGCTGACGGCTGCTGTCACGCAGACATGTTTCATTGCGATGCGAGCATGGAGGTCGGCCGTCGGCGCGAGACGGCCTACATCGGTGAAGGCGCGCCCGCGCTAGGCGGCGGCGGCGACGACGGCGGCGACCCAGCCGCGCACGGCCGGCGCCGCCAGATTGACGAAGAGAGCGGGGTCGCAGGATACGCCGCATTGTGGGTTGTCGGCCATGAGCCCCAACAGGCGCGCCGGAGCCGCCAACAGTGGACTACCGCCGCAGTAGTTGCAGGGCCGCGCGCGGTCTGTAAGCGGTCCGCAACATAGCGCCCGCGCACCGCAGTAACCGGCCGGCGCGGGTCGCGGGCGCGTCAAGTGCCTCATCGCCCAGCCGTCGACGCCGGTCCCGCATCGCCCCGCCGCCACCACAAACACGCTGGCCGCACGAAGACCGCGCTCCGCCGCCGCGACGTCCATGTGTCTGAAAATAAGTTATTAGCGTTTATTTCAATCTCAATGAATTGAAAAAGTACAGTATTGTCGAAGATGTTCAGCGTAATTACCTGTATTGACCGTATCCTAAGAGAGTGAGTTTCTCCCCTATGACAGTAAAGTAGTAATCCAATGAAGTAGGCAAGGTGACCAGCTTTACATGCCCACCGAGGTCGTCCTCACTTCGGAGAGCCACTAGGTCATAAGTCCTATTGGTGCCTCCATATAGGGGATGTATTCTGACATCGGCCACGACGTGTGATCTTCCCTGCTTTAACTCACCATAGTCTTCCATCATGAAGAAAGAGTCCAGGGAGTCCACTTCCTCTATGGCCTCCATGCAACTGGCGGCGGTCAAAGTCCAGTACCGCGTGATCTTAACTAAAATACAGCCAAATGTTAAATCTTGTGGAGATCTGACTTTAACGAGTGCCAACACAAACTCTTTGTAAGCATGTACCGCATCACCGCTATCACGTAGATGGGAAGTGGTGGTGATGGAGGTAATGTCGGTGAAGTCTGTCGTTATCATTGCGGGTGAAACCGTGGCAGTAGTGACATGCTCTTGTTCATAGTAATGTGTTGGTGCTTCCGTTCTGCCAGCAGGTCTCCAAGTGCACTGCAGCTCTGGTGAAGTTGTTACACTCGGTACTGTATTGGTTACACCCACATTATCTATTTGAACTACACTGTCTTTGTGACCTTCGGGTTGATCTGCGAGAAGTACTTCTTCAGAGATAGAATATGTTTTGTGGCAAACTAAAAAGTGTAGTATTGTAAATGCCAGAAGCAATGTAAATATTCCAAGTAACACACACTCCAGAACACACAGAAACGTTTCAGTCCTGGTGAAGGCCCTGCACCATCCTCTCAGTTCCTTGCAGAACACATCACACATTGTATTTACCAGCACATTGTTGACAGCATATCTTTGTTTGACAAACCACGACCTATTAGATTAAATGTCACTGTAAGGTATCAAAAACAATAATGAATGTCATTCATTCATGGGATCAGGATTGGTTTCCTAAAAGGCTTATCTCGGCAACCAAATCTGAGTTGTCCCGATTCCTTCCGGCCACCAAATCCACCTCCGAGACGCCTCGGCTTCCAGCCGGGCAGCCTCCTCTCGGCTTCCCTCTCCACTATGACCTCTGTTCCATCGATATACTCTTTGTGCATGTCCCTGTGGGCTCTTTCTGCGCTGCTCAACGACTCATATTCTACAAAGGCATACTGTTTGGACTTGCCGGTCACGATGTCCTTCACAAGTCTGCATCCGACAACTTTTCCAAACTTTGAAAACTCTGTGAGTATGGTGTCCTGTAACAAAAAAAAGTTTATACTTCAAATGTATCTTCATTAATATAATGTAGCCATACATGCCTACCTATGTATTCACTAGAGGGGAGTGGTGTGGACCTCACAACGCCCAGCTCCTTCACAGATCCTATTAGAAGACACTATGAATTTTTTTGAGAGTTGATCTGCATGCAGAGCAGGCCTCTTTGTGAATCTATACATTACTATTACTTTCTAATAGCCAGTCGTTGACAAAACAGATAATACTGAATTACACCACACAATAACAATTTATATGTGGTGGTGGTTATGAAATACAGTAACAGCTCAATCTTAAATCCCATATAACTTCACAAAGAGGTTCTTCATCATCATATGAAGAGGCAACGCTCAAGTGATGCACCTGGTGTATCATGTGGTCATAGGCTATGGTAATTGTTTCCATACCATCAGTCAGGTGCATAAAAACCTTACATACAATTTATGGACGCCCACCCGTCCCTAAGGCGCCTATCGGACCTAGATTTCTGCTGTTTGGTGTGCTTCCTCCAGCAGTTAATTCATTCGCATTAGCACTAACAGGCACCATTACTACATGCATGCCGTTGCTGCCGTGGGTGCTCTAGTTATCTCTGATGTCTTGGTTGCTCTGGTTCTTTGTGACACACATCTTCGTACGAAATAACCGGTGAGGACGTATACAAAGTGCTATACACTAAATTGACTGTAAACTTTACTTCCGCAAAATAACACTTGAATATATTATGTTAAATATATATAGGTATCAAATGATATTTGTTCTAAGCAATTTCGACTAAAGGACACTTGTCTTGTTCTAAATAATTTCGCAGATAAAGAAACACTGCATGACGTCATATATACGCACCTGTGTGGTCCTCGGGTTAAGTCTCCCGACGAACAGGGTGCGCTGCGCGTCCCCGGGCGCGCGCCCCGGAGCGTAGGTTGAGCGCAGCGCTCGTAGCACGGCGCGGTCGTGAGGCTCCGCGTCCGTTCCTACAAGAGAATATCAATGGATTCACTAAAACAATAAGCTCATCACGCTGCCACAATTCATTTTTAAAGTCTTAGCTTATCATATCATGGAAAAAATAAGTCACTTACCATCGATAGATCCTATTTTAATAGGGTCATATTCTGTAGCGTATTTTTGGAAATCCAATTTATCACGGCTCATGCTGTTAAATTTAAATGTAAACTGAGTAAAAAAAATATAATTAAGCAAACTTTACGGAGCAAAACAATTGGCTATTTAGTTATCCTAATTATTGTTATTACGTATGTTACAGCATGGTATAATAATCAAAGATAATAATATACTACGTTTTCTTGGATCATGTGTTACAGTATGTTATATTCCCCACAGTGTCACGCGATTATTCGTACTTAAAAATGCACTCTTTGTCTAAGACGATAAAGGATAACAACAAAAAACCAACAGTTTATCCATAATTTTAAGCAGTGTTGCTACCTTGTAACCTAAAAAATGCCAAAAGCTAAAAAAGCTTGAAAAGGACAAATTGACAGAAGAGGTGGCCATTGAAAAAAGTATACTTTCTAGTTGATTTTACATAGTAATTAAGTCTTCTTGTCTTACCGTGTAAAATCTTTGTCAAAGTTCTACCGTTGCATCAGTAGACTTTTGAGGAAGCTGACGAGTAATATCCTCTGCACTCCGAAGTTTATTCTATTGTTGTGCTGTGAACCGCAATCAGTAAGAATATTCGCATTGCTTCGGAAAGCCATACTACTATGGCCATACACTAGTCAAAATCGGAAAGTTATGTGTTAAAATGTTTCGAATATTGCTTACCGAGGCAATGTGAATACCCCCACTGAAATGAATTATTTGCCTTTTCATAAAATTGGCGTTATTCTAGTTATTAGATGTTTTTAGGGTCATTTATTTCTTCGGGATCGAGATCTATTATGATAATGTAGGAGACATTTCAAATTCCAGTCTGCATAGCGGTTTCATAGTGGGGTAATTCCTTTGTTGCGGTGCTAAATGCCGACAACCCGACGATCGGCTACTAAAGGGCCGAAATACAAATAGTAAACAATATAATCCGTCCTTTACAGAGTATCGTTACAAATCGAGCAATAAGTATCCCTGTCCTTTTCTCTCGCAGGCGGGAATAGCGGCGCAACGGTTGTTAAGTGTTACCTACTGTCTTTAAATTTAGGTACGTAAATCATGTCTGTAGATGAATTTGTCACATTTGTCAAGTAATATTTACATAATTGAGTCTAAAATTCAATTATTTTTAAATAGATACTAATAATAAACCAATAAATTCTATGATCTATATATATATATACTGGTCATTACTGCGTTTGCAACGTGCGAGCGACACTCCTTGTGTAGCGCGCGTCCATAACCTTCTGCAACCCAGCGACGTATCAAAGGTAGACACGTTATACATGAACATTATTGTATTTTAAAATGGCACAAGTACTACTATATCTACGTACAGTTATTTATTATCACACTTTGTTCTAAAAAGATACAAATGATAAGGAATACCTGTCGTTAGAAAGAGATGAATATACATCTTTAGTTACGTATTGATTGCTGCTGAGCGCTCATTGGCGCGAGCACTGATTTACCGATATGGAGGAGACTGGGGAAAAAACTCTGCATTATTTTAGTGTTTAAAATAATAAAACCAATTCCATCATCTATTTTCGTAATATAAATTGTGAACAATGAAATTATAAAATAATATCGAGTCAGTCAGAGTCAGACGAGCTCGGTGGCTCAGTCATGAATGACGCGACTTTGACACCAACGCTCGTGGGTTCGATTCCCACACAAGGCAAACATTTGTGTGCATGAACATGTCTGTTTGTCTTGGTCTGGATGTTTTAAGAGAGGTAGGGCGCATCAAAGCAGCCCATCTGGGAAAGTACCTCCACCTCATAGAAAACCGCAGCCAAATAACAACTACCTAGAGGGTTGTTGTGTTCCTACGTGTGAGTTTGGTCACCAGTAAGCTCCCAAGGAGTTGTTGTGTAAGCAGCAGAGGAGGCATCGCGCGAGTGATAATTAATATTTCGCAAGCGTTAATAGGTTACGGTACCCGCTTCACATCAGGTGGGCCGTATGCTTATATGCCTCCCGACGATCGACGACGATAAAAAAAATATTTAACCATTTTTTTCATCAAACCATCTAGGTAGTCTAAAATGGAAAGAAATAAATGATAAGCACAAATAATATTCTATTCGCTTCATTCTTTTCTAGAACGTGTAGTATTAACTAAGTGTAGTAAAAACAAAGTTAGGAATAAATTTAATTCACAATTCTGTGTTCATAACGTGATAGTTAAATTTTCCTCAACTTCCCCTAGCAACGGCTGCCACTAGACCCGCTCTTATATTGCTAAAAACTAAATACATTTACTATGTTTGTAATAAAAAAAAATTGTACTTACAAATGAAATGACACGTTTTCCTTATTTTTAACAGTTGCCGTGTAATTTGTGGACCATCTAAAAACACAGGAAGGCATTTTTGCCAGAAATAACTTATTTACGCTTTGTGCCGAAGTACGTATAGACGTGACGCGAGAGCGTGCCCAACTGAATGCGAGGTGGGCAATTACCTTACTTTCGTATTGCCATTCTAGAGCGTGTATGACGTATCTATGATTATAAAAACATCTTAGCTGCAACCGCTTCATATTTAGTGAGCCGTATGTTTGCTTGCCACCCGAGGTCATATAAAATATATTAAGATACGACATCATAGGGTGCAAGATACAAATGACATATATACATCATGATAGACGAGACTTTGTACAAAAGACGTCTGCGTGGGTATCTCTGTCTCAGCTATTACTACCGCCAAGCAGCTATATTTATATAGCTGTGTTCCGGTTTGAAGGGTGAGATATGGCAGAGAAATTACTGGGTACTGTGACGAAACAGCCTTAGGTCATAAGATTGGCAGCGCGCGAGTAACATCCCCGTGGTGTTGCGAGTGTCTATTCTATAGGCATGCTGTCATCTCTTACCATCTAATGCGAGCCGCATGCTTGTTTGGCAATCTAGTTGTATAAAAAAAAAGATACGAGCCCTGGTTCTGTCTCGCTTCCACGAGAGTGGGGTTGGGGCCGGGGTCGGTGTGAGTGAGACCGCGATCAAATCTGTATTCATTGTCAAAGTATAACTAGTAAATAACAGCAAGCTGTGTAGGCAGAGCTGATATTTTTTAAATTAAAAAAATATTTAAATATTTTATTTTTATTTTTTTTATTTTTTTTAAATATATGGAACCCTGTACGACATCTAGCGACGAGTTCTGTTACTTTTTCTGTTGATGGGAGTGCAGTGCAGACTCTGCACTGCAGAGTGGCCGGCCATACGTTTTCCCATATGTTTTTTTTTCTAATTGGAACGATTTTGGACCGTTCTTCCTCACCAACGAACATTTAAATTTCAAATTAAAGGATACAAAACTACAATATGTTAGCTATTAGTGTGTCGATTTTGGAGTTTCTCACTATTACCGTCTAAACGCTAGCTGGATGACATCAGTCTACCCCAAACGGCAATTTTGAGGGTACTGTGGCTCCGCTGGCTATCGCAGCTCTGCCAATAAAATTTTCGAAAGGAAAAGAGAGAGAGAGCCGTTATGGTTCGCAGATAACGTCAACAATGTAATCGTTAGTGAATGTAAATCGGCACCATTTTTGAATAAATCTCGTAAGAGACTCGAGAGAAGAGAATTTTGAATATTACTATGGAAATAAATATGTTAATGAGTATTGGCCAACTAAAAGTTTTGATTGCGACTGTCTGAACAAGACTCAATTGTTGTAATTATTCCGTTAAAACGGAAGCTTATTATGGTGTTTTTACAGAGTGCCATGAATCAACTGAATATGGTGGCCGAAACAAAATACTATCTTTTACAAACATAATCGATAGTAAATGTTCAATATTGTTTTATTTTCTTCTTTTAGTAGTTGGATTCACTTTTAGCAGGGATGAAAGTCACACCGCTCTCGTGGTGGTTTGTCGGCATCCTGAATGGACAAGATAAAATCTATAGCTGATGTCATTGCTGTCAACACTCACGAAGTGTTAGAACAGTGGAGTGAGTATTTTGAAGAAATGTATGACCGTGCCTTGGACTCCACGTTGACGGCGTCCGATGATGTTATAATTATGGATGCGATCGAATGGTCGATACGAAGCTTGAAAAATGGAATGTCGGCTGAACACATGAGATGATCAAACTAAGTGGCACTTACATCCAGAACGCCATCTGGTACTTAAACAGATTACATGCTGGTGAACTGGAAGGGTCCCAATGGATTGGAGACGCGCAGTCATCAAGCCCTTGTAAAGCCAAGGGATCACGCATGGACTATGCCAACTAAAAGGCCTTCAGTTTGATCAGCTTAGCAACAAAAATATATGGGAGGCCATTGAAAGGAGAATGAGGGTGAAATCCGATGAAATACTGTGGAAGGATTGCAATGAAAGACAATTGTACGGAGAAAGAGTTGCTATTGAATGCGGAGAAACCGGAACCGTAAAAAAAAGTAAAGATTACGGTTGATGATGAAGTGTTGAAACAAGTGGATGAGATTGAATATCTTAGATGCGTTTTCAGCAAGAAAGGAAGGTTATTGGATATTGATCGTGTGTCATTGCTTTAATGTAGATGGAAAACCTTGTCTATGCACGATATGTGAGTCTATGATTTAGTATATCCGATCGACTCTCTCTTGTGTGCTGTCTTGTAAGAGAAACAGCTATGTAGGCTTAGGCAAACTATTAATGTAAAACTAATGCTAGTAAATAAACGTCTAATCTGCTTTACTTGGGCTATTTTCATTTATCTTTCCATTAGGTTATGGGCCCAGAGCTCATAGTAAGTCAGATTGACACAGTATAGCTTAGGAGTGCTAAAAAACGGCAACCATTGAAAAAGGTCACGCCGATGTCACTTGGGGTAGGTTTCTATTTTCAGCTTGATAGACAACAAAAACAAAATGGAAATAAACACATTAGCACCAAATATATATAAAATTCCGTCATTGGAAAAAGGTAACTTTGGAAACTGGCTGTTTAGACTTGAGATGAACCTGGATGAAAAAGGCTGTAAAGGGGTTATAAAAGAAAGACCACCGGCCGTAATGAGCGCTGAAATCAAAGCACAAGATGCAAAAGCAAGAAACTTAATCGTACAGGCGCTGACAGATAATCACCTGGAATATGTGAAAAGTGCCAAAAATGCCTACGAAATGGTCGAGAAACTTAGAACTGTATTTGAGAGAAAAAGCACTATGACAAATTTGTATCTAAAAAGACAGCTAATGAGTCTTAAATGTAGTAAACGTGAAAACATAGAGGAACATTTTATGCGATTTGACAAAATAATTCAAGAAATTGAAGCAAATGGAGCCAAAATGGAAGAGAAAGACAAGGTATGTCAACTCTTATTAAGCGTAGAAGATGCTTATCAGCGTGTGGTAACTGCACTTGAGACGGCAAACATAGAATTGACCATAGATTTTGTGAAAAGTAAGCTGTTGGATGCAGAACTTAAAGAAAAGAGTAACAACTATCCGAGTACTTCAAATAGCGAGTATGTATTCCAAAGCAGCACTTTAAAATGTTTTGCATGTGGCAAACCAAACCATTTTGCCAGAAACTGTCCTAATCGTTCATCAAATCAGCGTCATAGAGGAAATCAACGTGGAAAAGGTAATCAAAGAAATTTTAGAGGTGTGCAAAATAATCGAAGGCACAATGCGAATATTAGTGAAGACAAAGAACAAGTAAACTTTGTAGCGGCACAGGCATATACATCAATAAGCCACGAGAACGAAATAGAATTTGTTATCGACTCGGGAGCATCATACCATATGATAAATAAAAAATATGAAAAGTATATGACCGATGTCGAAGAAATTCAAGAGATCAAAATTCAAGTAGCGAACAAGAATATGATATCAAGTAATAAGAAAGGAAAGTTAGTAGCATTTTGGAAAAATAAGCAAATAACTATAGAAGACTGTCTTATTATGGATAAATTGTCACACAATCTTATTTCAGTTATGAAATTAAATGAAAAAGGTCTGACAGTAACATTTGGTAGAAATTTGGTTATTATCAGTAACAAGAAAACAAATGTAACAGGGCAAAGTAATGGTAAACTGTACATAACAAAAATGAGTATTGTAGAAAAAGCTTTAGCCACTGAAAATAAGGATACAACCTTATGGCATAGAAGGATGGGTCATTTGAACTATGGTGGAATGAAAATACTAGGTCTACCACTATCTAACGAACGGTGTACAATTTGCATGGAAGCAAAAGGAACGCGTTGTCCATTCAAACAAATTCTAACACCTAGGACAAAACATATTGGTGAATTAATATACTGCGACATTGGAGGACCTGTATCACCTACATCAAGAAATGGAGAAAAATATTATTTAACAATAATAGACGATTACTCACATTTTACTGAAGTTTATTTATTGCAATCAAAAAATGAAGCAAAAGAATATATCATGAAATATATAAAGAGAATGCAAAATAATGGAACAAATGTAAAGAGAATTAGAACTGATAGAGGAACAGAATTTCTAAATCAAACACTTAAGAAATTTTATGATGAAAATGGTATCAGACAAGAAACAACATGTAGCTATACTCCACAACAAAATTCTATTTGTGAAAGAATGAATCGTACACTGATTGACAAAGTAAGAGCATTATTATTAGAGACAAACTTACCTAAATACTTATGGGGAGAAGCAATCAGATGTGCAGCATATACAATAAATAGGTCGCCCACAAAAGCACTAAAAGGTGAAACGCCATCAATGATATGGTATGGTAAGAATGAGTTGGACAAACTGCGAGTCTTTGGATCAAAAACATGGTGTGTCATATTACCCAAAAAAAGTAAACTGGATGCTAGAGCAAAACCTTTAATTATGATTGGATATTGTGGATCAGGATACAGATTATGGGATCCAAAAACGAATGAAATTATAGAATCAAGAGATGTTCGATTTGATGAGACCAAATACAAATATCAAGATGACAAAGAATGTAATAATTATTACATATCCTATGAACAAGAATATAAACCAAGCATACAACACGAAGATAGAGCAAAGATAGAAAGTCAAGTAAGAAATGAAAAATCGAAAGAAAACCAAGACATAGAGGCCCCGCTAAACAATGATGGAATAGCGGAATATGAAACTTATATGACAGGCGATGAAGAAGTGTCAGAAGAAGAAACATGTCAAAAGAAAACTAAAAGGTCACGAAATCCCCCGAAAAGATTTCAAGAGTTTGATATGTCACATATAGCTTATGCTTTGATGTCAGAAGATCCGACTTGCTATACAGAAGCAATTGAACAAGGGGAATGGTTAGAGGCCATAGAAAGCGAATTAGAAGCGCATAGAAAACTTAAAACATGGGAAGAATGCGAGTTACCAAAAGGACACAAAGTTATTGATACTAAATGGGTATTTCGAACAAAACCAGATAATACAAAAAAGGCCAGGCTAGTTGCTAAAGGATTTCAAGAAGAAACCACCACGAATGTATATGCACCCGTTGCTAGAATGTCAACAGTGAGAATATTCCTGAATAAAGCACTTCAAGAAGATTTAGCTATAAAACAATTGGACATTCCTACTGCTTTTTTAAATGGTGAACTAAAAACGGATATCTTTATAAAATATCCTGAAGGATTAAAAAGAAAAGAAGGAAAAGTGCTTAAATTGCGAAAAGCTTTGTATGGACTAAAGGAAGCACCACGCTGTTGGAATGAAACATTAAATCACTTTTTAGTAAACCATGGATTTAAACAATCACAGAGCGATTTCTGTTTATACACAGGGAAAGATGTATATATCCTAATATTTGTTGATGATATTTTAGTAATAGGCAGAGGACAGTCGATCATAGAGAAGCTAAAAGCAGAATTTCAGGCAAAAGATTTGGGAAATATAAGTAAATTTCTTGGTATGGAAATAACTTGTTCTAAAAGGACGCTGGAAATAAAACAAACACAGATAATTGAAAAGATTTTATTAAAATTTAATATGCAAGATTGCAAGGACATAAATACACCAATGGAAGTTGGATTAAACATAGATGAAAATGAAGACATTTTGACAAACGTCCCATACAGAGAACTCGTTGGTTCACTAATGTACTTGGCGACAGTTAGCAGACCAGACATTGCATATGCTACTGGTTTCCTTAGCAGATATATGCATCGTCCAACATCCACTCTTTGGAAGGCAGGGAAAAGAATCCTCAGATACCTGAAACATACAAAAGAAAATGGATTAGTATACAAGAAAGAAGATAATAATAATTTATTAGCTTTTTCAGATTCCGACTTTGGTTCAGAGAAAATAGACCGGAAAAGTGTGAGCGGAGTCGCTATTTTTTATCAAGGCAACTTGATAAGTTGGAGTTCGAAGAAGCAGTCTACAGTGGCACTCTCAACAGCAGAAGCTGAGTATGTTGCTGCAGCCTTAACTGTAAGTGAAACAGTGTTCATCATTGGAGTTTTAAAAGACTTACAGTGTAGTAATAACTTAAAATGTTTTTTGTTAATTGATAATCAGAGTACATTAAAAATGATAGAAAGTTATGAAAATAGTAAAAGAACGAAACACATAGATATTAAAGTACATTTTATTAAAGATAGTATAAATAAAGGATTGTTAACATTACAATATGTACAAAGTTCAGAAAATAGAGCAGACATACTTACCAAATCATTGTCGAAAGTGAGGCACAATTATTTGTGCAATTTAATTGGATTAGTAAGTAACTAAGTTATTACAGTAATTTCATGTTTCCTGTATGTAATTGTTATCAATGTAAACTCGTTGTTTCATAACCGTACTATAGACACAGAATATATAAATGTCACTTGTGTTTTGAGTAATAAATAAGTACTTTATTTTGTAAATTGTATGTTTCCTTGGTTAGCAAAAATAATTATGTTAAATGTTTGGAGGTTATGTTTATAAATTTATATGTCATCGACAGTGTTGCCAGGAAATTAATAATAGTACCATTTTGTAGATTTATGTTGCAAGTTCAAGTTTATTTTGATTTGTATAATTTTAAAATGGAACTTGATCTTGAGCCGGGGTATTGGATATTGATCGTGTGTCATTGCTTTAATGTAGATGGAAAACCTTGTCTATGCACGATATGTGAGTCTATGATTTAGTATATCCGATCGACTCTCTCTTGTGTGCTGTCTTGTAAGAGAAACAGCTATGTAGGCTTAGGCAAACTATTAATGTAAAACTAATGCTAGTAAATAAACGTCTAATCTGCTTTACTTGGGCTATTTTCATTTATCTTTCCATTAAAGGTACACCGCTAATGTGGAAAGACGAGTGAGTACTGGGAATAGTATGAATGGAGCGTTGGGAAAACTTCTTGGCAGTAAAAGCTTGAGCCAAAAGGCACAGTATACACAGTTCATTGCTTGTCTTAACGCTTATTTATGAAAGCGAGAACTTGGTATGACAGACAGAGCATGAAACTAAGATAAAAGCGGCCGAAATGCTAGCGTTGCGTAAAATTTGTGACGTAACGCTTGTAGACCGTATTTGCCATGCATATGTTAGAAACAGTGTGCCAATTTTCAAATAGGAAGATTTTTTTTAATTACGAAACAGAAGGTAAGAAGTATGTAGGAGCCGAGAAAGCCCGAGTCTTACCTACTATAGCCAAATTGATTGTGTTTTATCAGAAGGTGATTTCAGAAATCTCAGAAGTACAAGGATGTAGGAGCCGAGGAAGCCTGAGACTTAGCTACTATGGCCAAATTGATCGTGTTTTATCAGAAGGTTATTTCAGAAATATTAGAAACCGGCGAGCGTGCGCAAGGAGAGCAATGAATGTTATTGAAGGGAGTGAGTTGTGTAAGAATCGAGTCATGCGGCGCTCGGTTCCCTCTGCCTAGATCCGCCGCCGTTTCGGGGCTCGTAAAACGTTCTTCTCTTATTTTAGGAAACAAACAGTCGTCGTAAGGTGCGAGCTCCTCCGTTACCCCAGCAGAATGCACACATTCTTGGTAGTGGTGAAGACGACATTGCTTCGAGAAGACATTTCATGGTCTTCAAGCGATGTTGTTGTGTAACGTCCTGATATTCCGAGTAAATAATCAACTATTTTCTTACCAATACTTTGACTATTCTTAACCTCTATTGGCAAATCTTTAAAAGGAAAAATTAAAAGGCTTGACGAGCTCGGTGGCGCAGTGGTGAAACGCGCTGTTACGCTACTTTGACACCAACGCTCGTGGGTTCGATTCCCACACAGTACAAACATTTGTGTGCATGAACATGTCTGTTTGTCTTGTACTGGGTATTTTCTATGTATAATATAGTATGTATTTACAAAAAAAAGAGAAAAATATTTACGTATGTTTATCAGTTGTCTAGTTACCCACAACGCAAGCTTCGTTTACTTTGGGGATAGGTGGCGCTGTGTAATTTGTAAAAAAAAAGAAAGAAAAAAATGGATTTTTGCCAATTGGTTTTTTTTTTCAGTTCAACGCAGTACAGCGAGGTGTTGTCATGTGTCTCAATAATAGACACAAGTGCAAAGCTTCTGTACCTTCAGAGCTATTTTTCTAATTTCTAACATAGTATATATTTGCGGGCAAGTATTTTTTTTCAGTATCAATTTTTGACGTAGATACCTACGACATCGTTATTAGATTCGGAAACTGCAGTCGCTGGTGGACGTTCACGTACAATGCCGTGGAGATGCATACACAACTACGATATGCTATGACATGAAAGCTTCACCGTCAAATGCCAAATGAAGCAAGTGACTTAAGCCGCCGCAAAAATAAAAAAAAATGTATGATCTTCACACCAGGTCCCTTGAGGGGTAAACAGAGAAAACCAAACGCCATAAGCATGCATGCTCCTAGAGCTCTTGATAAAAAAGATACAAGAGACCCAGTCTTAATCGACGCCAGCGAGTATATGGAACCCAAACCATTGGACAAACCACATCAGTAGGGTTACTCTTGACACTAATTCCAACGTCAATCCAATTTCAATGTCAAAGTTTTCGGTAATATTTCATAATTCCAACTATAATTTGATCAACGTGCGATTGCATCTTATTATTAGTGCCTAACTAAAGGGACAATCGGAGATTAAGATTAAACTAATCTGGGGTTCTTGTCGTGATTCAAGAACTTAATTCTAATAGCGAATTGGTTTCCAGAGTAACCCTACTGGAACTTAATCATCATATAGTGTCGTATAGCATAACATGCACCAGAAATACAAGAAATAAACATAAAATTGTGACTCCAGCACTATGGTTATGGTATGGTGGCGTGACGCTGGCTGACTGGCTGGCGTTCGCAATGATGACGTAAGAAAAAGAGTTAGTCTGAAAGAGAGTGTCGGTGTTGATATAGAAAAAGGCATGCACCGTTGGTTCGGACATGTAGAAAGAATGCAGAATGAAAGAATGACGAAACATATATACAATGTGAAAGCGAGAGGATGTAGGAGCCGAGAATGACCAAGACTAACCTACCATGACCAAACTGGTCGTGTTTTACCAGAAGGTGATGTCAGGAGCCCCAGGGACCGGCGAGCGTGCATGAAAAGAGCTATGAATGTTAGAGAAGCGAGTGAGGTGTGTAAGGACCGCGTCTTATGGCACTCGGTTCTCTCTGCATACCCCGCAAGGGACCTGGCGTGAAGATATACGTACATACGTACACCGGGGGCATCGCTTCTAGACACGCCACCTTCGCTGCATCTCAGCAGGAGAGATGCAAGAAGTGTTGGCTTTGTAACGGACGACATGCGTGCCAATGGGCTCACAACAGGGGGTGCCGCGTGTGGAGTGTGACTGAGTGGAGAAGAAGTGGACGCTTTGGACGCGGCTTTTTAATCTCTCAAGTTAAATTCCTTCACTTAAGTTACTCCATCATTGAGACGACAGCATAGTACGCATATTTTGGTAATCTCGAATTATAACAATAGATCATTTGAACATGATTATCAAAATGAATTACAGTGGTTAACATTTAATTTAATTGTAATTGTTATTTCGTAGATGGAGGATTCATAATTGGCATAGTCGTTCTTTACTATCTTTATAATTAGATATGTAAATATTCCCAAAACAGTATATAATATAATTAGTTGAGATCGAATCCCAGAGTAGATAAACAATATGCCGAGGTTGGCCAGCGCGACGCCGGCCGCGACGCGAGGGCCGACGTCAGCTGTTCCGTAACAAGGTATTTTAGGAACGTTTTAAACGGAATTTTACCGCAGGGTCGCGTCTTTATAGATGAATAAATATATTTGTGCAGGCTGCTGCACGTAATCTTCACTGATCTAATACTACATTGTTTTTTTTATACAACTCCGTAGGCATACAAGGATACGGCCCACCTAATGTAAAGCGGGTATCGTAGCTTATTAAGAGGGTGCACAAAGCTAAGTAGCGCCCTCATTTTGTTTTTATTAATAACGCTAACAAGACCAATTCCAAAAAAAACGCTCTATAGGGCACTGAAGAACCATATTTATGTTTTTGGAGATATATTCTGTTTTTATTATTTATGTACAATTAGTCATACTCTTGATTATTGTTATAAGTGGCCACAATAAGCAATAATTAAAATTTTGGTTACTTGCCATAGATAATAAATACAAGATATGTTTCAAAAAAACGTAAATATGGTTCTTCAGTGCTCTATAGATCGTTTTTTTTGGAATTGGTCTTAAATTCAGCGTTATTAATAAAAACAAAATGAGGGCGCCACTTAGCTTTGTGCGCCCTCCGCTAGCGATAATTATCACTCGCGCATTACATCCTCTGCTACTTACACAGCAACTCCTTGGGAGGTTAATGGTGACATCACTCACACGCAGGAACACAACAACCCTCTCTAATAACAACTTTATTTGGCTGCGGTTTTCTGTGAGGTGGAGGTACTTCCACAGACGGGCTGCTTTGATGCGCCCTACCTCTCGTGAAACAAACAAAAGACAAACAGACATATTCATGCACACAAATGTTTGCCTTGTGTGGGAATCGAACCCACGAGCGTTGGTGTCAAAGTCGCGTCTTTCACGACTGAGTCACCGAACTCGTCATAATTGTGTGCTTTCGTCGTCAGTTAGTTTATGCGAACCGGCGCCGGCCGACGTTTAGTGTATCGGGGCTGAGAGAACCAGGACAGATATTTGTTATTCACGCAGTAATAGTCCAGTGGATAGAGAGCCGGTCTATTGACCAACAGGTCACAGGTTCGAACCGCGGCATGTACCACTAAATTCGTGTTTTCAGAGTTATGTACATACGAGTATTTGTATTGTTATGTAATTATCACATCGTAAGGGAACACGCTGATCCAAGAAATTATATTATAAATTATATTTCAATAGACGTGTGGCATAACCTAAGAAAGGACTGCTTTCCTGTCTGAACCGCTGTCTGGATCTGATACTTGACCCAAGTGTCGGGCGAGAGCCTCTCAAAGTAGCGGTCGAGACTCTTCGTCATCGGTCTTTTCACTGTCACGACCGTCGGAACAATAATCGTTGACTCCACACGCCACATAGCGGTAATCTCGTGAGCCAAGTTTAAGTACTTGATAAGTTTCTCCTTCTCGGCTTTCACGAGGTTCTCGTCAAGGAGTCAATGGCGATGTCAACGAGAATTCCACGGCGCGCTCCCCGATCTAAGGCTTATTAACATTATTATATTTATTTAAACAGCTCTATTAATCGCTCTATAAATAAATCCATCGGCTCTATTTATAGATCTGATGGATCGCTGTTGTTAAATAAACATTGATTCGATGTCAGCGGCTTCCCTCCGTAACTTTACACAAGTACATGTTGCATAACAACATGCTGAGAAAGGTGTTGAATTAGACTAGGCGCGCAGTAGCCACTTATTTTGTATACAACGTCGGAAGGCATACTTACAAGCATACGATCCACCTGATGTAAAGTGGTTACTGTAATCTTTGATAGTTTACAATAGACGAAGTAACGTTGACGTGTTACCACCTCCGCTAACACGGCAACTCTTTAAGAGCATTGGCAAGTTTATTTATGTGCAATTTGGAGTCTACCGCAATGTTAAGAAGTATAACATAGTTTACAAATTCTATCTCATTTTGTCAATGTGAATTTCTGTATCGGCAGAGGTCACATTTGGAAGACAAATTTGATACGATTGAATTTGATAAAAGATTATTCATTTATTAATTATTGGCGCATACTGAAATTTATGTGTATTTCATAAATAAAACAAGAGCCAAATAATGTATTTATTATTTTTAAAATACTCTGCTTTATATTTTAAACATTTTTTCAATCAATAGATCCATCACCGCTGTACTTGTTTGGAAACCTAATAACTTTGTTCGCTGTGTACGAAGTGCAAGATGATATGGTTTCTTTGATCTGTCATTTTGCAAATAGAACCCGCATGGAGGAATAATCGCAAGTTGTTAATCGTCCAAAAAATATGTTATTCATCTAACTCAATTGTTTTATGTGTATCTACTCATTTTTGTTTCCTTGCTGTTACAATGTAAGCAGCACCGGAATGTCCGTTGTTGTCCTTCAGCGACGTCTTCGTGTACCAGTCAACACAAACAATAGACACAATCCGTTCGAGATGAATCCTACGACAAAATATTTTTTTTTAAAAGAAGCTGTTTTAAATGTTTGTGTTGTAAATTTAAAATATTCAGGAACACCGTTCCTATATGAATGTAATAATAATCTATATGTTTGTCTGTGCGTTTGTCTGTGTGTGCGTTTTTTTCGAATATTCGAATTTTGACTTCAGATTCGGATTCAGCATAAAAAAGTAGAATAGGAATGTTCAGGAACACCGTTCCTCTCTCTTAAGGAACATGGTAAAAATGGCCGATCAATTTAAAAAATAATAATTGAATTGTTATATAATTGACGAGCTTATATCAATACTTAAATGTATTCGAATCTTTTTAAAAATAAACACGCATAGCAGCAAGCGCATTATCCTCGGAGGTCGCTGTTGCAGACTGATGTTCACGGATGTCACCATCATTCAAAGAAACACGTCCACATTCAAATTTCCCGCACCAACGTATCATAGCGTAGTACTTATGTAGATAAGGTACTTTCCTCCCAAAAGCATTTTGCACGCGAACAGACCTGGGCGTCGGCAGAATTACTTTCAAGAAAAAGGGGGGAACCGTAAGTACCTATTTATTATTAAGTCAAGGAAGTTGATTTCAAATTCAATTTGCACAAGTTCCATCTCACACGTCGATCACAGTGGCTCTGTCAAGTTAATAAACGACTATGTGGTGGTGTTAAAATAAGAAGAGGCATGCTCCGTTGGTTCGGACATGTAGAAAGAATGCAGGATGAAATAATTACGAAGCAGATATACAATGCAAAAGTGGAAGGATGTAGGAGCCGATGAAGGCCAAAACTTACCTACCATGACCAAATTAGTCGTGTTCTATCAGAAGGTGATGTCAGGAGCCCTAGAAACCGGCGAGCGTGCATGAGAAGAGCAATGAATGTTAAAGAAGCGAGTGAGATATGTAAGGATCGAGTCACGTGGTGCTCGGCTCTCTCTGCCTACCCCGCAAGGAATTTGGCGTGTAGTTATAGATAGATAGATAGAAATTACTGGGTACTGGGACGAAACAACCTTAGGTCACAAGATTGGCGGCGCGTGAACAACATCTCCGTGGTGTTTACGAGCGTCAATAGGCTGCGGTGACCGCTTACCATCTGATGAGGGCTGCATACTTGTTTGCTAATCGAGTTGTATAAAAAAAAACATTCCGGTTATTCCCGCCAATCCCTTAACTATTAAACAAAGGGTAAAATTTGTCTACTACAAAATTGAAGGCTTTACAAATGAATAAATATTAATAAATACACAACACAAGAATTCGTTGATTATGGTCGTTTGTTCGTGAAGTCGTTAATTTAATTCTTTATTTAAATTGACGGACATACTTCAGACTTATCGCAATAATGCCTCGAGGGAGTTTACGATAATTTTCGAAATAGCTAAAAAAAAATTGGATCTTGAATTTAGGCGTCCTCGTGTAGCGGCGGCATTTTCCGATCAAGCCAACCATCTGGAAATGTAGAAGAATTTGTCAGCAAATCTATCTTCATCCCATATTTAGACTCCATGATTTCTTCTCTAAGAAATCGACTTTCTTCTACGGACAAAAAAGTATTTTCTCTTCTCTTGTACAACTGTACCCAGGAAATGTAAGAAAAATAGACAATCTTCATTTTTATGTATAGCAAAAGATGCAAAAACTTTACGGAGATCTTCTATCTAATTTTATTGCTGAGGCTACTGCGTGGTACGGTCCCGGTAACACATGGTAACACTAAGCGTGCACGCAGGCTTGCTTAGTGTTACGGGGAAAAAGTGTAAGGGGGACACTAAATTTATTGATAGGTGATTGAAAAATTTAAAGCAACAACGTAGACGCCTTAATTTTTATTCTAACGTTAACTAAACAAATTCTCAATCTTTTTCTGCTTATTTTGCTTTACTCTTGGCAATGGTGAGTGGCGTGTTGTGGAATTGAGGGACCACAGCAAACAGGGTTTTCTTAGCGGTGTGTAAGATACAGTAGACGATGACCAGTCGAACGACCGCGGCGAAACCCGTGTTGACTGTCGCTGATCAGGTCGGGATCCTGTAGGTATGCTAGGAATCGCGTGTTTATCACATGCTCTGTTACCTTGGAGGGAATGGAGGTTATGGAAATAGGCCTGTAATTCGATGGATCTGATCTGTCGCCCTTTTTGGGCACCGGGTGCACATCCACGAAGACGGCGTGGAAGACCGCCAATGTGCACCTTGTCCAGTGGAGTAGGAAAGCACGAAAATTGAGATTTCCGGCATTGAGCTACTGCTCCTCGGGATGGAAGGTGGGACCTGGCACCTGGCACAGCTTCCCCGTCATTCAAAGTCGAGTTAGAGGCAAAGAGATTACCCAGTATATCGGCTTTCTCTTTAGCACTGTAGGCCAGACTGTCATCCGGTTTTTGCAATGGTGGCATGGACGACTGACAAAAGTTTTCATTAAGTATCACTCGCGCGATGCTACCTCTGCTACTAACACAGCACCTTAGGAGCTTACTGGTGACCTCGCTCACACGCAGGAACACAACCTCTCTCTAGAAAGTTGTTATTAGGCTGCCATTTTCTGCGAGGTCGAAGTACTTCCTCAGACGGCTGCTTTGACGCGCCCTACCTTGAAAAGTTTAGTTTGATATTGTAAAACACAAAGCTAGCCCAGTGCAGCTATCAAGGTTACTGATATATTAAAATGCGGAATGCAGACAATTCTTTCAGTTCGGCAGGGTTCTAAACCTGGGGCAAACGGAATATTATTGCTGTCACTCTGACACTCATTTTTCTTTTTTGTTCCAGCCGATGTACCGGAGTACACAACTTACTTTTACTTCTAAGTTTAAATTCAATTTTTACCGATATACAATATGATTTCATAAATATACTCACACTTGATTGTTTTTTTATATCTTTTTCTACAAACTATTCAAATGTGCACTTGTTTGATGCGAGCGGTGGTGGGGTGGTGGGGAGGCGGACTGCGAATGTCAAGGACAAACTTTGAATAATCATTACTAATTATTATTGCATAAACTGGAACTTGAAGTCGTACTGTACAGTCGAGAGCAGATCACGGTTGATATACTAAGTGCGATTGTACTTCACTCTTATTACGTACGGCATAAGGAAGGTATAAAGGTCAACATGTCAAACTTGACGCATACTTAGCAACGTGCAGTAAAGTGGTCGCCGTAGCCTACGAACGCTTGCAATACCCCAGCTAGCACAGCGACTCCTTACGAGCATACTAGCAACCTTATTAACACGTAGGAACACAACAACCACGGAGTTGTTATTTGGCTGCGGTTTTATGTGAAGTAGAGGTTCTTCCCAAGACAGGCTGTATTGATGCACCCTACCTCTTTATCATTTGACACCGGATTAACAAAACAATTCTGTTTCTAAATATTTATTTAAGCAAATAAGTAACACAGTTTTCGGGTTTCGTACCCGTACCCGGGTACCGACGGCAGAAAGGTTTTCGAATGGCGACCACGAACCGGAACACGCAGCGATGAAGATGATGATGATATGATGACAGACCACACGATGGACCGACGATCTTGTGAAGATCGCAGGGAACCGTTGGATCTTCCCTAACGTTCATAGATTTTTTCATGCACAAAAATCTCACTCACAAATACGCTACCTAGCTGAAATTCAAAATCTGAAATGAGTTACAAGGGTCGTAATAAATTTTTTTGTCGCGAAAATCAGAAAAAAATATTTATTTCAATATAAAAAATCTTATTTTACAAAATTAGATCAAAATAAATAATTTGAATAATGTATTAATGGTGTTAATATAAACAGACCTTTTCTACCCATTACGACTACCTTGAAGTAAGAAATACCTGTCTACTGCGGCGAAGGGGCTTATCTGTTAAGGATTTATAGAGCACACACTCGCGACTATAAATCTTTCGTGGAAAAAAATGCAGATATACCTACAGAAGGCGCAAGGCACACGAACAAGGCTAAATTATTTTTATACTACGAGTAGCTGACCCGGCAAACGTTGTTCTGCCCATATACAGTATTTGTTTATTATTTTCTTTTTATGAAATATACTTTACGACCTATTCTCATCTCATACCTACCAAATTATGGGTATATAAAAAATTCATAAAAATTGGTCGAGGCGTTTCGGTTTTTATATATACTACGTCGGGGGGCATACAAGCATACGGCCCACCTGATGTGAAGCGGGTACCGTAGCCTATTAATATGCTTGCGATATATTCAGTATCACTCGCGCGATGCCTCCTCTGCTGTTTACACAGCAACTACTTGGGAGTTTACTGGTGACCTCACTCACACGCAGGAACACTATACAACCCTCTATGGAGTTGTTATTTGTATGCGGTTTTCTGTGAGGTGGAAGTACTTCCCCAGACGGGGTGCTTTGATGCGCCCTATCTCTCTAAAAAAAGTGCGACCACAAACACGACGTGATATGAAATTTTTATAAAGATTTCATTCGTTCATAACAACAGGTCGTATTCGTTGAATAGAATCATAAAGCTATCTGTCGTTACCGCGTCTCGGAGGCGTCTCGACAGACGCTTAGCTAATAATGTATAACACTCTTCTTCTTAGCGTTACCCCGTTTTCCTAATCCATTAGGATCGGTGGGGCCCGCTACCTAAGCCTGAGGATTTCGCGAAGATACTGCTTTTTACATGGAGCGACCGCCGTCTGACTTCCGTAACTCAAAGGGAAAACCAGAATGTAAGAATGATCTTAGGTGCAGTCACACGGCATTTTAAATAGAATTTATTGGACGTGCGGGTTTCGTCACGATGTTTTCCTTCATCGCCGAGCGAGTGGCTATTACAAATATGTACAGAAATCAGAAAACGTGGATTTAGTGGTGCACGCCAGGATTCGAACCGACGACCTGTTGGTCACAGGCCGGTTCTTTATCCGCAAGGTTATCACTTCTCTTATAATAATACATAACACTATTAGTAGATATTCCAACAAGTAGATCACCCACATCGAGGCGCGGTGGAAAGGACGCCGGCTTGACACGCGGCCGTGACGTGCCGCCCGCCGACCACGGTTACACACACCAGTGGTTTTTATAAGGAGAAATGTTTTTGTATGGAGAAAGGAGAGTTTTACGAGAGCCGTATAAAAGCAGCCCGTCTGGGAAACTACCTCCACCTCACTGAAAACTGCAGCCAAATAGTAACTCCCTGGTGGGTGTTGTGTTCCGGCGTGCGAGTGAGCTCACCAGTAAGCTTAAGGGTAAGAGAACCTCGCGCGAGTGATACTTCGTAGGCTACGGTAACCGCTTTACATCCGGCGGGCCGTATGCTTGTATGCCTCCGACGTTGTATATAAGAAATGTGTTTGATAAGTTGTCAATATCATCAAATATAAGCAATACTTTTTGCTAATTTTTTTAAAGCTTTTTAATTTTATTATTTGTCATTTTATATATTGATGATGTGCTGTAACATGGCCACATCAAAAGCACCCAAAACAGAAGAGCGTGCGTGAAGAGGTTGATGAGTGTAGAAGAAGCAAGAGGCATATGTTTGGATCGGTGCACCTGGCGTTCCATAGTCTGCCTACCCCAATGGGAGACGGGCGCGATATATATGTACGTATGTATACCTATGACCAAATTGCTTAGGTATTAAAATCGATATAGCAGGGGGGAATGCAAGTTAGAAACTAGGAAGCAAAACAGTTCGTGCAGATAAGTACAATGTCATGTTCTATGGCATTTGTACGTTTGCATAAAATAAAATATACTTTATAAGTTCGTCGACTATTACTCGTTAACCTGTTAAGCCTGCTTAGCCGTGATAGTTTTCCTTTTAAGTTCACTATATGGACTACTACCACGTTTTTTTTTAAACCCCACCCTCAATGTTTTAAATAAACCTAGCTGACGACTCCCCACACCATAGGGTGGGCGTGAATAAAAAAAATCATCTCCACTTTACGTGTAGGGAAGGCACCACCAAAAACCTTTTTTTTCAATATTTTATTCTGGCACTTTGTCAGCATAGTTAGTATGTATATATTATGCCAAACTACAGCTTTCTAGTATCAAGCGTCTCTGAACTAAGCCGCGGACAGACAGACAGACGAACATAGCGAAACTATAAGGGTTCCTTGTTTACTACGGAACCCTAAAAACGGTACGAAAATAGTTGCCGTTGGTAAAACTTTAGATATACATCACAGATAAATTCTAACAATGTCCCGAACTTGCAAAGTTTACAGACGTCGTATTGTCTTAGGTTTTCGCGATTGTTACACATTGAATTAAACAATTTTAACGGAAATATCGCGTGTTTTATTTATTTTTCGAAACGTCAGGTTCAACAAAATAAATAAAACACGCGATACTTTCGTTAAAAATTGTTTAATTCAATTTACAGACGTCATTAAAACTTGCCCGTTTGTTTGTTAAGGGTTTTAATTTACAAACAAATTTAGTTTGGCGGGTCGTGTAAAAATACGGCATGAGTCTGACATGCACTTCACCTTAAGGTTTAAGTTAGGTTTGATGGTAGTTTGGGTCATGAGTGAGGTCAGGTTTCCGAAAAGATGAAGAAATTTAGAATGTTTCTAACTAGCACGTTTTCGTAAAAAAGTTGGTTAAGTTACACGTTGCAAGTAACGCCTGTATGGGTCTAATATTATCGAGGTCCTCCGTACGCGAATGGCTCGTTTTTTCCCCTCCTCTTACGGCAATCGTCGGTCACGTAACTATACATAACATATGATTCTATACCAGAGAGCCAAAGAGGTACACTAAATACAACCGAGCTCGGTGGCGCAGTTGTTAGTAAAGCTACCTTGATTCCAACGCTCGCGAGTTCGATTCCCACACACGACAAACATTTGTGTGCATTAACATGTCTGTTTGTCTGGGTCTGACTGTTTTTTAAGAGAGGTCCCATCAAAGCATCTCGTCTGGGGAAAGATAAAGATAAAAATTCTTTATTTGCCATTGGGCCCTCGCGGGCACTTAGACACGTCTTACATTTTTTTTAAAAATATAATTTTATTGTAACTTGTTTAATTCTCTTATTTTGCTTTTTTTTTTAATCTACTAGCATTTCTGAAGTGACCATTGGCGAAGAAGAAATGCCGAAAGAAACTTGCCAATATAGGTCTCTTTTAAAATTGTCAATTATGTATTA
The DNA here is from genome assembly GCA_947507595.1 of Pyralis farinalis. Lineage (NCBI taxonomy): Eukaryota > Metazoa > Arthropoda > Insecta > Lepidoptera > Pyralidae > Pyralis > Pyralis farinalis. Next base: position 702,082 of record OX382261.1, on the reverse strand, counting down.
CAAAATAAAATTACATAAGCATATTGGTACAATAATGATATCACATCGTAAAATTAAAGATTATTAAGGACAGATAGTCCGTGCTGAATTATTTCCAGACATCTTTGTCAGTTAAATATTCATCAATTCTATAATAAGCCCTTCTACAGAGAGTATTTTTAATGTGTTTTTTGAATACATTGTCAGGTAAGGACAGAACTGTTTCAGGCAACTTATTACAAAATCGAATACAATTTACAAGAAAAGATCTACCAGTCCTAGCAAGCCGATGTACCGGCATACACAACTTATTTCTTCTTCTCTCTTTTTCACTGAAATTTGAAAACGACTTTAAAAGTTTTACGGAAATAGGTACTTCCATCTCACAGAAATCTGTAGCCATATAATAACTCCTTGGAGGGTTGTTGTGTTTCTGCGTCGAGGTGGCATCGCGCGAATGGAACTAAATGTGTTACATGTGTTCATAGGCGTAAATCCAATGTTATATACAAAAAAAATTCTTGGAGGATTCGCCGATGCTGTATAAAGGAAATGAACAGAACGTTCTGAATGCGAGTTCGGCCCGCGCGTGATTGACCGACATGACGAAACTATAGGGGTTATTTCTTAGAAACGGAACCTTAAGAGTCCGTCCAACAATTACCTTTAGATTTAGAACCTATTATAACAACTACAAAAAAGTTAACAGTAAGGAAATATAGTTCATAGGTAGGTAAATGTCGCATTCGACAAATTTGGTCTGGTTTTCGTTGTGAGGTGAGACACGACATGTTGCATTGCAAGCGCGCGCCAGCCCGAGACTATTTGTCTATTAGACAAGACCGGGTTGTCAAGGATTCATACAGATAAGTATATCTCACAATATTATATGTAATTTTCCCATTTAAGATGAATATTTTAAAATATGGGGTCAATTGTAATACACAGTCGTGTTACATCATCCACAGTAGTCTGGTGCGAATGGAGACATATGCACCACAAGCAAGGTCATTTAGTGGAATTCGGACGAGATTCTACACAAACACACTAACAATATAACGCCGACGATATTATGAAACGTTCAAACAGACAATGAGTACATAAAAATGGATCGTTTGTTTGCTAAAACCAATTTTCTATATCGAATAAACGTAATTTGAACGCGGTAAAAGTTCTCTTTTTCTGACCGGGGCGTTGACTCGCGTTTGCGAGATTTTATAATACTGTCATGTATAACAATCAAGAGTGTGCTCTAAAAACAAACGCCTGCCGAGATTGTGTTACCTATATATTTGTGCGCAGTGTCATACGCTATTTATATACACTCATCCAAAGGTAATCAATAATAATTATATACCTACAGTGTAATTTCCCACAAGTTCCTAGTGGTTCCTTATACTATATAGGTATTATTGTCGTGCTAATTACATAATATATTATAGCTGCATTAAATATGCTATAAAATTAGGTAGGTACCTAATAAATTCACGGCCATTATGTACCACGTTACTCGCACAATTAAAACGCAGATGAAACAATATGTCAAAAAATTTGGCGCTAAAAATGTGCGCGACTTGGCACCGGCCACAGACAAAATAATTCAAAAAAGATTGTGCAAGTTCGTGCTTCTAAGGTTATTACAATAAAAGATGTGTAGAATTAGGCTATGATAGGAATACCTCTCACTTAGAATGTCCTTCGAGTTAGCTACGATCTGAACGTGGCCGCGTTGTATCTAACATGTTTTCATAATATCTAGTTTTTATTTTTAGAGTTGTGTGGTATGTCCTTTATTATCTAATTTTAGTATTGGTAATTTTCCACAGATGTGCATAAAGTATGATATTCATTGTTGGTTTTAAATTAGTTACAAAATTATGATATGGATGTACTTTATCTATAACTTCACGTAGTTCCCTGATGGTTAGGCAGAGAGAACTAACTCTGTCACTACTAATGATTAGTGTCATTTCATTACACACATTTTACGAGCTCAATGGCTCAGTCGTGAATGATGCGACTTTGACACCAACGCTTGTGGGTTCGATTCCCACACAAGGCAAACATTTGTGTGCATGAACATGGCTGTTTGTCTTGGTCTGGATGTTTTAAGAGAGGTAGGGCGCATCAAAGCAGCCCGTCTGGAGAAGTACCCTCCGCCTCACAGAAAACCGCAGCCAAATAACAACTCCCTACAAGGTTGTTGTGTTCCTGTGTGTGAGTGATGTCACCAGTGAGCTCCCAAGGAGTTGCTGTGTAAGCAGCGGAGGAGGCATCGCGAGAGTTATAGATACTTAATATATCGCAAGCGTTATTAGGCTACGGTACGCGCTTTACATCAGGTGGGCCGTATGTTTGTATGCCTCCCGACGTAGTATAAAAAAAAACTTCCCAGCTATATTCTAGTTGATAAAATTTTTTTAATACCATATATATCTTGACATGAAGTAACCCATTTGTAATATTTAGTTAGGTAACGCGAGCCGGAGCCAGTTACGGGGGAGACAGCGCGGTAGCGGTTTCATCGTCTGATTTCACAAAAAAAGGTCCACAGTTCAATTTTTCAATGGGGACTAGCTTTTCCCGCGCTATGCCTATCTTCAAAAATTCCATCGAATAAACAGATTTCAGAGTATTTGTAGTTTCTAATAGAAAAATAAAATTACGTAAGTAAAAGTATTAAAACAATAATTATTTTGTTATAAGTACCTAACAATTTATTGTCGTGGGTTGCTTTTAATGTTGGCGAGTGTATGTGTAGTGTGCTAGGTAAGGTACTACAGGTATTTAGGACAAGCCAGTAGTAAAACATCGTATGGTTTTAAATATTTATTGAGAAAACAATGAATACCTCTGCCGGTAACTAGATACGATCCAAGAGAAGAAATTAACAAGAAAATATGTTTATTTTACATCATAAAATATGAAACGAGCGCCGCCCGGCGACCGGTGTAAACACGAGTCACTTATTCAAAGTAGAGCATACTATTTCGTAATTCGAATTATTAAATTAGATTAATAAAAGCTTGAAATGCAGTCGATTACGTGAGAGAGCAGTCGGACATACAAATAATAGATAAGCGAGCGTGACATACGAATCACTGAATGATAAGGAGCAAATACGGAGTTGATAAGACAGTCAGGTCCCGGGAACGCGCGGCGACACGCCGGTGCCAGTGCGGCGTCCCGTCGGCCGCGGAGGCAGCGTCGCAGGTAAACAGTGTCCAGCTACAACAACGTGTCCTACCTACCGCTATCCAACAACTACTTGACTAAGATCCTAACGAGGCGAATGTCGCAGCGCTACGGTGCCCTGCGACAAGCGTATATTATCTATTACATATATTATTGTTCTTTACGATAAATCTATATATTATTGTGAGAATGTATCAACATTATCTTAGACCAGTGTCTATTTTTATTGCGTAGGCGCACGTCCAAAGGTCGCTCCTGGCATCGTCGCTATGGCTAATTATTATAAATATTTTACACCATTTTTTTTATCTTAATCATATTATAAGTAATAGTAATACTCCGTGTGTAGTGTGTTATACCCTGCCGTCTCACGAGGCAAACCTCCCTCCCCCCCATCTCGCCGTTGCTTGCTTGACACCACTGTAGCACGTAATACATGCAGACTAATCTAATACGTAAGTGAAGCAATGTCGATCACAGCCTATTTATGGATTGGTTAATTTATCTCAAGCTCCCCCGTGTTTGAAGGGCTTGAGAAAGCAACATCATTGTTGCTTGGATTGTTAATACATGATCATTGTTAAGTGACTACTACAAAGTGCTACGGTCAGCCTAAAAACACTGGCCTCTGCTAATCCACAATGAAGGACGGTGGCAGAGTGTGATTTAAAAACTCCTCGGGAAGGGAGATTTGTACCTAGTAGAAGCATGCACATGCTTACATAACTGGTGTGGCTTATATTTTTAACTGAGCCAGTAATGTTACTTGCATATTTCATTTTATACTGAAATAGACAACATCCTGATAACACGCTAATCAATCATCAGTAGATTAGCTCACCAAACTAGATAAACAAGTCAAAAGTCGAGCTCGCCACTTGCCTGCCAACAACTGACATCAGCCACATAATGTTACACCTATGCTACTATTTATAAGCTATAATTTAAAATATTATTGTACTCATAATTTATGATGTTGATTTTCCTACATTAATTGGAATACACTTCAACAGTCCAGTGCAATTAGATTTAACCTGAGAACTCAGTAAATTATCATTATACAATTATAAAAACAACTCTCCTCTGTATAAGCAATAATTAAACAGTCAAGTCTTATGGTTTATGATTTGATGTCTTACAATTCTGCTCTTCCACCAGACAGCCCCAACTGAAGCACAAGGGCTGCAAAATAGGGATTGTTTCGAATCATATGCCCCTGTCATGCCACTGGTGTAAGTGCTTTTTAAATGTCATACTTTTTTAATAGAAACTTTCAATATTATTGCAATTTGTAATTTATGGTTTATTTGATCAGAAACAAGGATTTTTTGTTTTCTAACCACTAATTGCACTGGAATATATATTTGACATGGTTAATTCCCGGCGAGCAATAAGCGGACTCTACTCTTTCATGTACGGGTAGTCGATGTCTGTCTGTGGCACGAAGGTCTCCTTTATAGATTGGGGAGTGGTCCATCGCATCACATAGGTGGGGCCACCCGCCTTGTCATTGGTACCCGACATGCGGCCGCCGCCGAATGGCTGCTGCCCTACGACAGATCCCGTAGATTTGTCGTTGATGTAGAAGTTGCCTGCAGTCATTTTCAGCTCTTCCAGAGCATGTACCAGGAAGTTTCGTTCTTGAGCAAATACAGCTCCTGTCAGTGCAAATTTGGTAGATGTACCGACCAGTGACAAAGTTTTTTCGACATCCTTATCGTCATACACATACATGGTTAGGACGGGGCCAAAGATCTCTTCAGTCATCAAGCGGTCGTGAGGGTCTGACGTCTCGATGATAGTGGGTTGCACAAAGTAGCCCTTGCTGCAATCAAACTCTCCTCCACCAAGAATCTTGTTCTTAGGGTTCTTTTTAGCTTTTATAATGTAGTCTGTAATTCTTGCAAAAGCTTTGTCATCAATAACAGCACCTGCAAATATACTGAAGTCCTGTGGATCACCGATATTTAGTTTAGCTCTTTCCTCCAGCAAACCTTGCTTAATAGGCTCATATAGTGATCTTGGAACATACATTCTTGAACAAGCAGAGCACTTTTGACCGCAATATTCAAATGCTGAACGAATTGTGCATGGAACCACAGACTTTACATCAGCTGAAGGATGTATGAAGTGATAGTTCTTCCCTCCACATTCTCCAATTAGTCTTGGGTAGTTACGATAGCCATCCAGGTTTTTCCCCACTTCATTCCATATCCAATTGAAGGTGGGTACAGATCCAGTGAAGTTAACACCTGCGAGGTATGGAGATTTGGTAATAGTTCTTCCAAAAGTAGGACCATCGGCTGGCACAAAGTTTACCACGCCCGGAGGCATACCAGCCTCCCGAAATATGTTGAAGATTCGCCAGTTGGAGAGCACTGCAGTGTCAGAAGGCTTCCACAATACACTGTTTCCCATGAGAGCCGGTGTGTAGGCGAGGTTACCTCCGATGGCAGTGAAATTGAAAGGACTGATGGCTGCTATGAATCCATCCAAGCCACGGAACCTTAACGAATTTCTCGTCACTGAGGGATCTTCAGAGATAGGCTGGTATTTAGCACTTTCTTTTAAAAAGTGCACATTGAATCGGAAGAAGTCAATGAGTTCACAAGCAGAGTCAATTTCGGCCTGCACTACTGACTTGGACTGACCCAGCATGGTGGCCGCATTGAGGCTCTGGCGATAAGGACCGACCATGAGATCCACTGCCTTTTGGAAAATGTCCACTCTGCGCTCCAGAGGTATCCTGTCCCACAGCTTTTGTGCCTTCACAGACACATCAATGGCCTTTTGGATGGTAGTTTCACTGGCATAGTAAAACTTGGCGATTTTACGCGAGTGATCATGTGGCATTACCTGATACCGGGGTTCTCCATCTTTGATATTCTCATCCCCAATGACAATGGGTACCTCCTCGGTGACGTCGGCCGTGCTACTCAATGCGGATTTCAGGTCGCTCCTCTCTTGGCTGTTCGCCCGGTAGCTAAGTACGGGTTCATTGCTGACGGAGGACTGGGAGAACTGAGGCAGTTCTACGATGCTGGAGAAGTGGCGCTCGAGAGGTAGTGGGCGCGCGCTTTTAGCCGCCCTCACGCATGCAACTAACATGGTGGTGTTGGAACGGTGACCTTCAACGTAACAAAGAGTCCACGGAGAGTCGAGGACGCGGGCGCGTTACGTAAACGACGGCGAGCCTCCGGTCGTGTCGTGTAGGAACGCGGACGTGACCGATACTACTAATAATTGGCAACGGATGAGCGGAGTGACGGCTTGTGACCTTCACACTAATTCACATTTTGTGACGAACGAAACTTCACCGAATGTATTAAAATATAAATTATTTATTAGTTCTAGGACCAGATTGTGTCGCCAAATAAACAAGGGTTTTTGAGTCGGTGCACGTAAATGGAAAGTATTATTTTTAGTCTCGTGTTACAAGATTTTTAGTCAACTGAGATAATTTAGATACAAACTAAATTTATTGTCTAATTTTTCTGGCAAGACTTTCCTTCTTTTTGGTAGCTCGCTCAGCTGACTGACGTTTGTTTGTCATTTTTTAACTTTCTTGCCCGCTACAAAATAACCATAAACAGGATTTATCAGAAAAAGTCTAGCCCTGCACAATGAAGCGTTCAATAAAAGCTTGGAAATTTTTGTCATATTAAAAAAATGAAAGTCACTCCTAGATTCGCCTCAGGTATTTTAAAGTACAAATTATAAATCATATAGGCAAAGGATGAATGACATTTTTGCAACATTAAATGAAATGCCCACTCAGGATTTTTGGCTGGTTTTAGACGTGATTCTCACAAGACATTGCTTTAGGCGTTACTTTAAGAATTAGTAGATAAGTCTATATCAGCAGTAATATAAAAAACTAAGTACATCAAAGGAATTGAATATCAGGATATCTCGATAATGTTAACACTTGCACTTGTACAGATTCCACTTCACAATATATCATCTGGCATCGGAACGGTACCGCCAGATGTTATGTAAAATACTTTGATAATGCCGTAAAGGTGAAACCGGTCGGTAAAAATAATTAATAAATAAAATTGTGAAGTGGAGTCTGTACACACGCCAACACTAAAGTTCCCACTCATGAATTAAATTAATTGTAAAGACATCAAAATCCCATTGAGGGGTGTAATGATTTCTACAACCACACTAAAACTTATTGGTCTTAGTATCACTGTAGAAATCGCCAATTTTAGTCATCGTAGCCTCGTTTAATAAGGGCAAGGGGTACAGAAAATTAATTGAACAGAATATGAGGATGAAATCCGACGTAATATTGTGCATGGGTTCTAAAATGGCAGTGGATGTAGGTCAAGTTTCCTTACAGGCACAATGTTGCAGACTCAATAGTCGCTATGCTGGAGTGGTTATTGGATCTACAGTGTCATATGACAATATCGTATTATTAGCAGAAACACATCTGGACTAGGAACACGAGTCATACTATGAATAACAATTGTATGGAGAAAAGCTTACAACTGAAAGCGAAAAAAAACAAAGACAATACTATTTACAAGACAGAAAACAAGAACTAATACAAGGATTATGTTTTATGATGCCATTACGTGGTACGTGGATGAGCTTGTATACGTTGGACGTGGTTTTAACAGGGATGGATTTCGTTTTGTCTAGAGAATAGAGCATTGGCAAAATTTCTTGGCATTAATACCTTGAGCCAGAAGGCACGAATCGCTATACACAACGCGGTGTTAGTCCCATGGCTATTGTACTAGTTATTAACGGGGTAACCTGTTCTCAACCTCAACTCTCGATCGTGCTATATTATACTTCTTGTTCTTTGTGTCAAACTTACACTCTATTACACTTTCATACAGTGACCGGTTTGAGGTGACTCTCCAATTAAAAAATGAGCCAAGATCGTCACTCACCGGTGAGATAGATCTTTAGTGTTGCTTCTACTTGCTAAGTTACTGTGATCTTCTTTTAATCTTTAGGAGTTGCGTTGATAAGGATTCTCCTGAGACGAAATTTGATTGAACCGAGTTCGAAGACCACCATACTCTTTCAAATTGTGGAGCTTTAGCGGAGATCGCTATTACATCGTCGTTTATTAATCGTGGGTAGAGCTCGATGTAAAGAATAAAGTGCCTTTTGGAGTGGTTCAAGACAGTATCCTGCGGCCTTCTTATTTTTATTCTATGTTAATGATATGCTGCCATTGAAATTACATAGTTACGGACATGATACCACCATAGTTTTCTCGGGTGAGATATGAATGCGTTCGTATAGTAATTGTGACGCGATCCTGAGGTGCCCAACAGGGCGCCTGGGAGTTGTCCTAGATGGATTCTCTACTTCTTAGCGTTATCTCATTTCATATGATATATTAGAATTGGCGGTGTCCGCTACCTGAGACTAAGGATTTGGCGAAGATACAGACTTTTACATAGAGCCACTGCCGTCAGACCTCCACAGGTAGGTCAAGACACAGATTTTTCGAAATATAATTTCTTGGATGTGCGTTTCCTCACGATATTTTCCTTCACGGCCGAGCAATTGATAATTACAAATATGTATATAAATCCGAAAACACGAAATTAGTAATACATGCCAGGATTCGAACCGGGGGCCAGTTGGTTAATAATAGAGGCGAGTTTACGACGCACACAGAAGACGCCTGCACGTAAACTGATCCATACCATGAAATTACTTAGACAAACAGTTATTATCAGCCGTATATTTTGTCTTATGTCAGTCCATATTAAGTTATTGTGATCCGGGGCAGTGCTGCAACGCGTCACATGATCAGCCTGGAGAGAAAAGAATCACATTGTTTTATACTACGTCGGGGGCATACAAGCATACGGCTCACCTGATGTAAAGCGGGTACCGTAGCCTATTAACGTTTGAGATATATTAAGTACCTATCACTCGCGCGATACCTCCTCTGCTGCTTACACAGCAACTCCTTGAGACCTTACTGGGTTTTCTGTGAGGTGAAGGTACTTCCCCAGACGGGCTGCTTTGAGGCGCCCTACCTCTCTTAAAACATCCAGACCGAGACAAATAGACATGTTCATGCACACAAATGTTTGCCTTGTGTGGGAATCGAACCCACGAGCGTTGGTGTTAAAGTCACGTCATTCACTACTCAAATCACATTCAAGATGGTGTGCGTACTTTTTTTTGTTTTCTACTGTACGAACGAAAAGGTACATATTTAGTCTAATTAAGAGCACTTCCGTGTGATGATTACCACAGCTGGCACTGATTGATGTTAGTGATTTAAATCCCACAGAACAGGCACAGCCTAGGGTGAGACCAAGGCAAATTCTGTGACCTTTCGGTTAATAATTTCTCAATCATTGTGCATATCTATGTACTGGTTTACTTGTCGTGTTACACATGTATATTATTTAAATAAATATATTTGTATTAAACAGAACTAGGGTCGCATTATTATCGAATGTTGAGAGGTCTTTATTTTTAAAAGTAACATTTATAGCATTATCACTATAAAGACTTTTTATTTCTATGTAATGATAAAATATATTTTTTTGTTAAGAATTGTCTCCTTTCTCTCTCTCTTTGCCCATAGACAATACTGCATCGCTGTACGGAATAAGTTCAACGTTGACCTACATATTTAACGCAAGCGCAAACAGAACATACTGAGATCGATGTATCCTTAGGAATATATATCCTGGTCTTAGACAGATTAGTGTAGTGGGGGGTATTCACATTGCCTCGTAAATCCATATATTCAAATCGGAATCGAAAAGTTATCTGTCAGAATGTACGGAATCTGAGTGAAATCTTTTCGATTCCGGTTTGAATATGGCTTTACGAGGCAATGTGAATACCCCACACTTGACTGGATGTAATAAAAGAGAGGCGTATATACTCATTAACATGAACAGCCTTTATTATGTGACGGAAATATTAAAATAAAAATCGGCCAAGTGCGAGTCGGACTCGCGCACGAAGGGTTCCGTACCATTATCTATAAAAACGGCAAAAAAATATCGTTTGTTGTATGGGAGGCCCCTTACATATTTATTTTATTCTATTTTTTAGTATTTGTTGTTATAGCGGCAACAGAAATACATCATCTGTGAAAATTTCAACTATATATAATCAAAATCAATAATACGGTTCATGAGATACAGCCTGGTGACAGACGGACGGACGGACGGACAGCGGAGTCTTGGTAATAGGGTTCCGTGTTACCCTTTGGGTACGGAACCCTAAAAAAGTCACCCAACGGCTCATACAAATGTGCTGAAATCAATCATTTTTGAATATACGTGGAAAATTTCTTCAACATTTCAAAAGTGCTCTTACAGTAAAAGTGCTTAGTTTTTATCGATGAGCAGAGACGCATTTTGTTTTACCATCACTTGCACCACAAATTCTTACATTTTGGCTACAATGAATGCCACATACTGTTACAAGAAACATTTTGCATGCCGACGTTCTTAATATAAATATAAACAACGCCAACGTCCGTCCGTCTATAGAAGCCCACAGATAAAATAACAACACGAAGGTTAACTTACTGTCAAAAGATTTATTCACCGTAACGACCGTGTGTTTCAAGACGTTTGTCAATACGGTAAACACAGTTAGGTAAATAATTAGATAGTACAATTCATAGCAGATCACGCTTGACATTCGAAGCTCAATTGTAACTGTTATTACGTACGGAATAAGAATGGTACAAAGATCAAATTGTTAAGTTTGATTTGCACTTAACTGTACTTTTACGAAAGATTTTTTATTAGTATGAATACTACCTACCTATATAAGATAATAAATTAAGCGTGGTATTATTTGAGAGAAAATTAAGCAAAGGAAAGAATAATGAAATGTGACCATTGGTAAATTCAGCTGGGCCTACTTAATGTAAAGTTATATTCGAAGTACCTATAGAACGCTGACCCAGTTTCAACAATGTGGACGTCGGTGGTGTGGGTACGTCCGCGTATTGATTGTCTGTAGCTCAAAAGAAAGCTATAAAATAAATCAAAACAAGAAGTAGTACATTTTTGTCGAAGCCAGGAAAGCAGGCAGAATCGGGAGAATAGTGTTTGAACTCGGAACACTGGCGAGGACTCAGTCCTAGCACACTTCACTCGCTTCTTTAACATTCATAGCTCTTCTCATGCACGCTCACCGGTTTCTAGTGCTTCTGACATTACCTTCTGATAAAACACGATCAATTTGGTCATGGTAAGTGAGTCTTGGTCTTTTTCGGCTCCTACATCCTTGTACATTCGTGTTGTTCTGTTTCGTAATTCTTTCTTCCTGCATTATTTTTACATGTCCGCACCAACACGGAGCCATGCAAGTACATGGCCTTTAGCCTAAGATAATTAGCCTAAAAATCGACGATCAGACCAAATAATTCGTGTAGTTTTGAAAGTTGGTGCAGCTATTCCTTGCGATGTCCTGATAAGCATACTAAAAATCTCCAAGGGTGGGGGTGAGGTGGCGGCGGGGGAAAAGGTCCCATTTTCAGTTTTTGCTCGTATCTCGAAACCTATTAAAATATCATTACAATTACTGCTACATTAATTAATTACATAAAATTTCCTACAAATTATATTATATTCATTTTTATTGTAGGATAGGATAAGAGCTATATGGAATTTAAGTTGCCACACATTTTTTTTCATGCAGCGTCTAATATAATTAAAAAAAAAATATTTGAAAAAAAAAAATTTACACACAGGCATGCCGACTTTTTAACAATATTATCAATCAAATTGTCTTCCATCATCGTCATATTTTTCATCAAGATCGATGGGAGCTCTTTTAGTATACCTTCTAAGTAGCCGTTACAGAGAAGGCTGCAATTAATTCCCGCTTTTCGGCAACTGTATTTTGCAGAACAACCACTCTTGAATCGGCAAAAAATAGAATTCAACAAGGTGTCAGGAGCAGGAGGATTGGTCGTGGTTGGCTCTATATTTCCATCGACACCTCGTTTCCAATCGCACATATGGTGGCAGTTGGTTCCCAAGCCACTCCTGGTGGTATACTCTAAAGGCGTGAAATTTCGCTGATACTTTAGTAGGAGGGAAGAAATATCAGGTTTGAGCGTGGTACATGATTTCAAAAAAACTATCGGTGGCTGTTAAGGTCAGTCTGAGTACTGGGCGCACGGTATACTGCAAGAAACATCTTTTGTCCCGATTCTGCGATGGCGTCCATAGTTGACGTTGAGTTATAAAAAATAGTAGAATATTTTAAGAGAGGTAGGGCGCATCAAAGCAGCCCGTCTGGGGAAGTACCTACACCTCACAGAAAACCGCAGCCAAATAACAACTCCGTAGAGGGTTATGTCTGCGTGTGAGTGAGGTCACCAGTAAGGTCCCAAGGAGTTGCTGTGTAAGCAGCAGAGGAGGCATCGCGCGAGTGATACTTAATGTATCGCAAGCGTTAATAGGCTACGGTGCCCGCTTTACATCAGGTGGGCCGTATGCTTGTATGCCTCCCAACGTAGAATAAAAAAAAAATGTGTCTGTTTTGAATAAAACGTCAAATAAGCTGCTTTTGAAGTTTTTCTCTTTGAGCCTTCATTGAATAGCGCCAATGGATACGGAGCTAATTCATATTCCAAATGTTATGCTAAATGTTCTTCATTTTTCTTAGCAATCGTCCTCAAATCCTTTAGAACAGAAGCAATGGATCGACGACTGCTGTCTCGTCGTCTGGATTATTATAGCGCTATGCATAGCTTCCAATGATAGAACTTTATTTTCACCCTCCACACACACTTTTCTGTCCCTGGGAATGGATAGTTATCCATATACCAAACGAAAAGTTTCTTCCTGTCCTCTTGATCCCTGCGCTGACGAGACAACAGCAGATGTACATGTAGATCTAAAGAAAAAAATACTCCCAATTAAATGAAATTCTTCAAGTGAAGAGCAAATGGCATTGCTTATCACCGTCGCTTGTAACCATTTTGCTAATGTCGAATCCGTGATTCCCCTTACTCGGGTCATTCCGCCACAGCTCTTCATGCTACGCATCAAGGTCCATGTGGCAGTATTGGATCCATAGTAGAGCAGTAGGCCCATTTTCTTTTATAATATGCAATTTATTTATCATTTTTGATTGCAGTGAAGCCAACTGCCCATTGGCCATTATTTTGTCTTCACTTAGTGGCTCAGTACTAGTGTCTTTTAAAAGGGTATTTAACATCCATATCAAATTTTCAAAATGCGGTCAACTGAATTTGGAGCAAAAATATCACATAGCTAATCCCTTAGGCCGCTTCCTGCACTTATGTGTCCAATGCAACCGAGAAAAGACATCTGCGTGTGGAATCCACCAAGCCTCACAATAATGCTTTTGATCTTGGAATCCTCTTGACTAGACGCAACAATGGCTCGAGCTTTTATATAAAGGGGTAGATCAAATGTAACGTTCGGACACTGATCTGCGGCACATTTCAAAGCAGTGTATATTGTGTCATAGTCAGTTGGAGGTGAAGTGATAAATGGCAGAGGGATAGTCAAAGTCAAAATCTTTTATTCCGTAAAAATGGCTACATTTGTTTGGAATCGTTACAATTTTTTCCCCTACCGTGCAGTTTATGACTAGGTGAGCACTGATAAAAATACTGCCAAAAAACTCAGGCATCCCTCTTTTGGTATCCAAACAAATTTACATAATTTATTAATTACATTACAATTGGATCGACTCAATCCCAGGCATTTTTATCATTAATATAGTCAGATACTTTATAATATGCCCTGCTACACAATTTGGCTTTAATAGTAGTTTTAAATTTGTTTATTGACAATTCTCTTATATTGCTGGGAAGTTTGTTATAGAACCGTATACATTGCCCCATAAAAGAATTACTTATTTTGTGGAGACGGCTTGCATGTAACACAAGATTATGCTTATATCTAGTATTTATGCTATGAGTATCACTCTTTTTACAAAATGAGTCTATGTTTTTATGGACATACAAAAGATTTTCATAGATATATTGCGATGCAACTGTTAAAATATTTATTTCTTTGAATTTTTCTCTAAGGCTCTCCCGGGGACCAAGTTTGTAGATAGCTCTTATGGCTCTCTTTTGCAATAAAAAGATGGTGTTAATGTCCGCGGAGTTACCCCAAAGAAGAATTCCATATGACATAATACTATGAAAGTAGCTGAAATAAACTATTCTAGCCGTATCAATATCAGTGAGCCGTCTAATAGTTTTCACTGCATAGGCTGCATAACTTAGTTTTCCTGATAATTTTTCAATTTGTGGGCCCCATTGTAGTCTGGAGTCAATTGTTATACCCAAGAACACAGTTGTCTCCACAGGGGCTAAATTAGTTCCATTAACATGTACATTGGTAGCCACCTGTCTTACATTAGGTGTTGAGAACTTAATTACTTTAGTCTTTTTATCATTTAAAACCAGATTATTAACACTAAACCAATGAATAACTTTAGAGAGAGCATCGTTAACTTCGTCATAATTACCTAACCGTCTATTAATTTTGAATGTCAAAGAGGTATCATCCGCAAACAATACAATCTCATGTTTATCCCTTACATAATAAGGTAAGTCATTTATATATACTAAAAATAAGAATGGACCTAGAATTGACCCCTGTGGGACTCCCAAAACTACAGGGGACCCCGAAGATCTTTTACCATTAACATCGACCTTCTGTATCCTATTGCCCAGATAAGAAGACAGAAGTTCGAGAGCCTTGTTGCTGATACCGTAGTGGTGTAATTTTCTGACAAGAGTGTCATGGTGCACGCAGTCAAACGCTTTAGACAGATCACAGAAAATTCCCAAGGCATCTTGCGAACCCTCCCATGCCGCGAATATACTTTTAAGCAAATGAATCCCTGCGTCTATAGTTGAACAACCTCTCGTAAATCCGAACTGTTTCCTATGAAGCAAATTATGTGTATTGAAATGTGTGAGCAACTGGCTAAGCATTAGTTTTTGAAAAATTTTACTGAGAATGGGCAGTATGGAAACAGGTCGAAAATTCGAAGGGTCCATATGACTACATCATTCATTTTTAACATTTACATCAAAATTAATAAATGATTCCTGTCCTCCATGTTAAATAATATATATATACACACGCCTCCTTTGTCCTTTTAACATTCACAGCTCTTCCGTGCACGCTCGCCGGTTTCTAGGGCTCCTGACATCACCTTCTGATAGAACACGACCAATTTGGTCACGGTCGGTGAGCCTCGGCCGTCCTCCTACTTTCACGTTGTATATCTGTTTAGTAAGTTTTTCTTCCTGCATTCTTTTCACATGCCCGAACCAACATAGCACGTCTATTCTTATTTTAACACCGACACTCTTTTTCAGACCAGCTCAGTTTCCAACATCACCATTACAAATACAAGCGAGCTGAGCCGTACCGCAGTGGTGTAATTTTCTGACAAGAGTATCATGGTGCACGCAGTCAAACGCTTTAGACAGATCACAGAAAATTCCCAAGGCATATTGCGAAACTTCCCATGCCGCGAATATACTTTTAAGCAAATGAATCCCTGTGTCTATAGTTGAACAACCTCTCGTAAATCCGAACTGTTTCCTATGAAGCAAATTATGTGTATTGAAATATCTGAGCACTGGCAAAGCATTCGTTTTTCAAAAATTTTACTGAGAATGGGCAGTATGGAAACAGGTCGAAAATTCTAATGGTCCGACTCCGAACTATCACCAGATTTAAATAATGGAATGATTTTACTATGTTTCATCAAGTCAGGAAATACACCAGATGCCACACAACAATTGAAAATTGTGGCTAAATGTGGAGCAATTGAAATAATAATAGAAGAAATGGTTTTGACAGATAGACCCCACAGATCTTTAGTGTTTTTCATATTTATTGATTTAAAAGCGTTCAAAACATCTTCTGTGCTTACAGCTGAAAATTCAAATATTGTGTCGCATTCTACCACGCTCTGTTTGAGAACCAGTTCAGCAGATATAGAAGACATTTTGACGAGCTCGGTCGTGAATGACGCGACTTTGACACCAACGCTCGTGGGTTCGATTCCCATACAAGGTAAACATTTGTGTGCATGAACATGTCTGTTTGTCTAGCCCGTCTGGGGAAGCACCTCCGCCTCAAAAAAAAACCGCAGCCAAATAACTTGTGTTGTGTTCCTGCGTGTGAGTGAGATCACCAGTAAGCTTCCAAGGAATTGCTGTGTAAGCAGCAGAGGAGGCATCGCGCGAGTGATACTTAATATATTACAAGTTAATATGCTACGATAGCCCCTTACATCAGGTAGGCCGTACGCTTGTAAGCCTCCCGACGTAGTATAAAAAAAAATCATTGTTTAGCTACATCCAGAACATCCCTCACTGACTCTCAAAACTGAGCGTACAGGTCACACGCTGAGCTTACGGGAGTGTATGTTGCACTGACAAATACTCACGAGATGCTCAGTTTTATGCGATCCCAGACAGGGGCGCCGACTCCGTGGGTGCTTGGGGGCTCCAGCACCCACGGGAGGGAAATAGTGGGTGCGGAGCACCCATGACGCTAGACATCGTTATATAACTAAAATAATCCTCATCTCATTATCTGTTGTTCAAGTTCTCATTATTTGGTTATCTTAGTAAGCGCTTGCTTGCTTACTAGAATGTGTGCGACACTAATGTGATCTCAGTTCCAACCAGATACTTTTGATGTAGAGCCGTTTTTTTTGTTTTGGGCAGGGCAGTCTTTGGGGGACGCCATGTCCAACAGTGTACGTTTTTCGCCTGAAATCACGATGATGTACCTAATCATCAAAAGAGTAATAAATAAGTAAGTAAGTAGAGTAATAAATAAAATATACACATTTAATGTTGTGTTGCTCATGTCGGGTAAGTAATAGTTGTCTAGAGATGGTACACCCACATGATCCCTTAAAGAAGGTCGGATACCAAAGGCTAACTTGTGACAAGTAAAACTTAATAAATGAAAAAGTTCCACGAAAAGAGAAATGCTTCAGCCACAAATTCAGGGAACTAATAAAATCCTTCTTGTTCTTGTCTAGGTACTCTACATTTGTTTATAGCGTCTCCAAAATGCGTAATTTTGCCATCCTTTTTAAAATGTCATTTGTCAATGTCATGTTTGAGAAATAGTAGAGAGAGACACTGAGCAATTGCATTGCATTCCGAGCTTATGTTCGAGAGAGAAAATTGATCTTCTTTCCTTTTTCACATTAATATAAATTGCATAAATAGGGGATGGCGACTTATTATAATACTTTTTACCAATAACAAAAATACAATTGCGACATGTCCATAGAGAATCTAGTGTCCTCTCTTCGCCGCTGGAATGTGGTCTCCGGGCGAGCAGTTCATCGCACGAATTGGTGAATACCAGTTTCCAGTTCAATTCCAGTGTCCCTTGACACGTCATCAGATCAGTGAAATAGCGCTTCGATTAAAATGAAATGTTTCAACGTCCTTATTGTTAAGTTGTAGACCGGCTTTATTTACGTCAATACTAAATAATACGGTAATCATCCTGTCGGTAAACTTATTTCAGGTTACAAATGAAATATTTATCCTTTTTAAGCTGTTTTAAATATAAAATAAATTAAAAGTTACAGAAACTGAATTCATTATTAATGTCGAATTCTATTTGATATACTTGGGTTGTTCTGAATGGGATAATAAAAAGCACTTTTTCCTAGGGAAGGAAATAGATTCGATTGCTTTTTAGATAATTATGTGCTTACTTTTCGAGCAGGAGCGATCGGTGTGACAATCAAGCCTACAGCCCGCCAGTTGTGAAACGGTTGCCACAGCATATGGTCGCTAGGATTACAAATAATGTCGCTCACGAGCTGCTCCGCTACAAAAGTAATGCGTCTTCAGGAGTGCCGCTGTGCCGGTGTACCGGTGACAGGATACGACTCGTTGGCAGCACCACACCATTCCTTCGCGAATGTTTTATTTGGCTACGATCTTATGTAAGGTGGAGTTCATTCCTCAGTTAAGCTGCTCTGGTCTGTTTATAGGGGAGATTAGATATTTCTGCAGTGACGTGATCGGTTGCAACCGTGCGGTGTTCTCGTCGCCCGTGGCCGGCGCGCAGCAGTATGGCGTCACTCGGGGACGGTTAATTAAAGAGCAAAATTAATTTGTATGTTTTATTGCCATTTCAGCATCAGCTATCAATCTAAATAATAACAATAGCACGCAGAGCACTGAGCGGTCCGGCGGCGGTCCCGCGCCGTCCCGCCCCGTTATATAAACTTACGAATACCGGTATTATAATAAATCAGTTACTGATCATACTACTAATATAAATGACAAATAGCATAAGTACGATATAACTAGGCATTGGCAAGTGTGGGCCGGGCGGCCGACCGCGCGCGCGCCCCTACCCCGGGCCGGGGCCGGGCACGGGGGCCGGGGCGGGCGCGCGGCGATACATACAATTATATAATATGACACTCTTACAGCGTGCCCGCACCAATCAGCTACGAGACTAAGTATAACTAATGTCCGTACTCGATATAAATGCTATTGGAGGAGCGAATGCGCCGGAGACTCGCGAGACGGGCTCCAGGGCTCCGCCGTCGAGCACCGCTCGTAAGAACACTTAACACGTTGGATACCCTGTATGCTAGATGAGTGAGAGACGATTGTGTCGCGTGTATCACTCACCTAGCATACACCGTGGCCGGCGGGGGCCGCGGGCGGGCTCGCACCGGGCGGGGGCTGGCTCGTGTTCCGGACGAGGCATATTGTTTCGGAAGCAGTCGCTACAATTAGCTATACAAAGTGCAGCAGTTGGTGCTTCTTCTTAACTTACACGTTTGTACCTAAACTAAATAGAGTGGCCGCGTCGCCGGCTCCGGCGGGCCCTCCCGGCGCCTGCTACGCACACATACCAATTTCATTGTGTTATCCCATATTTTAAATGTTTTGAATTCGGTACATTGTAGCATTTTTATCACATGGTTCCTAAAGTACATATTTAAAATTTTCGTACGAATTCAGTAAAAGCATATAATGACTAAAAATCTTTTAATCGCAAACATTATCAAAAATTTAAGCTTTTATAATTGTGAATGGAAACCTTGCACATGTAACGCAAATAATTAACTTTTATTTTATACATTTACCAGCCTCGTTCAAATATATACCCTGGATAAGTTTCCCGGAGAATTGCCGGTGTTTCGCGGGGACCGAACGACGGTTCAAGGCGGTGTCTCGCTTCTCTTCGCCGTCTGTTTTTGAAACAATCGACGTCAGACGAGATGTCGATTTCTTAGTCGACACTAGTCAACTGGCCCGCGCAGGGAGGGCCCCCCTCGCACACCACGTCACCACGTTCATATAAAGCTACCATAATTTGTAAATGCTTCACGCGTCAACACAACTGTCGGCGGCAGGAATGCTCTCTAGGAATGAGTATATTTTCATCACAATGTTAAAAGTGTTGGCACAACGTTTTGCAAAGTGTTGCCAGCCGTCAATAATAAAAGCTGCGGTCGGGGACCGCTCGCGGACGCGCGCGTCGCGGCGATGTCGCCGACGCTTCAAATAAATTGACGAATATAAAACAATATCTTCAATACAGACTCGCACCCGTCGAATGTCAACTGAGAGCTTTACTCGTGCGGTCGCAGTATCGAGTGGTAGATATTCGACGATATCGTGCGATCGCCGCGACGCGCGCGCGTTACTTCACAATCGGTTTACATAAATACTACGAAATACATTATAATCAAATTGCCGTGAAAAGACCGTGAACCTTAACTCGAATAGTTATCATCTAGTCAGTCGAGTTAATTACCTGTCCCTCCGTGGCTAAGTACGCTCCCCCTCCCCCCCTACTTCTACGAGGACTCCTAATAGTATTGAGCAGTTCAAATATAGCACTTATCGTAATACATTCTCATGGCAGCGCCGTACACTTCCTCCTGCTTCGGAATGCGTCGATAGCTCCTAGCGATACTTAACAATATTGATTTCAAAAATACATTTTCAATTGTAAATGCGTTCCAAAACTTAATCATTAAATAATTCCAAAATTCCATCACATGCAGCATTGTAGCGCCTCCCGCCCGCCGTGCGCCGTCCCGCGGGCGCCGCTCGCCGCCTGCAATACAGTACAAGTCCGTTATCCACTACATCTTTTCTTTAATTGCCCAAAGCCCCAGGTATCTTTGTATGACACGCCCCCTCACAATATTCCTCGTTGCGTTAATGTCTCCTATCTACTCACCTACTGGTGTATTCTCCTTTTATCTTAGTCTTAGTCAAATTTATAAAAATTAATATCTACTTGTGAGCCACTTATGTCCTTTTGTTAAGTA
Source organism: Pyralis farinalis (assembly GCA_947507595.1). Classification (NCBI taxonomy): domain Eukaryota; kingdom Metazoa; phylum Arthropoda; class Insecta; order Lepidoptera; family Pyralidae; genus Pyralis; species Pyralis farinalis. Next base: position 681,589 of record OX382261.1, on the reverse strand, counting down.
GTCCATGTAACGTCACCCTTTTTATTTCACTATCTATACTAACTACTAATATATATTTGTCTAACAATGGTACTAACTATGTGTTTGCATTGTGTTATTTTAGATCACTCGACGGCCACTCGCTATTCGCCACCGATCAATAGTCATACCAACCGGAACGGGGCTTTCTCAACCTCGAAATTGGCAAAATCATCGTTAAATAATCAACGATGAAGCCACATTATTAAAAATAGAATAGAAGTCGGTTATCGAAAGCTGGCACGCGCCACAAGGCTCGTGTAGTGCCTGCGAGCACACGCGCGGCATGGCGCGACGTCGTGCTTGCACACTCATCGTAAAGATCGTCTCACTCGCACGCACCGAAGCTAATCTGTGTGACAGATTGACAATGTCGGTCAAAAATTAACGTAACGTACCAATGTGTTGTACGTACCAGCTTTCGATAACAGATCAAGATCGGCAAGGCGCAACTACGTTGTTAATACTAACTATAGAGTATATTGATTCTGAGCTCACTCGAGTTCGGAGAGCACATGAACTTTAGAGGCTAAGTTTAACTGTAACCTTAGCTCTGAAGAATGATCGATAGAAGAATGAGGGAAGAGTGAAATCTGATGATATGTTGTGGACCGGACAAGGAGTACGCAGAAACGGAAGAGGATATGGATGTACGTGTTTACACTGCGTAACATCGTACAGAAATGTTTGGCTAGAGACGAACAGCTAGGCATTCTAAAAGATTTTAATAATCTCTGGGACGCATAATCGTCTGTGACACTGTTAGAATAAAAACAGGCGTCGGTTGAGACATGGAAAGAATACGACACACAAATTGAAGGATGTGGGGGCGGGGTCAGTGTAAGAATTGCTCATCGTTATCAAATTGGTTTATCATAAGGTGAAGTTCGAGTCTCTAAGAAACGGCGAGCTGCACGAAAAGGGCCATGAACAATAAAGAAGTGAAGGCGGCGTGTAAGGGCCGGCTGATGTGGCGCCCAGTTTGATGTGCTGCAGGTCCACTGCTAGCGGCGTACTCGGCGCGAACATACGTACAATAAAATACTGTCTATCTATCTATAACTTCACACCAAATCCCTTGCGGGGTAGGCAGAGAGAACCGAGCGCCACGTGACTCGATCCTTACATACCTCACTCGCTTCTTTAACATTCATTGCTCTTCTCATGCACGCTCGCCGATTTCTGAGGCTCCTGACATCACCTTCTGATAGAATACGACCAAGTTGGTCATGGTATTTTTTTTTTACCACTGAGGTGGTAATCAAGCATACGGCCTGCCTGATGGTAAACAGTCACCGTAGCCTATGGACATTTGCAACACTAGGGGTGTCACTCATGCGTTGCAGACCCTCTAAAAACCTCTTCACGCATTTCTTGAAGTATTCCATGCTGTAGTCCCTTGGAAAAACCTCGGCTGGGAGCTCATTCGACAGCTTGAGAGTTCTCGGAAGAAAACTTCACTGGAACCGCACAGTACGCGACCATTGCGGTTCCAGCGTGTGTGATTTTGGCTATTTTTAAACGTCAGGGAAAACACTAAACAAATTTGGCGCTATCAGGTGACAGGCCCACCACTCATTTCCACCACAGTGTCTCCTGTGTAGCCATAATTAACAGCGGCGACCACCAAAAAGGCAATGAACAGTGAAGTCCATTGCTGTCCCGGGGGTTAAACTACAGCTGCCTTGGAACTCACAACGAATTTAATCAGAAGAAATTTGTAGGAGTACGAAGTTTTCGAATTGACTTTCCCTTTTGGCAAAGTGAGAGACAGCAATATGACAAATAAGGCATTAAAAAACCTCAAAAAGATGGCCAGTCAAGTGAAGCTCAACTGTAGTGCACCACGGTTTATCAGATATCTGACACTATTGGGACCTAAATTGTGTTGTTACCTACCACATCGATTCCAGAACCGCCTAAACGCCTGATAATCTCACCTGATGATATCAGAATGGTATATCAGGCGAGTGAAACATGCGATTGACATAGTTTAATGATATCAACATTTGATTACCATCTACGAATGTCTTCTTTCTCCAGGTATGTTTGTGTACACCGCGCTCCTGCATTTAACGACTCTCCCAAGTCCTACCACTGTTGTATGTATGTAGTACCACAGCCTCTTCTTCCAGGTTGACGATCACATTGCCTCGGAAAGCGATATTCTAATCGAAATCGAAAACTTTTCTGTCCAAATGTGAGTAATCTGGGTGAAAACTTTCCAGATCCGTTTAGAATACGGTTTTCCGCGACGATGTGATACCCCTACAGTTCTCTTGTGGCAAGTTTAATATATTTATTTTAGTTCCTTTGTGTATGTTTATCTGTAGTTTTATATGTTCTTCCAATGTACTCTAATCTTGTTTATCTTTATTTACTATGTTTTTGTTCATAGATTCAAATAATGCCAGCAAGTTCATTGCTTCGTGTGTTCTGTGCTGTGTGTACGTGTAAGGTAGTATATAAGTCTGGATAGAAAAATTGATAACATTCCAGATAAGGAATCTGGAACTAAATGCTATGACTACTCATAGAGAGAAATGCGAGTGTTGCGCAAAATTTGTGGCGTAACGCTTGCAGATCGGTTCGCAATGTGATGTTAGAAACAGAGTTGGACTGTAACAGAGCGTCGGCGTTAAAATAAGACGAGGCATGCTCCGTTGATTCGGACATGTAGAAAGAATGCAGGGTGAAAGAATGACGAAGCAGATATACAATGCGAAAGTAGAAGGATGTCGCAGTCGAGGAAGACCTAGACTTACCTACCATGATCAAATTGGTCGTGTTCTATCAGAAGGTGATGTCAGGGGCCCTAGAAACCGGCGAGCGTGCATGAGAATAGGAATTAATGTTAAAATAGTGAGGTGTGTAAGGATCGAGTCACGTGGCGTTCGGTTCTCTCTGCCTACCCTGCAAGGGATTTGGCGTGAAGTTATAGCTAGACAGACAGTATTTTATTGTACGTATGTTCGCGCCGAGTACACCGCTAGCAGTGGACCTGCAGCACATCAAACTGGGCGCCACATCAGCCGGCCCTTACACGCCGCTTTAACTTCTTTATTGTTCATGGCGCTTTTCGTGCAGCTCGCCGTTTCTTAGAGCCTCGAACTTCACCTTATGATAAACCAACTTGATAACGATGAGCAATTCTTACACTGACCCCGCCTCCACATCCAATAATTTTTGTGCCGCATGCTTTCTATGTCTGAACCGACGGCTGTTTTTATTCTAACACCGTCACAGGCGATTAAACGTCCCAAAGAAGAGCAATGAATGTTAAAGAAGCGAGTGAGGTGTGTAAAGATCGAGTCACGTGGCTGTGGTACTACATACATACAACACGAAGGCAGGAGCAGCATTAATTGCAGGAGCTCGGTGTACACAAACACAAACTATACTCTTGACGGTTTACACATTTACGGGCACTTTGAGCTAAACTGCTTTGTACTTCCGCCACCAATTACTTCATGCGAACTAGCGCCGGTTGGCACGCACCCAATGCCGTTTGTGGATGCGTGCTTTTTCAGCTGTGATCGTCTCTGCGATTATCCACCATACCAACAGGAACCTTATGTATCCGCCAACGTGTCTGCTTAAGGTAGTGCGTCGACATCGACGGTAATCGATGGCGAAAGCATACAAACTAGTTTAGATCAAATTTTTCAACCTTTTTCACTGCACGGCCATGATACTACCACAACACTGACCAAAATAGCGCCTGAATCTATTAAAAGATGAAAATTCTTTATTTGCCATTGGGACCGCGAGGGCACTCACTTTCTGAAATATAATCTTATTGTATATTATTCAATTCTCTTATGTTATTATTTTTGTTTAATCTGCTATGCAGCTATTATCTATCGACAGAGCGATTGTAAAACGCTTGAATTTTTTCCGAGGCCAAGCGTGCTGACCCTACCCTAATCACGCTAGACGCTTCGAACTGAATACACAATCATTTCAGTCGGGCTTTGGTGAGGTCCCGACTCCATACAGGAGAAGCCTCGCGTACCTGTTAGCTTGCTAGAACAGCAGGTCTGTGTGGTGGGTCCGCGCCTCGCTCCACGAGCGGCCGTCGGCGCCGCACGGCCGCAGCGCCGCGCCCGCCTCCTCGGCCGCCGTCTCCGAGCTGGACACCACCGCGGCCTCTGTCAACACCAGCACACTCGTATCATTTACTATCCGTGTACCAGCGGGCGGTCCGCGACGATGAATCATCTTCAGAGAGGTAGGGCGCATCAAAGCAGCCCGTCTGGGGAAGTACAATACCCTCCACAGAAAACCGCAGCCAAATAACAACTCCCAGGAGGGTTGTTGTGTTCCTGGGTGTGAGTGAGGTCACCAGTAAGCTCCTAAAAAGTTATCGTGTTAGCACAGCAGAGATAGCACCGCGCGAGTGATTCTTAATGTATTGCGGTAACCGCTGCACATCTGTGGGCCGCATGCCACCCGTCGTTGTATAAAAATATGTATAAATAAATCATAGTGGGAACACCACATCAACCCTTACTCATCCCACTGCAGGGTTACGGGTCTCCCTTCAACCGAAGGGTTTTAGACCATACTCCACCACGTTGCTCAAATGCGAACTAGCGGAGGCCAGAGTGTCCAAGCCGCCACTGATTTAGCTTAACGACTATGCATCTATTGACAACAGCCGATACCGACGGCTTAATGTGCCCCCCGAAGCACGGAGAAACTCGAGATAGATAAACTCATCCACAGACAGGCTGCGGTCGACGTTGCCTAAACTGCGTGTTTATTGGGACACTAATAATAAAAAGAAATTAATAATACTTTTGCTTTTCTTCATAAGGAACTCGCATTGCATAGAATACTATGTTACCATCGGAGAATCATGAAAAGTATTTACTCACCGTTTGATTTAGTGGGGGCGCGGTCGACGCGGCGCGTGACTCCCAGCTGGAACTCCTCGGCGAGGGTCTTGGCCGGCGTGTAGCCCGCCAGCGCCGCGGAGACTGGCACACACGACACACATGTACTATCTACTCCTAGCTACATACTGCCTGCTCTCATCGAGGCTGGAGATGAGCACGCGGCTACCAGAGAACTTGTTTATTTAATCACTAGTTTTGATGGTCAAATCTTGGATGTAATTCGCTCACCATCATCGATAAAGATCAGCATACCCTGGCGGTGACCAAACGACGCGCTCATGAATCGGGCAACGCACAAGCATGTTCAATTTAATGCTTATAATTAACTGGGAAAGTAGTTCGTCATTACAGAAGACTATAGTTGAATAACAGTTCATTAGAGAATTGTTGTGTTCCAACAAGTGAATAAACTTATTAGGGTGCCAGGCACTTGTTACACTAGCAGCTATCGTTTTACAGCTGAGCAGAAAGTGCTACCAGTATTTTGTTTAAACAACTTCATCTCCATTAAATATATCAATTTTGAAAGAGGCAATATATCACTGGTGCAAGGTTTACATAAAACTAGCGTTCACATCAATGGCTGAAATTCGAAAATCATTTGCACGTTTCCAAGGTATTTTCTGTTTCCAAATATCCGCATAGCTTTTGTATATTTATATAGCAAAAAAGATAAAAGGGAAGCTAAAGAAACAACTTTTACAAAAAAAATACTATTCAATTAGGGATTATTAAGACGAAAAGGAACAATTTATGGACTTTTTTATATGGATACTAAAATTTATAATACAAATTGACGTAATTTTGATAGAATATAATTCATAATGCAATTTGTATATTTTGTTCGAATAATTAATAATGATTTCAAATCATATACTGTGTTAAAGTTATATTGTAGTGACCTATCAGGGTTCATGTTTGGAACAAAATGTATGAACATGACACCAATGTAAACAACAGGCAAGCAATAAATACTTGAATATCTAATATAATAAAAGCGAAACGAGATGATACCACTCTGTAAAAAGATATACTTCAATATATAAAGGACTTAATCAGCGATCATTTTTGTACGGGGAAGTCGTATTTCGTTTTACATCAAAAATGGTTTATTATATAGGAATTCTAATAATCAGATCAGTTTTGATACGCCCCGCATAATACATTTTTATATATTCTGTTGATCAGTAATTTACAGTCGTAATATTATACATGACATACAACACAAATGAAATATCTATTAACTAATGATCCAAACACGAAGGCGCTAGAATACGAGACGACGGACGACACATTACTGAGAACAGCGAGCGGTGCAGGGAGGGGAGGGGAGGGATTAAGGGGTGGCGGGGTCACACGGAGGTCTCGTCGGGGACGGGCGAGGCCGGCGGCGGGGGCGCGCGCCTCGGCGCTCGGCGACCGCAGCCCCCTGTCGCACACAAACCGAACGTCAACAAATCTGTGCCCACTAGCACTTGTGACGCGCTATGTTCCTAACATAGTACGAGTACTTTCACTTGATTGATAGTCTTATTGAATGCCTAATCACTGCGAGTAGGACTTAAAAAGTTTTCCACAAAGGCGGCAACGGACGAGCGTTACCACTGATGATCCGGCTCGAAGGACCAAAAAACTGTAAGGATATGTGCAAAGCTATATGTATATGTAATAAATAAAATATATGAGTGTCCCGTCTATATGTAATTAGATCAGAGGTCAGTGAGATGCAGAAGACGTGTTGTATCGACCTATTACTGAACACTGAATTAATTATTACAAATAACCAATTATATAAACTAGGTATATAAGTACTAGGACAATTGTTTGTTATCCTGCAGTTTGTCGCTGCAATGACACTCTTTGTATTTGACATGCACTTTGTACAGTCAGCGTCAACAGACTACTGTCACCGCTTATCATTAAGCGAGCATAAGGCTGGTTTGTTTACTTATTAGTTTAAAAACTATTCTGCATCGATAGCTTAACGGCGTGTTGCGCAACATGCCACCGAAATGTGTGGCGTTCTACCGCGATACGCTTTTTGAAGAGTTTTCTTCCACGTACGGTGAAATTATGGAACCAAGGACAGGGCCTTCAAGAAGAGTGTATGTTCGCCTTAAAAGGCTGTCACCGGGCCGCAGACCTCTGGTCTTCCCGAGTCTACCGACTATCAGATGAGTCACATGCTCGTCAACTCTCTCTTATATCCATAAAGCATACAACAAATATAAGTCAGATTTATACAATATATATAAGGATACATTTGTCGTCATGTCAACTAATATTAATGTAAAAATAAATAGTATGAAATGTTGAGTTTTATAGTGTTGTAGGTTGCTGCGGCGAAATGAACATTTAAAAGAGCGTATCAAATAACAATTCCCTAGACGGTCGTTGTGTTCCTGCGAGTGAGTGAGGTTAACAAGCTCCTAACAAGTGCCGAGTTAGGAGCAGAGATATCATCGCACGAACGATATTCGTACTTTTTTTTTATACAACGTCGGGAAGCACGCAAGCATACGGCCCCCTCGATGTCAAGCCGTTACCGTAGCCTATAAACGCTTGCAATACATTGGTTATCATTCGCGCGATGCCTCCTCTGCTGCTAACACAGCTACTCCTTAGGAGCTTACCGGTGACCTCACACACAGGAACACAACAACCCTCTAGAGAGTTGTTATTTGGCTGCGGTTTTCTATGAGGTGGAGGTACTTCGCCAGACGGGCTGCTTCGATGCGCCCTACCTCTCTTTGAACTTCCCGACGTTGTATATAAAAAAGCAATATCAACAGTGTGCAAGGAGTTACCTATATGCGTGTTGGCGGCGAGGCTGGCGGCGGCGGGCGCGGGCTCCGGCGACTCCTCGCACAGCGACGTCTCGGACGGGTACTCGAAGGTGCGCGTCAGCGAGTCGTCGAACTGCAGCTTCAGCTGAAACACCACGCGCGCCCCGCCTTTATACAACTGTTTCCATGGCTCGTCTCATGACAGCCGGGTGCTGCACATGCCCACGTGACATGAGCGGAGCGAACAGCTCGATGTCGCCGTTGTGCTCATCACTATAATCGAACATGCGGGTTAAGGTTTTAAGAGAGGTTTTGACTAGCTCGGTGGCTCAGTCGTGAATGATGCGACTTTGACACCAGCGCTCGTGGGTTCGATTCCCACACAAGGCAACCATTTGTGCTTGAACATGTCTGTTTGTCTTGGTCTGGATGTTTAAGAGAGGTAGGGCGCATCAAAGCGGCCCGTCTGGGGAAGTACCTCCATCTCACAGAAAACCGCAGCCAAATAACAACTCCCTAGAGGGTTGTTGTGTTCCTGCGTGTGAGTGAGGTCACCGGTAAGCTCCTAAGGAGTAGCTGTGTAAGCAGCAGAGGAAGCATCGCGCGAGTTATACTTAATATATTACAAGTGCTAATAGGCTACGGTAACTGCTTTACATCAGGTGGGCCGTATGCTTGTATGCCTCCCGACGTAGTATAAAAAAAAAAGGTAGGGGCATCAAAACAGACCGTCTGGGGAAGTATCTAATCCTCACTGAAAAGCGAAGCCAAATAATGTTTGCATTACTAGGAGTGAGCGAGGTCACCAGTAAGCTTCTAGGGAGTTGGTGTGTTAGCAGTAGAGGGGCATCGCGCGAGTGATACTTAATGTATTGCAAGCGTTTATACGCTAAGGTAACCACTTTACATCGGGTGTGCCGTGTGCTTGTTTGCTTCCCGACGATGTATAAAAAAACCATTAAGTTCGAGTCCGGCTTGCGAACTGAGGGTTCCGTAAAAAAAATCCACTATTTTTTTTTGTGATGTAACTACAAATTTACTGTTTTTGGATTTTTTCCTTTACTTGTGCTACAGGACATTGCTTCTTGGCAAAGTCATGATTCTAGGTCAACGGGAAGTATCCTTATAGCTTTTGATTTCCTTGCGAGTGTCAAAATATGCGCATAAACGAGGCATAAACAGCCGGATCTTTTGATTGCGTTGACTTAGAAATTAGATTTTTTAACTGCTCAAAAGGATTGCAGATCTGAGTATTTGAATTTCAGCTTGATAGACTCGTTCCTGAGAAAAAGGTTCTTGACAAACAAAGTGAGGATCACTTATAAGGGTTCCGTTTTTCCTTTTGATGCGCGGAACCCTAATAAAACGGCCAATCTAAGGTGGAGGATTGAGGATCGTCCGATGAGTGCGTCGTCAAAACCGACGAAAGGAGGCGAACTATCAGATCGTCAGTGGAGGTACCTTGGCTTGCCTGAGTTTGTCAGGCCTGGCGGGCATGGAGGACCGTCCGTTGATGAGCACGTTGTCGTTGACGAAGCGCACGTCGCACGGCGAGGGCGGGCCGCACTCCTCGCCGGAGCCCTCCGACTCGGGCACGGCCAGCGCCTCCGGCCGCAGCACCACCACGCCCGGCTCGCCCGCCTGCAAACACACACACACAAAGTTTTATTTTTATGCTACTAAGGTTGCAAACAAACGTACTACTCGTACTACTAATGGTTGTTCATGGCTTGTAACTGAAGTTAAGAAGAAAATAAAGTTCTCTGAAACCGCACAGTACGCGACCATTGCAATTCCCGCCGACGGCGAGCAGTGCGGTTGTAAAATGAGGCTGTAGGCAACATGTAATCCAGCACAACCTACATCTACAACAATCGTACACTTTGGTGTTATAGATCTTTTTTTATACAACGTCAGACAAGCACACGGCCCGCCTGATGTAAAGCGGTTACCGTAGTCTATAAACACTCGCTATATGTTAAGGATCACTCGCGCGATGCTTCCTCTGCTGCTTACACAGCAACTCCTTGGGAGCTTACTGGTGACCTCACTCACACGCAGGAACACAACAACCCTCTAGGGAGTTGTTGACTTGACTGCGATTTTCTGTGAGGTGGAGATATTTCCCCAGATGTGTTGCTTTGATGCGCCCTACCTCTCTTAAAACATCCAGACCAAAACAGACATGTTCATGCACGCAAATGTTTGTCTTGTGTGGGAATCGAACTCACGAGCGTCGGTGTCAAAGTCGCGTCATTCACGACTGAGCCACCGAGCCCGTCGAAGAATACAGCGAGCCCAATCACAATTTGTTGTCATACAAACTCATGTTCGTAAAAACATCTCCATCATTAAGTACAGCCGACCAGCTCGTCCACTCCGCCGCAGACAGCCGGGAGACCTTTTTGTCGACGTCGTCACGCCTTTAATGGACTCGTTCGTGGAGTTTCACATTGATCCGACAAAAAGTACGATCTTAAGAGGACGCACAAAGCTAAGTGGCGTTCTCATTTTGTTTTTATTAATAACTCTGAATTTAAGACCAATTCAAAAAAACACTCAATACAGGCACTGAAGAACCATATTTATGTTTTTTTTAAACATATCTTGTATTAGTTATCTGTGTACAAGTAAACAATGTTTTAATTATTGCTTATTGTGGCTACTTATAGCAATAATCAAAATTATGACTAATTGTACGTAAATAATGAAATTGAATGGGTCTCAAAACATAAATATGGTTCTTCGATGCCTGTATTGAGCGTTTTTTTGGAATTGGTCTTATATTCAGCGTTATTAATAAAAACAAAATGACGGCGCCAAATTAGCTTTGTGCGTCCTCTTAACAGCGGCCAGCCATTCTTAGCCACGTTTAACTCTGTGTGTACTGTGACAACTTTACAATTTTATGTAGGTATATGATTACTTGATGATAGGGAAAGGTAGGGCGCATCACTAAGAGAAGTAGGACGCATTAAAGCAGCCCATCTGGGGAAGTATCTCCACCTCACAGTAAACCGCAGCCAAATAACAAACTCCCTAGAGGGTTGTCGTGTTCCTGCGTGTGAGTGAGGTCACCAGTAAGCTCCAGCTCAAGGAGTTGCTGTGTTGATACTTAGTGTATAACTAGCGGTCGTAGGCTATGGTAATTTGCATGACCCCTAACTGTTCCATACGGTTCGACTCTTTCTGTAACTGATCTCTTACTCCTACGGAATTTTTCCAACAGGACAGATGGAAGGACTGACGTCCTTCTGCAAAGGAATTCTATAGTAGCCCGGTAATTTACCTATACCCTGAAACAAATCACTGTAAATATCTAAATGAATTGTAAATTTTATGAAGCCTATTCCTCCACTGTACATCAGGCGAACCGTACGCTCGCATGCCTCCCGATGTTGTATGAAAAAAAAACCGATATTACATTTTCTACATAAAGTATTAAGTACAATCCTCAAGTAGGACACTCAATGCTATGAGAGGATAGGCTTTCCGCTCAAGTTTATATGACAAACCGACCCATCATTTACCTAAGGTATGGCAAATGCCAGATAGAGATGCTTAAGAAACATAAAGGATGCAATACCAACTAGTTGCTGCCAGTAGTTGGTGGAGACAAATGGCAGATGTCTAAATTAAATAGACATGACTTTTTATTTCTAGCGTTATTCCCTTTCTTAATCCATTGGATTGGGTCCGCTGCCTAAGCCTAAGGATTTGGCGAAAAAGAAAACCAGGACTTTCTTAGGTTAGGTAGCATGCCTTTTTGAAATATAATGTGTTGGGCGTACGGGTTTTCTCACCATGTTCACCTTCACAGGAAGTGATAATTATAAATATGTACAAAAATCTGAAAACACGAATTTGATGGTACACTCCAACACCAAGAAGCGAACCAGAGATCAATTGGTTAACAAGCCGGGTTTCTGTCCACCGGGCCGTCATTGTTCTTTAAATAGATGTGATTACAAGAAATAAAGGTTTATTGTATTATTGTGGTTGTTATATTAGTTAATGGCCATTATACTAATTACTAGTATGTATATACCGTTATCATCGTGTTCTAAAACGGGTGTAGGTATATTCGTTGTGGAATATGGGTTGGTACGTATGTAGTATTTGTAGTCGGTGGTAATTTGCATATTCGAGTACTTAATCAAAGCGTATTCAATTTGTAAGAAATTTATACAGGGTTGGCAACATTTTTTGCAAAAAATAATGTGTAAAATATTCGAATATTGTGATTGTAGTCAAAGAAGGAAAGGAATATTTATTGGCAGAAATCACTGACAATATACACAATAAAAAAGAAAAAAAAAAAGACACAAATAGGTAAAAATGTTCAAAAATATGTGTACAACAATAGCTGCCAACAAGGTGTCATCTCAGCATCGTGTCGTAGGGCACGGGGGAAAATAACCAAAGTGTATTTGGCTACTGTATTGAAAAAGAAAACAAGGAAATCTTAGTATAACGCTGTTTTTTTATATAAAACTGCTCCGAACAACCCTGGCACCGCTCTAACGCCAGTGACGGTAACTATGTCCAAAAATCCTAAGTAATTAGTTAACGTACTGCGTTATCTAGTACTCTGTGTCTATATCTACAAGTGGAGAGGCCGGCTATCGTCGCGTACCGGCCTCGGGCTGATTGTGGACGTCGCTTGATAACAAACTGGATAATGCTTTGTGGAGTCGATCGTGTGATGAAGCACCGACGTACTCGTCACTGTCGCATAGGGCTATTTTTGATGCACATTCGACTGTGATCTTGATTGAGTACATGACGTGACATGAGGGAAATAACCAAGAACGCAACAGTTTGGGGTTGAAACTCAACTCACCGCTAAGGCTCGAGGGGCGAAGTCTACTTCAGCTCTAATTAGTTCACAACTATCAACATCGTGTCATCTATAGGGTTCTTCCGTAGCGTTATCCCATTTCTTAATCCATTAGGATTGGCGGGGTCCGCTACCTGACACTAAGCATTTGGAGAGGACGCCGATTTTTACATGAAGCGACTGCCGTCAGACCTTCGCAACCCTGAGGAACAACCAGATCTGTCTTAGGTTAGCTCATACGTCTTGCGAAATACAATTTCTTGGACGTGTGGGTTTCCTCACAATATTTTCCTTCGCTGCCGAGACCAGTTTTACCAGAGGGACACTTTGTATAAAAGCCGTCTGCGTGGGTCTCACCTATTTCTACCAGCAGCTATATTTATATAGCTGTGTTCCGGTTTGAAGGGTGAGATATGGCAGAGAAATTACTGGATACTGCGACGAAACATCCTTAGGTCACAAGATTGACAGCGCGCGAGTAACATCCCGAGCTGTTGCGAGCGTTAACTTGCTTGCGGTAACCGCTTACCATCTAATGCGGGGCGCATGTTTGTTTGCCAATCTAGTTGTATTACAAAAAAGAGAAATAAGTATGTACATAAATTCGAAGACGCGAATTTACAGGTACATGCCTCCGCCAGGACTGGAACCGGGGATCAGTTGGCCAATAGGCCGGTTCATTGTCCACCGCTCGCGTCACCTGTAGGACTATTGGTTAAAATATCCTCGCGTTGGACTTTGTGTACGTTCGAATCGATATCAAGGTTCTAAACCTTTCTTCTGCCGAGTGCGGGGTACCCTTTCGCGTCGTCAAGTGAGTGATTGGTTAGTGTCGATCACTCGCGTCGCCCCGCATCCCCTGGGCCGATCGCCTCCGATGAAGCCTCTAAAGCCTTCCCGGCTAAAGGCATCCCTAGACGATGTTTAGTCAGTAGGAGTCAGAAATAAGTCGTTCGGCCGTGTGAAAGGGTATTCATGTGAGTTCACCGCCTCCCTCCCCTCGGGTCCCGGAGGGTGCCACTCACGGAAGAATGACTGACGCACACCCGGGTGTAGGTTATTCCTTCTTTTGTGGGTCTACATTGTCATAGGCGAAAAAAAAGTGACGATCAGAGTAGTGGTGCCAAAGTAATTTCGCGATAATGAGAAGAGGGCGAGGCACGCGCGGGCCACGTGCCCACGTGCCCGCGCGCCGCCGATAACGATGCGCTGCGCCCGCGGCTATGTACACGATCCAATCAATACAACACCATCGTACGAGTATATTAGCGGGCGCGCCGCTCGCTTATTTGTGACAAATGGCTACATCAAATATACTACAATAGTATTGGCCATTGCTGTAAGGTTGTCATAACGGTCTCTGTGTGTACGAGTACCTTCTACATGTCGAGTGTGCAGCGAGCGTTGGTTATTGTTACGAAAGGAAAATTCACTAACAAATTCTTTTATCACATGCAATTATTTTTAAAAACACCTAAACTTTATAAATCTTATTCTTCGTAGCGCAATCCCGTTTCCTAATCGATAAGGACTAGCGGGGTCCGCTACCTAAGCCTACAGATTTGGTGAAGAGACTGATTTTGACTACCGTAAGACCACCACAACCCATGGAGAAAACGAGACCTTTCTTAGGACAGGTCACACGTCTTCTGAAACATAATATCTTGACATGCGGGTTTCCTCGCGATGTTGTTCCTCACCGCCGAGATATGTACATAAATTCGAAAACGCGAATTGTGTACAAGTATGTATGTATATCTTCACGCCAGGTCCCTTGCGGTGTAGGCAGAGAGAATTGAACGCCATAAGACGCATCCTTACATACTTCACTCGCTTCTCTAACATTCATAGCTCTTTTCATGCACGCTCGCCGGTGCATAAGGCTCCTGACATCACCTTCTGATAAAATCTCCTCCTCGGCTCCATCATAATCTACATCCTTCCACTTTCGCATTGTATATCTATTTCGTCATTCTTTCACCCTGCATTCTTTCTACATGTCCGATCCAACGGAGTAGTACACGCCTGATTCTGGTGCGGTCGAATGCTGGGCGGCCACTGCACGACGCGAGGATATCTTAGTTAACAAGCCGATATTACAATAAGGCATTGCACGATACCTGCCGTAATCGTTCAAATTACAGTTTACAGTAGAGTACATTTATTTTACAAATTGGTCGTTTCTGTCGGAAGGTGATGTCAGGTACCCTAGAAACCGGCGAGCGTGCATGAAAAGAGCAATGAATGTTATTGAAGCGAGTGAGGTATGTGAGGATCGAGTCGCGTGGCGCTCGGTTCTCTCTGCCTACCCCGCAAGGGATTCGGCTTGAAGTTATAGATAGATAGATACATTTATTTTCTATGCTTTGTGACACTTAATATCTTAAAATTCTATCTAGAAATCCCTCATCCTCGTGGTGCCAGGTCGAACACCACCTGGCTAAAGATAGATAGATATAATATTCAGTCCCTGTGCTCTCGGACAGGCTTTGTTTACAATACCATCACGTCGCTAGTTGGAGACACGTTATCTGTCGTGGCGCGGTCACCGCAGTCTATAGTCGAGTCGTGCTACCGGTAACATCACTCACTCGGAGGAACACAACCAGTCTCCGGGGAGTTGTTATTCGGCTACGGTTCTCTATGAGGCGGAGGTATTGTCCCTGTCGGGCTGCTTCAATGCGCCATTACTTTTATTTCTTTTATACAACTAGACTGGCAAACAAGCATGCTTCGTCACAGTACCTAGTAATTTCTCTGTCATATCTCACCCTTCAAACGGGAACACAGCTATATAAATATAGCTGCTCGATGGTAGTAATAGGTGAGACAGAGGTACCCACGCAGAAGACTTTTGTACAAAGTCTCCCTCTGGTAAGGTAATCTTCTGTTGTATATGTTGTTCGCCAATATCGGTCATATCTTAAATGCTTGTAGATTAAAAAAAATAACTAAGACAATAGAATAAAATACAGCAAATGTAAGACGTGTCCCGCGAAGTGCCCGCGAGGAGCCGAAGAAACAATTCAATATAAGGACACGGCACTACGATGGATGGGTGGGTGCCGGCCGGCGCTGATTCGTATGAACTAATTTGTGGCGGAAGTACACAAAGCAGCAAACTTAGTGTTACTTATTGTATTTTTTTTATTGTACATTATAGATATTACATTGTCCCACCACCTTCCCATGGCTCCACCGACCTCTCGGTCATATGAGCCGAATCGCGGGAGTTGCGCACGGCACTTGCTGCTCTGAGGCTCTTTTTGTGCCGTGGGCAACGCTTGGCACCCTACAAGTTATTTAATCTTTTCCACAATGTCTCTGTATAGCCATTCTCCCCCTTCTGGGGCGGCAACGCACACAAAGACGCCTTCGCTGCTGTCCGAAGGCGCTCGTGGGTACTCGATGTTATTCCTGTTCGTTGCGCTCTTCCCCCTCTCGCTCTAGTACTCTTCTGGCTGTCCCTGTTTCCTCCGCACTCCTGCGGGCGAACCATCCGTGGGCGAACCCGCGGAAGGCCGCAAAGTTCACCGCCGACGATACAAGATTCGCAAAGTACACCGGCCCCGTTTCTTCTTTGCTACGCTGGATCCCATCCATCATTCTTTCACGTAGATCCGCATACTTAGGACAGGACCACAGAACGTGATCCCTGTCCTCCTCACTCTCTCCACACATACACATGCTGCTCTCGCAACATTTCATTTCGCTCAGTCGCTTCCTAAAACATCCATGACCCCCGAGGAGCTGCGAGGTAGGATGATCCGGCTCCACCCAGTGTGACCTGAGTCTCGCCGCCACATCAGGGAAAAACCGATAGAGTTCCCTACCCTTAGACTCCGCTTCCCAGCGAGCCTGCCACTCACTCACTGTCCTCTCCCAAATTTCGCGCTTTCGCCTGCTCAACTCCCGATCAGTCGCAGTCCTACGTGCTCCTTCCAATTGCCCAGCACGGGTGACCTCCAGGTCCGCCGGGAGGACTCCCGCCAGTACCGGTAGGGCAGCCGTACTGGTGGATCTGTACGCCTTGGTCAGTAAGATGAGTGCCTGTCTTTGGCTTCTCAAGACGACGCTGCGACAAACATACGTACATACTCGATGGCACCATATCGCCGCAGCATACGTTAAGGTCGCTACGTACGTTCCTGTGTAGAGAATCCTCAGGGCAGGGAACCTAATTCCCCAGGAAGTTGCCGATACGCGGGACATCTTGCCAAAGCACGCTGCGGCTCGTTCACCTATTCGGGTGGCGTGCTGTGCGAAGTGCAGGGAGGAGTCCAACTCCACCCCGAGGACCGTCGCGGACATAACGCTCCTGATAGAGGCCTGTCCCATCTTAATCACCGGGGGACGCTGGAATTTCCCCTTCACCGTCATCGTCGCCGATTTCGATGAGGAGAAACCCAACCTATTCCGGTCTCCCCAGGCACCGACCAGATTCAGAGCCTCGTTTGCCATTCGCTCAATAGCCGCCCTAGAGTTAGCCTCTATCACAACCGTAACGTCGTCCGCATACCCCACCATTTTTGCCCCAATAGGGAGTGGCAGACGCAGCAGATCGTCCATTAAGACATTCCACAGCGTCGGCCCGAGTACAGAGCCCTGTGGGCATCCCATGGTAGAAGCTTTCCACAACACCCGGTCCCCGACGATCAAGCCCACACGGCGTCCGGTGAAGTAGTCCACCAACATCTTATAGATGTTTGGCGGGCAACCCCCCCTCTTCGCCTTCAGCAAGATCATCGGCCACCAGGCATTGTCAAATGCGCCCGAGATGTCCAAGAATATAAGTTGTACGTACTTGCATACAGATGTGCTTGCTGTACCCAGTATCTCCTGCAGCGCCGTCACCGTAGATCTGCCCGGAGAAAACCCGTGCTGGTGCTCGGAGATTCCCCTGGAAATCCGCGGAGCACATCTCAACATTACCCGCTCTAAGAGCTTCCCGAATACCGGGAGGAGCGTGATCGGGCGATACGCCTTCGGGTCACTAAGCGGTTTGCCATTGCCTTTGGGCAGCACAATCAGTCTTCCATCTTTCAGTACATTGGGGAATACCCCCTCTGTCACACAAGCCGCCAACACCGAGTGGAACTCCCTCGGAGCGGCGGCCCACACATGCTTCCAAATCTTCGCACTCACACCATCGATTCCCGCCGCCGTGTTAGGCAACGCCTTCACCATCACCTCGATCTCCTCAAGGGTCGGAGCGGAAGAGGCCGGGCCCGAGGGCATGAAAGAGGCCAGGAGGCGAACCTGTCCATGGTAGGCCGCGTCCCTTGACGTATCGTCGTCAGGACACAGGCCCCACAGAAGGCCGCGCATGGCCCCCTCCAGGCAACCCGTGTGGCTTTCGGCAAACTTAGTGCCGTTCATGACATTAGAGGGAGGTCTAGCCCTGCCCGTAGCGGCTCTGTAGGCCTGGCCCCAGGGATCCCTGTTGCCAGACTCGGCCAAACTGCGAAAGTAGTCCAGCTGTATCCGCTCCATAGCCTTTCGGTACTTTGCTCGAGCAGCTCGAAATTCATCCTTCGCCTCATCTTCGGATCTATCGCCTTTCTTCCTTCTTCTCTGCCACGCATGTCGCAATCTATTATATTCTCTACGGAGGCACCGTAGTTCCTCATTCCACCATGCATACCCTTTTTCAGTCCTTTGGCCTTTCAGCCCTAAGCATTCCTCGCACGTTCGCACCACTACATTCAGAAAGTCCTCACACATTGCTCCCGCTGGCTTGCTAACATTCAGGCTTCCCATTCTTAGGATTCTTATTCCCATTATAGATATTACAAACAAACAAACAAGCAGGTTAGATCAAAATACATATAAAGAATTATTGTATTATCTTTTTATGTATTGTATAAAGATGATGGTGCGCCGCCTGCTCCGGGCTCCGGCTCGTTTCCAGGGTTAGTGTTACGTCAGAGCCGCGGCGGCGCTAATTGTGGTAACGGTTGTACACGACAAGCTACAACGAGAGTTGAACGGCTCTCGCGGACCTGCAAAAACTCACCAGCGATGGCGCCGGGCCGCCGGGCCGCTACGACAACACTGCGCACCAGTTTGAATTGCAAACTGGTGCTGATAGCACGTGCGGCGGCCGTAGACCTCCCTCCCTCATCCACTATACGACCACAACGTTTTTATAGGTAATAAAATCTGAAACTCCGCAATGTGGAAGGTGAAATACAATGTAGACGAGGTTGCCTTTTCCTTATTGTTATTGTAATTACGCGTCCTCAGCGGTGAACGAAAATATAGTGAGGAAACACGCAGGTCCAAGAGATTGCATTTTGAATTACGTGTGACATAACTTCAGAAAGCTCTGGATTTTCCTCTGACTTGTGGAGCTTGTGTTGTCGGACGGCAGTGCCTACGTGTCAAAATAATTATCGTCACCGGATGATTAGGCACAGGAAGCGGACCCCACCAATACTAATAAATTTAGAAACGTGAACACGCTAGGAAGAGAAAAATACACACGCGAAGCAATTTTCACAAAAATGGTATAAAACGGCATAGTTCAAGTCAACAAAATTTGAATTTCTACTAATGTGACAATTACAATAACTTCCGTTAATATTGAAAACATGTTTTAAAGTTAGATCGCAGCTAAGTAACAATTTCCTGAAGGACAATAGGGTTTTTGAGATTGAGTGATGGTAATAGGAAACAACTAAATACCTCCTAAGGAGTTGCGGCCGCGATGACAAGACGTGAGCACTTGTGTTAAACGTTTAAGAGTATCCTAGTTACGTTACGTGGATTGTATGTTTCATAGTTTGCTATCCCGATGTAATTATATGTAATATAAATAAAGAATTAGCAGCTATGTCGGGCACGACAGTGACTATTAAAAAAAGTATAAGCTATTGTATACCGTAATGTAAATAGCTTATCGGCCAGGGGTTAGTGCGTAGCTGATCAGATTTGTTTGTGGTAGTTTCAGATGCCCCTGAATTGGTTTCATTTGAACCCTTCGATATTTTCATATTTTGTAAAAATAAGTCGCTCGGTTCGTGTATTCGATGAGGAAGGGTAACCTACGCGTGTTGCTCGGACTACAATGTATCTCCGGCAGTGGTTTACCGCAGCTGCGCATCTCGGAGCTGCAGGTATCGTTTGTTCAAGGCTGCATTGTACGTCGCGACGTGATACGGACAGACGGAACTGTAGGCATTACGAACGAGTATATGGTCACCAAATGTCACACAGGCATTAGAATTTGCCCGCCCTCTGACAAGGTGCTTGTTTGTGAAGTCTGGATTCAGCCAAAAATTAGATCGGGTGAAAGACAACAAGAAATTGAAAGTATTTTCAACGCATTATTGTGAGTGAAGGTAGCTGGGATGTTCATATAGTGAAGATAGGTTATGGGGTACCGTAAACTGTTCACTTCAGGAAGACTACATGCTTGTTACACTCACTTATCATTTCTACGAATGCGTGCGAGTGCGTCCCGCGCGCCGCGGTCCGTTACTCGCGTGTTCGCGTCGCGGTTCCATTGAGTCATCGCGGCCGCTCGCCAACCTCCCGCAAATTGGCTCGTTCGGCATCACCCACATGATAATTGGCGTTGTTTGCAAGTCGTTTATGAAGTTGTTTGCAGAGCGGCCGGCACGGTTACCGCTCCGTCCGCCCGGCGGGCGGCGGGTGGTGGCGGGCGGCGGGCGGCCCGCGCGCTCTTCGGCACCGATGCGTCGTGATCTGCGTCTCCGCATTCCCCGTCCAGTAAGGTTTCGTCATAGCGTCCTCTCGCGCGGCCACCGGACCGTGCCGCCGCCGCCGGCTCGCTCGGCGAACGGCCACTGGACCGTCACTATCGTCCGGCGCTCGGCCGCCGTCTGCGACCAAACAATTTCCCTTTCCGAGGTACGAGACGTCGCCGAATGGTAACAATGGCGAGTTCGTTCACGACGCTCATCACTGTCCACGGTGCGGCGGCTCGTCTTCCAGGAAAATGACAATTAAACGTGTCTCGTTGTTGAATGTGGAGCGGGTCGCGGGTCGCGGGCGCGGCCGCACCGAACGTCCAGTCGGCGGAAGTGAGTAAGCGGGGTCGCCGATAAACTCTCCGACACAATACATTGCAATAAATGTTATTACACAGCGACATTATTCACTCGTGATCACGTACACTTCATTATCATTTTCGTACGTCTGTGACGCCGCATAACTCGTAGGCTCGACGAGCCGTCGCAGGTGTACGAGCGGGCCGCGCCAGCAGAGCCCGGCAGCGCGCGGCCCGCCCGCGCCCGCGAGTCCGCGCGCCCCAACAGTCGTCACTCATTTCGTATGTTTGGCCAACTTGTGCCATCTTCGCGTAGAAGTAAACACATCGGTCTCTCGTTCGAAATGAAAGTTATCACTGAATTAATTCATTTAACAATTCCGCATACCATCCGAGTGTGAATAGCGAATGCGTGTAATTAATTCCCTCGACTGGGGCGAGGCTCCGCGGCCCACATTCATTCTCACATATCATTACTATTATTCAATATGTCGGTTTCGTCAAACTTACACTTATTTTATATATGTTTGTCTAAATGAAAATATCGCTTTCCCGTGTGCGAGGGTTGTAAATCGTCCCTCGCTCACGGCCGGGGGCTCGTCCAGATTGGGGTGGCGATAACAGTCGAGTAACGGCGGGACAGGGTGTCGGCCGGCCGTTGCAGTCGGTATTAGGAACCGAATGTTAGTTACTTTAATTTCAATATAGTTTTCTTGACAAGAAAGATTGTCTTCATATTGTCATTTCTTCTTTCTGATTCTGTTTACCCTACTTCAACGATGCACATCCCTCGTGCTCAATCGAAAGAATTTGCGACATACATTTTGGCAGATCCGTCGTATCCTTCTGCTCGGGCTCGCCGAGGTCGTCCTGCCTGCATCTGCAGCAGCGCTACTCCTTGCCGTCATGTTTCATAGTCACCGGCACCGCTCGCCGGTCGCGAGACCAGTGCGACCATACGTTACAATATCTTCAATTATATGATTACATCGAAAACATTGAAATATTACAATGTCCAAAATAGTTTGTAAAATTCAAATTCCTACAATTAGTTGTAATTCTGCGGGTGAGTGTCCTGGAGTCCTGAAATACAGGCTCTTTCCTAGCGCAGGCTGCACTCCACTGCACATACTTCTCTAATATTGTTCTAATTATAAATGTACCATATATTACTCGTATTTTACCCGTAGAATACAGTTCGGCCTTGTTATCGTACGATATAAGATTCAAAATGCACTGTGTTTTGATCTGTTGATGGTGGAAAATAAAATATTTTTAATTTATTTTCCTGGCGACTTTAAGTGAGTTTTTGAGTGAGTCAAAGCATTCCTTCGGGCATTCGTTATAGCCGTCCAGAAATGTTTAAGTTCTTTTACCGAACCCAGTTTGGCAGACGGCAGGGTTCATCGCGTGTCAGTTTTAAAAATGATGTCTAGGAAATGATACCCCAAGCCAAAGGGATTCTCCCCAGGGAAATCGTGTAAGAAAAAGATCCAAACCATTTCCCTATTAGGTGATCCTCGAATGTACGGAGAGCATTCCTCGGCAATTGAGGGTCTGCCGAGGCGTGGATGCCGCCCGTGCAGGCGGGCGCGGTGGCGGGCGCGGCGGCAGCGCGCTGACACGCCCGCAACCAGAGCGGAACGCGTGATAACCGCTCCACTGTTTTTGTGCCCATTATGTAGCTTCCGTCTGCCGTCGGAGACATCACGCGCACGCTCACGCACGGCTCTGCCGTCCTCCAGGCTCCACCTCATCTTGTAACGTGAGATTGCACTTCAGCCGCTGTGCACTCCAATGTCGCACGCACACCAGCGTCTCCACTCTGGTGGTGAGTTGACACGTTAAGACAGGAGCGTACGCCCTTCTTTACATAGTCGGGAACTGGGAAGCCCACAGTACGACCCCGTGCTTGTCCCAGCCCCGGGATGTAACAATGTTTTAATTTTTTTTATATAAATACGCGCGCGCGAGGCAAACCAACGGCGGACTTGGGCTCCGAAGCGAAAGAATGTGACGTCATAAGGATTAACGCTCGGGTTATGATGATGAGAAGTAAACAAACACACGACCAACCTACCGCAGAATGTTTACCATGGTCTGTGTAATACGAGAAATACCCGTGCGTTGCCACCCTTGCTGCTAACACTGCGATTCACACGACAAATCATTTAAAAAGTCATAACCGTACTTTTGTCTTCGCCGCAGTCGGGCAAAACTCGCCAGCGTGGTGCTCAGAGCGGCCAGCAGATAAACCCTTATCGCCTAATGCATCGGCCGACCGCTCGATACCGCGCGAGCTCGAAAATTAACTAGGTACCATTAACATTTTTATAACTGTATGTACGCACCACGTGCCTCACGGGGTAGGCGGAGGTTGCACACGACCACGAGACATAGCTCTTTCAATGTACGCTCACCGAACCCTCCTTCACTTGATAAAACGCGACCAATTTGGTCGTGGTAAAGGTTGTTCGGCTTCCTCGGCTCCTACATCCTCGGTCTTACGTTTTGTTACTAGCTTTTATCATCGACAGCAATACAAACAGACCAATGTCGATTGTGAAGTGCTAACAGCGACGAAGTTCAGTTCTGCTGTATGCTATATCTGTCAGCTCTGTAGCAGTATTCCAGACATGATCGAGGAAACCGCACAAACAAACAAATCGAATATTCTACATACACTTACGAATGTTACAATATAAGTAATACAATTGTACAGTTAGGAGCACGTCTTCAGATATAAAGTAATCCTAAACTACTTTGTGTGCACCCGCTCCCGATCAGTTCGTGCGAACTACTGCCGGCCGTTCTTTCTTCTACTTTCGTAGCATGTGCGAACGTCTACAGCGCCTGAGGATGTCTCGTGGAGAGGCGAAACACGTGTCGCGGAGACGACCGCAGCACCCTGTGCAGCGGCGGCATGCATCTACTGACGGTAGTGGGTGGGTGCCGGCCGGCAGTAGTTCGCACGAACTAATCGGGAGCGGAAGCACACAAAGTAATTTAGATCAAATTGCCTGTAAAGACTTTTGCAAAGTAACGCCTGAATGTATTAACTATAAAGTAATCCTGTCCTGCACTACCGATACTAATATACAAAGCGGAAGTGTGTTTGTTTGTACGCGGTAATCTAGCTAAGAGTCGGATTTGTAAAAATATTACCTATTGCATTTGATAGACTAATTCTTAAGGAAGTCTATAGGATATTTACATCACTTTACGATCCTCAAAAGTCAAAGAATAAGAAAGAATGTAGAAGCGGTTCTCATGGTATACCAGTAGACGTAGACGAAGTAGCTGGCTTAAGCCAGTCAATACAGTCATATCAGGAGCACCCCAACTGGAGAAGCAACTCCAACTTACTTTATTATTAAATGAGGTTATAGTATAAGAGGCAGAGCGCATTAAAGCAGTCTGACGGGGAAGAGCCTCCATCTCACAGAAAACCACAGGCAAGTAACTATTCCCTGGAGGGTTCTTGAGTTCCTGCGAGTAAATGAGGTTACCAGTAAACATACTAGCCCTAACCTAACTTACGAAAATACTATGTTCACATCTAAAAATACTGTTATAGACATCAAATCATTAATCTGATGTGTATTTCAATATTTTAAAGAGAGGTAGGGCGCACCAAAGCAGCCCTGGGGAAGTACCTCCACCTCACAGAAAACCGCAGCCAAATAACAACTTCCTAGAGGGTTGTTGTGTTCCTGCGCGTGAGTGAGGTCACCAGTAAGCTCCCAAGGAGTTGCTGTGTAGGCAGCAGAGGAGGCATCGCGCGACTGATACGTAATATATCGCAAGCGTTAATAGGCTACGGTACCCGCTTTACATCAGGTGGGCCGTATGTTTGTATACCTCCCGACGTAATATAAAAAAAAGAAAATTTATATGAACGGTTAATATTTTTGTTGCTCAATTTATTGTATTCCAAAATATATTTCGTGTAAGTATTTAAAAACACGGCTATAACGATTTGCATCACCTTTTGTATTTAGATAAAATTTTGTAAGTTTTTTTTTATACAACTAGATTGGCAAAGAAGCAAGCGGTCACCGCAACGCTCGCAACACCACGGGGATGTTACTCGCGCGCTGCTAATCTTGTGACCTAAGGCTGTTTCGTCACAGTACCCAGTAATTTCTCTGCCATATCTCACCCTTCAAACCGGAACGCAGCTATATAAATATATCTGCTTGGCGGTAGAAATAGGTGAGACAAAGGTACCCGTGCAAACGACGACTGTACAAAGTCTCCGTCTGGTAAAAGTTAATACACACACAGGCTTCTTTCCGGAAACAAATGCGATTTTATACAAAAAAAAGACATAAAAAACGCCGAGCAAAGTTAGGTCGCACAGGTCATCGTGAACAGCCATGCAATTCTCTAAGCGACTCGTAATGGCTGTGTGCGTCGCTGTGATCACTGATGTCACAGCTTTGACATCGTCTACTGTGATCACGGCTTTTTATTTGGTATTCTATAAGGCTGTATGCGTACGCGAGGCTGTTTGCCTTGTAGAATTCCAATTCCAAACGCAGCCTTGCGGCGCTAGTGTCGCACAACCATGAAAGGCGACACTAAGGAATTGCAATTTTGTGTTCAAGGCTATAACAGCCGATGTTTCCGAGGATGTAAGGATGTGTGCTCTTAAAGAATTGCATGGTCAGATCCAATTCTATTACACTACTCATCGACAGATTCAACGATAAACTTCAAGCTTCGAACGAAAGTGTTATCTGCGACAAGTGAGTGCTGGCCGGCGAGCCTGCCGGCAGCCAGCGACTTGTCAATTTGAAACTGATCATGTTTCGTTCGCGGAGTTCAATTAGAAGTGCGCTAAACGGTCGATTAGACACCGATTGTGAGCGTTACGCGCGGGAAAAGTTTATTTATGACCGATTTAAATAGAAAGTTTGTAAACTGTTTGATGAATGGCATCCGCGACGGACCGCCCGGCCGCTTCTTCACTTGACCGCTCTCTTGTGGGGCCCCGCGCGGCCCGCTGGCGGCGGCGCTCGAGTAAAATATAATCCGCTAATGAAACAATTGATAAAAAAATACACTGTAGTTTAATAACCCCAGTAATTTACATAACAGTCATAAATGAGAATAATTGAAGTTACTAATTATCGCACCTTTGTACGACTCTAGCGCCTAAAGGCCGTTATCGTTCACTTTGACAAAGAATAGTTTAAAATACAAAAAAAACCTTATCTATAACTTCACGTCAAATCCCTTGCGGGGTAGGCAGAGTGAACCGAGCGCCACGTGACTCGATCCTTACATACCTCACTCGCTTCTTTAACATTCTTTGCTCTTTTCATGCACGCTCGCCGGTTTCTAGGGCTCCTGACATCACCTTTTGATAGAACACGACCAATTTCATCATGGTAGGTAAGTCTTGGTCTTCCTCGGCTCTTACATCCTTCCACTTTTGTATTGTATATCTGCTTCGTCATTCTTTCATCCTGCATTCTTTCTACATGACCGAACCAACGGAGCATGTCTATTCTTATTTTAACACCGACGCTCTCTTTTAGACCAACTCTGCTTCTAACCTTATCATTGCGAATACGGTCTACAAGCGTTGCGCCACAAATTTTGCGCAACGCTCGCATTTCAACCGCGTTTATCCTACTTTCATGCTCTCTCTGCCATACCCAGCTCTCGCTTCCATAAGTAAGCGTTGGGACCAACACTGCATTGTGTATAGCCAGCTGCGCCTTCTGGCTCAGGTTTTTACTGCCAAGAAGTTTTCCCAACGCTCCATTCACACTATTTTCACATTCACATTATATTCCCTGCACTCACTCGACTTGCCACATCTGCGGTGTACCTTCCATCCCTGCTGAAAGCGCATCCAAGATATACAATCTCATCCACTTGTTCCAACACTTCATCATCTATCGTAATCCTAATATTGGTTCTGGTTTCTTTGAATTAAACAATTTTTAACGGAAGTATCGCGTATTTTATTTATTTTGTTGAACCTGACGTTTCGAACGCTTTGCAGCGTCCGTGGTCGCAGGAAGACTTCACGATCGAGAACGTCAGGTTCAACAAA
Source organism: Pyralis farinalis (assembly GCA_947507595.1). NCBI lineage: Eukaryota > Metazoa > Arthropoda > Insecta > Lepidoptera > Pyralidae > Pyralis > Pyralis farinalis. Next base: position 654,960 of record OX382261.1, on the reverse strand, counting down.
ATAAATAAAATACGCGATACTTCCGTTAAAAATTGTTTAATTCAATGTGTAACAATCGCGAAAACCTATGACAATTCTGGTTTCTTCTTAAAAAAAAAACCATTCCATGTTTATTAATTACCAATTTAACTGCTGTCTCAATGCTATTTACTCCCACACAGTACGCAAGTAGCTTCAGAAGTTCAATTACACGATGTATACAACGTAAGTGTTCGAGGCTGGTGAGATGGAAGACTGCATCGGGGCCCTGGAGCGGGCGGGAGCATTCATGTCAGTCAGGTCAAAGATCAGGTAGGCAATCTTCGACGACTCAACAATAATAATCAAACAAACTTCGCAATCTTAGTCTGGGCGGGTGTTCCGCAGGGATCTCATCTCGGACCCTTGTTATTCTCCCTGTATGTAAACTATATAGGCATCAAAAAATGGCAACATTTTCCTGTACGCTGACGACACGACAATTTATTAAATAGAAACTGAACAACTCTACACAATGAGATCTGAATTTGTTAAAACCTATTGTTAGAATAATCAATTACTTTTGTACATAAGTAAATATATACACTCTGAAGCATAACCTACTACGCTATCATTATTATATACAGGAGAATACACTTGAGTGAAACTTACAGTCGTGGGCTACGGAATTCTAATAAACGGCAAGCTTTCTTTCAATTTGCATATTGATGCGACCAATCAGCAAGCTTATAAAAATTTAGGTTTTATAAAGTTTTAGAGATTTTTTATACAACGTCGGGAGGCATACAAGCATACGGCCCACCTGATGTAAAGCGGTTACCGTAGCCTATTAACGCTTGCAATACATTAAGTAAGAAACTCGGTGTGCTCAACAGAGCTAAACAGTACTTCAGCGCGGGGCAAAGACTTATGTTATATAAGTCCCAAGTCAGACCGCATATGGAGTACTGTAGCCACCTTTGGGCGGGAGCACCTGGATACCAGCTAGGACCTTGTGACTCGATACAGAGACGAGCTGTGAGGATTATCGATGATCCTGGACTCACACACGGCATTGAGCCCTTGAGTTTGAGAAGAGATTTTGCTTCCCTTTGCATGTTCTACCGGCTGTATAATGGGTTGTGTTCTGAGGAGTTGTTCGACATTATACCAACAGCCTCGTTTTACAATCGCACAGCTCGCCGGCGGCTGGGAGTTCATCCGCACATACTGGAACCGCAATGGTCGCGCACTGTGCGCTTCACGAGAAGTTTTCTACCGAGAACTATTATGTTGTGGAATGAGCTCCCTGCCGAGATTTTCCCAAGGGACTACAGTATGGGGTTCTTCAAGAAAGGCGTGAAGAGGTTCTTACAGGGTCGGCAACGCAAGAGTGACACCCCTGGTGTTGCAAATGCCCATAGGCTACGGTAACTGCTTACCATCAGGCAGGCCGTACGCTTGTTTGCCACCTTAGTGGTATATAAAAAAAAAAAAGTATAACTCGCGCGACGCCACTTCTGCTGCTAATGCAGCAACTCCATAGGAACTTACTGGAGCTCACTCATACGCAAGAACACAACAACCCTCCAGGGCGTTGTTATTTAGCTGTAGTTTTCTATGAGGTGGAGGTACTTCCCCAGACTTTGATGCGCCCTTCCTCTCTTAAAAGTATAAACAAAGGAAATCGTTTGTGCGTTGTACAGATTGCGCGGTGCACCGCGTTCAGTCAGGTGCCTGGCGGAGGCGTCGCCGGCCATCTGGCGCGGCGGCCGTCCTCCACAAACTGGTTCTTTCTAAATGCCAACCATAAGAAACACCGGCTCTGCCGGCCGTGACCGCGGCCGTCTACATTGTACCAGCTCGAAGGCGGCCCTGACCCTGAATCGAGACCAGCATCCCGCGTCACTGTCTGCACTCATCGCTCGTTCTATCTTAAGTGGAGCGATAACCAATGGAGAACAGATAAAACGATTTTGTTTTGTAACTAAAATCACCGCTACGGTCCTGAGGTGAAATAGATCGCGCAGATCACATTGTCTAGTTCACCGCTCGGCACCGCGTTAAGAATAAATAATTAAATTAAAATAAAACAAATATTTAAGGGGGGCTCTCATACAATAAACGTGATATTTTAGCCGTTTTTTTTAGATAATGGTACGGAACCCTTCGTGTGCGAGTCCGACTCGCACTTGGCCGATTTTTTTAATACTACGTCGGGAGGTATACAAGCACACGGCTCCCCTAATGTAAAGCGGGTACCGTATCCTATTAACGCTTGCGATATATTAAGTATCACTCGCGCGATGCCTCCTCTGTTGCTTACACAGCAATTCCTTGGGAGCTTACTGGTGACTTCACTCACTCCCAGGAACACAACAACCCTCAAGGGAGTTGTTACTTGGCTGTGGTTTTCTGTGAGGTGGTGGTACTTCCTCAGACGGGCTGTTTTGATGCGCCCTACCTCTCTTAAAACATCCAGACCAAGACAAACATACATGTTCATGCACACAAATGTTTGTCTTATGTGGGAATCTAACCCACGAGCGTTGGTGTCAAAGTCGCTTCACGACTGAGCCACCGAGCTCGAAAATCAGCCTAAAACTCGAGGCTCTAACATTAATATAAACAAAAATAAATATATTATTATTGGTCTACCAGTAGCCTTAATTGGTCACAGATAGACGAAATCGGTCGCAGGCTCGCAGGGCAGTCGGATCGGACAACTTTCCAATGGCTATATTAATGAGTATCGATCGAACAAAGGCCGCTGCGACGTGATCTCATTACGTGGGTGAGAGAATGGATACCGAACACATTTCCTAGTTACATGCACACTCTCCACATCAACCCTCACTCGTCCCACTGCTGGGATACGAGCCTCCCTTCAAACGAAGGGGTTTAGACCATACACCACGGCGGCTCGAATGCGGATTGGCGGAGGCCTAACGGCTGTCATATACCGACAACGTGCTCTCCGGCACGGAGAAACTCGAGATAGATAAAACTATTCATAGACAGGCTGCGGTTGACGTTGCTTAACCTGCGTGTTCGGTTATAATGGCATGCGCAACGACGCCATCGAGCTGTCCGCCTGCCCCGCGAGGACCTCGCCGTGAACATACAGTCGGATGTGTTTACCGCGCGCGGGCGGCAGGGCTCCGCTCTCGCGGCGCGCTGGGAACTCGTTTTTTGACTGGTGTATTGTTCGCGGCTCCGCTTTTTGTCGTCGATAGAAAGCGTCCGTGTTATTAGTGTAATCGCTAATTACCGCACGTTTCATTTCCGCGCCATCCACGCGAGTTCGCCAAGCAAACACGGCTAAATGCACGATTATAGATCTAGTGTCTAAACCTCAAACAAATGCACGATTCGCACAAACACGAGTACTTCGCTTGGGTTAACAAGTCGCGCTGTCGCGAGATGTCGGCTCAGGAAACGCACAATAAATACTAGTAACCACTTGGGAAATTATAGACGCGAATTGCCCTACTATTTTATATGTATATCTTCACGGCAGGTCCCTTGCGGGGTAGGCAGAGAGAACCGAGCGCCATAAGACGCGGTCCTTACATACTTCACTCGCTTCTCTAACATTTATAGCTCTTTTCATGTCTTTTCTTACATGTTAATATTCTAATTATTCTATATTTATCCCAGTGGTAATTTTAGCCGGATCCCGGCAAAATGAAATCCGAGACTAACTTGTAAGTACGCATGTTCGAAAATATGGCTCAAAAAACCAATTATTACAATTTATCAAACGAACAAATAATCCCGCGGGAACATGGACAATATGATGACACGACAACACAACGAGGGACATTTCTTAGTGTGATTACATTCTCCGTAATTCGTACTCGAGAAGCGCATTCGATAAAATAAACACACTCATAAAACTGGCTATTTTTAAATTATACGACAAAAGTATTTATGTAAATGTGTGTATTTATCTACGTATATTTTATATAAGTTTTACTCTACGCGACCTTAACTTGTTTCTTTACTCCTCTACCCTGAGGTCTCTTCGAAGAGCTCGCATCGCGGTAACACGGTCGTTGAACTCATTATGGTTTTAGTTTTTTGTAGGTATTTTTTTCAGCTTGTAATAACGTGTCATATTTTTTTGTTAATTTGGTATTTCACATGTGAAGATTTGTAAAGTACGGCTCGCAAGACATTGTTTGCGTGACACACAGGTGTTACGTTATGTCGTTACTGGTGGGTGTGTAGTGTGGCGGGCCATCCACTCGCGGCAGTCGCGGCCGGCGACAACGCGCGCCCCTCGTTACCGTAATGAGCGACTTGTCCATTGTCGCGAAGTCATCGGTTACACATTTGTGGAATTTTATCAGATAACACTGTCCGCGGTGATCGATCGCACGAACATGTCTACCTATCACCTGTTAAGCTTCTATTCTTCCGTCTTCGTCTTGGTATGTCGACGCCACGTCCTCCTCTCGAAGACCATATCTACTACCGTTATTAATATACTATATATATATATATATACTTCAAATTTTTTAAGAGTTGGGTGGCGGAGTGTTTAGTAATATGTTTTTGATTCGATTCCCACGCAGAACCAAACATTTGTGTGCATGTACATATTCGTTCGTCTAGCTATTTTGACAGAGATAGGGTCTAAAACGCATCCCGCCTGGGGAAATACTCTTTTTCGCAAGAAACCGTCGCCAAGTAACAACTCCCTGTAGTGTTGTTGTGTTCTTGCCAGTAAGTGAGATTATCAGTAAGCTCCTAAGGAGTTATTGTGTTAGCAGTGGAGCTAGTATGGCGCGAGCGATGCCTAATGTATTGCAAGCGTTAATAGCTGAGCCTTATGCTTGCATGACTCCCACGTCGCGCGTCGTATAAATAAGTGTAATTTAAGTCTACAAGCAAGTCCAGTAAGAGTAGTCATTTGTTTGCGCTTGAATTTTGGCGAAAATGGCGTCCGTTATCAGTTAGTGTACATTATCGCCGAATATATTATCATTAGTATATAATTCATGATTTCATCGACAGTGTTGACAGCGCACACGACAACGCAAGCGCAGTGACCGCCGCGCGGACCGCGGGCCGGCGACCGACTTCATCACTAATTCGTTGCACCTTTACAATATTCTCTACTGTTTATCAGTGTAAGAATGACTGTAGTGACGTCTGTGTACTATGTGTATATATATATATATATATCGTCACGCCAGCTCCCTTGCGGGGTAGACAGAGAGGGAGCGCCAGAGACGCGGACCTTGTACATACATCTCTCGATTCTATATTTAGCCTGAATATTTCACACCAGTGTTCCTTTTGTTTATATACAACGTCGTGAGGCATACAAGCATACGGCCCACCTGATGTAAAGCGGTTACCGTAGCCTATAAACGCTTGAAATACAAGCGATGCCACCTCTGTTGGTAACACAGCAACTCTTTGGGAGCTCACCGCTGACATAACTCACACGCAGGAACACAACAACCCTCTAGGAAGTTATTTCGGGCGCGGTTTTCTGTGAAGTGGAGGCACTTCCCCGATGTTCCCTACCTCTCTTAAAAACATCCAGACCGAGACAAACAGACATGTTCGTGCACACAAATGTTTGTTCTGTGTGGGAATCGAAGCCACGAGCGTCGGTGTCAAAGTAACGTAACAGCCCGTTTCACCACTGCGCCACCGAGCTCATTTTTTTAATAGCTTATTATATTATTACATTCTACATCGGTGGACTAACGCAGGTGCTGAGTTTTTACCACGTTTTAGACTCAATTCGTGAGACAGCTCCGTCAGCCCGCGGCCACTGCGCGCACCCGCGGCCTGTGACACGGTGCTATAATGTATGCGAGCGTGAGACGGTATGCGTGCGCATGCGCACGCGCCGCGGAAGCTGCGTGCGCGCATCTAGCCGCTTCATTAGCGCCGCCCGCCTCCCGCGCACAGCTGCACCTCTTTTGTTACCATTGCAAATGTCTTCATTATGCGTCCGAGGACAAGGTTTTACTAATTTCACGGGGTGTGAATAAAATCAGAGATTTTGAGAGAGGTAGAGCGCATCAAACCAGCCCGTCTGGGTAAGTACCTCCACCTCACAGAAATCCGTCGCCAAATAACAACTCGCTAGAGGGTTGTTGTGTTCCTGCGTGTGAGTGAGGTCACCAGTAAGCTCCCAAGGAGTTGAATCGAGTGACATATGTTACAAGCGTTAACAGGCTATGCTACAGTAACTGATTTACATCAGGTGGACCGTATGCTTGTATGACTCCCGACATTTATAAAAAAAATGTCGTACCAGCCGGCCTGTCTGTATCGCGGTGGGCAGGCTATGGACGCCGGCTGCACCGCTCCAAACATACCTCTCTCGCCTCTTCCACACTCATCACCTCTCTTTTGATTTGACTCTTCTTCAGCCCGTCATTTTTGACGTGCTCGGTGACGCAGCGGTTAATAATGCGACTTCTTGTCACCGACGCTCGTGGGTTCGATTCCCACACAGAACAAAGATTTGGCTACATGAACATGTCTGTTTGTCTCGGTCTGGATGTTTTCAACCCGTTTGTGGTAGTACCTACGCTTCATGGAAAACCGCAGCCAAATGACAACTCTCTGGAGGTTTATTGTGTTCCTGCGTGTAGTGAGGCTACCGGTTGGAGTTGCTGTGGTAGCGTTCATAGGCTACGGTGACAGCTTTACATCAGCTGGGTCGTATGCTTGTATCTTGTACGCCTCCCGACGATGTATAAAAAAAATACATCAGTCATGTAATCCAAACGTGCGTGTGCCCAGGGCGCCCTGCCGATATCTCCACTCACTCTCCCTCGATATACTTCTTTCGTAACTCTTTTGTCGACCATTCTTTCCAAAAGTCTAAACCGTCATAGCATACCCTAGTCTGACATTGGTATCTAGGACACGTGACTTCAGTAATCCGCGGGCGGTAAGCCGCGATATCGGCGCCGACACTGTCGTCGGCGATTAACGAATAGCCGGGGGCACCTCGGGGAGACCTCGCTCGGGGAGCAGCTCCCTCGTGTCGCGGCACAGTCTCGGGCGGCTCCCATTGACCAATACTTATGTAATTTAAAACTGCCGCATATATAGGTATATGAAGAGTTCGATGGCGTCGTTGCGCGTGCAATTCTAACCGAACACGCAGGTTAAGCAATGCCAACCACGGCCTGTCCGTGGATGGCTTTATCTATCTCAAGTTTCTCCGTGCTCGGAGGGCACGTTAAGCCGTCGGTCCCGGCTGTTGTCGATAAATGACAGTCGTTAAGCTAAGTCAGTGACCCTCGCCACAGGCGTGTACGGGCGGTACCCCAAATTATTGTAAGTTATTTAAGATAGTGTCGGTGTTAAGATAAGAAAAGGCATGCTCCGTTGGTTCGAACATGTAGAAAGAATGCGGGACGAAAGAATGACGAAACAGATATACAATGCAAAAGTGGAAGGATTTAGAGAGCCGAAGAGGGCCGGGACTAACCTACCGTGACCAGATTGGTATCAGAAGGTGACGTCAGGAGCCCAAGGAACCGGCGAGCGTGCATGAAAAGAGCTATGAAGGTTAGAGAAGCGAGTGAAGTGTGTAAGGACCGCGTCTTACGGCGCTCGGTTCTCTCTGCCTACCCCGCAAGGGACCTGCCGTGAAGTAATACTCAATAGTATAATTTCTGACTTCATAACTTCACGGTCGTTATAAACATCAAGAGATAACTATAATGTCGATGTGGTCAATATGCAGCGGCAGCGGGCGGGCGCGCGCCGCTGGCCGACCGACGTGCTCGGTTCGCAATACGTGACCGTGTCCTGACATACTCGTACACGTGGGCGAGCTGTTGACCTCCTGCGGAGCGCACGCCGGCGAGTGCCCGCGACGTGCTTCACCGCGCGCCCTGCCCGTGCCCGGTGGCACGCCGCGGTGGGAATCCTCGCCGGGGAACACAGGCTAGCGGCCCCGCGGCGGGTTCACACAGTCCTAGTAGCGAGTCATGTGTGTCCACGTTCAGAGCTGGCCTGCTTTACCTACATTTACAACGCAGCATTCCCCGACCGCGGTCACGGATCACTGTCACAGTCATCCTCCTTTTTGAAGCGAAAATTTCTTTAGCATCGTTGTGATTTGAAACTCGATGAAATGAAAAAGCGATTTAACGTGCGAGAGAATGAGATAGAAATACCCAGAGGATTTAAAGAATGAGATAAAATTGATGGCATTATAGTGTTTATTACAGGGTCCGCGCGTTGTCTGCGTATTACGAAGCTTGGGATAAGGCGTCATAACAACCGTGGTGTATTGTACTCGTGTAAACTTCACACTTTTTTTAATGTAGGTAGAGCCGGCAGCGGTAGCGCTGTACCGCTGCCGGCTCTACCTACATTAATCTCTTAGCGAGGACACGCATGGCTCGCTACTGCAGCCATGATTAAGATATCATTGTTGTTAACATATCAATCGCGCGATGCCATCTCTGCAGCTAACACAGCAACTCCACAGGAGCTGACGTGACTACATACATACACACGCAAGACCGTAATAACCCTCCGGGGATTTGTTATTTCGCTGCGTTATTCTGTGAGGTGGAGGTACTTTCTAAGACGGGCTGCTTGGATGCGTCCTACCTCTCTTACAAACACCCAAACAAGACTAACAGAGAACCTCGTCATGCCTCGTCATAAATCTCGTCATAGAGAGTCTCGTCATAACAGTCATCCTACACGTTTGGTAACATAGCGGGTACGTCGCGTCACTCCGCGCGGACACATCTACATTGAACTTGTTTTTTCTCAGACATTCTCAGAAATGTGAGTGTTAAGTTAAAAACAGAAGTCTAGAAGTTAGTATTTGACAGTACGAAATGATAAGGGTTAGATTAGTAGGTGCTGTACTAGTTTAACTAATCTAGGCCTAGTTTTGAAACTTTAAGTCTGTTCTACACATACAAGTTGAATCGCGCTATTAGGTTTTTAGCCCGTTCACAGTCAAAAGTAAATGATGACATCTGTCACAAATTCCCATGACTTTTGAAGTATTTTTATAAATACAATATCTGAATAGGGCAACACTTGTAATTTTCGACGCTGATTGAAACAGCAGAATATGCAGGAAGTATAATTTCACGAATAACTGTACATTACCCATATTTTATGCAAATGCATACATACATAAGCGATTGAATTGCATTGCAAAAAAAGGAAATTAATTCGTGAATAGTAACAAATAATAATATTTTATTCAAAGTGACTGAATTGGAAAGAAGAGATAAGTTTAACCAAGTACTACTTGTTACCATCGAATTCAAGACGAATTATGCTAAAGCTAGGGAAGATTTCTCATTAGGACTTAATTATTATGTATGTATATCTTCACGCCAGGTCCCCTGCGGGGTAGGCAGAGAAAACCGAGCGCCATAAGACTTAATTATTATAATTCTACGGAAAGCAACATATGTATGTCTCGGCCGGTATTATAATCGCTGACCTCGTATCGTTACGTTATCGTTACAATCATCAATGTCCGGCCTCCGCAAGTAATGGACTGTTACTTTCGTTGAACACAACCACAACAGATACCACCGTCGTGATTCGATGGCCGTGTTTATGATTTGTTGGAGAGTGGGAGCGATACCAGGGAGGACGGCCGCTGGTCCCGCCGGGCCGGGGAGTGCGGACGACACCCGCGCCAGGAGTCACCTGCCTGCTGCTCGCGGCAGGTCCTTTATGACTTTTAAAACGAGGAATTTAAAAAATGTGCCGTCATTACGAATACGACAGACGAGACATCGTTGAATTAAGATAATAAATGCATCTAAACATACATAGATGACAACAAAAAGTGGCGTGAGTACAGAACGAGTCCGTTACACGACGACGCCGGCTGACCGCGGGAACATACATAAAGGCAACGAAAAGGGAAGTTAATTGCATTTCTGGGACAGAGTGAACTTACGGCTGCCTCGAGTCTTTATTAGAAGAAATCAAAAGAAAGTGTCGAGTAAAGTCGTGACCGTAAATATAATCAATTAATAAGAGTGCGAGAGGCGCAGGTCGGCGGCCATCCTCGGCGCGCATTCCGCGGCCACTTTCCACGGCCGCGCGGCCGCGCCGAAATCGAGAGTGGCATCGATGGAGCGGGTCGCCGCGATGGCCCGCAGCGCCCGCCCGCGCCACTTTCACCGTTTGTACAAAACACTTTTGTATTTACATATCGACGATTACTCAATGGATGTTTTCACGGGAGGATGGCCCGCCGCCCGGCGGCCGTGCGGTGTCGCCGGCCCGAGGCGCCGCCTGCGGCAGGTGTCGGCGGCGTGACGCAACACCACGCTGCGATTGTTATTTAGGTGATATCCGCGCGGCGCATCTTGATGAGCACTCGGCGTAAAAGTCAGTTACATATGTAATGAAACAGGCAGAGCTCGCGTCGTGGGCGGCGAACTCCGCGGCTTTCAGCGAGTTCGTCTGCGATCACACGAGCGGAGGACAGCCAAGAAGGAGAGAACGTGGAAATGGAACTAGAGTAGAGTTCGCTAACGAAAGGGAGACGACGGTGTAAGGGTGCTCGTTGCTGTAAATGAAATGGTGCAAACGAAGCCAAAGGATTGGATTTAAATGTTTTGTAAGGAGCGAAGTCTCTCAATACATACCTACTAATGCAAGGCATGCCTACTAATGAGGGAAGTATAGTTTTGTTTTCGGTAAATACGTGTGCGCGTAAAATACAGCCTACATCGAATATTAATATCCATCACGTACGAGTACGCATATGGTCACGCCTGGTGTCCTGCGGGAAGGCAGGAAAATCCGAGCGCTATAAGACGCGGCACTCCCACACCGCGCTCGTTTCGTTCAACATTCATAGCTATTTTCATGCACGCTCGCCGGTTCTATGAGCTCCAAAATCATCTCCTGATAAAACACGGTCGTACGTAGTAGTCTTGGCCTTCCTCGGCTCCTACGTACTTCCACTGTCGCGTTGAGTATGTTCCATCATTCTATCTATATGCCCAGACCAACGGAACACGCCATTCTTATCGTAACGTCGACATTCTCTTTCAGAATAGACAAATATAATAATAGAGGTACAAAACCGTGAGACACGACTTTGATGTTGTAAAAAATATATACGATCAATCGAACGGCAACAATCGACCTTCTCGATAAGAAAAGAAGATTCAAAATGCATTTACATTTGTCCAACACAAAACTACAGTCAAATTTAGGAATGTTTTTGGCGTCGATTAAAATAACAAAGTAAGACTTTTTGAGCAAAAATACCTACGACAAGTTCGTTTCTCCCGCGAATGTCAATAACACTAAAACAAACGTGGACGGCCGGCGTGCACGGCGCCGGACTTTACAAAAGCGGAGTTTTCTTTACATACTTCTGTCCGTACATCTCCGTTTTGGTGAATGTGGGCCCTTATTATTCGAGTAATAGATCCCGAATATATACTCGTAATTAGATCTGCGAGGGACCGCCAACCTTTCTTCTATCACACCTCCGAGATCCTCATAGATAACGACCTCTTCAGAAAGACTGCATAAATTGGGGCGACACGAAACTATCACAGTATGTGTTGTAGCGTGTATATGACCTTAGTACTTTAGTATGTATCTAGCTTTAAGTTAAGACGTGTTGTACGTGATGTAATATTTGTTGACTAAGCATTCCATATGTATATATAGTTTTAAGATGGGTGTCTTTTAATATAGTAGATTGAACAGTCTACCTTGTTTCAATATTACCTACTCCCGTATACACGGCCGCAGATTGTACAATCAATCGGTACTGCACATTACTTGTCGTTGGACAGAGTTGAAATAAGGTGTTGTTACTGACCTTGATCCAGTTCCTCCTGCTGGCGCGCAGGATCAGCCCGTCGTTCTCGATGTAGTCGGGCACCTCCTTGCGGTCCGAGAAGTTGAACACCACGGACGTGGTGCCGCCCGTCGCTCCCCTCGCTCCGCGTCGCGCGCCGCCGCCCCGGCGAGCCCATGCCGCCGGCGTCGGGCTCTTGTCCACGTCCGTCACTGTCTTCCGATCGGCGGTGCCGTTCCATGCGCGTTCTATATCTGCGGCACCCAGTCGGGAATGCACGCTCGTGGTTTTCTCTTTACAAATATCCGCGTGTCCATTCATCAGTGGTTTGGTGGCTTCGATTTCAGAGGCTATCGTCGGAGCCGCCGGTTCGGGGGTCGCGTCCCGGGAGGGCGGCCGGGGGGATTCCACTCGGTCGGCTTCGGCTGCGGGCCGTTCCTCCGGCACTTGACGGACGATCGGCTCGACGACTGCCGAGGGTGGCGGTTCACGTCGTTCGGGCCGCGTCGTAATCGCGGGTTCCACTTCGGCCGGCGGCGGCGGTGTTGATCGCGGGGAGAGCGCGGCAACTTTTTCGTCCACGTCGGCGGTGAGCGGCGGGGGAGTCGGCGAAGATGTTGCGCGGGCCAACGTCGGCGCCGGCATTGGCCGGATAACCCCAATTCGACGAGCCCGGCCAACGAGCACTGCGTTGGCGGCCGCCAGCGGCGGCAGGTGGGAACCGAGGCGCGGTGCCTCGAATGAGAACAACATCGAGGACCCGGCGCGCGCGATACCCTCGAGTGCTGCGCGGGACACCGGCCGCACCTCCGCGGATACGGCTGCGCCCTCCGTTTCGTCGACGGCGGATACGTCTACGGCAGCCGGACTCGGCGAGCGGGCGTCGGCGACCGGTGAACGCGGCTCCGGCGTTGAGGTTCGCGGTCCCTCCAGTCCGCGCAAAACGGCGGATACACGCGCAGCGGGCGCGGTGCGGCGCGGTGGCGCGCTCTCAAACTTCCTCAGAGTTGAGCGGACCAAATCGGGTGGCGGTCGCTCCGTCTCCCGCAACAGCGGTGCGGGCCGGCGCGGTGGTCGAGTCGAGCGCGAGGGCGGTGGCCGCGGCGCAGGTGGTGGCGGCGCGATGGGCGGAGGTGTGTCAGGCGGTGCGATTGGCGGTGACGGCGGCGGCGCGACCGAGGGCGGCGCCGCGACCGAGGGCGGCGCCGCGACCGAGGACGGCGCCGTGACCGAGGGCGGCGTCGCGACCAAAGGCAGCTGCACGACCAACGGCAGCGGCGGCGGCGGTGACGGCGAAGGCGGATGCGGTTCGTCACGCGCCTCAAGCCGGCTTAGCGCGTCGACGGAACGCGCGCGCTTCACACAATCTCGAGCGCGCGCTCCACCTAGAGGCTGCGCTAAAGACACAGGACGCGGCGGGCGCGAGGCTGCGGGCGGACGAGGGGCGGGCGGCGGCCGCTCGTCGAGCAGGTGTTCGAGCGAGGCGGCACGGCGCAGCACGGAGGCTCGGCGGCGCGGAGCCTCCCTCAGCGCCAGGCTTAGGTACCTCGACTTGAGTCGCTTGACAATGCCGGGGCCATAGCGCAGCTCCTCGTCGTCGTCGGGGTCGCGCACCACCACCGGCGGCACAGGGGCGGGCACGGGCGCGGGCGCAGGCCGCGAGCGCGCCGCGCGCCGCTGCAGCAGCTCCCGTTTCCATTGCGGCAGGCCGCCGGCGCTGGCACCGTTCGACATGCCTGCGACAACATTCCTACTTTGTAAATACACATTTTACATTTCACTCATAATCTATAATTATTGAAATACATATACGTTAATTACATCATCAGCCTGTATGTGCCCACTGCTGGATATATACCTTCCCTGATGTTTTCTACTGTATCCTCCGCTTTCTACAACTGCCGGATGCTCGTTTTAGGTCATCGATCCTCCCGGAGAGGGACACCCGTCGTCGTCGATCTATACGCGAACACTACTTTAGGACTTTGTTACTCCATCTCTAACTACTTATTCAGCAGGCATGGGCATGGCATTGAATTGGCTAATTTAACTTGCTGACTTTGAGGAATCTGTCGACAAATTTAGTTCTACATTGAATTTGATCCTGATTCTATACATTAAGGAAGTCCTAGGGCATATCTCTCTATATTGCACGTTCGCGACATTCAACCAACCCAAGTACGAGAACCTATGTCTCTGCACTGTTGATCCCAGTGGGGCGGGCTACTGTCGCACCAGTATTTACCGGTTCGTAAGCGTTGTGGTCAATTCTAAATCGTACTATGGTTTGTTATTCTTGTGAGAATAAGTATCACAGCGCGGGAACTTCGACTTGAAGAACGAACCACGTGGGTGACCGCCAACACAGGTGAATAACGCTGAATTGAAGATGGTGGAAGCCGATCCGAGTCAAACTATCCAGGAATTAACGACATGGACTAACGTTACCTTGCCTACAATATTTACTCATTTACATTGAGCAGTCAAAACCCGTTATATACGTTTTCCCATACATTTCGCGGTCGTATACGACCACCCGGGTTTCGAAGGGTTAAATGAATAATCAATAAGATAAAAAAATATCAAAAATGGGTGCCTCGTGATTGGAGTGATCTGCAGAAAGAAACGCGTGTTGAAACTCGTGTTGCCTTGTTGAATCGGTATAGAAACGAAGGAATATTGGATGGATTGTGACAAGTGACGAAAAGTGGATTTTTTACGACAACCGTAAGCGAAAAATGCAATGGCTGTTCCCAGGTCAAACGCAAATAATAATGTAATGGTATAGGTTTGGTGGTCTCTTCATGGCGTTATTCACTATAGCTTTCTCAGGTAAGGCAAGCAATAACAGCAGATGTTTATTGTTTGTGCCGAACTTCGAACAATGATGGTAACACTGGCAGTGAAACAGCCCCGACTCGTGAATCGATGTTCACCAGTATTGCTTCATGATAACGCAAGACCTCACACTGCACGAGAAACCGTTGTAACTCTACAGGAGATGCAGTTAGAAACCATACGTCATTCTTCGTACTCGCCGGACCTTACTCCAACTACCATTTTTTTCGTGATTTAGACAGTTGTCTACGTGGTAAAAAAATTTCTTCCCAGGAGGCAGTACGAAATGCTTTCATACAGTTTGTCCAATCTAGATCCCCAAAGTTCTATCGCAAAGGCATAAATAAACTTCCGATTAGATGGCAGCAATGTATAGATATTGAGTTGTGATTAAATAAATATGTAATGTTACATCTTAGAAAAAAATGAGTTTTTAATTTTTCAGTACAAATCGGCAATTTCATACTTTAACCCCTAATATATACTCATATATATAGTGTTTGGTGTTGCGGAAGTTATGATACCGTATCCAATTACGTTGTTGATAACACTTAAACAATTGAGTGAAGTGGACACTCGCCTTCTGTGTTACAAATCACAACTAATTGAAACGTTTGTAAAGTATAAAAAAAGCCGACGTACGACCCCGAGAGTTCCGTAACAAAATATTTTCGCAAATTATTGTTTTAGTGACGGAACTACAAATTTTAGATTTTCGAATTTTTTCCCTTGCGAGTGTCAAAATATGCGCATACATGAGACATAAACAAACAGACGATTTTTTGATTGCGTTGACTTTTGTTTTGAAGTTTGAGTTATTCACTGCTCGATGGCAATACAGACCTGCAGGCTTACTCTTGAAATGCAATATCAATACAGAATCAATTTCAAAGCAATTTATACCATTTTCTTACTCCCGAGTAATCTTGGACAATAATTGACCGTGACAGTAGCGCCAAGCTGCTCGTGGAATTGAAAAGAACTAATTCGTCGTTATTGGAATCGGATTTGGTAAGATCGTTACTCTGCACGTCATTTTGACAGCTAAAATTGGTTTCTATTTGGATTCTTATTGTGTTTTGCATTGAAAGTTTACAATACTTGAAAAGTAACTTTTTGCGTTTTTTTCAATATTGTTTTCTGCATAAATGGCTCGTTTAGTATTTGTTTATAGAATTTTTTAGTATTTGTTTATAGAAAAAAGAGTTTAGTATTTGCTAATACGTAGGAAGTCATGAGCAAGAACTACTAACAAGAAGAAATGAGCGTCGTATCATGCGAATTGCCGACAAAGCATTCAGCATGCCAGACGAAGAGTTCTTTCACTATTACCGGGTGACGAAAGAACTTTTTGACGAGATTTATTGTGAAATAAGTCCCTATATGCCGGTTCAAAAAAGGGCCAGTGAAATTTCTCCAAAATATAAAGTAAGTTTTGTATAACCACGACATACATATCCATTTAACTATATATTTTTTAACTGTTTGATTAATAAACTCCTTTCTTTTTTCAGTTATTGGTCGCTTTATCCTTTTTTGCAACTGGAAGCTACCAAAGGTTGGTGGGCGGTAGCTACGGGACTTTGATGTCCCAACAGTCAATTTCTCATGCCATAAAGGACGTAGAAGAAGCCATCAATACTTCCCATATCTGTAGTAAATGGATAAAATTCCCTCAATCACCCACTGAAAGGGATATTATTAAACGGAGGTATTTATTATGTTCTCTTTTATTGCTTATACCATATGAACACATTGTGTATGAAAATAGCTATGAATGTTAAAAATGTTAGTGAGGTGTGCAAGTACCATGTCATGTGGCATTCAACTCCCTCCGTCCCTTTTGAGTTTGTATGAAGATATGGATACACAGACGAATTCTTTATAATCAACCCCATGGTTAATGACAATTACCTCAATTTCACAATAAATGTCACACTAGAAGCCTTAACTTTTTATCCATCCTTATAGTTACAACAAAATCAAATCAAATCAGAGTTACCGTTATTATAATACTGTACGTATGTGTGAGTTCTTCATTACACTGTACACTTATTTCAGATTCTTTGAAATGCCAGCTTCTTATATAGCTGAAGTAATAGTTTATTTTAAAACATTATCATAAATAATACCTATATGTTATTTTAGATCAGTGATGCAGACTTAAATATATTGTCAGTGGATGCTTCCTTTGGGGGAGCGACACATGATAGTTTTATTTGGAACCAGCATATCCTAAAACGACACATATTGGAGCGGATTGACCAAGGAGAGAATGTTTATTTCTTAGGTATGTATATTGTCTGACTTCTACTCAACATGTTCCTTACACGTGAGATTCTTTTATCTGTAACTATTAGTGACTATGGTAACAGCTTACCATAGTGTTAAAAAAAGAAATGCAATCTCAATATTATAGTATAATATAGAAGAGAAGTAGCTGCCTACCGGCTGTTGTGTGTCATGGCAGACTACTCTCTTATCCCCATTGATTGAAAGGTGACCTTATCCAGTAGGATGAGCACGAGTATGTAGTATTGGTGAGGGCACAGACAAGAGTCCAAAAGTAATCAATTTGAACTATTTTTTTTGTTTCTATTTAAAAGCTAAACATAGTAAATTATTTTTAGGTGACTCCGGATATGCTCAGAGGGAGTGTATGATGACTCCCATTGTAGATGCTTCTCCAGGTTCTCCAGAGGAGAATTACACCAGGCTGCACTGTGTGGCACGCAATACAGTGGAAAGATTAATAGGTGTATTAAAAAATAGATGGCGATGCTTACTTGGACATCGTGTGTTACATTATCATCCAAATATGGCTGCCAAAATAATAATTTCATGTTGTGTTTTGCACAATATTTGTAACAAGAAGCGTCTGCCTAAGGATGATATTGTACCCATTGAACAAGCAGCAGGAGAAGTAGACTTCCATGTTAATGCAGAAGTAACAATGCAGGGCGAAAATGCGGCTGACTTACAAAGGGGTTTGGAAAACCTACGCCATTTAGTGCAGCAGCTTTGGGCTGCGAGAAACAGGCAATAAAATGTAACCCTTAAGTAAATAAAAAACTAAATCATATCACATATATTTTTATTTCAGTAAATACTTAATTACCTTATACCTTGTAATTTCAACACCTTTCCATCTCATTATAATATATATATTTATATCAGTCCTTATAATCCCAAATCAGTCAACATAAATCATTCTTACTATATAAACTATACATATAATAAATAAATAATAATAAATATTGTCGGACAAATTACACATTGCCACCTAGCCCCAAAGTAAGCGAAGCTTGTGTTATGGGTACTAGACAACTGATAAACATACGTAAATACATTTTTTTTTGTAAACACATACTTATTATACATAGAAAATACCCAGACCAAGACAAACAGACATGTTCATGCACACAAATGTTTGTACTGTGTGGGAATCGAACCCACAAGCGTTGGTGTCAAAGTAGCGTAACAGTGCGTTTCACCACTGCACCACCGAGCTCGTCAACTATTACTATATATCCTTAACAATTAGAAAAAGCCAAATAAGTTTTAAAAATAAATGGTTGAATACATGTAGGCACACAGAAAACCTTATTTTGTGGTCATGCATCACCATGAGTAGCAAGTAATGTTCTGACAAAAAAGGAATTTATTTAATAAGCAGTCTGACTGAGAAAGTATCTCCACCAGAAGATTATTTATTACAAGCTTTCATATAGTCATCAGTAATTGCTACACATCACATGCAACATGTTTATTTGGTTTCTAACATTATATTAAAATATCTCTTTTGAACATTGCAAAAAGGGCTTATACCTTATCAAACATATTCCTTTTAGGATTCACTATATTTATAATCAATCATCACGGTGTTACTTATTCCTATATTTTCCAAACAAACAACAAAATTAAATATCCCACTAATTTTTGTGTTTCATATATCCAACACGAGGTTTACAATTTATATTTCAATACTAAATTATAATAGTCTAAATTATATAACAGTAATAAAAATTACAACAATACACTTATTTTATAGATCACCTATGCTCTTATGACATATATTCAAATACCGACATGCAGTACACCCTACTGATTCGAAAACAAGACTAATGAGGGAGAAGTAGGGCACACTTTTTTATTTTTATAAATATGTAAAATATGCATACAGCTGCCTGATAGCAAGCAGTCAACATAGGCTAAGGAACTTACAGAACCATCACTTGTGTCCTGTTGAAAACATTTAATAAAGAGCAGCCGCTCCTTACTGAAGTGATGGTTCCAAGTTATTTAGTTACTAAAGCTCCACATTTTTAATATAGGTTATGACATACCATAACCAGAGTTTACCACAGTAAAATCACATAAGGCTTTCCATGTTGCCAACGTTTAAGCTTTTGCTGGTTGCTTAAAGGCAGCCTTTGTGCTAGGTCGAGGATAGCAGTAGCCAATAATGACCGCTATCATTTGGACATCTAACGCTAACAGCAGTGACAAATTATCGGGGGGTCCTCCACTAGTGCGCCTTTTCGAAGCATTTTCATCGGCACAATGCTTTTTCAAAGCACATTTTTTTCAGATCAATACTGAAACAATAAAAAATAATGTTTAGTTATTATATGTGTGATAATAAGAAGTTACCTTTATTAAATTTATGTATGCAGATACATGAATGTATTACAAAAATAAGTAATTTTAAAACTAAAACAAACATTTTAGTATTTACTTACTTTCGCCCAACCAACGCCATTTTTGATTGCGCCTCCTAGTGCATTTAGGGTAACAGCCACTGTCGACCACTTTCTCTTTATTTCAGCCTTTGATGAGCCTGTGCGAAGCAGGCCCTTCGCAATGGGGTTCTGCTCGAGGAATTCCACCAAAGTCTCTATTTGTGCGTAACTAGGACGAGGTGCCATGTTCTCTCGTTACACAATAACGGTATGGTATTACCTAATAGCAACTCAAAAGATCGACTCATTTAACTTCGAAATCTAATAAATAAACATAATACAAAACAAAATTTTAAACTTTCAAACTAAGTACACAAACAAATTGAATTGACTGTCAAAATATCCGACTTTTTTTTTAAATCCACACTGCAACAAAGGTACTGTGTCGCTAGTTCACATTCACAAATATTTTTTTATAAATACGAGGTGAAAAAATACAAATTAATGTCTTATATATGTATTTCACATAAACAAACAATTTTATTTCTGTATTAATGTTATAAACGCTGTAATGTTTGAATTTTCAGTACTTAAATACCGAGACAAACTTTTTATCGGTTTTTTGTCATTGGTAACCTCTCGAGTGCAAGGAGTGAGTGTGCCTAACTTCACTTATAACGATATTATCAAAAAGCGATTTCAAAGCGATTCCAATTTCAATCCAATTGTAACGACCACAATTTACAGAGTAGCGATTTTGTACAAATCGGAATCGCAATTGGATTGAAATCGCCTTGTATTGGTATTGTTATTGGTTTCAAGAGTAGACCTACTGAGTGTTTGATAGGATAGATGGGCCACCATTTTCTGATGATGCAGCCCCGGTTCTATCCTAAAGTTAAAACAAATGTATCATTCAAGTCAAAGGCGTTGGTTGAACAGTAACCAGCTCGCGTCCAGTCGAGGTTGTCGCCAAAACGCGCGGCCCTGGTGGCGAGTCACACAGAGACATACACACACTAGGACTGACATCAGTGTCGCCAGGTCGCGATGCAGCTTCACAACAATCGCTAAATAGTGTGATTTATACACTTCAATCGAAGGCAGCGTCAGCAGCAGATGAAATGATGTTAAAATATTAATCGCCGATGCCAAAATAGCACGTGTTTAGTCACCTTAATATTTTTAACGGACTTTAAAACGAAGGATGTTTATGCTCGGTACCTATGTTTTTATAATCGTTGATATGTACCATAGTATTCAAATATTTGTTCAGGTATTTTTTTAGGGTTCCGTATTCAAAGGGTAAAACGGAACCCTATTACTGAGGCTCCGCTGTCCGTCTGTCACCAGGCTGTATCTCTTGAACCGTGATAGATAGACAGTTGAAATTTTCACAGATGATGTATTTCTGTTGCCGCTATAACAACAAATACTAAAAAATAGAATAAAACAAACGTGAGTTTTTTTGCTCATTTTTGCTTGATATTGATAACGGCAACAGGTAGACGCTTGAAATATTAACAGAATATTTAGTTATACGAGTATATTCACTTTAAGAATAAATAATTAAATTAAAATAAAACAAATATTTAAGGGGGCCCCAATACAACAAACGTGATTTTTTTTTGCTGTTTTTATAGATAATGGTATACTTGATGCGCGAGCCTGACTCGCACTTGGCCGATTTTTTTATTACTCATGCGGGATAAGTAATATCTTTGCGCTTTGCGTTGTTACGGGTGATAGTCGTTATTGCGAAAAAGTAAACTTGGCGCACGCAAATTGACGAGAAAAAAAATTAATAACGCCCCTGGATCGAAATTTTTTTATTCGTGATAAAAAATAGTATCTGCAATTCTTTGTAAAAGTTTCATATAAAGATAAAAAATCTTTATTTGCCATTGGGCCTTCGCGGGCACTTAGACACGTCTTACAGTTTTTGAAATATAATCTTATTGT
Source organism: Pyralis farinalis (assembly GCA_947507595.1). NCBI lineage: Eukaryota > Metazoa > Arthropoda > Insecta > Lepidoptera > Pyralidae > Pyralis > Pyralis farinalis. Next base: position 633,711 of record OX382261.1, on the reverse strand, counting down.
ATCTTATATAATTCTCTTTTTACTTTTTCCATATAGTCATGTTAACGAGTAAAATGGAGCCCGCTATACGGCCACTGCAATTTAGGGACATCTCATTAACGTGTTCATTCCGACTTGCTAACTTTATACTAATATTGACAATGCCCTCGGATAGCAGCTTGTGGCGAGCTGTGGGTGAGTAACGGCACTACGGGTACCGAGTGCTCCAGAGCCTCGATCGGGGCCTTCGTCTCCGGCGCGTCTTCGTCCACCGGAGTGGAATGCCAACAAGGTCTGCAGGACTCTAAGCTCTGGTTAGCCTTCATTGGTCGTCTAAAGATGACATAATAATGTCGATAGAGCCATATGCTCTAGGGGTGGAAATGTTACTTGAATCCGGACACTTTTTCTGTAACTAAGCGCCACGTACATCGTTTTAGCGTGAGGAAGGTTTCTTGAAACCGCTGCTTCCACTGCCAGTTGAGTTCCGAGAGGAAACTCCGCAGCTTATGGATGTCGTAGCAGGCCTCTGGCAGATTCTTTGGATTCCGAAGGATGGCAGCCCGTTGACTTGCTACCTCCTTGCAATGTAGCAACGCGTTGGCGGCCATTTCATCATCCGTCAGGGGTGGAAGTGTTAAAGTCACCTCTCGATACCCCTAAATTTGAGGCGGTGTTGCCCAAGACGACTTGTTCTGGCATTTAGATAGAGTCTAACCAGTGAGTGGCGAGCCACCGCCTGTAGAAAGTAACAAACAGATATGATAGCTATGGCTGACGTCCGTCCCTTTTTTTTAAATAGCCCACTACCAATAATTCCTCCAGAACACAATCGCAATGGTTCCAATACCTGCTCATGGGTATATTTTTACATTGACATCCCTTGGACGGATCATGGCGGGTATACTACATTACAATGATATTTGCCAAGGGGCCTCTACGCGTTGGATGCATATCTGCCGTACGCCTATCAAATAACGCTTAGACAATAATATATTATTATTATTGAAGTGACGAAGTGCCGAATATGTAAAGCGGTGGATTGCAACATTTATTAGAGTTATACAATTATGTAAGCATTGCTACCAGTCATCGATTACTGAAAAATGTAAAGTACATTGTGTATCGATGAGTCGCTCGCATGCCTCCACAAACACGCTCGTAAATTGATAGCTAATCATCTGATAACGGGCCGATTTAAGGCATTTCCACGTAGATGTGTTACTTAAGATATGATACATTGATTCACCAGTCGTTCCTCGAAAATAGTTTCTTGACCAAATTGACGGATGTTCCCCGTCCGGCCGGCGGCCGACCCGCTGGGAACTATTCTTCCCGCGAACGAACGTTAGCCTACAATTTATAAATGAAAGTTTTAGTATGATTACTTATAAGAGAAAAGACTTCATATTAAACACTTCGTATTTTTAAATTGTAATATTATGTCGCGGGCACTTGTTACTGAGCTGTAATTAGACACGTCGTCCATTTTTTTAATAAAATCTTATTGTTTTATTCATTTGTCATAGTTTTCATTTTTCTAGTATTTTAGAACATTTTAGAAATGGCCAATGGCCGAAAATTAAAAGGTCTTAAAATCATCAATTGATTTTACAATAAGTTTGTGTTGGCAGGAGAAAATGCTCCAACTTCTTAAATCAAGGCTTCTGGCAGGCAGAGAAAGAGAATAATCAATAACCCCGTATTTCCTTTGGACGGTAACGAAGGCGTCTCCGTGTATGTCGCCGCCCAAGAATTGGGAGAATGGCTGTACAGAGACATTGTGGAAGAGAATTAAAAAACTTGTCGGGTGGCAAGCGTTGTCCGCGGCACGAAGAGAGCCCACTGGCAGCAAGTGCCGTGCGGCACAATTGCGGCGATTTGGCTCACATGACCGAGAGGTCGGTGGAGTCGGTCCAACTGACGTGAAGAAGGGACATCTTAATCGGCTAAAATATTCTTCCATTAGACCGCAGACTTGAATCTAGATATTTAGACGGTAAAACACTACGTTTCGGTGAGGGGTGCCTTTATGCACGGCCAAGTGGTTTATAGGTTTGTGTTACACGCATGTTCTCGAACATCACGACACCCCAGCATCGCCCACATTTGACTTGTGAACACGATTTTGAACAAAAAAACGACAGTGGTCTCACGTGCTCGTGGTCCACCTTGCCTACTAGCGGAGTAGACCCTGGTGAAAATGCCTATCAATGTTTTATTGGCGGTAGGAACCCAAGACCTCGACCATTAACCGTGCAACAGCTTACTAATTGTGAATCGACCAGTAAAAAAGGCACTCACCGAAGTCCTGGGAGGACTCGAGCATAGTCTCCACCATCATGTTGATGAGGCCGCCCCAACGGAAACCAACTGACGTGGAAAGCAAAAAAAAACATAATTAAGCACTGAAGATAAAGCGCACATAAATTAAAATAACCATAAATTAAAAAATATAATTTGTAACAAGCTTTATACATAATATAATTAATAGCGTTTTAAATTAAAACAGTACATCCTTCCAGGTCTTCATTTTTTATGTTCCTATTCCGAAACTAGTAGGATTACTCTTGACATCGTTCCAATAGGTAGGAATAGGAATTAACTCTTTAAACACTGCTTATAAAACAGTGATAGGCACTAATTTCAGTAGGTACTGTGGACATGGAGACAATTTTTTTTTTTTTTTTTTTTTACCTGACTATGTAGTTAGCCCCGAGTGGGCTGTCACTACGTCACCGGACTAGAGAGGCGGGCGTGAGGCGCCACAGCCTAGGAAAACAAAGTTAAGCGACAGCCTAAGGGCCCCCGAGAGGGGTCGGACCTCGGCTCAGGACGTCGCTGGAGAAACAAATCGAACACGCGGGTTCGTGCCTTAAGGGCCTGTCGGAGAGAGAGGCGCCCAGGTACCGTGGGCTACCGGTACCTGGTGTATCGCGCAGAAGTCCTTACTCTTCGCGCCCGGAGCCGCCGAGCGCGGTGTGTGTCTGGAGTGTTGGGGTTGGAGGGGGAGAGGTAGGGGGCGTTCGCAACAGTAATGCGATCATCGGGATCAAAGAGTGAATTCCGCGGTCTGCGCCGGAACCCCCGGGCGTCGGTCCGCGGGGTGTAATTGACAGCCCGGGCTATCAATGGGTTGGGGTGTTGAGAGGCAGTTTCGAAGTAGCGTCTAGACGCTTTACATGGAGACAATCTCATGTAAGCAGTTATGTACTCCAGCTAGAAAAATGAAGAGTTGGAATCCACAGTTGAGTAGCATAGTGGAGTAGGCTAAAACCCATCTAAACCCATATCACTGCCGTGGGCTGAGTAAGGATTGATGTGGACACCTTTAATAGCACGGCTGTTTAGCAAGTGGAAGGAAACAAAATAAAAAAGGGACTAAGCTGACTCTGACAACAGACTGAAAGAATAATCGCATGAGGCCATACTGCTGCCTCAAATGTGCAGGATAACACACCATAAGACAAGCTACTGTCACAAAAAAGATTGAAATTCTCTAGCAAAATGTGCATTGTGACTGAGAGAACATTCAGCAAAAACTGAAGTATGAAATTCTTTATAGGAAAAGGTAAAAAACAGAAGTCAACTCCAGCCTTTCCCAACACTGACAGAACGGTACAAATGACAAACCAAAGCACCTACAATGATTAGATGTACAACAAAACTACTACTAATAATATAAAAACTAACATTACTACACACAATCAATACAAATTTAAATTCAAAGTCATCCTCAGTATGGGACTTATTATGATTCTTGAGGAAAAGTTGTACTAATGCTCTTACTGAACATTGCACCATTGAACATTAATGGCCTAGCATCAATTGTCAATGAAATGGAGGAATCTTATAAGAAAGATAATTTTGATATGATAATATTAATATATATACAACCTTTTTTATTGTCTTTGTACATAGCGATCCACTACATTGTAATACTTTTGAACCTGTTTTACTCTTTGTTTATAGTGATCTTTCATTGTCAAAATTTATAACGTCATGAAAAATTATTGTATCTAAAATTTTAAATAATAAAATTTGTACACGTCCATGCAGAAGAAAGGACAGTCAGTGTACGCTGAGATCACGGTGCACCTCTGACAGCTGCGGTGGTGAATAGCAAGGCGGAGCCAGCCGAACTTTTGGAATCCTTTCTTTTAATATACATTTTATTAATACTAATAATAAAAATTTGTAAATATTAGTTTTAAATAAATTTGTTATTTCCTTTTGGTAGACCTTTTTTTGATTTCGTTTTTATTATCAGAGACACATTTCACATATAGAAGCTGTGTTTGTAAGATTGTGGATGATTAATTGTCTGCTGTCTGGAATTCGGCGACACTAAGGGCCCGACTGACAGCCGTGTATTTCAACATGATGAGAAGTCTCCTTGTTGGCAGCCAATTCGATATATATTTTTACATACCTATATTTTCACCCTTTTTCTTTGCTTTTTTTAACGTGTGTTCTATTTCTTGCTTTAGTTTTTGTTAAAATAAAAAAAAATAGTATACAATCATAATGATCCCGAAGATGGGAAACCAATCAATTATGTTAGCTATGACGAGCTGGCGCTGGTGGCGCAGTGGTGAAACGCGCTGTTACGCTACTTTGACACCAACGCTCGTGGGTTTGATTACCACACAGGACAAACATTTGTGTGCATGAACATGTCTGTTTTTCTTGGTCTGGGTATTTTCTATATATAATAAGTATGCATTTACAAAAAAAATGTATTTACGTATGTTTATCAGTTGTCTAGTACCCATAACACAAGCTCTTACTTTGGGGCTAGGTGGCGCTGTGTAATTTGTCCGACAATATTTATTAATTTATATAGATCAGTTAGCCTACCTCTAAGCTGTTTGAGAAGAATCCTGTTAGTCTCAATGCAAAGTGTACAATACGTAAAACAAACGAAACGTAAAATGTATATTTTTCTTAATTTTGAAATATTAGAATGTTCAATATGCCAAATGTACAATACACAGTATATATATGTTTATATTTGTTTTAGTATGTACATATGTTTTTTTTTGTGATTTTTATCTGCAATTAGTCTTCTACTATAAGCAGATTATGTTGTGCGTTCTCCAGTTAAGAGCAGCTCCTCCATAGTTTATTAATTTGTGTTGTTGTCACTATTACACAATGTCTTTCCTTTTGAGTTGTTTTTCATAGCTTCGTGTGAGTTGCCAGAATGGTTGAATGCTTTTCACAGTCTTAACATTTAGGAGTTCATGTATTTCAGAGTTGGTGATGCATCATGGTACGTTGCTAAGTGCTCTCAAAATTGAATTTTGCATTCTCTGTAATATTGGAGTTGCTTGCACTTCCGCAGAGCTGTATGCTGTACATATCCAAGCTGGTTTCAGTATGGTCTTGTATATCAAGCGCTTGTTATCTATGAAGAGTTTGCTACCGCGGCCCATTATCCAATCCAATAGAGGTTTTTGTGTTGAATCTTTAGTTCTTCTCTTTTGGTTTTGATGTGCTGACTCCAGGTTAGTCATCAGTCTAGATGTAAGTCAGATATCGTACACTCTCTTTGTGTGGCAATGTGGTTTGTTCTAATTGGACTGGAGAGCAGTTCTCTTTCTACAGTAAAAGTAATGTCAACTGATTTCGCTCCGCTTGCTTTCATTATTACACATTTGTAAAAATATAAAGTTGATTGATTGCCGGCCAAATGACGAAACACGAAAATTTTATATGTCAAGATAAACCGCCGAAAAAAAAAATACAAATTACACAGCGCCATCTAGTCCCAACTAAAGCAATGTAGCTTGTACTATAGGTACTAAATAGCTGACATGTTCATGAATACAATTGTTGTTCGGATTGAGTAGGAATGGAACCCACAACCGTCGGGCACAAAGTGGCTATTGCTTGCCATTGGGCCACAACATAATTTTGTGAAATTGTACATATTGTGTCTTGAGTATTTTGAGTTTTGAATGTTTTACATATTGAACATCTTGTTAACATGACCATGAAAGCCATTTTTTTTTTAACAACGTTGGGAGGCATACAAGGATATGGTCCACCTGATGTAAAGCAGTTACTGTAGTAGCCTATTAACGCTTGTAACATATATCACTCGCACAACGCCTCCTCTGCTGCTTACACAGGAACTCCTTAGGAGCTTACTGGTAATCTCACTCACACGCTGGATCACAACAACCCTCTAGGGAGTTGTTATTTGGCTGCGGTTTTCTGTGAAGTGGAGGTACTTCCCCAGTTGGGCTGCTATGATGCACCCTACCTCTCTTCAATCTGTAAGAAACGTCTATAATCTCAGACTAATTCGATTTAGACAAAAGCATGGCTTTGTGGGTAAGATGCACAGAGTCGTGGACCTTAGAAAGACCCTAGAACACAAGTAATACTGCTCGCCAGCATTTCTGGACATTCAACAGCCTTTGATAGAGTATGGCACAAGGGCATTCTTTGTACAATTAAAATTTTAGTGTTCCATGAAGTTTCTTTTATACCACTAAGGTGTCAAACAAACCTGTCATATGCAAACTTCGAGCAATTAAAATATAGGATCTATTAAATAATATTCCAAGTTAAGGATTGCAAATATACCTCTAAATCATATGACAAAGGCACATGTCTAACACAGGGATCAGTGCTGAGACCAGTTTAGACACATTTACATACAATCTTCATAAGTTGAAACATCAAATGCAGTAACTGCTACATGCACAGCCAATACTGCTATCTTGGCAAGCAGTAACAATCATACATCATAGACATTTGAACAAGGGTTAGTTAGTATTAAGCAATTGCTAAAAAGTGACAAATCAAAGCAAGTGCTACAAAGGTCATACACATGATTTTTGCATTATGCTCTAGGGACAGTCCATCAGTATACCTAGGAAATGCTATATCACACAGTGGAACACAAATCCCTGCAGTAGAAATTTCCGGGAAGGAGTGGTGGTGTGAGAATGCATCAAATGCAATTACTTGGTAAACAAATAATTATGATTATAGTTCAGGAAGTTCTCTACCCAACAGTCAAAGTCATACTTGCATATGGTATATGGTATGGTGTATATGGTTACATTATAGTATGGACACAGTTAGACATGTCACCGGGAGGAATCTTTCCATTTTACACCCTGAAATGCCACCGTAGGGAACCTGGAAATGCGTGTTTGCCTATTAGTATACACGGTAGATTGATGGAATTAATTTCGAATAGTTCTACCAACTATTATTTTCATCTTGTTAGTATTTTCCAGTTTTTTAATCAATTACAATTGGCAGGGTCCACTATTTAAACCCAAGAATTTATCAAAGATCTTGATTTTGACACGGAGCAACTGTCATCAGACCTCCACAACCCAGCGGGAAAACCAAATCTTATGTAAGATCTTTCAAAACACAGTTTTTTGTATGTGCGAGTTTCCTCACATAAATACAAAAACACAAACTTAGTAGTATATGTCAGGATTTGATCCGTTGGTCAACAGGCCGGTTCTTTATCCCTGGTTTATCACTTTTGTCACCCTTGCACACCTTAATATTTAATTAATTAATATTAAATTTAAATCAAATTAAACTTCCATTGAAAAGAACTATTTTATTTTTATATATTATTTATAAATTCTGCAATATATCAAGGAAATGGTCAACACACACTTTGTCTTTTAATGTACATTCCAGAATGTTTTTTTTATTTCTTTTTGCTACAACAGATGTATGTATAATAGCAAAAAAACTAGATGTTTTTGTAAACATCCCAAAAAAGCTTTAATTTCATTTGAAATGACTTCATGCTAAGATTCCAATGTACAGTAAGTATCTTAGGTCAGTTTTTCTATTATGTTTCTTTAAATGACTGTACCATAGCTGAGGGAAAAGATCATAAGAAAATGAATATACACTTCTGTTTGCCCACCCTATGTAGGACGATAGACAAATGTGTATTTCTGAGTATCTGCCCTAGGGTGGCTATTTTAGGTTGGATAAACAGAATGACTCGCCAGGAGTAGCCTAACAGGAAAAACACACATGGAACATCAGACCATCCTTATTTCCTAACAATATTTTCCTTCATCACAGAGTGAGTGACAATTACAAATTTGGCACATAACTCTAAAAACCACCAACCAATATAGTGGCACTTGCCCCCACCAGGACTCTAACCAGGGACCTACCAGTTAATTTGCTTGTTCTTGATCTGCCAAGCTACTAGTACTCTATACTTGGTTGTTTGTTTTGAAAGTTAAGCTTTATTTAAATAGGCGTTTTGTTTACATTTGACCCTGACCATGTAAGTTTTAGACACAGCACAACAGTTACACAGCAGGGACAGAGGTGTTTTCTCCAAGTATTATTTCATAAAAATGGACAGATTGTTAGTTGCCATTGATGTTGATTGATGGAGTAGATAACTTTGTCACCACATTCGATAAACAAAGTAGACAACTGACTGAGCTAATAATATATCTAACAAATCATTAGCTTCTCTATGCATTATACTAAATTCATCAGTTTTACTATTTTTGACAGTGTTATGTTAATATACACATATTGCATCAATGATTGTGTTACTTGTTGTCATATTGTTGTATTGTGTACAGTCGATTGGATGATGGATTGGTCTTAAATCATATTTATTATTACAATAACGTTTTTCAATGTTTGAAATATGTTTTGAATGCCACAAAATTAAATAAATGGATTTTTGGAATTTGGGATTGATATTATGACAGCAATGTATGGTTAACATGCAATGAGATTATGATATTGCAAGCAAATATGGACGCGTGGAGCGCGGCGTAGTGACCGCGTCCGCGAGGTGCAGGCTTCCATAGATAACTGTAGTCGGACTCGGACAGCGGCCGGTGGCATGTCGTCGGGACTAACATTGGTACCACAGGTACAGTTGTTAACGACGGCCGGCACATTGCATTCTTTCTTTCATACTCTACATACCGAATTCGACACGTACCTGTTAATTATCCATCGAAAACTAGCTTTACTCCAGAGGACTGTGTGGCGATGGTTTCTCTACGTATTCATACACAAACCAAAATTAACACCCAATTTTATTACTGTATATTTATTTAAGGATGCGATGGAGTTGGAATACACTTGCACTATAGTAGTCACTCAGAATACAGAGTCACTGCCGCTTTCAAAGATTACCCTGCATCACTACACTGAACAATGCATCCTTTTTCAGCAATTACAATTGCACGCTTTACACAAATTATACATTTAATAGATTAATATTATTCAGTCTTCCTTAGACTCTGTATTTTAAATATAAATAAAACACTAACACGAAACACCAACGCAACACAAGCGTTAGTGTATGACAGTTGACGTTCACTGTTCGTAGATTCTATTTGACAGATCAAGTTGGAGAATTTAATTCTTTGGATTTGTCAGGTGGCTTGCGTGACTACTCATCCGCAAGAAAATCTACCAATATCAAAGCTAAATTCTACTAAAATAGATTTCAGTGTATACATATTTCAAATACTTACTACTTCCACTACTTGTACTAGTCTACTCTGTAATATAAACGCATCGTGTAGCGCGGTATCCTCTCTGTCTCCACAAGGGTCTGGGTTTAAATATGGATTTTAGGAGAAGAGAGAATTTTAAGAATTAACAGACTTTTGAGTTTTTTTTATAAACAATGAAACATGTCGGAGATCATAATGTTTATATATTTATGTTAGAACACAAAATCATCATAATCAGTTTATCGTGTTTTTGTGGTCATTTATTAATTATAAATGCTTTAGGTTTAAAATCCACTTTTGTATGTAATATTTCGATTAGTGCGAAAATATCCTTAATGCAATAATATGTCTAGGTACTTTGTAAAAACGAAATTGCACAAGAGATCAGGTTTACGTTATGTGAGGACGAGAAATTTAATATTAAATTCAAAGTCTGCATTACTGCAAGTGGAACCATTCTAAACAATCAATATTTACCTCTTCATTAAATATTACACATACTGACGTATAAAATGCAGACACGTTCAAAAAATTAAGATATTGCAGTTGGATGTGTTGCGGACAAATTTTAATATTAAGAACTATGTATCCACATGAAACAATAAATTTTATGACTATGACTATGACTATATTTTAATGATTTTAAAGATATAAGAATAATAAACTAGTCTACAAACAATAAATATTATAATATGTGAATAAGACTTAATTTATTCAGCCTTTGTTTACATGTTATTTGAAAACTACAAGATAGGCAAAAAAATAAAAAAGAAATACCGAATTTTCTTAAATGCTGAATTTCTACTAAATAACCAACATAGTAGAAATTTACTACAAATGGTTACACTTATGATCCGACCGTAACCGACATATATGAATAGCCACTCAGAAAACGATAGAAAAATTGTACACTTCATTTAAAATTGAATAACTGTCATGTACTCTGTTCATTTTATTATTCAACTTTGAGTTGTAATGAGTTAGACAGGAGACTTGCAACAGATGAGCTGATGATTTAATAAAACTGTCAAAAGTGTAGGTAATAATTTACCTACACTTCTGACAGTTTTATTAATAATATATAATATAATTGGTATAAAACAACCAAAATTTCCACCTCTAATGGTTATTGTTTCGCAACAAAGTACGATATGCCTGTATGTACAATACTGTGTACGTTGAAATATTTCAGTAAAACATTACCTACGTTTCTGCTGTGCTAGCGATATCAGCAGTAAGTATAATTTGCATAGTTTGTAGAAATTTGGCGCGCAGTTTTGTTAAAGTTTTCTTTTCCTGACAGCTTTTGACGGCTGTTACGGAAGAAAACGTGCTAGCAGTGAAAAATTTAATGTATATAAAGACAATAGGCGAGTTAGGTATCAGGAGATTCAGCACATATTGCAGATTGGATCGGAAAGCATTCATGAGATTCTACACTTGCATCTTCGCGTGACGAAGATAGTTTCGTGCTGGGTGCCGTGCTACCTCACCGTTGTTCAGTAGCAGGCCCGGGTGGTGCCGTGATATGATAAGCAAATTTGAAGCAGCCTCGTTTCGGCGTGTTTACGACATCATTACGATCCAGAAATGAAGTGCAAGTCGACTGTTTGGGTGTTTCAAAAGGAATCAACGCCTACCAAAGTGAAGCAAACTAGAAGCGGGGGGGGGGGGGGGGGATTTTGATCGCGAGCTTTTTCAATTTGACTGACTACCTGGTGTCAATTCCTTTACAGAGCTAAAGAACCATTAACGCCGAATGGTATACTACCAAATTATCGCTCGGTAGAAGTTTTCTCTGTTGTACGCAACAAGTTGTAAGCAACAACGACCAAACACAGGGCTCTGCGGGCTACTGCTCAATCACGATAACGCGCCCGCGCACCCTGCGCTCAAAACGAGGTACTGGACAGCACGCCGGGCAAAGTCTTCAGTCACCCTCCTTACGGCCCTGACCTAGCACCGTGTATTTTCTTTTTATTCCCGAAAATAAAAAATCAGCTCAAAGGGAAACAATTTTCGTCGCCGGAAGATGCGCTGTCAGCGTTCGAGCAGGCTGTACATGACGTGTCTGTGGCGGACTGTAAAAAGTGTTTTTAAAACTAATTCAGACGCATGAAACTTTGTATAGAGGCTGGTGAAGAGTACATTGAAAAGATTTAATAAAAAAATATTTACCTATAGAACACATTTTTTTTGTTTTAGCAAAACTTTCTGAGTGTCCCACGTATATATAATGATCTCAAATTATGATTTATGAACATCTGAAATTATGAGTTTCACAACATTAAAGTAATATTTATTTATTAAAAACAATCACTTTAAACACAAATACTTATGAAATAATTATTTTCTGTTATGTGTCATTAATTCCAACAGTTTCTTTGTAATCTTATTTTACGTGGATTCTGGTATTCCCCTGGCTGGCGATTTTGAACTAGTTTTAGGGAACGTTCTTGATTTCAGGTCCTTCAACAGTAAAAAGGTTAAACTTTGTGTTTCTTCGTCATCATCGTTTATATATAGTATATAACATGCATCGCCTCGATTTACAATTAAAACCATAATCTGTTTAAGGTACACTCTAGCTTGTGCTTTACGCATTTTATGTTATGAAGATAGATCGGTATATTTGTAAAAAAATATAACTTCCATTGTTTTAACATAGTTTTTTTTTTCTAAAGTTTGCTTGTTGAACTGCATCAAAAAAATCGAAAAAATATGGTATACCATATTTTTTCTTTATAAAACTTGATCCATTCGATGGTGAAAGCTCTGCCAATATAAAAGTACGGCCGAGCTCAAAGTATTTCAAGGTAATTGTTTTGCGTTTATTTGATTGCTGTTAATGATATGTATATATATACATATATTTTTATACCACTCTGCTAGTCACTAGAGAGCTCGATTGCGTCGTTGCGCGTGTCATTCTCACTAAACATGCAGGTTAAGGAACGTCGAATGCAGCCTGTCTATGGATGGGTTATGGGTTTATCTATCTCGAGTTTCTCCGTGCTTCGGAGGGCACGTTAAGTCGTGGGCCCCGGCTGTTGTCGACAGTCATTAAGGTAAGTTGTTGGCTCTCGGGCGGCTTGGAAACACTGGAGTCCGCCAATCCGCATTTGAGCAGCGTGGTTGAGTATGCTCTAAACCCCTTCGGTTGGAGGGAGACCCGTATCCCTACAGTAGGATGAGTAACTGTTGATGTGGCACAAGGTGACAAACAAGCATATGGCCTGCCTGATGGTAAACAGTTACCGTAGACTACCAACGGACATTTGCAACATCAGGGGTCTCACTCCTGCGCTGCTGACCCTCTAAAAACCTCTTCTTGCCTTTCTTGAAGAACCCCATAGTATAGTTTCTTGGGAAAACCTCGGTTGGCAGTTCATTCCACAATTTGAAAGTTAAATAGTTAATAGATTCAGGCGTTATTTTGCGAAAGTCAAATTTACATTAAATTTGATCTAACCTGCTTTGTGTGCTTCACCCACCAATTAGTTCATGTGGCCTAGCATCGGCCGGCACTCACTCACCACTGTTAATAAATACAACATGCCGACGCTGCCATGGCTGCTCCGGTAGTCTCTGCCTCGGCTGTTGCGGTCGTCCGCCATCATGAACAGAATCCGCATGCCCCCAGCGTGCGAATCCTACGATCGCCGATGATACTAAATTCCACCGAGCCTAAGAGTTACAACGTCGCGCTTCTTCGCCCCTACCTCTTGGGACACAATTTGAAACTCAAACTTCTATGTAGATAGACAAAATATCTCTTAAATTAATATCGTTAATGATGCTACTATGCCAAATGACAATGGTATGTTGAAATAAGAAAAGTCGGTACTTTAAGTTTATTATTGAAATTAAATACATTTCACATGATTATCATGTCATCAAATGTGTTATTACTACTTACAGTCTACGTAGTCAAGAGCGAATATGAAGTGAAAAGAATTGTTTAATACTTCAAAAGTACGATTAATTACTACTGAAATTATAAGTAAGTAAAATCGAATAATAACTAAGCTTTGCTTATTATGACCACAGTATATTTAGTTACTGCTGATATTGAACATCTGAATGGCTTCAAAATCTTTCCTACGACGAAACTGAGAAACTTTAGATGAGTATTTATTAATTATTATTCTGTATGTGAATAATTTATATAGTTATAATGTGCTGTTGTTATGTATGAAATAAATTATTATTATTAAATTATTATATAATATATTTTAAGTAATCGATACCGAATACAAAACAAGCTTTACTTTACGTCCGCAGAATACGCAGCTACTGCATATTACTTAAGTTATAGTAACATACAAATAATAGAGCTTTACTTGCAAGGCCGGCGTAATTATACTTACTAATATTATGCTACGTAAGATATCTCCTAATTATCGATTTATTGTCTTTATCTTTAACGACATTTACCTGATCCTGTTAAGATATTAAAACGGCTGTCAGCTCATCTGATAGAGCTCATTCATCATTGCGCTGATACTAGATCAATATTTAACACAATTTTGATATAAGTATTCTGTTATTATTTACATACATGATTTTAAATTCGATTTTTTTGTGTCTAGTACTTATTAAGCAACTGTTTGATATTAATGATAAAATTTAATAATGACGCGTACGTACTTGGTATATGGTAAAAATAAATATATTTTCAAATATTTTACTCCAGTTTCATGATTTGAGTGTGGTTTCCAGTCTTATCTATAGTTCCACGTACTCAACTACACTGTGCACTTCTCGGACCAAGGAGCGTTTAACTTTTCATGTCATTGCACTAGAGTACTCTAGCACATTCAATAAATATGCTAGCTAAACCATTTCTTTCTGAAATTTTCAGGAACACCGTTCCTATATGAAATCTATATGTTTGTTTGTGTCTGCGTTTGTATATGCGTTTTATTTCGAATATTCGAATTTTGACTTCAGATTCGGATTCAGCATAAAATCGTAGAATAGGAATGTTCAGGAACACCGTTCCTATCTCTTAAGGAACATGGTCAAAATAGCCGACAAATTAAAAATGAAAAAATTTTAATTGTTATATAATTGACGAGCCAGGTGTTCCTCGGGCAATGCAAGCTTGCGCATTCTCTACTGGTTTAATTGTGATAATTAAAACTTTAGATGATACGCCGTAGATAATGGTACACAAAATTTATATTGGCATTAATAAATTATATCTATTATTGCCAAATTTCATTTATTTTTGTTACTGAACTGATACTGGGTATAAAATGATCGCGCTGTTGATGCTATTCAATTGCCCTCTATGCCTTCTTTTTTTAAAAGTCTAATTACATTTTTTTTCTATCTAATAAAATATTATCGGAATCGTTATTTTTTTTTACACAACGTCGGGAGTCATGCAAGCATACGGTCCACCTGATGTAAAGCAGTTATCTTAGCTGATTAACGCGTGTAATATATTGAGTATCACTCGCGCGATGCCTCATCTGCTGTTTACACAGCAACTCCTTAGGAGTTTACTGGTGACCTCACTCACACACAGGAACACAACAACCCTCTAGGAAGTTGTTATTTGGCCGCGGTTTTCTGTGAGGTGGAGGTATTTCCCCAGACGGGCTGCTTTGATGCGCCTTACCTCTCTTAAAACATCCATACCTAGACAAACAGACATGTTCATGCACACAAATGTTTGTCTTGTGTGGGAATCGAACCCACGAACGTTGGTGTCAAAGTCGCGACTGAGCCACCGAGCTCGTGATATTATAATTGTATTTTATATAAAATAATAATTTATTTTATACTACTAAGGTGGTAAACGTGTATAAGGGCCTGCCTGATGGCAAGTAGTCAACTCTGCCTATGAACGCTTGCAACATAGTATGTAATATGACGCGCAGTAATTGCTAGAGTGGGCGCTGCCCGTGATAAACAGCGCCAAAAACGGCTTCCAATAGGAAAGTACCTCCATCTCGAAGACGATGGCTGCCAGATAACTCCCTGAACGAACGGGTGAAGTTATCAACAAGTTCTTCTTGCTATATAGTTTGCATGAACAGGCTGGTTGCAGAAGTACATAGGGTTTGAACTTTATTCTATTTGTTTATATTAAATTATCCGTAAACATTGCTAGCTCGATAATACTAGCACTCTACGCGACGTATAACGCCATCTATGCGTGCGATAATAAACTAGTGAATACGCAATTGCAAACACTCACATTCAGGTAGTACATGCATCTGCCGAGAGATGGCATCACGTGTTCTTTGTTCATTCGTAACATGTTTCTTGTATTTATTTGGGATAAACAACGGGTGGGGTAGAGAAACAGGATAATGGAAACGCAAAAGTTACGTGTGCTTATAGCTAATAAATAAGATGCCTAATTAACATTGATTTATTACGGGTTCATGTTCGTGGTTCTGATATCTGCACGAAACGACTTACCGAATCAGAATACGGTTTGAATTACGGTCGACGAGACGAAGTGACGAACACGCAAACGAGGATAGATATAAAACTATATGGAACTCCATTTCCAGTTAAGGAGCGTTGACCGCAGCCTATCTATGGATTTATGGTTTAGTCTTCTCAAGGTCCTCCGTGGTTTGAAAGGCATTTTAAGTCATTGGTCCCGGCTGTTTACGGTAGACGATAGTCGTTAACCTAATCAAAGCAGCCCGACCGGGGAAGTACCTCCACGTCACAGTAAACTGCAGTTAAATAACAAACCACCTGGAAGGTCGTTGTGTTTCTGCGTGCGAGCTCACCAGTAAGCTCCCGAGGATACTTAATGTATTACCAGCGTTCATAGGCTACGGTAACCATTTTACGTCAAGTGGACCGTATGCTTGCACGCCTCCCGACGTTGTATGTGTATACAAATGTGTATTCTATCTATACATAGAATATACTATACATAGAAGTCTTTGTTTCGAACTTGCATTTTTCTACTGTTCTAATGGCAAATGCAAACGTAATAATCATAAAAAACCGCAGCAAACGACTCCGATTGGAGCTCCTGAGGGTGAGTGATGTTGCCAGTAAGCACCTGAAGAGTTGCTGTATTAGCAGCAGGAGTGGCTACCCACTCAGGATTCCCAGGAGTGGATACATTTTAATGCAAACGTTCATAGGCTACGGTAACAGTTTTACGCCTCCTCCTTCATGCCTCCAGACGTAATGTGAATAAAGAAGTTAATCCGCGCTTTTTTAACAACAGTGACGCAGCTGTAGTCCGATGCTGAGAGGTTACCGAAGTTTATGAACGCTCACGTGCAAGGAGCAGCGGGTGTACCGCCGTCACCACGGCAAACCTCAGGAGTTACTGTCCTCTCACTCTCTCGTAGCAACACAATAACCCTCGTTATATGGCCATTTGCCTGCGAGGCGATCGGGCGGCTTTAATACGCCCTACGTCCCTTTTACACTCGCTGGATTCACCTCGAAATGCCATTTGTTCCCAACCCTACTGATCTTTTAACGACCAATTCTTGTATATAAATTCGTGCATCTTGGGAATTTTGTGTTTCGATAAGGGTTTGCGTTCATGTTTATCTATATCGGTATCTTTATTGAAACAAAAACTGTTAAAATTAATTAAGCATACAGACTTTCAAACTAAGTCTTGACTTTATCCGGCCCTCATTCAAAACACATTATTTTTTAATATTACACCCATAACGGGGTGTAATATTTACAGGGTGCATGTACGAGTATGACGAACTATTAATGTTAGAGAAGCGAGTGAAGCGTGTAAGGACCGCGTCTTATGGCGCTCAGTTCGCTCTGCGTACCCCGCAAGGGATCTGGCGTGAAGATATACATACCTACATTCATGTATGACGAACTCGGTGGCGCAGTGGCGCAAACGCCCTGTTACGTTACTTTGTCACAGATTTCCACACAGGACTTGTGTGCAGAACATGTCTATTTGTCCTGGTCTGAGTGTTTTTAAGAGAAGTAGGGCACATGAAAGCAGCCCGTCTGGGAAAGTACCTCCAGCGCACCGCAGCCAAATAACAAGTCTCTGGAGGGTTGTTGGGCTGTGCTAGCAGCAGAGTTGGCTTCGGACGAGCGATACTTGATGTAGAGCAAGTGTTTACATTGAGATCTTTTATTTCATGCAAGCAAGTACATAAGTAGAAATATCAAAAAATATTTTTAGAACAGAGCCGCCGGCGGCGGTGTGGCAGCGCCGGGGATTACCTTCATTACGGAGGCTTTGCGGCTCCCCTCAAGGACTTTGACTATCAGAAAGGTCTCGCACGATTTATACGTCGCCAAATGTACCTATCGCCTTGCTGCCGGTATCAGAGCAAGGTATCCCACCTCTCGAGCCATCTACACGGTAATTAGCGAGTTATGTTGCGATACAATGCGATATTAGGAAGACTCGGGCCCGCGTCGCCGTCGCTTGCATACTTTATTCAAGTGAAGACGGATGGATGCCGTGAAGGACGGCGAGAGTGAGTAGGGTCTGATGACCACCGACCGAGATGAATGGGAGAGGGCAGCGCCTAGTTTGTGTGGTGCGCCTGTCGCAGGTGGACGGAAACATTGCCCTTTGGAAAATAACAGATATATATATACATATATACACGTGAAATATATATATATATATATACATGTAAATGCATAAACAGGTTCTTTCATACAAAATCGCGAGCATGCAAGCATACGGCCCTCCTGATGTAAAGTGTCGACCGCAGGGTATGAAAGCCTGTGATACAGAAGGTATTGCTTGTTGCAACCCCGCGTGATAATACAGCAATTCATTAGAAGTTTAGTAACTTCGCTCACTCGTAGGAACACAATAACCTTCTAGGAAGTTATTATATGACTGCGATTTTCCGTGAGATAAACGTACTTCCCCAGTCGTGCTACATTGATGCGTCCTATCTCTCTTAAAAACATCCAGACCAAGACAGACAGACATGTTCACGCACACGACTGTGTCCTGTGTAGGAATGGAACACACGAGCGTCGGTGTCAAAGTAGCTTTGTTAACCATTCAGCAGTCGAGCTCATCGAGTAATTATATTTTTTGAATTAGTAATATTTATAATATAGAGTTTAGAGAAGGTGTTATCGTTACGTATGCCAGTCTAATTAAACATGCAAGCTAAGCAATGTCGACCGCCGCCTGTCCGTGGATGGGTTTACTCGTCTCAAGTTCCTCTGTTCGGAGGGCACGTGAACCGGTCGGTCTGGCTGAATCGATAAGAGACAGTTTTTAAGTTAACTCGAGGGAAGTAGGCAGGAATGTAGCCCATCTGGTTAGATACCACACTGTGGCGTGCACTCCATATAGGCAAAAAGACATTTCCTATCCTATCAATTTGATAAATACCATCCGATGTTTCTTAATTCTTAAACATAGTTTTTAACTAATATTTTGTATCAAAAACAATAAATTAAAAACAGCTCCATCTATCGGTATCGGTGCAAGTTATTAAAATCATCGCTAGTCATATTCAAATCGTAGCTAGGTGCTAGTGTAGCACATCGATCTAGCGGCGCTATATCGATGTGCTACACTAGCGCCGTAATGGGAGCTTAACAGCAGAGACTATAAATATTTCTGTCTAAATTTACGTATGTGTGCCGTGTTGGTAACACGGATAGTGTAGTGTGCATTCCTGTAAATACATTGCCCACAATAACACAAATAACGCACACAATCACATAGTATAGACATTGTCTTTTCAGCCGAACTATAACGTAAATTACCGAAGTGTCGCGAACATTGCTACGTAACTATTTTAAAAAGTAGTTTGCTCCATATAATTAACGGCCGCCATTGTTTTTGTTTTGAATCGATTGACTGGTAGCATACAAAATAAGTTTTATTTTTTTTTTATTTTAAAGTTTTATAGTTGATAAAAATGGATAATATTTGCTGCGAAAGTTGTTCAGGTGGTGTGTATGTAGGGAAATTCAAAAATGATGCGTTTTCAAAACTATCTTTCGTTGAAAAAAAAAACAAGTGATCACATATGTACATCATTATTTTCACAAGACTGGGTAACCAAAATCAACATGCTGTATTTTTTGGTAAGTTATTTGGTTTTGGGTTTGGTATTTGGTAGTATACGGGCCACGTGCCCTTATGGTAAGCAGGTAACGCAGCTTATGAAAATTTATAATAACATACGCGCGCTGCTAATCCTATAAAAACCTCTTAACGGCATTATTGCAGTAGCTTGCGGCAGCAGTCCTGAGTGTAGACCTCGGCAGGGCGTTCGCTCCACGAGTTAAGGGTTCTCGAAAGAAAGTTCTTCAAAAATGTCAAAGTTTTAATTGGCTTAGTTTTACATAACAGTAATTTGAGACGCGGCGTTCTAAATTTAAAGATATAAAAAATATAAAACATATTTGTTACTCCGCTGGGCTGTTTGTAAATCTCACCACCGATTCAAACCTATCAAGGGGTGTTTCAGCATTCGATAGCGTATATAAAAGTTATTTTCAGTGTTCCGTACCTCAAAAGGAAAAACGGAACCCTTATAGGATCACTTTGTTGTCCGTCAGTTTGCATGTCAAGACTCTTTTTCTCAGAGACGGGTGCAATCTCTTCGAGCAGTGAAAAAATCAAACTTCTAAGTCAATACAATTAAAAGATACGGCCGTTTACGTCCAGTTTATGCGCGTATTTTGACACTCGCAAGGGAATCAAAACCTATAGGGTACTTCCCGTTGACCTGGAATCATGAAATTTGGTAAGAAGTAAGGTCATGTAGCACAAGTAAATGAAAAAATCAGAAAACCGTAAATTTGTAGTTACATCACAAAAAAGAAATTGCTAAAACAATTTTCGGAAATATTTTTTACGGAACCCTCGGTGCGCGAGTCGGACTCGCACTTGACGGCTTTTTTATGTATGAAACCCGGCATGTCGCATTACATTTCTTAATAAATATGAAGTGTGCGACACATTTCACATATCAGTTAGAGAGTCGTGACGTACAGACAAACAAACTGCAGTGTCCGGCCGCGCTGGTGTCCCTTCGGACTCGGCACCCTACAAAAGTACCGCAGCTCCGCGCTGGAGCGAGACAAGGCTCACCTGACACGTGTCCTTACAAGATGGTGGAGTCGTAATTCCATTACGTGTACATGATTATCATGTGAATTGATGTGTTAGTTAATTATCCTCCGGAATATCAAGTTTGTTGAATTAACGTCACATAGTTCGCGGCGCCTCGCCTGAGCGGGAATGGCCGCCAACAAACTGTGCATTTGATATTATACAATCAGTAATTGTATATTTGATCGAAGACATCGACATTGTGTATTTAGTGTTATTTTTACATGTTCTGTCTTAAATGAGTTTGTTTAATTTATTTATTGTTTGGAAGACCAACAGCTTTTTAAATCATATTACATTAAAAAAACTTACAAACAACAGAGAGCCAATAACAAGTTCACTTATAAGATTTGGACTACATACACACAACACGAACGTAAATAACACACAACTTTATAACATTTTTCTTTTAATTTTTTTCCCACTGAATATAATATATATTATAACTACGTCGGGAGGCATACAAGCATACGGCCCACCTGATGTAAAGCGGGTACCGTAGCCAATGAACGCTTGCAATACGTTTTAAGTATCACTCGCGCGATGACTCCTCTGCTTCTTACATAGTAACTCCTTGGGAGCATACTGGTGACTTCACTCACACGCCCAACAACCCTCTAGGGAGTTGTTATTTGACTGGGGTTTTCTGTGAGGTGAAGTTACTTCCCCAGACGGGCTACTTTGATACGCCCTACCTCTCTTACAAACACCCAGACCAAGACGAACAGACATTTACCATGCACAATAATGTTTGTCCTGTGTGGGAATCGAACCCACGAGCGTTGGTGTCACAGTAGCGTAACAGCGCGTTTCACCACTGCGCCACCGAGCTCGTCAACATAGCGATCACTCGGGAAAGAAAAGCACTCTCACGACCAGTGTGTCTCCACGTCGCCGAACTATCACTTCGTCCAACGCACCTCCTCTGATGGTAACTCTTAAGGAGTTGCTGTGTTAGGAGCAGAGGAGGCATATGAGCCGAGTAGTAATACTTAATGTATTGCAAGCGTTTGTAGGCTACGACAACCGCTTTACATCAGGTGGGCCGTATGCTTGTATTCCTCCTGACAATATATAAAAAAAACAATGTTCTATCTACAAACGTGGATCCACGAAGGACACATGCAGCCGGACATTTTTGCTCTTTGTCTCTGTGAAAACAACAGCCTTTGATATCATATGCTGACATGGCAGCCTAGATTCCTTCGAATCACCGTTCATGGCAACGCTTCGAAACATCACTCTTGCTCAGGACGCTGCACCCACCCTAGTGTTACCCGCCTATAATAGCGGAAACTATAGATAGTATTGCCAATGCCTCACCTTGACTCTCAATCGCCGAAGCCCAGCGGTGTGTAAGATACACTAGAAGATTACCAGTCGAGCGACCGTGACGGATGCCGTACTGGCGGTCGCTGATCAAGTCGTGATCCTCTAGGTATGACAGGAGGCGTGTGTTTATCACACGCTCCATCACCTTAGAGAGAAAGGAGGGAATAGGCCTGTAATTCGATGGGTCGGATCTATCGCCCTTTTTCGGCACCGGGTGGACATTGGAGGTCTTCCATGAAGATGGGACTTGCCCAGTGGAGTAAGAATGCACAAAAAGGCGCGTCAGTACAGAACACAACTCAGGAGCACACAGCTTCAGCACCACTGCCGGTATACCATCCAGCCCACTCGATTTATTAATATCGAGAGTGAACAATTCCTCGCCGAACATCTCGCTGGGTAATGAAAATTTCCGGCATTTAGCTACCGCAGTACGGGATGGTGGGTGGCACAGTTTCCTCGTCTTTCATATTCAAGTTAGAGGCAAAAAGTTTACAAAGAGTAAATCGGCTTTATCTTTGGCGCTATGAGCCAAACTACCATCCTGTTTTCGCAGTGGTGGCATGAACGATTGACAGAAATTTCCCTCGCCAGCGAGCGACCAGAAAGTAGGAATGCTTCCGATGAAGTCGAATTTTGCAGTAGCAATCACCCTTTTACTGGACCTTGAAGCAGCATTATGTTTGCGCTTCATAAGAGACATCAGGATTTCCCGAAGGAACAATCATACCCCGGCACGATGCACAAATACGTGCTCTAGTTTGTATCAGGGGTAATGTAAACACGAAGTGTCGGCCGGTGAGGATATTTGTGTCTCCTTGAGGAGAAGAACGGTCGGCTGCGTGGTCTCCAAGCTAAAGATGGACCGCGTTGATGTTCGAGTGTAAACCCCTGATGTTACAAAATTCCACATTTTTTGTTGTGGAGGGGGTGGCCGCTGTGAAGCCTTGTTCCTTTCCGTTTTGCTATGAAAAAATTAGACGTCGGTGAACGCACAGAGTGAAGGACAAAAGCGCGGTATCTTTCATCACAGCACAGTGCAGTTTGTACGGTTTGTTGGCGCGGCGGGCGGAAGCGCCCCTGCTGCATCAGCTGGGTCCCCGGTCTCCTTCTCCGGCATGACCACTGCCACAGGGACAGTTTACACAGTCTGGCGGTTCAGCCCCCGGGGCGGAGACTAAGTATTCGCCGAGTTCAGGAAACCTAACTAACCTGCGGGCGGCCAGCGGTCAGCCGTTTCGGGTCTCCCTGACTCCCACACACCCACACCACACTGCTAGCGGCGGTTCGACATGCGCAGCTATTTCCACTGTTCGCACAACGACCTCTCAGTTATCAGACGACCATACACACGCGCACGAACACAGCAATCCTTCCGGAGTTGTTATTTAGCTGCGGTCTTCTGTACGGTGGAGGTGCTTCCCCAGACGAATATTAAGAGCGGAAAGTCAAGCTATGTCCCACTATAACAGAAAAAATCTGAGGAGGTGGAGCACAACATGACCTCCCGCTGGGTCCATTCTTGAAAAAACTCCTATATCATAAATATGACTGTGAGTCTGTATGGATGTTTGTTACTCTGTCACGGCTGGAAGAACTTGAATGAAGTTTATCACAGAAGTAGAGTATGTTCTGGACGAGTCTGGGCCCGAGTAAGACTTTAAACACCGAAATCGTCGCAAGCGGTGCCTCGGCAGCAAATACTACGGGAATTATTGCAAAAGAACTCACTTTTAAAATTACACTGAATTTATTGTACACACTTTTATCTTAGGATTAGTGATACGGCTGCCCCTTGTGCTACAATCGTTCTCTGTGCTACGGTAACTGCTTACCATCAGTTGCGCCAATATCACAGATGTAAGCGCTTATCATAATTACATGCAGGCCATACCATATGTTGGGTCGTCGCCTCAGTGTCGACACAGCTGCCGAAATTCGATTCCGTCCCCAGCTCCACTATGATATAACTTATGCATGCGAGGCAATATCCACTCCCCCCGAGTGTGATCGACAACGTAATTCGTGTCTGTATTAGTGGCGAGGTCGGTGATGTCGAATTATTCGCGAGTGCTCGTGTGCCGAGTACGTTATTCGCTGCTTTCGCATTCGAACCGGAGAGTGGCGCGATCAAAGCTTTCGTTACGTCGAGATGTATCATCTTGTCGGACGCCATTGTATTGCCCAAGATCAGTCAAATGACTCCAAAATAAATTAACTTTTTCGTAATCGCTAAAGAGAGGTAGACTTTGTATAAAAGTCGTCTACGTGTGTTTCTCTTCTGTCTCACATATTTCTACAACCAAATAACTATATTGATATAGCTGTGTTCCGGTTGGAAGTGTGAGATATGACAGAGAAATTACTGTGTACTGTGACGAAACACACACAAGATTGGCAGCGCGCGAGTAACATCCCCGTCGTGATGCGAGCGTCAATAGGCTGCGGTGACCGCTTACCATCTAATGCGGGCCGCATGCTTGTTTGCCAATCTAGCTGTATAAAAAAAAAGGTATGGCAAGAGAGGTAGGGTGCATCAAAGCAACCCGTCTGGGAAAGTGCCTCCAGCTCGCAGAAAACCGCAGCCAAATAACAACTTTCTAAAGAGAAGTCGTGTTTCTGCATGTGGGCGAGGTCAGCAGTACGCTCCTAAGGTGCCGTGTTAGTAGCGGTAGTAGCATGGCGAGAGTGATACTTAATGTAGTACGAACGTTCATAAACTACGGTATCTACTTCAAATCAGGTGGGCCGTATGCTTGTATGCCTCCGGACGTTGTACAAACAAAGAGATACAGGAAGGGATACACTTCTACTGCGGAAGGAGTTGAAACCTCCTAATGATAAATTTGACGAAGAGGTGGTGACTTCAGAAATGATATGCTCCTACCGTAATAGCAGACGTAGAGCCGAGTTCGGTAGATTGTATTTTACGGTCGAGCCGGGTTGGTTTCAACAGAACACACCGCTTACTCAGAGGTGAACACCAGAAACAGTTTCGACTCATCCAACACTCTTCTTCGTAGCGTTATCTCGTTTCCTCATCCATTAACATTGGTGGAGTCTGCTACTCAAGCTTGAGGTTCATCCAGCACTCCTTACGACTATTGGGAACTCTTTCAGTCTTCATCGAAGTCCGAGCTCTCCATAAAACATCCACGTCTTCAAAAGATTTCACACCCTTTCTTAAGACTTCGTACAGCAGAATATCAATACACCCATAACGGGAACTATCATAAGACCTGCATCGCTGATTACATATTTACTCTTATTTACAATTATTATTAGACAATTGATGGACTTGGCACAGATCAGAGATTGTCTGATCGTAAATTAGGAGTGCCGGCGTGGCGGGTGGCGGGCCGCGGAGCGCGCGCCGCCAATCACGGCACACGCTAAGTGAATTCTAATGCCCGCCGTAAAACCGTGATTACGTACGGCGGGCGGCAGCGGGTGACGCGCGGACGGGCGGCGGGCGGCGGGCGGTGTGCGCTTTACATACAGATGTTATTATCGCGCTCCAATACTACTGATTCAATATCGTGTTCCGCCACCTGTTCCAATAATGCCAGACTGTGCAATCAGTCGATTGTCGACGAGCCCTATTGTCATTTCTCGGAGGTCGTTCTGGACGGCGGCGCTCGCGCTCGTTCGCGGTCGCTCGCTGAATCTAGTTCAATTGCTGTTCGGTGATCTGATCTGTGGGCTAATCCTGACTTCACTTGAGTTCACATACTGTTGCTATATCTCTATAAGTATAGGTGTGCTGTGTGATATTTTAATAGATATATTTATGTTTCTATTACGAGTATTTGTATTACTAAATTCTGCAATAATTCAAACAATTTAAGACTAGCACCCACCCCTACTTCTAAAAGCCAAGCTTACACTTTACACACGGGTTGGTCCTTCCAGGTCTACGTAGAGAATCAGAATTCCTTCTTTTTTCTCGTGTCTGCTTTCTGCAGCTGCTTCGCTAGCCATCTACAGACTTGGACCCAATATTGCCGTTTACCATGTATTAAGGAAATAATTGAATTAAACAGTATTTAACGGGAGTATCGCGTGTTTTATTTATTTTGTTGAAGCTGACGTTTCGAATGCTTTGCAGCATCTGTGGTCGCAGGATAATCGCGAAAACCTAAGACAATACTATTAAGGAAATAATATATAGAAAACACATAAAGTTTTAATAGGATTTATTTCAGCATTATACAAAATGGATATGTGTACTTGAAGCCGCGCATTCTACTCAAACCCGCCATTTTGAATCGCTCATATAGCCGCCGTCTTTTAACCGGAATTAAGAAGAAGTATAACATTTTAACTATTCCACAAAGATAATAATAAATCTCACAACATGCAATGTGTACAAACAACATTTTCACATGTGATCCCGAGAAGAAAATGTTTCTGTCGACAAACTCCCGGGTTCCGAAGAGTTCCGGTGACTGTGGCTGCTGACCACTGCCTGTATGTATATTTGTAGGGCACCGTGGCGCAAATATATTCTCGCTGATGACATTTGTAACAGCAGCCGCCGTTACGCGGCCCTGGCGACTCGGCATACGTAACTAATAGGAGTTATTCTCCCTGTGACATACTCATTGAAGTACGTTTTAACACACACTCCCGTCGTTACAAAGTAGTTCGCTGGCTGCTCCGAGAGTAGGTTCACCGAGTCCTAAGTACCACAAAAGTTGTTTCCAAGTGCATCCTCAGAACTATTCCAGTCTTACTCACTTTTGTTGAGTCGAATGGCGCGTGGGGAGGAAACTTTTTGTTCTGAAGTGTTGTTCGAAATGATGCCGACAGCTACTTTTTATAACCGCACCGCTCGCCAGCGGCGGGGAGTTCACCCTCACACGCTTGAACCGCAATGGTCGCGTACGCTGCGGTTCCAGAGAAGTTTTCTTCCGAGAACACTCAAGCTGTGGAATGAGCTCCCAGCCGAGGTTTTTCCAAGGGACTACATCATGGAGTTCTTCAAGAAATGCGTGAAGAGGTTTTTAGAGGGTCGGCAACGAATGAGTGACGCCTCTGGTGTTGCAAATGTCCATAGGCTACGGTGACTGTTTAACATCAGGCAGGCCGTATGCTTGATTGCCACCTTAGTGGTATAAATAAAAAACTATGGAGCTGAATTAAATGCACTTCTATTTTTTTACATAACGTCCGGAGGCATACAAGCACACGGCCCGCCTGCTGTGAAGTAAGTAAGCAGCGTTGCCACAGCGCTAAATCCACGTTCACACTAATATCACACGGGCGAATGCTATCAAAAACATTTGACATTTGAAAAAGGATCCAACACCCAGTCTGGTATTGCCAATTTCAAAATGTCTTGGAATCTTTATATGAAATCACTGTGGAGGTTTTCCAAATGTTGGCAGTAGACAAGCAAGTCGTCGTTGTTGCAGGATACTGATAAATTGGGAAAATTGTGGAACTCACGTCTATCGATATTATTCTTATACAAGAGCACCTTCTTGGTTACGAAAACAGCAACGACATTTTTTGTTTTTATTACGTTATCTCCTTGAAGTTGGAGATTCATATCATTAAGCAATTTATAAACATCTGTCAGGGTATCATTATCGCGATATCATTGATGTGATGAGGTTTTAGCGCAATTCCGTGTCTTTGTTTTCCAATAACTGTATGACAGAGTCAAACATATCGTAAAATCTAGTCAGACAATTTCTTTTGATAGTCAACGCACTTCTGTGTGAAAGATCAATCGGTTGAAATCTTCATCATTAGCAACACAAAGCTAATTAAATAACCTGTTATTTAAAGAATTACGTAAAGAAACAGTCGTTTACTTAAATTTCTAGCAACCAAATATTGTCGATCAATGACGCAATGTACAATGAGCACATCTGCAATTTTGTCTTTTAACTATGCCATGAAGCCTTTGTAACACCCTGCCATAGGCGGAGCGTCATCTGTAGCAGCTGATATAAAATTCCTTTCTTATCACAAAACATTTCCAGTGTATTAAATTTTGTTTCTCCTATCATAATACTCCTGTCATATATTTTCATCTTTAATAAACCTTATGTAAGACAACAACAATGCTTTATTAGTTGTCTCATCCAACTGAAATTAAAATTGATTAGTCTTCAGATGATTGCACAATGACTCTTCAATGTTTTCAGCCATTTCATCAATTCGTCTTTGCACAGAACTATTGTAACGTTGTACGTACATTGCTCACTTATATATCTTACAATACATTAAATTAAATAAAAAAAGAACTTAAAATAACTATTTAAAAAACTAAAATATACATAAAAATATACAAATCTACATTAAAACTATTTGCGGTAATAAAATACAATACGAATTCATCGAACGGCAGCTAGCACATTTTAGCGCACACGAAATGCATCGTCTTAGCGCTCACGGAACGTTCTTTTGTTCTATGTTGAAGTAAACGGCGCACCCGATGCGACACGGCCATTGGTAATACAGAACGTTTGAGAGAATGCACGTCACATTATTTATTTATTGACATCGGTCTCTTACTACGTGAAATTGATTTAATACAATTAACGTCACCGATAAACAATTTTATGTTCTCATAATTCAATAGTTATATTTTTTAACTAGTATCTAAAGTGTTGCAGTGCATTTCAACCCCGATCGGGTGAGTGGTATTTGTTAAATATTATTTTGCATATGTATTATGTAGATTGCAATGTAGAATTGTGTACAGTGCTTTTATCATGATATATAGTCATTGTAATTATTAATAGTGATCATTAATGACGCTTTTCTATCCGTTGTATACAATTAAATTTAAATTTCATATTGTTGATTCGAGATACCCACCTTCATGATAAAAAATATAATAGTTCTTAATACTTAGTTAATATAATTCTTAACAGTTAATTACTCATTTATTGCGAATTGTAATCTCCGCTTCTGATTGATCATCCACTGCATCGCTGCTACAATTAGGTACTTTCTTTCTTTCGTTATTTGTATGCGTGGATGATCGCAAAATACTTTACCGAACCGCCGCCTTAACGTATTTTTTAATGGCGCGTTCCAGGGTTCCATGATACGGGTTATAAAACCATACCCAAGTCCAACGACACACCGAGGCTACTTCCCCACTGGGTCAGGACGCGGTTCCTGCTGTCGCTGCCCGACAAGACGACCGGTCGCGACCACCGCGTACTCCACCTACGCACGAACCAGGAGAGTACCTGACCGAACGGACATAATAGGATTGGTCGATCCCAACCCGCTATATTTATTTTGGGGTCATAATTAATTTTATTTTTTAATATATATATTTGCTGCACGGTCCCTGTCTCTCATTTGTCTTCCCAAACCCCAAAGGGACTTTAACAGGGACAGGGCGGTAACCGCGACACTGGCGCCCACGTGTTTAAATTCACACAGGTCCTATATTTTCCTCGGTTTTGTAGTTAGTGTGTGCTTGTGGCTTATTTTTGTAAAACGTTTTTAGTTTTATATTTGGTTTTTACTGCTACTAAAGTGTACTACACATTTTAAACTGTCTTATTAAATAATAATAAAATCAACTTGTCAATTTTTGTTAACGCTTGGTATAATAAATAACATTATTTTAAACATTTAGGTTTTTTAAAATCGTGAATTGTATTTGATTTCATTTAATCTATTATCTATTAGTGTTGATTTGCTACTGAAAATTGTAACTGGAGTGAAAAAGTACACATTAGTAGCAAAATTTTTTGTTTTTATTTGCTGCTTTTATTTTTATTTATACCTACAAAAAAAAAAAAAAAAAAACCAAACGTTGATTTTAAATCAATTGTAACAGGTCGGAGAATTTTTTATTGATTTATATTTTTTTTGCTTAATTACCACTTACCCAATTGGTCAAATAATCAGACAATAATTATGTTACCTGTCAAATATCTCTCACTTCAAAAATCTGAGCTGGAATATGAAGTTCGTATTCGAGGAGCTGTTCCGCGTACTTCTGTTGATGAGTTACGTAAACAGATTGTAAAATTATCCGCAGATTTTCCAGCTGATTCCATTTTAGAGTCATATCTTGATATCGAACAGGAACTTAAAGGTTGTCTGGAAGTACTTAGTAAAATTCAAATGAATCTCGATGTACCTGAACCTAATGTAACTACCCTCATGAGAACACAAAATATGTTAAATCACCTTCATAATCGTATAGCGAGAATAACGTGTAGTGACGAGTGTAAAAAAGAATATGACGAGGTTGTTAAAGCGTATGAATTATTTTCTGAGCGGCTTGCATCTTTTCAAGCGAAAAAACCTAATAGTAATTCCCTTATATCAGGAGCTAGTTCTCCTAATACAGGCAGTTTGTCTACTGAGACTTCGACTTCGATACCGGATGTACAAAATTTAATTTCAGTTACATGCGATCGAACTATAGCTGATTTGAATAAACTTAAATTCAATGGTAAAACTTGTGTGCGTTCATTTATACAGCACGTTGATGAATTCATAGTTGCACGTAATATTTCACCTATGAAAGTTTTAGCTTTTGCCACTGAAATTTTCCAAGACGATGCTCTTCATTGGCTTCGTTCGGTTAGAGACAAAATATCATCCTGGCCTGAGCTTGCGGCTAAATTAAAAGAAGATTTTGATCAATCGGATTATGATTACCGACTTATTTCGGAAATTCGTTCTCGCACTCAAGGGGAACGAGAGAATATTACCATTTATCTCTCAATCATGAGTGGAATGTTCTCTCGTCTTTCGAAGCCTCCTACCGAAGCGGATCAACTTGAAATACTTCTCCATAATATTAGACCGTGTTATGCCAGCACACTAGCAGCATCAGCTTCTCAAATTAACTCTATCGAAAATTTGCGCTCTTTATGTCGTAATTATGAAATTATTCAGTCCCGTCTTTCGCAATTTCAAGAGCCACCTAAAGTGACATCTGACACTGTTGCACCTGAATTTGCATATACTAAAGATTCAAGTAAAAATAGTAATAATAAATATAATACCAATGTATACAATAAACAAAATTTTACACACAATAATAATTACAATAAAGCACATTATTCAAAAAATCAAAACTATAATCAACAAAATCATAACTATAATCAGCAAAATCTACAACCAGTTTACAACAAAAATCAACATCAAAATTACGTCCATACAATAGAGGTTAACAAACCACAGCCATATTGCCCTAGGTGTCGTAATAACACGCATCACATTCGTCAATGCAAAGCAAATCAATCAGCAATCTTTTGTTTTAGGTGTGGCCTAAAGGATGTGAAAACACCTGATTGCCCTGTATGCAACAAAGGCCATACAAATTCAAAAAACTAAATAAACAGAATTGTAGTAATTTTGATAGGCAAGATTGGGAAACTTGGCTATCGTTTATTAGAAAATTCTCTTCTTCATATAGAATTGCTACAATTCTGCACTCAAAACCTATCAACGATATTAGACCTTACTTAAATATTAAAATCAACAATATTGATGTATGTGGTTTGCTAGATTCTGGTGCTGCAGTAACAATTTTAGGCAATAATTCCCATTGTCATTTAGTCGACTGCACTTTGCAACAGGATGACCACATTTCTATGGTAGCTGCTGGTGGTCAAAATTTGAAATGTATTGGTTACATGCATTTACCCATTACTTTTGAAGGACAGTTTCATATAATTAAGGTGTACGTTGTCCCTGAAGTAGACACATCTGTCATATTAGGCATTGACTTTTGGCGTGCGTTCCAAATTTGTCCCAAGTATTTAGGCAGTATAACGTTGTCGGACAGTTCTTTAGCCGAATTGAAAACTGATAATCCTGAAATGTTCATTAATTCTTACGATAACTTAATTGCGACTCAGAAATCCATAGCAGATAATGTTATAGCGCAATTTAAGTCTATATCTACAGAGGAGAAAGGTTTAGGCCGGACAAACTTAATTTCTCATAAAATAGATACTGGAGATGCTCAGCCCATAAGGCAGCGTTATTATAGGATGTCTCCAGAGAAACAGCGTGTCTTAATAGAGCAGGTAGATGAAATGTTGGCACTCGATGTTATCGAGCCCTGTGAGAGTGCGTGGTCTTCGCCCGTTCTTATCGTGAACAAGAATAATGGTCAGCCCAGGCTCTGTCTCGACAGTCGACGGCTCAACGCAGTGACTAAGCGTGACGCGTACAATTTGCCCTATGTCTCGGAAATTTTGGATAATCTTCGGGACGCCAAATATTTGTCGAGCATAGACGTCTCAAAAGCATTTTGGCAGATCCCCATAGACCCTCAAGATCGCGATAAGACTGCTTTTTATGTGCCAGGCAGAGGCACTCTAAGATTTAAAACCACTGCTTTTGGTCTTACAAATGCACCCGCCACACAGCAACGTCTGGTAGATTTATTGTTTGGTGACATGGAATTTAAAACTTTTGCTTATTTAGACGATATAATCATCATAAGCTCATCTTTTGAGGAACATGTGTCTCGATTGTTGCGAGTATTAGATAAATTGAAACGAGCAAATTTAACTATAAATTTTGAAAAATGTAAATTCTTTCGCAGCGAACTTAAATATTTAGGATATGTTGTGGATTCTCGTGGTTTGCGCACAGACCCAGAAAAAGTACAGGCGATTTTAAATTTTCCGGTTCCTTCAAGTAAAAAGGAATTGAAACGCTTTCTCGGTACTGCTACTTGGTACCGACGTTTCGTTCCCAATTTTAGCACTATAGCCGGCCCACTTAATAAATTAACATCCAATAGTAAAAAGTCACCGTCATTCCAATGGACACCAGAGGCTGATGCGGCATTCAATGCTCTGAAAGATTGTTTAGTTTCTGCACCAGTTCTCTCTTGCCCGGTGTACACTAAGCCTTTTGAGGTCCATACGGACGCAAGTAATTACGGTATCGGTGCCATGTTAACGCAGACATTAGATGGTAAAGAGCATCCCATTGCCTACATGAGTAGATCTCTCACCAAGGCCGAGCAAAATTATAGCATCACAGAAAGAGAGACTCTCGCTGTGATAGCTGCCCTCGAGCACTGGCGATGTTACCTCGATAATGGGCAAACGTTTATAGTGTATACTGACCATTCCGCGCTGAAATGGTTCTTGTCGTTAGATAATCCAACAGGTAGACTAGCACGTTGGGGTATACGGTTATCATCATTTAATTTTGAAATTAGACATCGACGCGGTAAGGATAATGTTATACCTGATGCTCTCTCACGCGCTGTCCCGATCTCTGCTATTTCACTATCAAACGCCATTGATTCTACTAACGATTATTGGTATAAAAAAAATTATATCGGATGTCGTAATACACCGAGCAATTTTCCAAATTTCATAATTAAAAACAATTCATTATTTCGGCTTACTAAAAATAAATCACAACTTACCGCTGAGTTTGCTTGGAAGGAAGTTGTTCCTATGGAATTTCGTGAACGAATTATAGCTGAGAACCATTCTGTACCAACAGCTGGACATCTAGGCATATTTAAAACCTACAATCGTTTAGCTTTATCTTATTACTGGCCTGGTATGCATCAAAGCGTTGTTCAGTTTGTCGGTTCTTGTTCCGTATGTTTAGCTTATAAGTTACGGAATCACACTACATTGGGAGAAATGGGACGTCCAAAGCAGTGCTCACGCCCCCATCAAATGATCTCAATTGATTTTATTAGTCCTCTACCTGTCACTCGTAAACAGAATAGCTATATGCTTGTAGTAACTTGTTGTTTCTCAAAATATACTAACATTTTCCCTCTACGTCGCGCAACTACGGACGCAGTTGTTAGAATTTTAGAAGAGTCAATTTTCTTAGTTTATGGTGTACCTCAGACTATTTTTCTTGATAATGGTAGTCAGTTTATTAGTTCCACTACCGAAGCATTGTTTGCGAAATATAAGGTGCCTAATGTTTATTTTACTCCTAAGTATACGCCACAAATTAACATGGTCGAGCGTTACAATAAGACTATAATCACAAGCTTGTCGACTTTCGTTGATAACGATCACAGAACCTGGGACACTTTTATTCATAAGGTACAATTCGCGATTAATAACTCCGTAAATGAGGCTACTGGTTACACTCCCTCATTTTTAGTGTACGGTAGAGAATTAGTCCTATGTGGATCGCATTACACAGACTCAGACTTAGGTGACGAAGTTTTGTTCTTACCACGTGACATTTACGCCGAAAACCTAGGATGTCTTTCCTCAATATTCAATGATGTGCAAGCCTCATTATGGAATGCACATGTAAAGAATACCGCGCACTATAATTTACGCAGAAAACCAGCTGAATTTAATGTAGGCGATGTAGTCTTTAAGCGCACTTACTTTCTGAGCGATAAAGACAAGTATTACAGTAAAAAATTAGCACCTAAATACATCAAATGCCGTATTATAGAAAAACGTTCACCTCTTGTATATGTTTTAGAAGATATGTCCGGAAATAATATTGGAGTATGGCATATTAAAGATTTAAAACTTTCTGGAAGTAATAGTACGTAAATGTACCCTCATTAAAATCTTGTTTTTAACATGAGTCATTAGTTTTTCCATATGGCTTTTGCCTCGTTGTACTGTCAGGAAGCGTCAATAACGTGATTTTGTTATTGTTGCACTTATATTTGGCGATTTTCGAAAGGATGAATGAATGTTGATAGAATGAAAGAGTAAATGTTAGGAACAGTCTTTAGACGGGTTTTATTTAAGAATAAAACCCTTTCCCAGACGAGGGGGGTAAATGTAACGTTGTACGTACATTGCTCACTTATATATCTTACAATACATTAAATTAAATAAAAAAAGAACTTAAAATAACTATTTAAAAAACTAAAATATACATAAAAATATACAAATCTACATTAAAACTATTTGCGATAATAAAATACAATACGAATTCATCGAACGGCAGCTAGCACATTTTAGCGCACACGAAATGCATCGTCTTAGCGCTCACGGAACGTTCTTTTGTTCTATGTTGAAGTAAACGGCGCACCCGATGCGACACGGCCATTGGTAATACAGAACGTTTGAGAGAATGCACGTCACATTATTTATTTATTGACATCGGTCTCTTACTACGTGAAATTGATTTAATACAATTAACGTCACCGATAAACAATTTTATGTTCTCATAATTCAATAGTTATATTTTTTAACTAGTATCTAAAGTGTTGCAGTGCATTTCAACCCCGATCGGGTGAGTGGTATTTGTTAAATATTATTTTGCATATGTATTATGTAGATTGCAATGTAGAATTGTGTACAGTGCTTTTATCATGATATATAGTCATTGTAATTATTAATAGTGATCATTAATGACGCTTTTCTATCCGTTGTGTACAATTAAATTTAAATTTCATATTGTTGATTCGAGATACCCACCTTCATGATAAAAAAATATAATAGTTCTTAATACTTAGTTAATATAATTCTTAACAGTTAATTACTCATTTATTGCGAATTGTAATCTCCGCTTCTGATTGATCATCCACTGCATCGCTGCTACAATTAGGTACTTTCTTTCTTTCGTTATTTGTATGCGTGGATGATCGCAAAATACTTTACCGAACCGCCGCCTTAACGTATTTTTTAATGGCGCGTTCCAGGGTTCCATGATACGGGTTATAAAACCATACCCAAGTCCAACGACACACCGAGGCTACTTCCCCACTGGGTCAGGACGCGGTTCCTGCTGTCGCTGCCCGACAAGACGACCGGTCGCGACCACCGCGTACTCCACCTACGCACGAACCAGGAGAGTACCTGACCGAACGGACATAATAGGATTGGTCGATCCCAACCCGCTATATTTATTTTGGGGTCATAATTAATTTTATTTTTTAATATATATATTTGCTGCACGGTCCCTGTCTCTCATTTGTCTTCCCAAACCCCAAAGGGACTTTAACAAGGACAGGGCGGTAACCGCGACACTATTGCCCAAAGGAATTTTTTGAATAATATCTGCCGCCGGTTTATGGAGCACAGTAGTTGTAACTTCTTTTATTGCCGTCGAAATTAACATTTCTTCGATGGTGTGTGGTTTACCTGTTTGAGCATTACAAATTTTGAGATTAACAAAGATATATTGTGTAAAGCTCGAAGTCCGTCATCGTCTTGCTTAGCAGCCGCCGAAAAAAGTCTTGATACACTTGGCTGAGCATTATGCTTCTTCTTTCCAGGTCTTGATAATAGGCTATACTTTTGTCCTTCTTATCTGGATGGATGGAAGTCTCGAAGGCTTCATCGCTTCGTTTGAAAATATTTTTGAACAAAGAAGGCACAAAGGCAAAGACGAATTTGTGGAATTTTCTATGAATCCATATTTAATATATTGTGCACTGCATCGCCGTCCCTTTTCTCTTTTTTGCTTCCGACATGGTTTTGCTTTTACAAATATGTAAGTAAAGTGTTGAACTTAAGTACTTGTTTAACGATTGCGCGCGAAACCACATATGATAAAAGAAATCTTACGAGCTTTTATATAGAATGGATATACAGCACGCACCGACAAGAATAAGGCAAACATGCACAAACTCGTTCATCTCTTTCGACACTCAATCGAACTGAGCAAGTTAGCACAAGTACCTATCGATGAACCGGCCGATTGCTGCAGGATTGGACAAATCGCATTATTTAACAAAAACTTGTTACAACTCGATTGCGTACGAGCTATCTTACGTTATCTATGTTATTTTTAGTTTTTCTACAATCGTCGGGGCATAAATATAAACTAAATAATCGTAATCGTATTGTGTAGTAGGTAGGTTTCAATTTCAATGAATTTTAAAATATAAAGTAAATGAAATTACTAATCAACCATCCCTCTAACCACGCCAATGCGCCTATTTTTTTCTGGGCATCTTACCGCCCCCCTATACGCCTTCAGCGTCCACAAGCGTTGTGTTCCTGCGTGTGAGTGAGGTCACCAGTAAGCTTCTAAGGATTTGCTGTGTAAGCAACAGAAGAGGCATCGCGCGAGTGATATTAATATATTACAAGCGTTAATAGGCTACGTTAACTGCTTTACATCAGGTGGGCCGAAAGCTTGTAAGCCTCCCGACATTGTATAAAAAAACCGACGGGGCGGATCGGTGCGCGTCGCCGCCGGTGCGTGGCGCCCTAATCCGTACATCGGTGTGCTATTAGGTTATTATATATGTCGCAGAGGTAGCAACACCATATTGAGAAGCCCGGAAGAAATCAATCCCCGTGATGCTAGTTTTAATAATAACGGATCAAAATGTCAAGTCGGCGCTTGGGTGGAATCGACATCGTTGGATTGGCAACACCGGTTGTGTTTGTTATAGTTTGCTCGAAATGACGGTTGTGGTCAGTTGTCAAAAACGTCAAGATGAGAGACCGTCATCTCGTCAGCGGCATTACGAATCGAGCAATGGAGCTAACCGCACGTGTCGCGTCCACCGCATTTTGAATCCGTTATAATCTGCGATCTGAGTATAACTTTTGTTACGATTATTTTCGTAACGGGCTGATTAAATATTGAGAAGATTAACTACGCTGGTATTTCGCTTTATTCGCCATGAACAACGAGCCACCTGACGACCATTACATCCACGTTCCGACATATATATATTTTTTATTATTTATTTCGTCAAGTTTCACACCACTTCAACAGCCGTGCCCGCGAACGGCCTCTATTACACATCGTCCACAAAGAGCCACATAAAATGGTTACTCGAAGGGCCCTTTAGTAGAAATTTATTTTCTATGACCATAACATAAAAGCCGGGTCGAAGTAAACTCCTCGACAAATATTTAGTTTGCCGCACGTTGGTACATATTTTATTTGCTGCCACTTCACCCCTCGTCGGCGGAGAGGTTGACCTTTACTGTACGATATTATTAGAGTAACGCCGTCTTACAATTTGATAAAATTGTTAGTTCAAAATAGCTCCGAACGTCATATTTTTTATTTAAATATGCACAAACTCTTACACTAATTTTCCAAGATTAGTTTGTGGTCTTCGTCTTTTAGTAGAAAATTATGAATATGACCCGCCAAAAGCCACCCAAAGACTGGTTGCAAACCACTGTATCTGCATGTTTGAAGATTGCAATGTCTTCAAAGACATTCTACATTTTTTCAATACGACTTCGGAAAGCATACTAGCTTACGGCCCACTTGATGTAAAGCGGTTACCGTAGCCTATAAACGATTGTAATGCATTAAGTATCACTCGCGCGATGCCTCCTC
This sequence comes from Pyralis farinalis, assembly GCA_947507595.1. Lineage (NCBI taxonomy): Eukaryota > Metazoa > Arthropoda > Insecta > Lepidoptera > Pyralidae > Pyralis > Pyralis farinalis. The sequence goes on along the minus strand of OX382261.1, from coordinate 595,599 downwards.
TGCTGCTAACACAGCAACTCGTTAGGAGCTTACTGGTGACCTCACTCACGCGCAGCAACACAACGGAGGGTTCTAGGGAGTTGTTATTTGGTTGCGCTTTTCTATGAGGTGGCGGAGGAGGAGCGCCCTACATCTCTTAAAAACATCCAGACCAAGATAAGCACGCATGTTCATGTAGACAAATGTTCGTTTTGTGTGGGAATCGAACCCACAAGCGGTGGTGTCATCGAGCTCGTTGACGGCGCAAAAATTTTAGAGGTTAAAGTATGGAATTGCCGATTTGCACTGAAAAATTAAAACTATTTTTTTTCTAGGATGAAACATATTTATTTAATCAAAGAATTTACCCTCATTATCTATACATTGCTGCCATCTAATCGGAAGTTTATTTATGCCTCTGCGATAGAACTCTGGGGATCTAGATTCGACAAACTGTATGAAAGCATTTTGTACTGCCTCCTGGGAAGAAATATTTTTACCACGTAGAAAATTGCCCAAATCACGAGAAGAAGATGGTAATCAGTTTGAGTAAGGTCTGGCGAGTACGGAAGATGACGTATGGTTTCTAACTGCAGTCCTGTAGAGTTACAACGGTTTCTCTTGCGTTATCATGGAGCAATAATGGTGAAGATCGATTCACTAGTCGGCGCTGTTTCACTGCCAGTGATATTATATTATATATTTATTTAATAGGTGCATATAGCAGAGTGGTAACTACTCGTATATTAATTTTACAAATATACATGTGATAATGTTTCGTGCAAGCTAATCCGCTAAAAACACTTGCACACGTCATGATCGATTCACATTGTAGTAAGTACAGTTGTTATTATCAATGTTTATTACCTACAAAGAATTGTGAACTAAAAATTTCAGTAATAATATAAAAATTATACACAAGGAAAGTATTAGTGAATAACGCCATGAAGAGACCACCAAACCGTTACCATTATTTTTGTATTCGTAAGCTTTGCTTTAGGGCACTGTTGCGGCGTTTGACCTGGGGTCAGCCATTGTATTTTTCGCTTACGGTTATCGTAAAGAATCTACTTTTCGTCACATGTCACGATTCGATCCAATATTTTTTAATTTCTGTACCGATTCAACAAGGGAACACAAGTTTTAACACGCGTTCCTTTCCGTAGATCAGTCAAATCATGAGTCACCCATTTTTCATATTTTTTATTGATTCGATGCAAATGCGTCAATATTGTGGGTAAGGTAACATTAAACCATGCCGCTAATTCCTGGGTAGTTAAACTCGGATAGACTTCCACCATCTCCTTCAATTCAGCGTTATTGACCTGTGTGGGCGGTCTTCCACGTGGTTTGTTCTTCAAGTCGAAGTTTCTATTACGAAAGCGTTTAAACTAAAATCGCACGATGCGTTCATTAGCAGTCTCCTCTTCAGTCGCAGCATTGATATTCCGAGCCGTTTCTGCCGCGTTGGTTCCGCGTCAGAACTCCATCCATCTTTCCCGTCAAGATGAATATAAACAAAAAAACAATTGAAATTTGAAAATCAAATGTTGCACATTTTTTAAGAAAAACCTCAGGTATTATGTGATAATCCATACTACACAATAAACATAATAATCCATAATAAACAAACACTCTTTTGATCTTCAAGTAGAATTGTGCAGATGGGACCCGTAGCTGAGAAAAAAAAACTTTTGTTGGCCTGTTCTCATTTTCAAACACCCATTCACAAGATTGCAGTTTTTTTTCGGGTCAAAATAATAAATCCACGTTTCATCTCCTGTGACAATGTCATAAACAGCATTAGAATGTCCGTGGTCGTACTTCAGTAGCATCTGTGAGCACCATTCCACGCGAGCCCGCTTCTGCTCCGCTGTCAGTTCATGAGGGATCCAACGACAACAAAGTTTCCGAACTTTCAATTCTTCATGTAAAATTTTCTGAATTTGGCTCATACCAATCCCCAATAGTTCTCGATTTGTCTCATAGGTAATCCGCGGGTTTTCTTCAATGAGCCGCTTAACAGTAGCCACATTATTATCAGTCGCGCGAGCGCATCCCCCCGCGCTGGGCGTGTTTCCGATTACGAGACGGTGGTGTGTCCGCAAAAATGTCGTGTACAGTGAAATGTGTAGGCTGTAATATTGTGATCGATGAGTTGTTGGCCTATCTAAAGGCCAAAATGTCTAGAGCTGACGAAGAAAGCCTGGTGAAACTATGTACGTCAACATTCGCGAGTGATGAAATTCAAAAATCTCATACGTTACTATTCGAATCAGTGCCCTCCGAGTTGAGAAAAATTTCTCGCAAAGGTAAAGGAAAAGAAGATCGTTTGATATACGATATGCTTCACTTTTTAAAAGTTACGGAGCCTGATATGCTACCTGTGTTTGTGGCTAGAAATTTGGATAAATTGCCACCACTTACTATGGGACATGTGGACGTATCGAGACTTCTGAAAGATTTAGCACTGGTACAAGCCGATATTATGCAAATTAAGTCTTCATATGTTCGAGTCGAGCAACTAGAATCGTTTAAGAGAGAGTGTTTTAACGTAAAGAACTCTTCGCCACCTTTTTCGACTGCGAAAGTAAACATGAAGAGAGGCGCATATCGGGATAGTGGACCAATAGGTTTGTCGCTTTTTGATGAGTCGCATGTTAACGATAACAGCAAACAAAGTTGTGAACCGCTATCCACGAGCGAATATACTCTGCACTATCAAGAAACAAACTGCAATCAAATAGAGGGTAACAGCGACGCGTTGCAAACGGCTACCGGCCCGATGACCGAACGCACAAGCGATGACTCACAATCACAGCGTAATATTCCTTCTACTGCAGAGCAAGCGGCCGCCCGGCTGAGCGGTGACGCATCAAATAACAAATCGTATGCGCAAGTAGCCGATGGGGTAAATAGTGAATGGACAATTGTTCAAAAGAAGGCGAAAAAATCGAAAAATCGCGTAGAAGGAAAGTCGGGGACAGTGGTAGTAGGCGAGGATGAAATGTTTAGAGCAGCGGAACGGAAAATACCTCTTTTCATAACAAATGTACACCAAAACACTTGTGAATCCGATATTATTCGATACATCTGTAAGATGACACAGGAAACGGTTAAATTAGAGAAAATACATATTCAGCGTCAATGTGACTACAACGCCTATAAATTCTTTGTAGCACAGAACAAACTATCAAAGTTCCTTGATGAAAAGATTTGGCCAGAGGGAATAATTTTTCGCCGTTTTGTCAATTTCAAATTGAAGCAAAAAAATGTAACGTCGCACGATGACGCACAGACAAATACAATCAAATAATGGATACATATAATTTTGTTACATTTAATTGCAAAAATGTTAAACGCTCCATAGACAACATACGCGATCTCTGTAAGACATATGATATAATAGCGTTACAAGAAACATGGTTGCTCAGTGAAGAAATCCCTTTTCTGAACACAATAAGCAACGATTTCAGCAGTACTGGGGTCACGGCGATGAACACAACGGCAGGCCTTATAAGAGGTCGGCCCTACGGAGGCGTAGCCCTACTCTGGCGACGTAGCGTTTTTGAGAATGTGGTGGTGATTGAGTGCGATAACCCGCGTATTTGTGCAATAAAGGTAGTGTTGAAGGAAAGATCGTTTCTTGTGATGTGCGTTTATATGCCTACTGACGACAAAGCGAACCTGGCGGAGTTTACGGATGTGCTTAGTGCGGTGAGTGCTATAATAGACAGCTGTGGTATAGACTGTGTATATATGCTAGGAGACTATAATGCCCATCCTTACGAACAGTTTTATTATGAACTACAAAACTTTTGCTCGGATCAAGAATGGTCTTGTAGTGATTTTGATATGCTAGGTATATCTAGTACTACGCATACTTATGTAAGTGAGATGAATGGGTCTAGGAGGTGGTTGGATCACATTTTAGCAAGCAAAGCGGCAGTCAAATCTATTCAAAATGTGTATGTTGTTTACGATGTATTTTGGTCCGACCACTTTCCGTTAGCAGTGGAATGTAATTTAGATGTTGTTTTATCTAAGAAATTCAACAATGTTTTTCGTCAAGAGAAGGTTATGTGGGGTGAAAGGACACCTGCACAGATCGATTTGTATTCAAAATTATGCAATCAAAAGTTGAGGCTTATTGATTGTCCCCCCGAGTTGCATAAATGTTGTGATAGGATCTGTAATGATACTAACCACAAAATTGTAATTAACAAGTTATATAGAGACATAATACAGGCCCTTAAGGAATCTTCCATAATGGGTAATATGAGAAAGAAATCAAAAAAGAAAATTGTAACGGGCTGGAACAAGCATGTGGCGGCGGCTCACGGACAGGCCAGGCTTAAATTTCAATCGTGGGAGTTGCAGGGTAAACCTGCATCCGGTGACTCATATAACGAAATGTGTGAGGCTAGAAAAATATTCAAATCACGGTTGAAGTGGTGTCAAGATCACGAAACCCAATTAAAGATGGATATTCTAGCCTCGCATCACTCAAAAAATGACTTCCGTTCTTTTTGGAAACACACCAAACGATTGCAGTGTGGGCCGGGCCAGTCTGTGAGCGTTGATGGTGTGACTGAGTCTATTGATATTGCTAATATGTTTATGGATCACTTTACGGTAGCATCGCCCCTTGGGCCATCTCAGTCGACACTGAATATTGAGCCCGACGTGAACAGGAAAATAATCTTTACGGTCAAAGAGATAGATGGTGTAATTAAGTCCATGTCTAGAGGTAAATCACCGGGTCACGACGGGCTCAGTATTGAGCATCTAAAGTTTGCCGGCCCGCATTTGCCTCGAGTACTGTTTTTATTATTTAATTATTGCCTAGGACATAGTTACATACCTGACGACATGATGCGTACGATAGTAGTGCCAATAGTTAAAAATAAAACGGGCGATCTAGCAGATAAAACCAACTATAGGCCTATATCGTTAGCAACAATAATTTCCAAAGTATTTGATAGCGTGCTGAACACACAGTTGAATAAATACGTGATCCTGCATGATAATCAGTTTGGATTCAGACCTAAATTGTCTACTGAAAGCGCTGTACTGTGTCTTAAGCACGCTGTCTCTTACTACATGGAGCGAAAAACGCCAGTCTTTGCTTGTTTCCTAGACCTGTCGCGAGCTTTTGACCTGGTTTCTTACGATATCTTGTGGAGAAAGCTTGAAAAAGCTCAGTTGCCTGTGGAACTCATTAATATTTTTAAGCATTGGTACAGAAATCAGGTCAATAACGTCCGATGGGGGGTGACCCTCTCAAGACCATATGGTCTGGAGTGCGGGGTACGACAGGGAGGGATAAGCTCGCCCACGCTCTTCAATCTATACGTAAATGAGTTGATTCGAGAACTTAGCGGCACCAGTGTCGGTTGTCACATAGACGGTGTCTGCGTCAATAACATAAGCTACGCAGACGATATGGTGCTGCTGAGTGCATCGGTCTGCGGGCTACGAAGCATGGTGGCAATCTGCGAAGCATACGCCACTTCCCATGGCTTAGTATACAATGTTAAGAAGAGCCAAGTTATGGTCTTTGGGGCCGGGAGTAAAAGATATGAAAATATACCACCTGTTGCATTATACAATGAAATACTGCAAAGAGTATTTAAATTTAAATATCTTGGTCATGTGTTGACTCCCGACCTGAAGGACGATGACGACATTGAGAGGGCGCGGAGGGCGTTGTCAGTGAGAGCGAACATGCTGGCTCGCAGGTTTGCACGTTGTTCACGGGAAGTGAAAATTACGCTCTTCAGAGCTTTCTGCACATCATTCTACATGTGCAGCCTGTGGGCCAGATATACTCAAAAAGCTTACAACGCTCTCCGTATTCAGTATAATAATGCGTTCAGGGTGCTGCTGCGATTGCCTCGCTTCTGTAGCGCATCAGGGATGTTCGCCGAAGCACGAGTAGACTACTTCTACGCAACAATGCGCAAACGGTGCGCGTCCCTGGTGCGCCGGGTGCGGATGAGTGGCAATAGCATCCTGAATATGATTGCAAGCAGACTGGACTGTCGATATGTGAACCATTGCTGCACTATATCAGGGGGAGTGGTGCAGGAATGGCCAATGTGAATGTATTGCCAAAGTATTATTTTAAATCTAATTCTTACTAACATAGTGCTTAAGTTTTTTACTAACATCTTTTATGAGTCTTAGTTACTTGCAATAAATTTTAATTAATTCAGTCATTCATTATTTACGTTGACGGCAGTTGAAGGCCGCCCTTCACGAAATTCGTCATGTAAAGAAACTCGACCTCTCTCAAATTCAGCAAACCATCGCCTCACGGTGCTCAAAGAAGGTGCTTCTCTCCCAAAAGTATTTTGAAGACGAGCAGCACAGTCTTGCGGAGAGAGAGAACTTTTAAAATCATAAAAAATCATCGCTCTAAAATCTTTTCAACTCAATTCCATTTTCGTTGCGTACGTAGAACTTTGATGTGTGATAAAAAGCAATTGACAAGTGATTTCCCGCCAATTGTTTTTTTTTATTACTAAGTAGGTTGCAACGTTTCAAAAAAATATAACATTCGAAATTCAATTAGTTCCGATTAGCTAGAAGTGCAAAACTTTTAGTGTGCCCCATGTATATGAACGACTTAACTTGGGTAAATTATGGTTGACAATTGTTACTTTTTTGGAGTCGGTATTCTGGCGAACCAGCAGCAATTCTGGATTTGAAAGCCACACCGAGGAGCTAGACCGCGCGTCCCTCGTAGGTGACGCGCATCCGCCCCCGTCGGTGCTGGTCTAGGTGGTTGCGGCGGTGGGGGCCGGCACTCACCATGCGTCACTAACCCGGCGGGTCCAGAGGTCGAGATCTAACCTGCGACGGTTTTGATTGTCGCTACACATCAAAATAGTATCTTCACCAGATCCTAAGCTTAGGTAGCGGACCCCGCCAATCCCTCTGGATTAGGAAACGGAATAACTCAAGGAATAAGAATGGAATGAAACCTTTCGTCTCGAATGCATATTGCATCACAAGGATATTCACACATATACACGGAGACAGCATGAACAGAAACGTGTGATTGGTTTGATTTTTACAGATGGACGTCTCCGAAATTAGTTAATGGATACAAGTGCCTTCAGAGGTCCCACTCTTGAACCGAACCATAACCGGTTTGTGGGTATTTTTAAGAATAAGAGTCATCGGCGAGTGCATATTCCTTTTGGAGAAGGATTCCTTTGGAAGATGAAAGTGTAGGGAGTACGGAGGTATGCCTAGTCTTGTCAGCTAGCGCCGCGACTGTAAATTAAATCTTTATTATACAGTAACTTTGCATGCTTTATATTAACAATGTAAACGGGAACTGTATTCATAGCCCTTTTTGGTGAAATACCTATATTTTACGTAAATAAATAAATTGATTGACGGACAGACAGGTACGTTTTCTCAATACGTATAATTTTTGTGTCAGTTATTGGTACCATACCTGGCAATAATAAACGTTGCTAATGCGCTGCCCTGTCCGCCTTCTCGAGGGCCTTTCTTCAGAATATACTGTAGTGTACAATGTCGGCAAGGATGTCTCCCCACAACGTGACTGTCCGCTCGAGAACACACACCAGACACTTACCAGAGAGAGACTTTGTACTCGTACAACAGTCGCCTACGTGGGTACCTTTGTTTCACCTATTTCTACCGCCAAGCAGATATATTTATATAGCTGTGTTCTTGTTTGAACGGTGAGATATTGCAGAGAAATTACTGGGTACTGTGACGAAACATCCTTAGGTCACCAGATTGGCAGCGCGCGAGTAACATCTCCGTGATGTTGCGAGCGTCAATAGGCTGCGGTGACCGCTTACCATCTGATGCTGGCCGCATTCTTGCTTGCCAATCTAGTTGTAAAAACAAACCCACTGTACAAATGGTACGAGCTTTCATAGGCTGTGGTAACGGCTAATCATCAGGCGGGGTCGAATAATTCATTACCATATTAATGTCATAAAAAAGAGGGACAAAGTATCTTCCCAGGCTTAAAGATCTATTTTTAAAAGTTTTCCCATCATGATTGCGAGCGCGTTGTTATCAATCAATATCAATCAATCAATCAGTATCAATATTGATCAATGCACGAGTGTCGGTATGAAGCTTATAATTGAAAAAAAAAGTTATGTGTCAACAATAAATATATATATTTTTTATACAACGTCGGGAGGCATACAAGCCGTATGCTCGCCCGCCTGATGTAAAGCGGTCACCGTAGCCTATAAACGCTTGCAATACATTAAGTAACACTCGCGCGATACTACCTCTGCTGCTAACACGGCAACTACTCAGGAGTTTACTGGTGGCCTCACTCACACGCAGGAACACAACAACCCTCTAGGGAGTTGTTATTTGGCTGCGGTTTTCTGTGAGGTGGAGGTACTTCCCCAGACGCCCGTCTTTCTGCTTTGATGCGTTCTACCTCTCTGAAAATACCCAGAGTGAGACAAACCGGCATGTTCATGCACACAAATGTTTGTTCTGTGTGGCAATCGAACTCACGACCGTCGGTGTCAAAGTAAGGTATCAGCGCGTTTCGCCACTGCGCCACCGAGCTGGTCAAATAGGGAAGCTGTTTCCGTATTAGCAGCGTATCGGAGGCAACGCGTGAGCATAGCAAGGGTTCATCGATTGTAACTGCTTCTAATAAGCGTGTTTTAATTCCTGATGTTGCCTTTACAAGTAATATAATAACCAAATCGATGCGCAGGGCCGTAGCCTATGAAATGCTTTGCCATTCGATATTCGGAATGCTCAATCATTTCGCTCTTTCGAACATCTTGTCAATCTTTTTCTTAACATTACCTAATTTATATTATGTATATAAAATTAGTATTAGTGTATAATATATAATGATATATTAGTGTATAATATACAAAGATATATATGCTACGTATATATGTATATGTACATATACTAAGTATTCTTAGAATACAGCATGAATGAATGACGAAACAGATTTACAATGCAAAAGTAGAAGGATGTAGGAGCCGAGGAAGGCCGCGACTTTTCTACCGTGATTAAATTGATCGTTTTCTATCAGAAGGTGAGAGAATAATTATTTATATGTAATCCTGAAAAAAGGGGATATCAATGAATAAATCCTCCTATAATAGCAAATACAGCTCCTATAGATAAAACATAATGAAAGTGGGCGAGTCAGGAGCCTTAGAAACCGGCGAGCGTGCACGAGAAGAGCGATGAATGTTAAAGAAGCGAGTGGGATGTGTAAGGATCGAGTCTCGCGGCGCTCCGTTCTTTCTGCCTATCCCGCAAGGGAATCGGCGTGAATGGCGTGAAGTTATAGATAGAGTACCTATATATAAAACACATGTATCTTGGCATATTTATTTGTATGTAATGTACATTTATAATTACTTTGTATTCTTTAAGTTTACCTTGTTTCTACACTTTCCACCTCGAGGTGGTCTGCAAGAGCTCGCACCGACAACAACGCCCGCGCCGTCGTACTGGTACCTTACGTTTTCTTTCTATGGAGTTTTCTTTTGGTTTTGTTTGTGTTGGTTGTTCGGCTTGATTGGTATGCAACATATATTGTATTATATTTTATACGGACCTCAAGCGTAAGTCGATCGTCAAAGTGCATCGCAGTTAGTTTTGGTTCGTTCGCGACTCCCCTAACAGATTACAGAGACAGAAATAAATTACACCGACAAGACCCTCTGCTAAGGCCCTGAGGATTTTGACTACTATAATAATGTGTTTAGTAGGCTTTACAGAGCATGCTAGAGTGTCTTGTGCGCTCGTTTCTCTCGCCTACCCCCCAAGGAACCTGGCATGAACATATCTTCTTTACGTTAATCTGAAAGACAATAGTTTCAGAACGATATACTCGTACATAAACTAACTTAGGACATGCCGAAGGACCCTCTTCTACTGTGGCGTATACAAATATCTATTTATGTCTATATGCAGCATCGTAATAGTGCCAAATATACTTTTAAATGTTTTCGTATAGTAACCATAAGGGATTTTAGAATGTTTTGTAGTTACTTTGGACATTGCGCAAGAGTGAATATTACATACATCGGTAATACTTAATAAAGTGCGGCGGGTCACGCCCGCCCGCACGACGGTATAAATTTGAGAGAGTCCCTCGGCAAGGTACCTGGCTTCGCAAGTTTTATTGAAATTGTATGTCACTGAAATGGCTAAAATATACTCGTATTAATGTTAAATAGATGTTACAAAACCTTTATAAGTTGGTTAATTGATTCAGTTATGTACCTCGTTGCAACCGAGGCTACTTTTAAGGACACCTTTACCTTAGTCTTCCTGCGACCACGGACGCTGCAAAGCGTTCGAAACGTCAGGTTCAACAAAATAAATAAAACACGCGATACTTCCGTTAAAAATTGTTAAATTCAAAATATCTGGAAATAATTCAGCATACACGACCTTTCCTTAATAATCTTTAATTTTACAATTTGATATCATTATTGTATTGTATTATTGTAACTCACAAAGGTGAGTTCCAAGGCAGCTGTAGTTTAACCCCCTGAACAGCAGTGAACTTCACTGTTCATTGCCTTTTTGGTGGTCGCCGCTGTTAATTCTGGAGACACAGTGGTAGGAATAAGTGGCGGGCCTGTCCCTGTTTAAAAAAAGGAATACTAATAATAAGTAACAAAAAAAAGGATGTACTAACCGGAAGGAAGTACTAACACAGGGACATGACACGACGGATTCGCTCAGCTCCAACTAGTTCGCTGGGAAACATAGCTCTAGAAACTTGTATTAAGTTACGACCCCAAGGGCTTCATACATGTGGTGTACGACGTGTTAAAACTACTCTACAAGAATGTTTTTTTTTTATATCACTATGGCGGAAAACAAGCGTAGGTACGGCCTGCCTGACAGTAAGCAGTTATCGTAGCCTATGGATATTTGCAACGCTATTGGTGTCTTGGTGTTTAATGTGCTTTGTGATGCCCAGTGGTGGTGTTATTTCCATTAAGTATCTTCGGAAGTCCAGCGTCGTCCCGCGCCCCTCGTGGTCGAGGAGACATCTGCTGGCCAGGATAATGATTAAGTGTCATAGTTTTAAAATGTCACCTTTTTTATACCACTAAGGTGGCAATATCGCATACGGCCTGCCTGATGGTAAACAGTCACCGTAGCCTATAGACATTTGCAACACAAGGGGCGTCACTCGTGCATTGCCGACCCTCTAAAAAACCTCTTCACGCATTTCTTGATGAATACCATGCTGTAGTCCCTTGGAAAAGCCTCGGCTGTGAGCTCATTCCATAGCTTGAGAGTTCTCGGAAGAAAACTTCTCTGGAACTGCATAGTACGCGACCATTGTGGTTCCAGCACGTGAGGGTGAACGCCCCGCCGTCGACGAGCGGTGCGGTTTTAAAAAGTAGCTGTCGGCATTATATCAAACAATTTTTCAGAACACAACCCGTTATACAATCGGTTGAACACACAAAGGGAGGTAAAATCTCTCCTTAAACTTCTATCTATCCATAACTTCACGCTAAATCCCTTGCGGGGTAGGCAGAGGGAACCGAGTGCCACGCGACTGGATACATACACACTTCACTCGCTTCTCTAAAATTCATAACTCTTTTCATGCACGCTCGCCGGTTTCTAGAACTCTTGACATCACCTTCTGATAAAACACTTGGTCTTCCTCGGCTCCTACATCCTTCCACTTTCGCATTGTATATGTGTTTCGTCATTCTTTCATCCTGCATTCTTTCTACATGTCCGAACCAATGGAGCATGCCTTTTTTATCTCAACACCGACACTCTCTTTCAGGCCAACTCTTTCTTACGTCATCATTACGAACGCGGTCAGCAAGCGTTATGCCACAAATTTTCGCCACATTACTCTCTCGAGTGTATGAAATCACTTAACAAATGTAAATGCATTGCTTGCTTGAAAAGCAGTGCGGTTGTGAGTCATTCGCAAGGGGATTTTCGAGTGTAATATGCTGTGAACAGCTTAGCGTGGCTTATAACTGTTTTTGACACACGCAATGACTACATCAGAGAAATAAAGAGAGCGACTTGTGTCGCCGACTCCACCCGGTCTGTCTGTCGTATGGTCGAATGATTGAAACAATCAAACACGTGATATCGATTTATTAGTACTAACTAATAATCGCTAATGCATATCGCTAAAACACACTTTACAGTTTTGTTTTGTGAACAACGCCATCTATCGGTGATTGTTACAATTTATTTTCTACATACATTCTCTACTAATCTATTAACACTATCAAGCTTTTATCAACGCAATTCACTACATAATAATATTCAGTACAGAGAAGTATTATTTATTGCAGAATAATGACATTATACAATTACTTAAATTCGGAGGCAAATATGTGACGCGGCGCGTACACCGGCGTGTTCTACGTGATACACCGTTCCTAGATGAAATTATATGGTTGTCTGTGTGTGCGTTTGTCTGCGCGTTTTTTACGAATATTCGAATTTTGACTTCAGATTCGGATTCAGCATAAAAAAGTAGAATAAGAATGTTCAGGAACACCGTTCCTGTCTCTTAAGGAACATGGTCAAAATGGCCGACAAATAAAAAAAAAATGTTATATAATCAAAGTAAAATATTATATAATTAAGGTGTTCCTCTGGCAATGCAAGCTTGCGCATTCTCAACTGGTTTTATTTTGAATTATTGATTAGTTAATGTAGCGACCAAAATAGATAACTTTGTAGCATTACGCAGAAAAATGGCAGTTTCATGTAGGGGTCATAGAACAAGTCGAGGAATTCGAGTTCAATCGGAGGGTTACATAGAACTCTCGAAATTCTCATTGCACGAGACACGCGTTAGATGGTAAACTGACGCTTGTCATGAGACTTTTATTTTTTAATCTATTAGCAATTTGGAAATGATGATTGGCGAATAAGAAATGTCTAAAGAAACAAGGTCCAAATCATCAATTTGTAATTACAATAAATTTATTATTAAATTAAAGCTATATGGTTGCCTGTGCTGAACTATTTCCAGACATCTGGCAAAGATATATAAGATACTACATGTTCATCAATTTGTTATTAAATCTTTTAACAGGGAGTATTTTATGTGCCTTTAGGCATTGTCAGGAAAGAACAGAACTGTTTCAGGCAATTTATTATAGAATCGAATAGAATTTACAATAAAAGATCTACTTAGTCTCAGCAAGCCGATGTAACGACATACGCAATCCTGCTTCTAAGATCCTCATTAAAAACTTTATCTTCTTTACGAGTATACATTATATTTTCGTGATATACAGGACGGTATCTCTATTGGAAATTTGCGTCTATGAAAAGAGAACGTCCATTTTGTATGGAGTTTTGTTTCAATGTTTTTTGATGTTGTGCAGGTATGATCTGCAAGCCGCCGGAGGGGCTGTCCCAATTTGCCGGGATTGCCCCTAGAGAGAAGAAGTCCGGCCCCTTTTGAGGGGCTGGCCAGTCGCAGTGGTGCCCTGTTGCTGACAGATCCGGGGCACCACACCAACGCGGCCGATGGCATTTCGCGGGGTTGTTTAGTGGGTATACCGTCGGACAGCCGACGGGGAGTCCCACACTACCACCGGAGGCCACCCAGGCACCGGTGGTGTGCGTAACGCATTTTTCCCCGCGTCACAAAAAAAAAAAAAAAGGTATGATCTGCAATCTGTAGAGCTTCAACTGTATATTCAAATAAAAGTAACACCGGTTAAAAATAGCTTCGGAATTACAAGAAAAACGATAACAAAGTAGTTAATAGATTCAGGCGTTATTTTGCGAAAGTCAAATTTTCATGCAATTTGATCAAACCTGCTGCTGCCTGCTGTGGCAGTGACGGTGGTGGGGGCATGCGGTTTCTGTTCCAGATGGCGGACGACCGCAGCAGCCGAGGCAGCGACTACCGGGGCAGCCATGGCAGCGTCGGCATGTTGCATCTACTAACGGTAGTGGGTGGGTGCCGGCCGGCGCTAGGACGCATGAACTAATTGGTGGCGGAAGCTCACAAAGCAGGTTTAAATCAAATTGCAGATAACAAAGTACTTCGTTTCAGGAAATAACACATACATTTTGCGGTTGTACTTTAGTAACGGCTAGATATAATGTATTTGAATATATTTATCGTTCTTTCTGGTTAGCTGATAGTTGCACAGAAATCCTGGAACAAGTTGCTAGATTGCTTCGCACGGACAGCAGAACAACATCGGTATGATTTTGACGAGCTCGGTCGCGGAGTGGGTGGTAACGGTACTTTGACACCAAGGCTTGTGGGGTCACAAACATTTGTTTGCATGTCTGTTCTCTTGGTATGGGTATTTTTAAGAGGGGTATGGTGCATCAAAGTTTGCTGTTGTCTGGGGGAGTACTTTTACCTCTCAGACGACCAACAGCGCGCTGGAGGATGTTGTGTTTGTGAGTGAGGTTACCTGTAAGCTTCTAAGGAGTTGCTATGTTAGCAACAGAGGTGGCATCGCGTGAATGATACTTAATGTATTGCAATCGTTTACGGTAATAGCTTTACATGAGGTGGGGCGTGTGTTTGTGTGCCTCCCGACGTTGTATATAAAAAAATCCTAGGTTATCTATAAGTACCGTATAGATAGATTGTAATTTGTGATTTTTAAATCACACAAATATGTGTTGAAACAGATATGTCGATTTTTAGATTTTTTCCCTGCACCTACTGATGCCATGGCCCTTACTGCACGACGATTTCATGATCTAATCAAAAGGAGGAATCTTATAGGTGATAATGTTATATGTGATGTTTTGACTGTCATACAGACAGATGAATAAGAAAGTGATACTTTAGAATATACCTATATATTGATACTTAAAAATACGCTATTAATTTTCTTGTAAAATCAATCGGCAATGTTGCGTTTGTGGAGGTACTGCCGAACCGCGGGAGTCGGCGGCCCAGCCCGAGAGCCTCCGCCGGAGTAGTCATCAGCGAATGTAATGTGACGTGACAGCACGGGCTGTCATTTGTCAGGCGGCGAGGGACCGCGGGCGGACCGCCGTCGGCCCCGCGGGACACATTCTCTCCAGAACGCCTTCCTGCAATGACCGTGCTGGGATGTTTGATTACCATCATTTGTTGTGACGCCTGCCGTCCTTTGATAGTGATCTCCACGCTCAAAGGCTGTGTTCAGTTCGCCTTCTTATGTATTTTAAATGAAGTATCCATACAAGCGCGTATTATACGCAATTTGCGGCGTTTAGCCAGCCTTATAATTTATTAAGCGGCTGATTCGCAGCGAAATTAAGTGCGTAATTTGATCCTTTGACGAAGTACGTTCATACGCCGGCGTTACGCCAAAAAACATTCTGATGAAGACTAACATCCGATTTGCTGCTTAGCTTTAAACAGTTGACAGTTAGCCACTCATTTTAGCATTTTTTTATACTATGTCAGGAAGCATACAAGCATACGGCCCACCTGATGTAAAGCGGGTACCATAGCCTATTAACGTTTGCGATATATTAATTATCACTCGCGCTATAAGGCGCGCTATAAGGAGTTGCTGTGTAAGCAGCAGAGGAGGCATCCTCCTCTGCTGCTTACACAGCAACTCCTTGGGAGCCTACTGGTGACCTCACTCACACGTAGAAACACAACAACCCTCTAGGGAGTTGTTTGGCTGCGGTTTTCTGTGAGATGGAGGTACTTCCCCAGACTTGTACTTTGCTTTGATGTGCCCTACCTCTCTTAAAAGCCTAACGAGGACACGACCTAACAGTCTGTAGTGTAGGTTACCCTTTGTAGACGACGAGACGTTGTACAAAAGTCGTCTTCGTGGGTACCTCTGTCTCATCTATTTCTACCGCCAAGCAGCAATATGTATATAGCTTAGTTCCGGTTTGAAGGGTGACATATGGCAGAGAAATTCCTCCCGCAGGGAACCCATTTATAGGGAATTCCTGAGGGATTTTAAAAGAGACCTATATTGGCAAGTTTCTTTCGGCATTTCTTCTTCGCCAATGGTCATTTCCGAAATGATAGTAGATAAAAAAAGGAAAAAAGTAAAAAGAGAATTAAATAAGATTCAATAAGATTATATTTCAAAAACTATAAGACGTGTCTAAGTGCCCGCGAGGGCCCAATGGCAAATAAAGAATTTTTATCTTTTATCTTTTTTTTTAATTACTGGTTACTGTGACGAAACCTTAGACCTTAGG
This sequence comes from Pyralis farinalis, assembly GCA_947507595.1. NCBI lineage: Eukaryota > Metazoa > Arthropoda > Insecta > Lepidoptera > Pyralidae > Pyralis > Pyralis farinalis. The sequence goes on along the minus strand of OX382261.1, from coordinate 579,417 downwards.
TCACTAGATTGGCAGCGTGCGAGTAACATCCCCGTGGTGTTGCGAGTGTTAATAGGCTGCGGTGACCGCTTACCATCCGATGCGTGCCGCATGCTTGTTTGCCAATCTAGTTGTATAAAAATATCCGGTAGGTAGGTACAGAAGGTACCTATTCGTCTATTGATCTCTGCAATGAGCACTATAAAGCGGGAGTGAGTTCCGCTGTAGGCCATTTGCACGCACACAGGACGCAATGACGCGTTTTCTGAATTGGCGCGCTTAATTGGGCCATCTCACTGCCGATGGAATTTGATAGTTGTTAAATTACTACTAGCACAACTTCGCGCCGAGTCCTCTGCGGGGTAGGCGGAGAGGACCGAGCGCCGCACGACTCGACCCTTACACAGCTCTTCTTTAAGGTGATTGCTCTCTTCGTGCACGTTAGCCGGTTTTTAAGGCTCCTGATATCATCTTGGCATCAACAGTATTAATCCATAGGTATCCAAATAAATAAGTTAGATACGATATCTCTGAAATATATATATATATATATATATATACAATGTATATATATATATTGTCGGACAAATGTTTGTACTGTGTGGGAATCGAACCCACAAGGGTTGGTGTCAAAGTAGCGTAAAAGCCCGTTTCACCACTGCGCCGCCGAGCTCGCTTGAAATTAATAATCGTTCAAATGTTGACATTCACCAGACGAAGGTAGACGACCAGACGGACTGTCTCTGTGCGAAACTATGAAATTGACAATCGTTGGGTCGCTCCCTATAACTCGGTACTTCTAAACATTTTCGACGCGCCACGTTAAACAAAAGACTTTAGCAGAGTTGGCAATGGACAGATACCACAGGACAATGGAAGAATTAATCTGTCCACCTTATACAAATTTAACTTTTGACAGGTAATCATTTCAACGAGTCAGAAATAAACAGGCAACTATCAAGTGTTGCGTATCTCATACATCCGAAAGAGATAGAATGATGTGTCAAAAGTTGCTAAATAAAATGGACGCAGTATAGATAATGAAATTATTTGGGTATTGGTAAATTACCTTAAAGAATTGGTCGATATTTATCCTCAAGTTAATAGCATGGGTTGTAAACCTAGGTCAAAGGAGAGAGTAATTCTCTCGACCTACGAACAAGTAGGGAAGGTAAATATTTTCATTCTCTCAAAAATTGATCCACCGATGCAAGTATACTACTCTGCAGACACTTCGCTCGATCTTGAGAAGCCAGTTAACTTTCCACACAGAATCTCTCAATTCCTCGGAACCCTCGTGGAGTATTATGTTTCCTAGCGTTATTCCGTTTTCAAATACATTACGATTAGCGAGATTGGCCACCTAAGATTATTGAGCTTCATTAAAATCCTTTTAAAAGAGTGCCAACGCTGACCGGATGTGGACTGGAGAGGTTGCTTGAAGTCAATGCCCTCACGTACCAGTACACCAGTGCGTACATGTTCTCTAGCTTTTCTTTCTAACTAGTTTGGCCATAAATACTGTTAATTATTATGCACAGTTCAAATGTATCAACTTGGAACCAGTGGCGAGTCAGTTGCAGGTTCTAGACGCGTGCCGCAAGAGACATCGTGTCGCTGCTATAAACAAACGGATGCAGAACAAATATAAAAACAAAATGACGAGCTGTGTCGCGCGTCTCCTGGATATTGTTGCCTTCGCGATCGTGATGTCGAGCCGATGTCGCCCACCCCTAATGACCTCTCCCTTGCGATGCCCATTATCCGCCTACGTGTCTCGCGATATCCAATTAATTATTGAAGTACCGTCTAACACTGTTCTCGTTCGCGCTGCGCGCATCATGATCACCGTGTCTCTTTTTTCAACCTTCGTTTAAACTTTACCGCGTTGTTGGTGAAATCTTCTGAGTTCTATTCATGTTCGTCGTGACTGTCAACCGAGTTTAGTTATCTACGTTGATCGGTCAGTCCTGTTTCTCGATAACTCAACGATGAGTCATTCTGTACTAAAGGTTTCTGTTTAAGTATGTATACGTAAGATTGGGCGCAGTAATCTAACTCACGTACACATTATCTTTCTTGTGTTCATGTCTAACATTATTTCAATTAAATATTTCGAGAAGTCAGCTGGCAGCGGGGCGATGGCGGCGGGGCGCGAGCGCGTTGTGATCAAATACGTAGGTTTGTAATGAATCTTTCACGATGGCAGCGCGCAAAGGAGCGGTGTACCCGTACGTTACAGCGCAACCCGGCACAAAAATAAATGGCTAATAATAATATGGTATACTTAATTATATAAGTATTCAATCGTTATTTGATAATGACGAATGAAAATATAACATTCAACATTCGCTACGTAATGACAACTAATCACCAATCCATTAATCACCGCCTGTTCGTAATAACGCCTCTTCGGCCAGAGGAGGCTTCTGTGAAACGTTCGTCACACGTGTTTCCTTTCGCGTGTTTTTTGCAATAATGTTCTCACTCTAAAAAATATTTACATACAAATAATGCAATACTAGAACCTACATAGGCTACATAAACAAACCGGTTGTATTACCTTGAGCCAAGTAATGAAAAACCAAATTTGGATTATATACAAGCGTGTTTATTTGACGGAGGAATTGAAGAAAATTTTAAAATAAATAGCTGGCAACAGTTGACAAATGTTGATGGAAGAGTTGTAGTCCGATGTCCTTGCACAGGCTGTTGTTTCTCTGCATGCTGACATCGGAAGCCGGCGGGTGCCGGTCGTTAGCTTTGTTTACACTACGGAGGGAGACGAACAAGCATGTTCATGTGTGATACATCAATTCGACTACAGACACACATAACATATAGTAGTTTAAATATTATTTCTGTAAACGCCCTCTAATTCATAACGGCAATAAGATTCATGTTTTATAATTATGTTGTTTTCATATTTTGTCATTTTTGCCGATTTATTATACGGGTCGTGCTAACATCCCTCGTGCTCTTGTAGAGAAATGTCGCGATAAACTTCTGACTCGAATCCACGGCACTTTAACTAAAGTATCTGACTGACTGGGGGCGGCTTAACTTAGTCCAAGTCAACCAAATAAAGACACAAGTTTGCGCGTTCACCACTAAGAAAACCCCATTTGCTGTGGTTTCTCAATTCCAGAACACGCCTCTTACCATCGCCAAAAGCATTGGGATTCTCGACATCGAGATCTCGAATGATGGTCAGTATCGGAATCACTTGGAGGAGAAAGTCAAGCTGGCATCCAAGAAATTTGGTGTGCTCAACAGAGCAACACAGTACTTCAGCGTGGGGCAGAGACTTATCTACATATATAAAAATGAATGTTTGTCTGTATGTCCTCTATGGACTCAAAAACGGCGGATGAAATTTTTAGTGAATCTTCAGGTTAGCCCAGCAGGTGATCCTGTGAAGTTTGGTAACGATTGGATCACCCGTGCGAAACTGGGTCGAGTGGCTAGTGTTATATAAGTTTCAAGTCAGAATGCACACGGAGTATTGTAGTCATCTTAAAGCGGGAGCACCTGGATACCAGCTAGGACCGAGGACTGTGACTCCATTTAGAGACGAGCTATGAGAGTTGTCGACGATTCCAAGCTTACAAATGGTATTGAGAGTGTGTGCTGTGCGCTTGTTTGCCACCCTAGTGGCATAAAAAAACCTTAGCGAACGTAAAACCTTTGTTCGTTTTATCCTCAATATGTCGGTCTTAGTTGGTGCGTCCTGCTAGTCATTTCGCTAGTTACATTTTAAAATACGTGGACACCCCGCACAGTCTCCCAATGTAAAGTTGTTACTATGAACGCCGAATCCCTTGCGGGGCAGGCAGAGAGAGCCGAGCGCCACGCGACTCGATCCTTACACACCTCGCTCGTTCTTAACATTCATTGCTCTCCTCTGCTCGCTCGACGCGCATGCATTGTATATCTGCTTCGCCATTTTCATATATAAGCGTGAAAGACGTATCTATATATATAAAAGGAAAAGCTGACTGACTGACATATCAACGCAGGGCCTAAACTATAAGGGTTAGAAACTTGAAATTTTGCACAGGGGTTCCTTTTATAACGTAGGGGAGCACTAAGAAAGGATTTTTGGAAATTCATCCCCTAAGGGGGTAAAACGGGGGTGCAAATTTAGCATGAAACTTTGTCGTTTTTGAAGTTATTCGAATGAAATTCAGCATGAAGGTTCTTTACTGAAAGGCATGAAACATGAGTAAAATATTTTTTTCAAAATTCATCCCTTAGGGGGTTAAACATGGATGCAGAGTTAGCATGAAACTTTGCCGTTTTTGAAGTTATTCGAATGAAATTCAGCATGAAGGTTCTTTACTGAAAGGCATGAAACATGAGTAAAATATTTATTTCAAAATTCATCCCTTAGGGGGTTAAACAGGGGCGCAAAGTTAGTATGAAACTTTGCCGTTTTTGAAGTTATTCGAATGAAATTCAGCATGAAGGTTCTTTATTGAAAGGCATGAATACCGAGTAAAATATTTTTCTCAAAAATCATCCCTTAAGGGCGGTAAAACGGGGACGTAAAGTTAGTATGAAACTTTCCGTTTTTGAAGTTATTCGATTGAAATTCAATATTAATAAGTTTTATTGAAAGTCATGAACCAAATGTAAAATATTTTTTTCTAAACTAATAAGTATAAAACATTTTCGTTTTTACCTACATTATCGGATTCGAACCTGTCGAAACTCTTCTATCTCGCGGGCCGTGCGCGCACGGATGTGCCGCAGTCGACAAGTGGGCAACCCGAATGCAGAAAATATCCAACTGTTTAAAATTTAAAACCTCCCCGACAGTCCAGAAAGTCAGTTCGTCATTCGCCCTTTCATTTCAGTGCTGGACCAATTCTCACCAAACATAGCTAAGAACACTCCCGACTAATACACCTTTCAAACAAAAAAAAATAAATCTAAATCGGTTCATCCGTGCGGGAGCTCCGATGACACAGAAAGACTCAGAATCACATAGACACACACACACCCTCACACACACACCCTCACACACACACACACACCCTCACACCCACACACACACACACACACACAACGCGCTATGGTTTCTTTTGTAGCTCATTAAGTATAGACCTCAGTGATGACTGATTTGTTTAGTCCGGTGACGTAGTAACAGCCCACTCGGGGCTAGCTACATAGTCAGGTCAAAAAAAAAAAAGACTGATTTGTTAGTTTTGCTAGGCTGTGGCGCCTCACGCCTGCCTCTTTAGTCCGGTGACGTAGTAACAGCCCACTCGGGGCTAACTACATAGTCAGGTCAAAAAAAAAAGACTGATTTGAATGTTCTAAACTTCTAATTCGTACTTCGACGTAGCGTAGGTGATGATCACCTTGATTATTATAACAAAAAAATTGTTGCTATATTCGGATTAATTATTATTATTTATTCTATTTTTAGTACAGAGTCGGCAACGCACGAGTAACAACCCTGATGTTGCAAATGTCCATAGACTAGGCTGACGGCTTACCATCAGGCAGGCCGTATGCTGGTTTATAAAAATATTTATGGAAACAAGATCTCCTCTTTCCATAATATTAAATTAAGAGATTGATAATATTACGAAATTCCCTACAATAGGACGTGTTATCACAATCTAAGGCGGATATCTTATATAAAACTGGAGTTCCTGACTAATTCACTGACTCATCAACTCCGTAGCCAAACTCTTGAACCTAGAATGCTGAAATTTTGCAAAGAGGTTACTTTTATAAACCTCACGAGAGTGAAGAGGGGCTTGACAGTTTGTATGGAGTTGAAAAAATATTTCAAGTTAGTGACTTGAAACTTTATACAGATACCCTTTATTAAAATCCAAAAAACTAGTTTCAAAAATTCTACTCCGGGTGTAATGGAGGTCAAAAGTATTTCTTGAACTAAAAGTTGAATTATTAAGAAATTGTTATTTTTTAAAATGAGCTGCTTTAGACTGTAAATATACTCTCCATCAAGACGTCAAATAAGTAATTTCAGCGTTTTTCAAAATTCCACCTTTAGGGGTTGACAGTTTGTATGGAGCAGAAAACTTTTTGAAGTTAGTGACTTGAAACTTTGTATAGATACTCTCTATTAGAATCCAAAAAAAAATGATTTCAACGTTTTCAAAAATTCCACCCTTAGCGAGGTGAGGTGAGGTGAAAAGGGGGTTGAAATTGTGTTTGAACGAGACGCTAATCTATATTAATAAAAATGTAGTTCCTTTCTAATTCACTGACTCACCAATAGGTTCCTTTTGTAATGCATATGAGAGATAAGGAAGATTTTTTTGAATTTCAACCCAGGCAGATATTTTTTTAAGTGGCTTGAAACTTTTATGTTTTTAAAATAAGCAATGTTGAGAATAAAAAGGTGCTTTGAGTGTATACAGCCAGTATCAAATAGTTTATGAAAACCGAACAGGCCGTGACATATCTTCATTACTACACAAATAAGGATATTTAATACTTTTACTAACTATTTAATGCCAGTCGGCATCTACAAAATAAGAAGTAAAATAAAAGTAAGTAAAACTGCTGAAATTCCAAAATCTACGCGTGCGAAGCCGCGGGCATAAGCTAGTCGGTCTATAATCTTTTTATAAGTAAATACAAATGGTTATGTTGTGGAATTTCGAGTTCATATGGAGTGTTTATTCCATATTCACTCCATATATTCCAGAGTCCATAACTCCATATGAACTATGATACCGTTGTATCGATTTTGATCCCGTGAAGTTTGGTAGAGATCGGATCACCCGTGCGAAACCTGGCGATAACAGTATGATATGTTTTGAGCTATTTGTGATGATTCGACTGCATATGGAACTGCACGGCTCCTTACGACTGCGTGTGGATGGGAATACCAATACCTGCGTACGGCGCCGTAGACGGCATATCAGTGTTATGCTTACTAGTGTGACACTGTGCGAAAGTCTGCCGATCAATGTGCCTTGACCCAAATACAGGCGTTCGAGACTAACCACATTAAATCAGGTGGGTCGTATGCTGATTTGTGTCTCGAAAATGTATACATATTGCATAAAATATTGATAGGCCAGCATTTCTGTCTTGATATAGCGATGTCTCGCCCACAAAATGTATGATTTTGTGAGTTGCATGCAAGTCTAGACCTCGCCGTAGCCACGTAGCAATCGCTGAGTGTCGTAGGCTCGTAGCACATCGTAGAAGACAGCTACGAGAACTACACGAGCCGAGACAATTTCATTCCACCAAACACATTTTTAGGTAAAATATTGCCAAGACGATACGCGGTCAAGCAAGTCACATATTTTGACTAAGGTGTTGAGTTTGTGAAGTTAGGGCGTGTAGAGTTTGAAGCTTGGCTCTACACGAGATCTTTCAAAATATGTGGCTTGAAGAGAAAGATCAAAATATGTGGCTTGCTTGACCATTCATTACTACAAGAACGATTGTATAACAGAAAAGTAATGAACAGTGAATAAATTTTTCACTTTACGCCCATGTGATGGTAACGAAACGGCCAAGCGACATAATTATTTTGACTTAGGAGTTGAGTTTGTGAAGTTAGGGCTTGTAGAGTTCGGCGAGTAGAGTTAGAAGTTTGGCTCTACATGAGATCTGATAACTTTTTGACAGTGTGAGCCATATGGTCCCGTCTTGGCAACATTTTATATGTACATATTTTTGGTGGGATTTCACTTCTTTCTGTAAGTTGCTTTATTACAATATTTTTGTATTTTGCTCAGTTTACATTCTTTTTTTGAGGTGTATTCCTTGCACATCCGAGGTGCCTTATATCTTTGTTGGCCTACACTTTAATATTTAATTCATTAATTAAATGAGGGATATATCAGGGCGATACTTGGCTCTTAGGCGATTATATTCGACTATAACCGACTCTTGTGCTTTAATACTACTAATTAGGCGTTTTGCTCGCGGGTGATTTACTAAAACTCCGGAAATATGTATTTTATTATTTATAAAATCTAAAGTATAAGAGCTATGAAATGGAAACTTTATATGCGTAATAAATCCCTATATCAATTTTAGACCTCTGACCTCTAGCGTTAGTCATAGCGTCATAGCGTTATCAAATTTACGTAAGTCTCGTACAAACTTTTGTCGCCTTTCCATTTTCCATAGGGGGGGGGGGGGGGGGACAACAAGGGTATAGTACAATGTACTAAATTTAAGTTTCTGGTTACTTAAATAGCTAACATATATTAACAAACTATTGTGGCGGGAACTCGTTAAGTAGTCCATATACATGAACGAAATATTGAGTTGTGTTTGATTGGCCAAGAAGTTTGATCAGACGATGATGTATACAGTACCCTAGAATGTAGGCGTACATATTCAAATTTTATGTATCTTTTTATTTTAATGATTTTTTGTTTTTGTATAGTTAATTTTCTATTTAGTGTTTTTGACTGTGAAGTCATGTACTCTGTCATGTACTTTAAAAGAGGCTATCATTGCAGCCCATCTGGGAAAGTATCTCTACCTTACACAAAACCGCAGCCAAATAACTTTCTACGTGTGAGTGAGGTTATCAGTTAGCAGCTGTGGCTACGGTAAACACATCCGGTAGACCATAAGCTTGTATGCTTTCCTACGTTGTATAAAAATGTGTATTTTGTAATAATAAATAAATAACCTATGATGTGCGAAACAGCAATTCATGCCTTTCGATTATCAGGCCGTGCAATACTGTACGTTATAACTAATACGACCAAATATTGTACAGTCAACGACGTATGACTCACTAATCATTTTATTGATTAACATACTTTTAAAGTCAACATCTTACTGGGAGCTACTAGTAAATTAACTTTAGGATTTTTAACATTTATGTAAGAGAAATTTGAAGACTCTTACAGAAACGCTCACGTGAAATTATGCTATTATTCCTTAGATGGTCTTTTGTACGAAAATCTCAATAAAAGTGACGTTCAGTTTAACATTTCTGCGGTCACATGTTTTCATACGACAACAAATTCCGCGTCGGTTTATACTTCGCGACAAACAATTGAACTTAAACAGATGTTTCAAAGTTATCAATTTGCTCTGTTGAAAACATTGTATTTATTTCAGTTCTTGTTTATTTCTTCGGAAAAAATGTCACCAGTGCGGCGTTGGAATATCGAACTTAAATTTCAAGGAAAAAAAATATTGTATGAATTCTCAACAAACAGACTGACGGACGACGCACAACTTAAACCAATTAAGATAGAAAGATGTTATGAAATAAACATACTTAATATTTAAAGTCATAATTCATTTAAATAAATTCAAGTAAATTGTACCCGTGCTTCGCGTCTTTTTTCGCATTTTATTTTTCGAACTTGGCTCACACCCTGCCGCGTGCCTCGATTAAAAATATTGATGAGTTGCCACAGTTGATACGCCGGCGCCGTGACTTGCATGCACCACAAGGAGCTGTGTACATCCTTCATCGGGATCTTTTGTTTGACTTTCATTATAAAAATTTTGCGTTATAATTGATTGCCTCCGAAGAGGCAGCCGTAAGCCGCGATCTATCATAACGTCACTCTGCCGTCATCGGCGAGAAGAGTCTACACGAGAGAATATTTGCATTAACAATATTGAGCCCGAAGGCTGGCTTAGTTTTAAATTTAAGACGAAGCTATCGAGATCTGTAAGCAATTCTGACTTACTTCCAAGGCCGTCTTTGTTAAGCGTCCGTCGGCGGACTCTAATAACATTACAGTTTGGCGAAACTTTTATTAAATTACTAAAACGGATACAAAGGCTAAACGAGCGGCTCGGTGCGGGGAGTGCGCATATCTCCTCGGCGCTGGGTTACCGTGACGCCACGACACGTGTAGAGAACTATAAAATTCAACGCGTACAGAAGGGTTTCGGCAGTCAGTGAAGTGAGGCACACGAGGGTACGCTAAGAGTCATCGTCATATTTAACAGATCCGTAGGCGATAGTGCCGCCACTTGCGGCAATCTACTGAGAAACGTGCGTTCTTTCAAGTATTTAATTCATCATACTAAACTGTTGCACTTTGAACAGAGAAATATGTCGTAAAAGGTAGAGATGCTTGTATTGATAAGCAAGTGATACACCTTGCGTCGCGGGCGGCCGTACGTTATGATAACCACACATCGAGCGGGTATTAAACTTATTTATCACACGATGTAGCACACACGCTAGCCCCGTGGATAATGAATTCGCGTATTGCACAACAGTTGCCCGGTTTCAATCCTGGTGTACCACTACATTCGTGTTTTCGGATATCCGTCCGTATTTGTATCGCTCGCTCGGCGGTGAATCGTGAGAAAACCAGCACGTCCTAGAAATTACGAGTATATTTCATATGGCTCGTGACCTTAGTACCTCACCTAAGAAAGGTTTAGTCTTCCCTCTGCGTTGCGAAGGTCTGACGTCAGTCGCTTCATGTAAAAATCAATACCTTTGCCAATCCTTAGGATTAGGACCCGCCAATCCTAATGGTATAGCAAACGGGATAACGCTAACAAGAACAAGATACAGCACGTGTATATTTTTAATCGGTCGTAAGTATTTACCAAAAAGTAAATATATAATTGTCGTTTTGCTACCGTGACACTGTTCATTCTGACGACGACGTCGCGACACACTTCTAGTTTTCAATATCGATACGATTTTTTCATGTGTGCTCATGTCATCATGTCAATGAAACTGACCGAATTAAGATATTTTGGGTCTATCATTTATTTCATCAAGTGCCAATAAGTATCTCCAATGTATAAATTAATTAAATTTTTAGCACCATCCACATCAACATGTTAGTCGATTTAAGCGGAAGCTATGTGTTTCTGCGCCAGAGTTTGTGCAGCTTCTTTAGGCGAAGTTACTGCTATTTCCTAATTATAAAGGATACACAACATAACAATATTTAGATCTACTTCCTGTTAAACAATCATATTGTCGCGTATTTCCAAAGAGCGCGGTGCGCGAGCGGACGATATGTTTCTTGTAGCATGTTATTCTTACGATTAACGTCTACAACGCCTGATGATGCCTCGTGGAGAGGCGAAACACGTGTCGCAGCGACGACCAGGCCAGTCGTGGCAGCGACGGTGGTGGGGGCATGCGGTTTCTGTTCCAGATGGCGGACGACCGCAACAGCCGAGGCAGAGACTACCGAAGCAGCCATGGCAGCCTCGGCATGGTGCATCAACTAACAGTAGTGGGTGGGTGCCGGCCGGCGCTAAGCCGCATGAACTAATTGGTAGCGGAAGCACACAAAACAGGTTAGATCAAATTGCATGTAATATGTTTATATTCATTAAGAAGCTGGTGACGTGAGCAATGTATTTCTGTGATGCACGCTGCGAACGTTTGCTGACAAATGAATCCCTGTCTCGTTACAGTGCCGTATGAGCGTAACGTATCGATATTATTATACAGGCAATTACGTCGCGCAACGTGATTGCACGTGGGCGGGAAGGGTCGTTAATCTTAATAAAAATATGGAGACCCTCGGAACGTGACCTCGTAAAGAAGTCAAAAACAATGGTGCGCGCGGAGGCGCGGCTGGGAATTATTTCGGGCTTCGTTTGTCTGTGAAATAATTCGCATTTTTGTTTATTTTCCCGTCGCTGAGCTGATTGATGGCGGCCATCACAGGCAGCGGTAGCGGCGCTCGCCCGCCGCCCGCCGGCCGCCACTCGACGATCACTGTCGACCTCTCACACTCGACCGCTGCTGTACTGCCGAATACTTTTCTATAAAAAAACGTACATATATTTATTGTAGGGAGGCGTAGAGTTTTAAAATCATTTTGAATTTGACAAACGCAACGGAACAGGCGTCCGTATATGTCTGTATGTACCCATATATGTCCGTCAAGTCCTTATTCTCCAGAATGGTTTCAGGGTTTTATTCTTAACCCGTTTCCTAATCCATTACGATCGGCGGGATCCGCTACCTAAGGATTTGACGAAGATATTGATTGTTGTGAACGTCGATGCATGCGGAGCCCCCGCCGCCGACCTCTACAACCCAGAGAGATAACCAGACCTTTCTCTAATATCATCATTCGCAATGATGATGTTTGAAACAGAGTAGGACACGGTGTACGCTTTACGCTGCAAATTTTGCACAACGCTCGCACTTAAACTACGAGTAAGTCTATTTAAGGTTGAAAATACGAATGGTCATCAAGTGCGTGATGGTTACAGGTTCCCTAGTGCTAACGGCTATGGCGGCAAATGTACATGACAAGCAATGAACTGCGTGCTCGCTCTGCAGACAAATGTACATGACAAGCAATGAACTGCGTACTCGCTCTGCAGACATATGTACATGACAAGCAATGAACTGCGTGCTCGCTCTGCAGACAAATGTACATGACAAGCAATGAACTGCGTGCTCGCTCTGCAGACAAATGAGTCTATAATTCGTTTTCCACGTAGAAACATGGAAAGGAAGAAAATTACGAAGTTGCTGAAATTGTGAAAATTAATTTCACCGAGTAATGTGATCTACATTAGTATGCAGTATTTTACGGAAGAAGACTATATCAGCAGTATTTCTGCGGAATTCGAGACGTAGACAATGGTATTTATCAAGCCTTGTCGGTGTGTGGAATATCTTTGCAAATGCAATCGCATTCAAGGTATCTCAGAAATCATCTTATAATCGCTTCAATTATATTCACGTACACATCATACATGAGAAAACATTTTGAAACATACTCAACGAACGAAAACAATGTAGGATTGTCGTGTTTCTAAATCTGAAGAATGGTCTGATGACCAGCCCAAGCCAGTAGTAAGCTCTCGTATTTGTAACATATTCCGTGTGTGTCATCAAAGAGCAGCTTTGACTCTGGAATCTCCCCCAAATCTTTAAATTAGTGTACCTGCAACAATTGCTTCCGTAATGAACAATCGAACCTGATTAAAACGGTTTCGCGGGAGTGACACTCCGAGAGATTCATTCCTAGGTAGTTTATTAGTGAAGCAGTATGTTTGATACAAATAGAAACCAATGTATTTCGACTCGCTCAAATATTTTGTACTATCCTCGTAAAATAAGAATTTTGAACCTTTAATGAAAGGACGAACTTGAATTAAGGAACCTCGAGGCACATTAGATGGTTATCTATTTGGAAGTAAAACCATTGATAGTAATAGCTCGAAATAAGTTTCTATGTATTATGGCATCATACAAGTTCTGAAACACGATAGAATGGTCATACATATTTTCATACCAATTAGCAATAAAACCTTCAGGGTACTTTCGACTAAGGGCAGTGATAGCCTGGTCACTCAGTGGATAAAGAACCGGCCTTGTGACTAACAGATCCCCGGTTCGAATCCTGGCGTGTACAAATAAATTCGTGTTTCCAAATTTATGTACATATTTCTGATTGTCACTTGCTCGGCGGTGAAGGAACACATCTTGGGGAAACCTGAACGTCCAAGAACTGTCTGGTGGTTTTCCTTCTGGGTTGTGGAGGTCAGCGGCAGTCGCTCCATGAAAATATCAAAATCTCAGCCAAATCCATAGGCTTAGGTAGCGGACCCCGCCAATCCTAATGGATTAGGAAACGGGATAACGCTAAGAAGTGTGTACTTTCGACTATCCTAGAATGTGCATAAATAATAGTTTGTGACGTTATCACATGAAACAGGTTTTTAGAACCGTGAGCATGCGTTTGGAAAGAATTCTCAAGAATTCTAATATACCAGGATATGATGACTTAACCACGAGTATCATTAAAAAAAAGTGCCAAATTTATCTCTGCTGTGTTGAGTCATATTATTAATTTATCATTTTCGCAAGGTAAATTCCCTGATAAACTAAAAAAGGTGTTCAAAAAGGTGATAAAACTGATATTAACAATTATAGACCAATTGCACTTATACCAATTTTATCAAAAATCATTGAAAGAGCAATGTACAAACGTGCTGATGAGTTTCTAAAGAAATTTAACGTTATAAGACCAGAACAAAATGGGTTTAGGAAAAAATATTCCACAACTCTAGCAATTTTTAAACTCATAAAAACTTTGACCGAGTGTATTGATACAAAGACACCAGTGGTAGTGTTGTTTTTTGGCCTTAGTAAAGCATTCGATTTTGTAAACCACGATAAGCTCTTGAACAAATTATATAAGTATGGTTTTAGAGGAACAGCTAATGAGTGGTTCAAAACTTACTTAAAAAATAGATACCAAAGCACAGAAATAGTACGAGTAAGTATCGTTAAAAACATAAATAAAACCAAATTTAGATCTACATACTGGAAAAATGAAAATGGCGTACCCCAGGGAAGAATCTTAGCCCCACTTTTATTTTTATTATATATAAATGATTTGTCGAACAGCACCACACACGAATCTATATTATTTGCAGATGATACAACTATTGTAATAAAAGGAAAGGACATACAATCATTTGAATTTGAAATAAATAATACCGTTAATAAAATAGTGACATGGCTGAATGAAAATAATTTGAACGTTAATATGGACAAAACTAAAATTATGCAATTTCATACTGTAATGACAACTCCCTTACGACTGAATATAAATTATAATGACATAAAAATTGATAAAGTGCACTCTACTAAGTTCCTTGGTGTCTGGTTAGATCGTAATTGTAACTGGAACGTACATATAGAAGACGTATGCAAGAAATTAAATAAATTTGTCTTTGCGCTCAAACGGCTTAGAGAGGCTGCTTCCGTTGAAGTTGCATTAAATGCATATCATGGATATGTTGCTTCAACCTTGCAGTACGGTTTGATGCTCTGGGGAAACTCTACAAATATTCAGAGAGTGTTTCTAGTTCAAAGGAAATGTATCAGAGCTTTATGTGGTGCACATTATTTGACTCCATGCAAACCACTCTTCAAGAAACTGAGATTGTTGACGCTAACTGGCATGTACATTAAACAAATATCAATATTTGCGAAGCAACATCCCGAATTCTTTTCGAAAAATAAAGACGTACGGTCAAGAGAACAAAGAACTAGAGTAGGTAATAAATTATGAAAAAAAATAAGTATAGTCAATAAAAATGCTTTTCACATGGCGATACAAATTTATAATAAGGTTCCGAGTGATATTACAGAGTTGCCCGTCACACAATTTAAAAATAAGCTACATAATTGGTTTATTGACTAATGTTTCTACTCCCTTAATGAATTAATTAATGAGTTCATATAATAACAATTGACGGTCAACAATCGGAATTAAATTTTGTATTTCATAGAATGCTTGAACTCTTGCATGCCTAATTGTATGAAAGGCAAAACATAACGGATTTTATTTTGATACACACAACATCTCTATTTTTGTACTTATGTTTTTGCAAAATAAATAATTTGAATTTGAAATCGAGGCTAGCTGAGATAATTATAATAGTCATATAAGGCACTATATAGAGATAGAATAAATTAGGTGATAAAATATGAAATTGCCAATTTGTACTGAAAAATTACAATTCGTTTCTTTCTAAGATGTAACGTATTTATTTAATCAAAATATTTATGTTATTGTTTGACCACACCTGAGAAAGCTATAGTGAATAACGTCATGAAGAGACCACCAAACAGTTACCATTACCTTTTTATTCGTAAGCATTTCATTTTTCGCTTACGGTTATCGTAAAGAATCCACTTTTTGTCACATGTCACAATTCAATCCAATATTCCTTTATATCTGTACCGATTTAACAAGGCACAATAATTTCCACACGCGTTTCTTTCTGCAGATCAATCAAATCATGTGGCATCCATTTTTTATATTTTTTATCGACGAGTCAATATTTAGATAAGGTAACGTTAAACCGTGCCGCTAATTCCTGGGTAGTTTGAGTCGAATCGGCTTCCACCATCTCCTTCAATTCTGCGTTATTCACCTGTGTAGGCGATCTTCCACGTAGTTCGTTCTTCAAGTAGAAGTTTCCATTACGAAAGCGTTTAAATCAGAAACGCACGGTGCGTTCATTAGCAGTCTCCTCTACAAACGCAGCATTGATATTGCGAGTCGTTGCTGCTGCGTTAGTTCCGCGTCGGAACTCGTATTCAAAAATTACTCGGATTTCCGAGGTATCCATCTTTCCCGTCTAAGCTGAATAAAAAATACAATTAAAATTCGAAAACCAAATCAACTCATAGGTGAAACGTGAAAAAAGTTTCACTCGAAAATCTCACACCATGAATTCAAGGTTTACAAAACAGCAATTTCATACTTTAATCCCTATTATATATCACACTCACAATAATAGTATTTAGCGAAATTATAACAACAGTGTAACATGCCACTAGTAGTCACTTTCTTCCATCAAATTATACTCATTACTGGAACTCTCTGCCGTAGCGAAAATGTATGCAAGTAATTATATGGAGCAAGAAATACGTATCATCACAGAGATCGAAATGAAACCGGGTTCATTATGTGCGCCGTCGGCGGACGACCTCGAGGGGTCCGCGGTGAACGATGGGTAGACTTATTGAAAGCTCCGTTTTAACTGAGCGTTCAATATGTCATGCGAGTAATGTTTTAACATAAGTCATGGGCTTCGGCGGACTGCACACACCGCGGGCCGCGCGACCACCGACGAATGGTTGGCACTTGGGACTTATTTTATTATGTGTACCCAAGTAGAGGAATTCGGCGACTTCTCTGTTTGTTTGAACGTATGGATTAAGCACCTTTTCTCCGCAATTGGTGTTCGACTGTTGTTTATTGTTATCCCACACTAGTTACACTTTAGTTTGTATGTGACTATCATCCTTACAGTTAAAACTCACATTTAAAGATCCTATTTATAACTTCACACCAAATCCTTCGCGGTGTAGGCAGAGAGAACCGGGCGCCACATGGTCTTCACACCACTTACAAGTTTCGTATGAGATATCTGGTCTAACAAAGAGCACATTATTAATATGATCCTTGCTAAAGATCTTAACGTTTGTCCAAATAGTTATTTACCAACGAGGCACTATTCTTTATTTCCATTTGTTTCCGAACTTCCCCGGGTGACGTTCGATCGGCTCGATGCAACATGTACGAGTATGTTTATGTGTTAACAAATTCAACCAATTTGGATGGATTTAGCATTCATATTGTACCCTTGTGTGGTAGCACGTAACCTCCATTGTAAAATGTTTATGTTCGTCGCACAATTGCCTGCGTTCATTAGCTACATAGTATTTCAAAATCGCAATTAAATGTAAAGTTCATTATATGAACAAAATTATGATATTTAATAGTTTTACTTTACAACTGTGTCTGGGTATTTAACGATAGCATACATTGTAAATTCTTACATAAAATCAATTGATACACTTTTGCAGCCCAGTATTATTGACAATAAAGTTCAAAGACTTTGGATGAAGTAATATAATCAAAATATTTAAGTAGTGAAATGTTATAGTAATAGGTATACACATGTAAATATACGGTTTGTAATGATCACTTGCTCGGCGGTGACGGAAAACATCGGGAGGAAACCCGCACGTCCAAGAATAGTATATTTCATTACGAGTGCGGAAAGCCTGTCATTGCAAAGAGTTACGACAAATGTCTACCCGAGCCGAGTCGCAGCCGAAGGTGAGGGTTGACAGTCGGACATACAGTTACGAAAAAATTAAGCTATTTAATAAAATAATAAAAACACATTAAACTCAACTAACTAGAAAAATGACGCCAACCGTAAAAAAAGATAAGCAGAGATTTTCTTTTGATTTCTTCACCCATTCTGGGTAGGCAAAGGGAACTATGCCCATACAGCCAAGTCTTCAGTAAATTTTTTTTATTGATATGAAATGAAAATGAAACTTAATGAGATGAAATGAAATCGAACCTAACTCATTGAATCAAATCATTAAATCTGATATTGAAACAAATTAGTAGCTTCTTTTTAGAAATATATGCATGAATCATAAAAACTTCTATGAATTTTTTTTAGTAAAAACTTCGTGGTTGGTTTTTTCTTTTTAATAGACATTATTTTGACAGTTGGGAAAGAGAACGCACGAGTTCGGAAAAGGTAAAGAAAAAGCTCGAGTATGTAATAGCCCACATCCCGAACGCTATACGTCCCTGCAATACGCCACTTTTTAAAAATAACATTTCGATTGACGTGTGAAGTAACCCTAAGAAAGTTTTGGTTTTTCCTCTGAGTCGTCATCTTTAGGCATAGGTAGCGGTCCCTGCCAATTCTAATAGCGTAAGAAACACAAGACATGCCAATAAACTGTGAAGTATATTATTATAAGCAGCCGTAAGCCACGATCTGTCATAACGTCGTTCATGAGAAGAGCTTCCTTGAGAGAACATTTGCATAAAAATAATGATCTCGAAAGTACTGATTGTATTTTTATTACAAGATAAAGCTATCCTGATATGTATGCAGCACTCACGTACTTCTTTGTTCAACGTTCGTCGGAAGAGACCACTAACTTTGGCGTTTGGTGGATTTTTTCTTACATTAGTAAAGCGAAAATAAAGGTTAAATGGGCCGCTCAGTGCGGGGAGGGCGGGCCGCAAACCGCGGGGTCACGATCTGCTTCTTCTCGGAGCTGGATCGCTGGTCTGTCGGTGATGTCACTAGTATATAACTATGTAGGTAGACGCGCGTACAATGTAAGCGACGCTGTCACTAATGTCGCCGAAGTCGCTGTAATCAGCGGATTGTCACGTACGTCAAGGTGCGCAAACCGCCATTCGTTGGTGAGAGTTTCGTCACCTGAACATTTAGATCATGCTGGTACGGCCGCGATGTTTTCACCACACTACGATGTCCTGCCAGTACTATAATCTACTGAAAAACATTACGTTTTTCTTGCATTTAATTAACCGTTCTAAATTTTTATATTCAAATCAATTTGAATAGGAAATATGGATTAAAAGATAAATCCTACTAAAATTATAAACGCGAAAGTTTGTATGGATGATGATTGTTCCGTTTTCACGCCTCAATGCGTGAACGGATTTATATGAAATTTGGTAGGTATATAGACGAGGTACTGGATTAATATATAGGCTACTTTTTATCCCAGTGATATGTTCCCGTGGATGTTCAGATGTTTGAATCGTATTAAATATGGATGTTAGTATTGTCTTAGGTTTATGCGATTATTACACATTGAAATTAAACAATTTTTAATGGAAGTATCGCGTGTTTTATTTATGTCTGAACATTTTTTATTAGTTCTTAGTACTACTAAAAAATGTTCGGACACTGTGAGCGATTTTTGTGTGAATCGGAACATATATAATTAATCCATCCATGTCGGTAGATGTAATAATTGAATAACTAATGTAAGACAAATATCACCTTAGTCTTCCTGCGAAGAGTTCGAAACGTCAGGTTCAACAAAATAAATAAAACACGTGATACTTCCGTTAAAAATTGTTTAATTTCAAAATAGGGATGTTTTATTTCGCTTTAACGTATCAGCGGCTTTTCATCTACTACTATTCCACACTATCCCACTGGAACACATCACCGGAATAAAAGGCTACTTTTTATCTCAATTATGCCAATGTGGTAGCCTAAGGTTATTTCGTTACAGTATCCAGTAATTTCTCTGTCACATCTCACCCATCAAACCGGAACATAGCTGCTTGGCGGTAGAAATAGGTGAGACAGAGGTACCCATATGGACGTCTTTTGTACAAAGCCTCCTTCTGGTTGTCGGTGCTGTATTTTTAGGGTTCCATACCCAAAGGGTAAAACGGAACCCTATTACTGAGGCTCCGCTGTCCGTCCGTCTGTCACCAGGCTGTATCTCATGAACCGTGATAGTTAGACAGTTGAAATTTTCACAGATGATGCATTTCTGTTGCCGCTATAACAACAAATACTAAAAAATAGAATAAAATATATATTTAAGGGGGCTCCCATACAACAAACATGTTTTTTTTTTTGCCGTTTTTATAGATAATGGTACGGAACCCTTCGTGCGCGAGTCCGACTCGCACGTGGCCGATTTTTTTTTATATGGACGGCCCGACAGTGACACAGGCTACTTTTACCGCGGCAATATATCTTACTCTCAAAGGAAAACACGCTTTGCTTTTTTACCACGCGGGCGAAGCCACGGGAAACAGCTAGTATACAATAAGTGTACAGATAAGCAAGCGATACACGTTGTGTAGCGAACGTATACGTCCAATTGACGTCAGGCTGTTGTACACCAGCTTGCCACTTAGTGCTCGACTTCAGAGAGTATCTACCAAAGCGCCTTGTCTCTAAATCTGTCATTATCTTTTTACTACCGTTCCGTTGCACACACATAAAAAAATAAAAGTGGTCACGCTGTCACTTCTGGTGAAGACATTCGCGCGAGGAATTTTGCAGAAATATCTGACAGGGAGATTACTGCGATTACTTTCCTGCGTGAGTAAGTACACGCATTAGATAAGGTTTTTTACAGATTTCGCGATGTCGGCGCCGCGGGCGCGGCACGCGTGTCTTCACTATAAGGATTTCCTTTTACACATCTACGTCGATGAAACTTTGTACATGTTTTATATCTCGTATCAATTATTGAATCAAGTGCATATTAACGGTAATATAATAAAACAGTAACGAGTTGCTTTGATGTGCTCTATCTCTCTTATAAACACTCAGATCAAGACACAAGCTTGTTGCGTGTGGGACATCGAACCGTCGGGCGTTGGCGTCAAAGTAGCGTTACTAACTAGGGTACATGACAACTATCAAGAAATATCTTCAATTTATGAGCGAATGACAATGTTTAGCACCATCCACACCTACTTAGGATAGTCGGTTCCTGGCGTATGTGAATAACGTATCGATATTATTATACAGGCAATTACGTCGCGCAACGTGATTGCACGTGGGCGGGAAGGGTCGTTAATCTTAATAAAAATATGGAGACCCTCGGAACGCGACCTCGTAAAGAAGTCAAAAACAATGGTGCGCGCGGAGGCGCGGCGGCGCGGCGGGCTTTGTCTGTGAAATAATTCGCATTTTTGTTTATTTTCCAGTCACTGAGCTGATTGATGGCGGCCATCACAGGCAGCGGTAGCGGCGCTTGCCCGCCGCCCGCCGCCCTTCGGTCGCCACTCGACGACCACTGCCGACCTCTCACACTCGACTGCTGCTGTACTGCCGAATACTTTTCTGTAAAAAACAAAGCATATATTTAGGAGTTAGTGTAGTCAGGCGCAGAATTTTCATATTATTTTTAATTTTACAGAAGACAGCAACCGAAGAGGCATCCATATATATAAAAAACAGAGACGTCTTTATTATTTTATTTTGACGAGCTCGGTGGCGCTACTTTGGCACCAACGCTCGTAGGTTCGATTCCTATACAAGATAAACATTTTTGTGCATTAATTAGTATGTCTATACTAATTAATGCACAAATATTATATGTCTATTTGTCTTGGTCTGGGTATTTTCTCTGTATTATATAAAAAATAAATAAATGTTTTTACGCATGTTTATCAGTTGTCTAGTATCCATAACACAAGTTTCGCTTACCTTGGGACTAGGTGGCGCTGTGTAATTTGTCCGACAATATTTATAGCAGATGTAACCTAGCGTAGCGCAAGCGGGCGACAGCGGGCGACTGGAGCCGCGTGCGCGTGCCAACCGGCTCGCTGTGCCGAAGGTGCTGAGCATACACCTTTCGTACCGAGTCGCCAGCCCGCTATAGTAGATACAAGCAGATAATGATTATTATTTTCAAAATATTTATTGCATATAACAGTGTTAAACATAGTAACATTATTTATTTTATTTATTATTTTAGGATATATTTTACTATTTGACTAGGAAAAAAAACTGGAATATGTACTTTATTTAAATTTTTATTTATTTATTTCAACAATTACACAATCATTACAGGTTCTAGCGATAGTGCAAGTATTACATTACGCAATTATATTATATTTGTGTGTAACATATTACATATTGTGCCGTTTTAGTGAATTCATACAGAGAACAAACAAGTTTAATCAATGTCCTCAGCTAACTTATTGAGAGTGCGCAGCGCTCTGGTTAACGGAGCTTTGTTGAGCAGATTGGTACGCCCGGCTGGAACCACCAGCAACCGCGGACGATGACGACGCCACACGTATCTGTCGGGGACACAAAGACCTACCACTTCCAAGAGTTCCTTATTATCAATCTTGCCTCTGAAAACCCCCAAAATGTAAGACATGAGATGTACTTCCCTCCGAACTCGCAGTTCGTTGTACCCTACACGAATAACGTCGGATACATCAAAGGGTAGAAGGGATACACCCCGTAGTACCTCATGTATATATATCTACTCGTAATAAACTTATGTATGCGCTCTAGCATGAGACTATATTTAATTTCATGTGGAGCCCAGATGTCTGCATGACATTCCAGATGACTTCTAACTAAAGCGTTGTATAAAGCAAGTATAGTTTTAACATTACTGAAACCATGTGCCCGATGAAGTATAAACCTCAAGTTTTTATAGGCTTTCTTACAAATACTTGATGATCATTTAATTGTGCCTGTGATTTAATTGTGCCAGATAGACCTGTCTGTCAAATGAAATCTGCCAAACCGTTGAAATTGTTGTATCAATACGAAAGCCCTCGACTAGTGTATGTTTCCAGTGAAGACTTCCGATACACAAATGAGATTCATACACAACGGGCCTCATACGCAAGCCCAAGGTTTCACAGCGTTCGATGGATAGAGCTATGCTTGGAGTTGCTTTGCGAGTCATTGGAAACTGATGGTCATAGGAGTAAAAAGGTTCTCGGATGGCGACCATGAACCGAAAAGCGCAGCGTAGGACCACCGCGCTCGATCTTTCGCCGCGCCCACAAATTGCAATTTGACCAAGTGACATATCCTACAACAGTAACTCTATCTGAAAACATAAAGTTGTTCCGACTGAAATATACCATTACGTAACTGACAATATAATAATTCAATTGGTTCGTTTGGGACAAATGACACTTAGAGTTCCATTCGGCACAACTAGTTGATCGGTTTAATTGGTTGGAATGGGAAAAGCAGTTTTAACATCATTTTTAGCGGTTTTATTTACAGCAGGACATACCGCAGGCGCTCCGCTAGCTCGCAGGGTAATTAAAGACAATGAGAACGCTACTCCTGATCATATCTCGTGGCCGCTTTCCGCTCGACGCAGCGCGCGGCCTTACAAGTACAAACTGCCAACGAATCGTCGATATGAAATTGATATGATAATACCGAGCTTTATCATTCAACGTCATCGCGAAAATGGATTCAAGTAATTGTATGGAGTAATAAATACGTGTCATCGCAGAGATCGAAATGAAACAGCGTCCATTGTGTGCGATGTCGGTGGACGTCCGCGAGGGTGAACGGCGGTGAAGGACGACCGTACTTATTGAAAGCTCCGTTAAAACATCAGTCACCGGCTCCTGTGGACTGATCATGTGACTCACTTTATTGAGTATAAGCTGAGGAATTCTTTGACGTGTGTTTCAACATACTAATCTCGGTCGCGGTTGGTGTTCAGATCACTTTGAGAGCTAGTTTTGTCTTAGTTCTTACGGTTATATTTCGTACTAGCCGTTGCCCCCGGCTTCGCTCGCTCTGTAGCGGGATGTCAAATAGTCTTCTTCTGCCTGCTGGTAGTTCCAAAACAATTTATTGATGCTTTATTATAAGTATAGATGTGACTCTCTATTATCTCTAGAGTTCTTTGCCAACTTGCAAACAGGATTATGTTTAAAGAGAGGTGGGATACAACGTTATTTGATTACGAACACCCGACTGGACAAAAAAATCGTCATAATACTCGTAGAAACTTTCATAATGTTACCCCATTGAGTACGAGAAAGTAAAGTCAATGTGATACAAACACTTCTGACGTCAACCACCTGAATCTGTCAGCAGACATATGACATATATACACATTAAAATTATTAGATCAGAAACGCTGAGATGATCTTCAACCTCCTGTGCGCCATGGTCGACCAATTTCCTATGTTGACGATGAAGCAAGGAGTTGATTTGATCCCGAGAGATCCGATGACTGGATTTATTACAATTACACAGCCGCGGCCTCTCGTCCTTAATGCGAGCTTGTAGACAAAGCGGCGCACGTGTTCGCGGGATTAATATTCGCGACGAGAAACATTTGAATCGGAAATCGTGAAACGGAGCGTGGCGATGATATTGAAGGCTTTTAGCGGACGCTTTTATTGATAGGCTCCTTTACCGCTCGTCTTTGTGCTGATAACCGTGATATTACCTAAGCTGGTATTACGTATGTGAATACTCATGTTTATTTGTTTCTTATTTCTCAAGTTTAAAGGTAATTGTGCATTTTATTATAGGAACATTACCCACGGCGAACAAAAATAGAATTAGGTTAGACGTATAAGTAAATAAGCACATCTGCATGTAGGTCGTGGAATAAACAAATATAATACAGATAAGAATGATAAATAAAACATACATTCTAGTAACCGGCCATCATTAATTCATCTATAGTCGCTGCGGGTGCCTGAAATTCTTCTCAATATCTAGCGCGCGGTAAATGAATGTATTAGGGGTTAAAAAGTATAAAATGAAATATTTACCCTCATTATCTATACATTGCTGCCATCTAATAGGAAATTTATTTATGCCTTTGCGATAGAACTCTGGGGATCTAGATTCGACAAACTGTGTGAAAGCATTTTGTACTGCCTCCTGGGAAGAAATATTTTTACCACGTAGGAAATTGTCCAAATCACGACAAAAATGGTAGTGAGTTGGAGCAAGGTTTGGCGAGTACGGAAGATGACGTATGGTTTCTAACTGCAATCTTGTAGAGTTACAACGGTTTCTCTTGTGTTATCATGCAGCATTAATGGTGAAGTGACCGATTCACTAGTCGGGGCTGTTTCACTACCAGTTTCGCCATCATTGTTCGAAGTTAGGCACAGTAAACATCTGCTGTTATTGCTTGAGAAAGCTATTGTCCAAATCATGAAAAAAATGACAATCAGTTAGAGTACGGAGGATGTTGTATGGTTTCTAACTGCAGATCCTGTAGAGTTACAACGGTTTCTCGTTGGTGAAGATTCACGAGTCGGGGCTGTTTCACTGTCTGTGTCGCCATCATTCTACGTTGATTAATCTGCGTATTTGGTTAGAATGACACACACAACGACCTTTAAATTAAGTACTTTATGCTTAATTAGTAGATTAGTTAAGGCCTGCGGCGATAATCGTACTAGTATGACAGCCATTAGTTGCCTCCCTTCCTAAATAACAAACCGTATTATACAATAATTTACAGACTTAAACGACAACTTCAATATACGATCCAATCAACCATTAATAGGTAAAGTACGAAAACGTAGGACATATATAGAGACGAGTTTACTACTATTCTAGTTCTACTTTCACGTTCCGTCTTTCGCAGACTTCCCCCGGTGACGTTCGATCAGCTCGACGCAATATGTGTATGAGTTATTGAACGTTAATAGATTCAGGCGTTATTTTGCGAAAGTCAAATTTACATGCAATTTGATCTAATCAATTAGTTATTACGGTCTAGCGCCGGCCGGCACCCACCCACCACCGTTAGTAGATGCAACATGCCGACGCTGCCATGGCTGCGCCGGTAGTCTCTGCCTTGGCTGCTGCGGTCGTCCGCCATCTGGAATAGAAATCGCATGCCTCCACTACCGTCGCTGCTACGACTGGCCTGGTTGCTGCGACACGTGTTTCGTCTCTCCACGAGGTAACATCAGTCGCTGTAGACGCTACTTTTTAGAATAACATGCTACAAGTGACAATTCCATCGTAGTGCAACATGCTACATGCCGACATGTTGCATCTACTAACGGTAGTGGATGCGTGCCGGCCGGTGCTAGGCCACATGAACTAATTGGTGGTGGAAGGCAGAAGTGCTGTGCTAGCAGTAGATGTGACATCGCGCAAGTGATACTTAATGTAATGCAAGCGTTTATAGGCTTCGATAACAGCTTTACATTAGATGAGCTGTATGCTTGTATACTTTCCGGCTTTGTATAAAAATAATGTTAAATTTCAAGAGGCAATAGAGTAGCGTGGCGGAGCGCGCAGTGATCGAAATGATAACCGTTGTAAGGTCGAGAGTTCTTGAATTAATACCGGTTGATAAGTGGAACACAACTATCGGAATCGATATAGAAACTAGTTCTTATACACACACACACACACACAGTCATACATTACACGACCACATGTAGTCGCACATTAGACTGTGTAATCGCGATAGATTGAATGTCTGTTAGTCCGAACGGCAAAATGCACAAACTAAACCTTTCCTTTTTGCTATTAAATAATTTAATGATATTTCAGCGTTAAAAATGTCGTTGAACGTTAACATTTAATACATATGCGTTTACAATCGCACTCATCCTCACACATTGGAACAGAACCCGCCACCTCCCAGCTCCGCCGACCTCGCGGTCATTTGAGCCGACTCGCGGGAGATGCGCACGGCACATGCTGCTCTAAGGTTCTCTTCGTGTCGCGGGCAATTGTTTACTCCCTACAAATTTTTGATTCTGCGCTGTTGTGTCCGCACATTGGAACAATATGATTGCGTAATGTGTGTTTCCAAGGGGTTTTTTTCTGATGTTGTGGCACGCTGCCGAGGTTTACCAATAACAGACTGTTGGTGCCAAGTAATCTTGTGATCGTTCAGCAACATGACACTTCCGTCTGCCCTTCTCAGCGCGTCCCATCGTAGCGGTAAATCGTTACTCACGGCATGCGCCAGGCTTGTGTTTAACCTGCTTAGTACTATTGCTATACGAGACGAGCTCGGTGGCGCAGTGGTGGGACGCGCTGTTACGCTACTTTGACACCAACGCTAGTGGGTTCGATTCCGACACAGTACAAACATTTGTGTGCATGAACATGTCTGTTTGTCTTGGTCTGGGTATTATCTATGTATAATAAATATGAATTTACAAAAAAGAAATGTATTTACGTATGTTTATCAGTTGTCTAGTACCCATAACACAAGTTTCGCTTACTTTGGGGCTAGATGGCGCTGTGTAATTTGTCCGACAATATTTATATTTATATTTATTTATTTATATAACAGCTAATCTGTTCCACTATTACTTCATCCAGAACTATTGAGTTTGATTTACTTGTAAGCTTAATGATTTATCTATATTAGAGAGCAATTACACAAATAGATGAATGTAAATAGTTTAGTCACATTTAAAATACTCTATTGGCAAACTATTATAAAATAAATCGGTGACTGATATTTCGTTGCTTAACCCTTTTGTTTTAATAAGTATACAGCATGAGCTCTTTAAAAAGGGCCAAACTACCAGTATTTTTGGCTTCTTAACACGAAATCGTCTGCATAAAACAGACAGTTCACAACTATGTCGCTCATGCGTAATCCTAAGTTCGTTGGTTTATTCTCTGTAGCAGTTGTCGAAATATGGAATGATCGTGTGTCTTTCAGTTATTTTTCAATACATATTTTGCTGCTGAGCTGATCAGATTGATACGAGTAGACGTTGAGGCGGTTTAGAGGTAGGCTAAGGCCTTAAAGGATATCTCGTTAACGGGATCACCATCAATTATGGGGTGTCCATTTCGGTAGTCACTTCGCTAATCGGCAAGATGCAGGTAAGAATGACAGTGTGAAGTGTGCCCTATAGTTCTGTTGTGGTAGTGTCGTTCGGTTAATCGCTATTTGAGAATGGTTACAACAAGTAAATAGTCTGGCCATGAATACTATTACATAGAAACTTATCTTGTTTTTCAAATCTTTAATTATTTTGAATTTGGAACGCGTTTACTGTTTTAAAATTTTCTTTCGATTTTCCGCCGTTTTACACATTTTTTCGTGTTTATTATCAAATTACAATATCAAATGGGAAAATAGGATTGCAGAGATTGCCTTGCACAAAGTGGGTATGGAGCCGTCGGTCATATTCAAGACACTTCGAAAGCTTGGTATTAGCCATATATCGTACTATCGACAGATATACCAACACTTCCTCTGTTGAAGTCCACAAAACATTGGGGCGACCGCGTGCTGTTAGAACTACAAATACTGTTAAAGCCAAAATTCGCGGAAACCCACTCAGGAAACAAAAAATCTTATCGCGAGAAGCGAAGATTCCAGCTAGGACTATAATAAAACAAGACTTGAAAACTCGGCCCTTATCATCAATATACAGGATATGCCCTAAATCGTGTGGATCGATCAAAAAATCTTCAGTTCCGATTCCCGAAAAGGCACAGAAATTCCTCTTTACTGACGAAAAATTTTTTACGATTGAAGAGCACTACAACAAGCAAAATGACAAAGTGTACGCACACAGTACTGAAGAAGTCGTCCAAGTGGTCGGAAAGGTACAACGTCGTCATCATCCTGCGTCTGTATTGGTTTGTTGGAGAATGTCTTATCAAGGAGTCACGAATCTTAATTTTTATGAAAAAGGAAGGAGTGTAGGCTTCAGCCAAAGTGTATCAGGAGACTGTCTTGGATCGTGTTAAGAAATCTCTCAGTAATACACTTTTATAAATGTTCCGTAGACTTTCCAGCAGGGCTCTGCACCTGGTCACAAGGCACAAACTCTCGTAGGATGGCTTTATAAGAGCTGAAGACTGATCCGTTACCTAGAAGATCACTCCATAATCAATTATCGTCAGTATGGTTTTAGACCGAAACGATCAACGGGTGATCTTCTAGCGTATGTGACGCGCCTCTGGGGGGAGGCAATCGATAAATATGGCGAATCCATGGCAGTCAGCCTAGATATCGCCAAGGCGTTTGATCGGGTCTGGCACAAAGCACTTCTCTCCAAACTTCCGGCATACGGTCTGCCCCTCCAGCTTTGTAATTGGATTGCTGGCTTCCTGCATGAGCGTAGAATCCGCGTCCTTGCAGATGGATGCGCTTCGCGGTTCATGTCAGTGAATGCCGGTGTCCCACAGGGCTCCATTCTATCGCCCACCCTCTTTCTTCTGCATATCAATGACATGCAGCTACTTGGTAATATTCATTGCTATGCAGATGACAGTACGGTCCATGGGCGATATTTCGGTCGGCCTGGTGCTGGTCGGACAGAAATCGGTGAGAGGCGTGAGAGTCTTGTCGTTGAACAGAATCGGGTTTTGGATCTCATTAGTAAATGGGGTTCCAATAACCTGGTTGAGTTTAATGCCGAGAAAACTCAGGTTTGCGCGTTTACAACAAAAATGTCCCCCTTCCTTCCCACTCCCAGTCTTCAGGGTGCTTCCCTCAGTATGCGTGATAGCCTGAATATGCTGGGTATGGGTATTCATTGCGACCTTAACCGTTATTACATCGAGAGCCTCATCTCAACAGCCTCAAGAAAGCTCGGAGTCCTGAACAGGGTGCGCCGGTTCTTCACGCCGGACCAACTTTGTCTGCTTTATAAGACACAAGTTCGGGCCTGCGTGGAGTATTGCTCGCATCTCTGGGACGGCTCCGCACAGTATCTTCTTGAGGCTCTCGATAGGTTGCAGCGACGGGCTATCCGCATAATTGACGACGAAGAGGTCACCAAAAACCTAGAACCTCTTCAACTCCGTAGGGACATAGGCTCTTTAAGCGTATTTTACCGCCTTTACCATGGCGAGTGCTCTGAAGAACTGTTTTCCCTTATCCCACCCTCACCCTTCCGTCATAGAACCACACGTGCGGGCTTGCGATGTCATAGTTCCACGGTTGAGAATATCTCTTCGCGTACCAAAAAGTTAGGCAACTCCTATCTTTGTCGTACCATTAAAAAGTGGAACGCCTTGCCTGCACATGTGTTCCCTCCTTCCTACAATATAGGATCCTTCAAACGAAGCGTGAAGAAGCATTTTGCGGGTCAGCATGGCAGCGTCAACTGACAGGATACGGGATGTAGTATGTTGTCAGTTGCAGTTGCGATTTGGGCTCCTCTTTCGCTTACCATCAGGCAAAGAGGGGCCACTATGCTGAACTAGTATAAAAAAAAAAACCCTCGTTTAGCCCAGATCTGAACCCCTTAGATTACAAGTTATGTATATTATGACACATAGTATTGTCTTAGGTTTTCGCGATTGTTATACATTGAATTAAACAATTTTTAATGGAAGTATGTATCGCGTGTTTTATTTATTTTGTTGAACCTGACGTTTCGAAAGCTTTACAGCGTCCGTGGTCGCAGAAAGACTAAGGTGATATTTGTCTTACATTAGTTATTCAATTATTACATCTACCGACATGGATGGATTAATTATATATGTTCCGATTCACACAAAAATCTCTCACGGTGTCCGAATGTTTTTGAGTAGAGACAAATCCAGAGATCTAATAACCAAAGGTGGCCATTTCGAATGGAATAATTTTTGCTGAGACGTCCATAAATTCTATTCTATTCTATTCTAGATATACTATTCTATTCTAAATAAGTACATATAAATTTTATTAAGATTACATTACTTAATATAAATATTGATACATTTGTTGCATATATCTACAGTTACAAATGGTAATAATGGTAAAAGAATAAGAAAATTGACTTCATTGAAGTCATAATCTCACAAAATTTTGATATAAGTCAAATCAAATCAAATCAAATGTATTTATTGTGGAACACAAGTATTAAGGTAGTACAATTATAGCAAGTAGTCTCATTGTGCCCTGTCCTTGTGGACATACAATAATTTAAACAATATAGAAAATAATTAAAAAATGAATTAGAATGTCAATAAGATTCCGTCAAATTATCATCTAAGTATTCTTTAACATTATAATAGCACTTATTAGTCAAAAATAATTTCAATTTAATTTTAAATGTCACTAAGTCTAAAGCTCTAAAACCATCTGGTAATTTATTAAAAATAATGGGAGCCATTATAAAAGGCATAGTAAAAGTTCTTTTTTTGTTATTAAGAATAGCTTAATAACAAAAAAAGAACTTTTACTATGACGAAGGTAAAGAAACTCGAATTGACTTTAGTCATTTCACTAATTTATATATTTATATGGAATCAATCGGGCTGTAGAACCTAACAAAAAAATGGGCTAAGACCCAAAACAAAAAATACAGATCGATCGAATTAAACATGACACGTTGTATTTATTGTGAAGGTAATATGTGGTTAGTCACCGATGGCTAGTTTCATTACACCTCTCTGGTACCTCGTTACTTAAACTTAATGATTGAAATCAGTACACTGAATTTCGATGATATACGAAATATCGGTAAAAATGCAACCTATTTGCAGTCGGATAAAATGTTCCAAATATTAAGATTTCATTTTGTACAGAGATTGCTCTCTCAAAATTACGGCTAAATTATAATTTGACAATCGCCGGAGCCTTCCCAACTGGATTTGAAAGTTAATTGATGTCACGCCGGCCGCCAGTTTGAGATGTCCGCTTTACTTTGTTAACATTGGAGCACGGCTCGTTATCTCGGGCACACGGCTGCGATGTAAAATTATAAATGAAATAACCACCGGGTCCATCAATCAAATGTGTCGTAAACCGCATTGAAGTAATTCGATTATGACAGAATGATGATACTCAGATAATCGTGTTTCAATTTAGCTACGAATCCACCTTTTTCGCCTCATTACCACCCTCACAAAGATCGTATGTGGAGAATCAGTTGAAACATGTTTATCGTTGCCGTCGCCGAATTGAATGAACGAGATTGGGTCCGCGGCGTCTTTGTACACCGCTTGTCGAAACCGGAGCGCCGTAACTCGATTTTAGATCAAAGTATCTGAGATTACAAGTTTTCAAGTCGCTCTTCTGACAAAATACAAGTTACGAAGTTCGTCGGCCGACGCACGCCTTTGAGCCCTCCGTCTGTACATGCGCGACGTTAACGTTCCTACAAGGGCTCCGACTTTACATCTATTTTGAAGACGAAAATTTTCACGTACAAATTTGTTCCGTGAATACACTGTTAATGAGGCCGTTATAAACACGCACGCAACCTTCCAGAGATAATGATAAACACAGAATACTCTTGTAATACGACACGTGTGAACCTACAATCATCTGAATACGAGAAAGGAATAGAAATGAAATTGATATCAATTTCGGGAGGACAGCTGACAGACCATCGAAAATATGTAGGAGGTGGTGTTCGGGATTAAATAGTCCATCAGCACCTTAAAATCACGCGGCTCTACCGAAAGGAAGGGTAAGGCGATAAAGAAAGGTAGGCTATTTGAAATAGATCGATTTAAGAATGACAAAACCACTGCACACAAAGAATTGCAATAAAATTGTAGTGTTTGTCCAGACGTAACTTTAAGTATTAAGCATATACATGAACTAACGTTGTATTAAAATGTAACTCGAAAAGGCTGTTATTATTGTTTTATGAAGAGACAACGAATCAGTACAAGGTCAGCTACATATTCCCACCTATATATAGTCTACACCCTGACCTCATCCTGTGAGTACATAAAATTAAAAGTTACTTTAGCTATAATACTCGTAACGTGGAAGTTACTTCGCGGTGGGCGGGAACGTGGGCATCAGGTCGTCGAAATTGTTGTCGATAAACCGCCGCGGAACATACTTCACTGTTTAATTAGGCTCGGCGGCGTGCGGCGCAAACTAAAACAAAGTGATAATATACAAAGTTTGTTACTTACAACTGAAGCTTAGTTACCTTGAAATGGGTCAATTTTCCACGTACAGGTGAGTGAATAGCGGGACGTGTAGGCGGCGGGCGGCGGGCGGCGGGCGGCGGGCGGCGGGCGGCGGGACCGAGCGACAGACGGGTTTTAATGTCTTGCAGGTGTAAACTTTGTTCGAATGTTTAGTTAGTAGGTACTATATTTATTCATCATAATGATCTGCATATTTTTCCAATTTTTGCTGCGGCTGAACTGAAAAGACTGACATTTCAGTGAGCGGCGTGAGAGATTGCAGCGATTTCAACTGGCATTTGGCCATAGAGCTCAACTCACAGCTTTTCTCCATCAGGTGAGTTTAAAAATGAACTTCTCGGGAAATCTCGGTGCCAAGAACCGACATGCTCTCGGCGATGGTAAGAGGCGTGTTCCAAAAGTCAGGGGCTACATTTGATTAGCAACACGTGGACATGTGGACTTGTGTCGTGATATACTGTGTTTAATCGTCCCCAAGCAGACACTTTATCAAGGTGTCCCTATATTTCACACACAAGTTCATCGCGGCTTTCTTTAACAAATATAAAATTATTATCCTTAAGTAATAAGAAATACACATCGTAAAATATTCTGTAAATATTACAGGAAAAAAAGAATGACGTTTCTTACCAATACTGTTTTATTTTATACCAGCTCAGCATATAGTGGCTACGCCTCGCCTTATGGTAAGCGAAATGAGGAGCCCCAAACGATGCGGCAACTGATAAAAGACTACAGTATCCTGTCAGTTGGCGCTGCCATGCTGGCCACATAGTGCTTCTTCACGCTTCGCTTGAAGAATCCCATGTCGTAGGAAGGAGGAAACACATGTGCAGGCAAGGCGTTACACTTTTTAATACTACGACAGAGATAGGAGTTGCCGAACTTTTTTGTACGAGAAGAAATATCCTCAACAGTGGAATGATGACATCGCAAGCCTGCACGTGTGGTTCTATGACGAAAGGGAGAGGGTGGGATAAGGGAAAACAGTGCTTAAGAGCGTCGACGGACGCAGCGATAACTCAAGGCATGCCACCTACGATCTCTCGCCCCGTTGCACGCCCGCCCGCCTGACTCTACCGCGCGAAGCATACCACGAGACCTCATTAAAGACTTAAAATGACGACCCGACCCTGATGACCTGATGCACACCCTGCAATAAAGGTAGAGATAAAAATAGCTGTTCTGCTTTGTCAATCAGAAACATTCATCAAACTAAACTTTTTGCGAAGCACAGTTGACCAAAGGCCCACACCGACAGCGACAGCCCTGAAAAGAAATAGTGGACACTATTTCTTAAAGTGCCAACTCCGCGAACAGCCCAAGTATATTGCCCAAGGGCAAAATGCCCTAGAAGTCGTCGAGTCTCACAGCCTCAAAGTTGTATGACCGGAACTAGCGACGGACACAGTTGCAGCACGCCGCTTATTGGATAGACATCTCCCGTCCCTCTGCAACCAGGACAGCGCCCTCTGGAAGCCTCTTCGCCCTCTGGGACGCATTATCTCAGGTCTCATACAAGAAAGAAAAGCATTTTTATTTCTCCAGTCTACACCTATAATTAGAAAGGGCTCATCCACCTTCATAGAAAAAATATGTGTCGTCTACGTACAAAAAACTCTATCATTCATACTTCTTACCTTCGAAATTCATATCGGGACAAACTGGAATAACAGTGACGAGGTCGGTGGCGCAGTCGTGAATGACGAGACTTTGACACCAGTGCTCGTGGGTTTGATTCCCACACAAGACTAACATTTGTGCGCATGAACATGTCTGTTTCTCTTGGGCTGGATGTTGTAAGAGAGGTAAAGCGCATCACAGCAGCCCGTCTAGGGAAGTACCTCCACCTCACAGAAAACCGCAGCCAAATAACAACACCCTTGAGGGTTGTTGTGATCCTGTGTTCAACTCCTAAGGAGTAGCTGTGTTAGCAACAGAGGAGGCATCGCGCGACTGATGCTTAATGTATTACAAGCGTTCGTAGGCTACGGTAACCGCTTTGTATCAGGTGGGCCCGTATGCTTGTATGCCTTCCGAAGTTGTATAAAAAAAATAACAACTACACTTAACAAAGTCAACGTTTCCGACTAGTATACTTTTCATATCATAAAAAATGTAAGATTAATTTTGCAATAAGGATTAGACAAAGGTTTTGACCAGAACATACACACAAAGAAACTACATTTTTCTCCTCAGATTTCCCTTCAAAATTATCTCGCGGAACACTACAGTGTGTAAAAGAGAGCACTATCCACATTTACGTAATACAGCACAGATCGTCCACGAGGAGATTCAGCCTCGCGACACGACGTGTGAGACACGACGTGTCTGGGGTGCTACTCCGAAACCGCACATACGAATCTTCGGGTCCGACCGATGCCCGACCGAAGTTTAAGTCGTGGCCTTACTCCGAAATCATATCGGGCTCGAGAGTTTAGATCGGAGTCACGTGACAATTATCGTGAACGAATGAATAGTGCGGTCCGCTATGAAATTTTACGCCTTGTTTACGGTTTCTCTTTCATATTGATTTTTTTAAATATTTACGTGTATAGGATTTAAAGAAAGTCATGATTTATGTTCAATGTAAGTTAATGAATATGTGTAAGCTATAGAAGTGATAATATACCTCGTAATTCGATAAAAATTTAAAGCATGGCTGTATGCTGTTTGTCTTTGCGTATGTTGTTTTTTTTTTAATAAGGAATGTGTCAATGTTATACGTAAAATTAATATAGGTTGATTTGTTTGTAAACAAGTCGTAAATCAAAAAGTTTTTAAAAGGAATTTTTTACACACTTTATAAGTGATCGTGTTCTAAGTTTTGAGTGGAGTGTGTTCTACGAAATTTGTGTGGACGTTTTGCAAACTCTTATCCTATCCCACGGTTTAAATTAATGACCCACTCCAAAGTGTTGAAAGATAGGAATATTTTTTGTTAAAAACATGATTTTCCATGGGTTGCGAGTTTGTTTGTATTCAGTTAGAGTCAGAAATTTGTTTAGAGTGGTCCATAAAGTTCAGTGTCTAAAGAAATGTCAGCCCCAACGTCACAACAAATGGATGTTCTCTTCAATTTTCTTGAGGAGCATCGCGAGTTGGCTCGTGGCCTTCTGAGGAATGTGGAGGGCCGACTACAATCCCAGCGCCTTTGGGATGAATTATTTAAAAATGTAAGGCTTGTTTGTGTGTGGTGAGAGTCCTGTTACTTTCAAGTCACAGCTCCAATGGCTTTCGCTTTATAAAAAATGTCCGTTTTATTTTATTCCTTCATAAAAGTCCATCCAGCGTTGTGCTAGGTCAGCTCCCGGCGTCTACTTAATGGCCGGCCCTGAAGAGTAAACTTTATTAGTCCGTCGCGACCCTCGAAAATAAAATAAACGGCAAAGCGTGCGTCGCAGCACGCGGAGGCAGGTTCCGTACTGACAAGTAAAAATAAATATTTATGTCATTTCCTCTGTCTGGCGTTATCGCTGTCCTATCCTAACCTATTAGGATTAAAGGGATCCGCTTCCTAAGCCAAAGGATTTCATGAAGATGATTTTAACATGGAACGACTTCAGTCACACCTCCACAACCCAGAGCAAAAAGCCGACCTTTCGAAGGTTTAAATAAAACATGGCTTTAAAACACGTCTAGAAACAATAGAGGTTAAAGTATGAAATTGCCGTTTTACAGTAATATATATATTATATATATATACTTTGAATTGACATTAAATATGATAACTATGAGATTTTTCTTAAAAAAGAATACCCAAACTACCCAGGAATTAGCGGCGTGGTTTAACGTTACCATACCTACAATATTGACTCATTTGCATCAAATCAATAAGATAAAAAAATATGAAAAATGGGTGCCTTATGATTTGACTGATCTGCAGAAAGAAATGCGTGTTGAAACTTGTGTCGCCTTGTTGAATCGGTACAGAAATGAAGGAATATTGGATCGAATTATGACATATTATGAAAAGTGGATTCTTTACGATAACCGTAAAATGGCTGACCCCGTCAAACGTCGCAACAGTGCCCTAAAGCAAAGCTTACCAATAAAAAGTTAATGGTAACTGTTTGGTAGTCTCTTCATGGCGTTATTCACTATAGCAAGCAATAACAGCAGATGTTTACAGTGCCGAACTTCGAACAATGATGGCGAAACTGGCAGTGAAACAGCCCCGACTCGTGAATCGATCTACACCATTATGGCTTCATGATAACGCAAGACCTCACACTGCACGAGAAATCGTTGTAACTCTACAGGAGATGCAGTTAGAAACCATTCGTCATCCTCCGTTCTCACCAGACCTTGTTCCAATTGACTACCATATTTCTCGTGATTTGGACTTTTTTCTACGTGGTACAAAATGTTCTTCCCAGGAGGCAGTACATAATGCTTTCACACCGTTTGTCGAATCTAGATCCCCAGAGGTCTATCGCAAAGGCATAAATAAACTTCCAATTTGATGGCAGCAATGTATAGATAATGAAGGTAAATATTTTGATTAAATAATAATGTCACATCTTAGAAAAAAACGAGTTTTAATTTTTCAGTACAAATCGGCAATTTTACACTTTAACCCCCGGCGTAGTTTGTTGGACGTCAGATCCGACACGTCTTCCGACGCCGAGCAGGTGATCGTTATAAATATGTAGGTACATAAATCTGAAATCACGAATTACGCACACACCAGGATTTGAAGCAAGGACCAGTCCGTTCGTAGGACGGTTCTTTATGCACTGGGCTGTCACCGCTCTAAAAATAAATAGTTATATAAAATAAATAAATGTTTCAGGATAACTCGCACAACATGATTTAGCGTCCAATCAATCAATATATTTGATATAATGTACATTCAGTAACAACTGTGTCGAGATGATCATTTTAAAATTGTTCTGGATAATTTTGTTGTGAAAACAAAAGTATTATGTTGATAGAAGTTATTACGGAAGAAACAGGCAGGAAGTACTTTTACGAATTCTTTTATAATTACATTCACCGGCTCTCGAGCTCGTGCTGACCGAAACAGTCTCGGGAACCTCCCTCAAGAAGCCAAGCTGACATCCGAGGGCGGACGTGATGAAATTATAACGGTTTTTGCTTCCGGTTACGGAGTCCAAAAGTTACGCCGAATAAGTGTTATAACAATTTTGATATTACGATCAAGTTTATATTTGGCGTTTCTTGGGGTTCCGTGACCGAAATAGTAAAAAAGAAACCATTTGCTGTCTCTCTATAGAGTTTCCATTTACACTAGAGATTTCCAATCATTTTTGTCCCGTAGAACCCTAGTCTATATATTTTCTGCTGCCGGTAGACCCCTACCTAACTTTGGGAAGTACGGATCTCAGACGGTACTTTGTATTGAATTTGACCAAAAACCGAACATGTAGACTTAAATTCAAATGTGTTGTTCACATGCACGGCTCGCCTACGGTGAAAACAAAAAAGCAAGCTGGAAATATTGAAAGCTACACAAATACAAAATGTTTCATTATATTTTCTTCAACAACAAATTGGTTTACCGTTCAAGTCGCCACTTTAAAACTAATACTCGGGTGGCTGAGCTGCGCTCGTCGTTTTTTATGTTTTTGTATGATATAGTCTTGTCTTTTCATGAAAGTCACAGATATAGATAAACTTAAAAATCAAAATATTATTTAAACACATAACAAATTTTGTTACAAAACTAAGAGCTGTTTGCGAGACATACAATGTGCTAGGTAGAACATAGTATACTCGCTGCGCCCCGCGACTCCATCTCCGCGGACCCCGGTGCCCCGCGGGAATCACTTTTTTACTTTCTTTCTTTTCTCTCGTCTTCTAAAGGTCGTGTCGTGATGTTAAATAACCTTCCTCAAGAACAGACAGAGGAAACGCTATGAAATGGAAGAATATTTTTTTGATGGTTCCGTACCCAATGGGTAAAACGGAACCCTATTACCGAGGCTCCGCTGTCCGTCCGTCCGTCCGTCCGTCTGTCACCAGGCTGTATCTCATGAACCATGATAGATAGACAGTTGAATTTTTCACAGATGATGTATTTCTATTGCTGCTATAACAACAAATACTAAAAAATATAATAAAATAAATATTTAAGGGGGCTCCCATACAACGTGATTTTTTTTGCATTTTTTATAGATAATGGTACTGAACCCTTCGTGCGCGAGTCCCACTCGCATTTGGCCGATTTTTTTTACTTGTACATTCTAGGAAGATACTGTGTCGTATACTGTGTCGTGTACTGTGTCGTGTACTGTGTCGTGTACTGTGTCGTGTACTGTGTCTTATACTGTTTCGTATACTGTGTCGTGTACTGTGACTTATACTGTTTCGTATACTGTGTCGTATATTGTGTCGTATACTGTGTCGTGTACACAAACCATACGCAGAGCAGACAATGATATTGACGATAGTTAAGCTCTAATCGATTACGCAAATTCATTTTATAGGTAGCCTATGGTACACTGTGCTGGCGACAAGAGTGTACTCTAATATCTCGGCCAGTACCTCGCTTCGCCCAGCGTTTGATAAATAGCTTAATCTAAAGAGCATCAGATGTTAACTCAAATTACCGATTATCACATGAGACTACATTCAAATGGCCATATTGATATAGGGTCACCAACGCACAAGTAAACACCCTGGTGACAAGTGTCCACAGGCTACTACAACTATTTACCATCAGGCGTACAGGCAGGGCAGGTGATTGCTAACTTAATGATATTAAAAATATACAAGGTGATCTTTTTTACTGTTTCTTTATTCATTTGAGGCATCGTGCGAGTGATACTTAATGTATCGCAAGCGTTAATAGGCTACGGTACCCGCTTTACATCAGGTAGGCCGTATCCTTGTATGCCTCCTGACGTATAAAAAAAAAACTATCGGTCCCTGTAACAAGTTACCAAACGGTCGTAGAGTTAGTCGAAACGAAATCCGTCCCTGCATTACACGCCATCGCTATAAATAAATACTGAAGAGGTCAATAAATAAAGGCCTTATCGTGATCTAGGCAGCCTGTTTCCAAACTGCTTCCTCGCGAGGGCTGCCGGCCGAGCGCGCCGTGTTAGGGCGCCCCGGAGGGCACTCTCCGCGCTTGTTGCCGACCTCGTGTCCAAACTGCGGGCCCTTTACGGCCGCCGCCGGCAGACTGCCTCTATGTTACAAATGTTACTATCGGTATGTGATTATTACGACATGGCAACGCGCTCTCTCTACTATTATTAGTGATTAAACGAACTTACCCTTTAGTTCTATCATAATTATATGAAGGCTTCGTCCGAAGAGATTAGCATAGATAAACCAGCGAACTTTGAGATAAACAACTTGTAGTATCGCTTAGCAATCGCTATTCACACACTATATTGAGGGTACGCTTTGACATTCGTTAGTCAATTCGTCTTTTCATTAAGTTTAGGTGATCTGTTATTTACATTTTAATAACCTTTTTGAATAATATGTATGGTAAAACCTTTTAGATATTTTCAACATTCAACATTTGTCTCTGTTAACTCTATAATAGTTGTCAAAAATTTTATTTTTTTAATTATACATTTTAGGACCTAAAACAGAAAAACAAGATTAAATAACTACGACCGTTGAGAGGGTTGTCAACGTCACGTCAATTGCATTGGCAGCTCTTTTGGTTTTTCGATTACAAAATAATTTTGTGTGCATAACAAAGGGCTTGGTAGTGTGTATTTAATTTCAATAGATAATTAGCTGTAAATATTTGTAAGTATTCATAGTTTTTAGTTGTTTCAGTTTTACGAACGAATAGTATAAGGGCGATCGTCATTTGTTAGGATGGCGGAATCGTCCGCTGGGGATGATGGTGACCCTCCTGACCCTGTATCGGCGGCAGCAATGGAGGTAGTGATTGATGCTAATGGCTCAGGATCAGTACGGGACAGCGATGATTCTATAGATTCTGTAGTGGAAATGAACTCCTTGGGCTTTTCAGTTGTAGGTGATAAGCGCAAAGGTTTAAATAGGAAAAAACATCCTAAGAAGTTAAAGACAAATGCCGACCCAGTTTCCTTAGAACTGCAATGTGGGGTTTCAGATTCACCTCTTCCTTTAGGACAAAATACGTCAAAACCTGTTTTACAAAACTCTCCAATTGTCCATTCAAGGATTGATTCAGTTGCTCCGTCACCCACCATGCCTCAGACTACTTATAAGGAAACAATACCAACTGGGAGTCAATTTTATAGATCGGCTGATAATGGCCCGTTTGTGGTCCATGCCCAGAGGCTTGAAGACTCTGCTTCAGCTGGTGTCAGTTTAAATACCATTAACTTTGGGCGTCTTTTGAAGAGGCCAGCTATTCAGGGGATTGTGGATGGTAGCCTACAAAGAATTGGTCGTAATAGGGTTACAATGAATTTTAACAGTGCTGGCAAGGCCCACTCTTTTATCATAAAAGATTTGTTAAAAGAGCACAATTACAGGATTTTTATACCAACTTTTAATACCACTCGCATGGGACTGGTTCGCGGTGTGCCAGCTGAGTGGAGCGAGGAAGATGTAATAGAAAATATTTCTCTGCCATCTGGTTGTGGTAAGGTTTTAAAGATAAGACGTATAAATTATAAATTGGTAGTTGATGGGTCTGCTCAGTGGAGAGCTTCTCAGTCCTGCGTAATAACTTTCGATGGGCAAACATTACCTAATAGATTTTTTATTTGTTATAATTCTCTCCCTGTGGAGAAATATTATTATTCCACCATCCAATGTTTTAATTGCTGTCGGTTTGGGCACTCTAAATTGCAGTGCCGTTCCAAGCCCAGGTGTTATAAGTGTGAAGGTGAGCACGCTGGTGATACATGTGGAGTTGAGGAGGACTGTGTTTCATGTTTATCTTGTTCAGGTTCTCATTACGCCACTAAAAATAAGTGTCCAGAGTATGATAGGCAACGTGCTATCAAAATTTCTATGGCAGATCGATCCATTTCATATATGGAAGCTTCGAAATTGCACCCTCCCATTAAAAAAAGTTACAGCGAAATTACTAAAACTGTTTATGCAGTACCCCAAAGTTCTTTTGGGAATATTACCATGCTCCAAAATTCTTTTACTAAAAACTCGTACAAGAAGACCGTTTTCTTTAAACCTTAGGGTTCCCCTTGAAATCCCCAAATTAGATATAACCACGTTGCCCATCATACTATTACTGCGCAGCCGGTCCTTCCAAAATCTGGTCCGATTTGGGAAAAAAATGTTCAACCCTCCATGTATGATCTCATACAGTCTGTTATCGTCAGTTTCACCCTTACCGTCCAACGTTGCTCAAGCATATAACGCAGCTTCTTTAAATATCCAGAATGGATCTATCCAGCCCGGTGGCAATTCAGTGGAATTGCAGAGGACTCACAAGGAAAAAATCTGAAGTCCTTTAATTTGTACAGAAATATAAACCTATTTTGTTTGCTTTTATTGAATGCTGGTTAAGGTCATCATCTAATGTTAGAATACCAGGATTTATTACTTTCCGCGAAGATAGAAGTGATTGTTACGGTGGTGTTTGTTTTCTAGTAAATTCCTCATATTCTGCTCAAAGAGTTAACATTCCTTTTTCTAATTCAGATATTTCTATTATTTGTTTAACCCTTCGAAACCCGGGTGGTCGTATACGACCGCGAAATGTATGGGAAAGCGCATATAACGGGTTCTGACTGCTCAAAGATGAAAAGTATATTCTTTGTATCTCTGTATATCCCATATCCTTCTTTAACCATTTTAAAATGGGTACCTATTTGATTTTGTTTTATCATTGTCTAGTCCAGTCATCGTTATGGGTGACTTTAATATACACCACTCCTCCTGGCGATGTGGAAAGTACGACGAATTAGCCAATAAGTTTTTAGAGTTATTAGTAATAATAATAATAATAATAATTTATTAACATATTTAGCATTCTATTACATTAATCAGTAGTAGGGGTTTTCTTTTAAGCGTAAAACGCTTGTATTAGTAGACCCCGCTCTTCCATAGCAACATAGGTACTAGTTATATAATCATGCATGCAACACATTTATTTTACATTTTACTAACTATACAATTTAGCAATCAATTATTTAATTAATATCCAAGCAATTACATTATAAATTTATTTCAGTACTAGGTACTACAATGTCCGAATAATTGAAATTAATCTATGTATATATTTGATCATTATCACCTTGTTTGCTCTTAGAATAGATCTACATATTTCAACACATAATGGCAAAATTTTTCATCATAATATGTAGCATCGGATTGTGACAAAACTAACAAAATATTTCATACAAAATCCATAAAAACAATTTACACTTAAAGATAATACAGCAAAATTATTAGTATATTTCGACATTAACAATTACCATTTTATTTAGGTAGGTACATAATTTCTTAAGGTAAGGATATTAAATGAGCGTTAGAGTGTGTGTATGTATGTATATGTGTGTGTACATGTGTGTGTTGTGTGTGTGTGCGTATGTATTTATGTGTGGTGTATGATACGAGAGTGTGGAATTGATAGAGAAGTATATATTTTCTATTGTTAAGCACGTTGTAGCATAGCCTCAGTGTCATCATAGGAAAGTTCTATAATCCAGCTATTTATTATTTTTTTACACGTATAATATTCAGTAGTATAAATATTAAGTCTCTTATTTATTTCGTTATACAGTTGTGCTGCGCGTTTATTGAACTGGACATCAGCGAACTTCGTCTTTGTCTGGGGAATTAGAGCTATTGCATATTTCCTTCTTTTATTTTTGCAATTAGTCGTACATGGTAACATCTTATGTTTTTTAAGTACCGTATTTATAATATATAATTTTCGAACCGACAACAGTTTACTGATACGATATATACTATCAGTAGGAAATCGCATTTTTTTAAAATACATGGATTTTAACAGAGCGCGTTGCGCTCGTTCGAGCGTAATGAATTTTGTTTTTGCTGCACCTCCCCAGACAGGTATGCAATAGGTTAAAATGGACTGAACCAGTGCCATGTATAATTGGTTCAATAGACCCTTCTCAGCACTCCCATTTCTAGGAACAATGTATCTTAAAGTTCTGAAGATCCAGCTCAGCTTCCTAATTCTTCCAGAAACTTGTTCCAGGTGGGAGTACCAAGAAAGGTTTTGGTCCACAATAACCCCCAGATACTTGGTATTTGCAACTTTGTTTATTTTCGTACACGTACAAGTGTAC
The DNA here is from genome assembly GCA_947507595.1 of Pyralis farinalis. Taxonomy (NCBI): domain Eukaryota; kingdom Metazoa; phylum Arthropoda; class Insecta; order Lepidoptera; family Pyralidae; genus Pyralis; species Pyralis farinalis. The sequence continues at coordinate 535,603 of OX382261.1, read as the reverse complement.
GCAGTGTACGCAGATGTAGTTCGTTTTTGACTTATTTAGTGACAATATGTTAGCACATAGCCACGTAGCTATCTCGGTTAATCCTTTTTCCGTAGCGACTTTAACCTCTTGCCAAGATTTTCCATAAAAAACGATGGCCGTATCATCCGCGTATGAAAAAAGATTAGCGTTATTTATTCTTAGGTTACATAAGTCATTGATATAAATTAAGAATAGCGTAGGACCCAATACGCTACCCTGCGGTACACCGAATAATACCTCAGCATCCGAGCTTGTACATTGTTCTAATTTTACACTCTGTTTCCTATCTGAAAGGTAATCTTTAAATAGAGCTAGTGGTATTCCTCTGATTCCCAAATTTTCCAACTTGTTTACTAAGAGGGGAACAGAAACAGTATCAAATGCCCTTTTCAAATCCAGAAAAACACAAAGACATTTGTTTCCTTTGTCAAGATGATCAGTGACTAATGAGGTTAGAGCTGTTATTGCATCTTCAGTAGATCTGCCATGCCTAAAACCATACTGCGCACTAGATATTATATTATGTTTATTCAGATAGTCAAGAAGGCGAATATTCACAAGTTTTTCTAGTATTTTTGATATGGCAGGCAATACAGATATGGGCCTGTAATTATTTACATCATCTCTATCCCCACTCTTATATACAGGAGTAATAATGGATTTCTTCAGTTGAGCTGGAACGATACCCTTTCTGAAGCAGAGGTTTATCAGGTGGGTTACAATGGGAATTATTTCCTTTTTTATATATTTCAGATATCCTGTCGATATATTGTCCCACCCTGGGGCGCTGTTAGTTTTAAGGCTCATCAATACACTTTCTACTTCATAAATATCAGTTTCCAAAAGCACAAATGAATTGAGTTGAGAAGCCATTGCAGAAACTGTCCTTTCAATATTATTCGATTGAATTTGTTGGGCTAGTTGTTTTCCTATATCAGCAAAAAACTTATTAACAAAGTTTGCTGACTCAATAGGCGTTTTTCTGACATTTAATAATTCAGTATGGTAACATTTTGACTTATTCGTATATGTAATTTGTTTAATATTTTTCCATAGTAATTTATTATTATTAATTGAATCGGTAAGCAATTGTGTTTCATATTTTCTTTTAACATTTTTATTAGATTATTACAATGGTTCCTATATCTAGTGTATGTAATTTTCAAAGTTTTATTAAAAGGGTCATTTTGGGCTTGTTTCTGTAATTTATTGCGATTCCTGATACACCGGAGGATACCCGGAGTGATCCAAGGTTTGATTATACGCTTGCTGGAGGGTATTCTTACAGTATAGGTATTTTGTGTAATGGACTCCTTTAGCTTATTCATAAGAACATCCGTTAAACTGATCGGATCATCATAAGACAACAAATCCATTAAATTACTATCTTGAAGACATTTTCGCGCTTTTTCAAAATCAATTGAAGTTTTCGTTTTAAATTCCTTATTGCATTTTTTAAATGTTGATAATGATAAAAATATAGTATAATGATCGGTGATACTTGTATGCAAAACAGCGATCGTGGCTGAAACCTTGCTTCTATTTATTCTCATCATAAAGTGGTCCAAACAGTTGCTTTCTCTAGTGGCTAGAGTATGACCCGGAAGAATACCGTACAATGAAAGCATATTTAGGTAATTAGTTCTATTTTTATTGTCCCGAGCCGATTCTGTAATTTTAGGTTTTATATTGATATTTAAGTCTCCTGTTATAATAATATTTTTATGAGTTGGTAGCGTATCAAGGTGTACACACAATGAGTCCATAAAACCATCAACATTAGAGATTGAAGGCGAACGATATATACACAAAATGATGTTATTTTGTACTTCTAACTGTATGCAGGATGCTTGAGTAAGTTTAATTTCGGTAATTTTAGGTCTCAAATTATTTTTTACATACACGGCTACACCGTCATTTTGGTTCAACTGATGCGCAGAGACGAAGGACTTATATCCACTGAGTTGCGGAACAGGTTTATTAACGTTAAATCTGCATTCTGTCATAATTACAACATCAGTTTCAAATGTAAGACTATCTAAACAAACCATAAGGTCAGCAAAATTACGATAAATGCTCCTTATATTTTGACATATAAAAGTTAAGTCAGTTTCGCCTACCGTAACGTGTTTCTGAAGGTCATTGACATCACACTCTATAGACCGCGCAATTTCGATATTGTCTAATTCTTGCGCTGTTTGCAGAGCTTCACCCATATTCTTTATTAAAACACAATAAATATGTCAGTTCAAGTTTTGAAAAATACGTGTTCGAAAAGAATTGCCTGTTTTGAACTTCCCCTATCACTCTCGACTGAAATAAGTTTTGCAGTAACATTTTATTTTGTGTATTAGATGTATGCATCTTGTAGTTTCGTGTGTGATATGTGTAAGTAGTGTTTGTAAGAAGTTGTGAGCGTGTGTGAGTGTGTAATATTGTTAAAAAGGGACAATGCCAAAAACTCTTACCAAAGGAAATTATTATCCATGCGTTTTGAAATACGCATGTATGATACGAATACAGCAGTATAAAGCAGAAAACAATTGGTGGTTTTTATATTAGATACTGCTACATTATGTTTATTGAACTCTGGCTCTCCGACACGTAGAACTAAACCGACTGAACATCAAAGTGCAATTGATTTGACGCTGGTGTCTCCTTCCCTGGTCCTCTCTATGTCCTGGTATGTGCTTCCTTCAACTCATGCTAGTGATCATTTTCCAATTCTGTTACACCTTCCATTGCCTAACATATGTAAAAAGAATTCATTTCCATTATTAAAATTTAGTATCTACTCCAAAGTAGGTTGGAACAAATTTTCATCTTTCCTTTCGTCATATGTTTCATTACTACCAGATGTTAACTATTCAAATTTAAGTACATGCTGTCACTAGCTTGTAGAACCCCGTGTGGTCATATATGACCGCGAAATGTATGGGAAGGTATATAACGGGTTCTGAAGGCTTACATGCTGCTGCTGAACAGTCATTCCCTTTAAAGTCTGCGCTAAGTAAGAAGCCAAGTCTTCCCCCGTGGTGGGACAAAGAATGTTCTAATTTAGTTACACAAAGAAAAGAAGCTGAAAGAATCTATAAAGCAAATATGTCTAGTGAGAACTTTGAATATGTCACATCTACAATTTCTGAGGTTAGTTCTGCTTTACGGAAGAAGAAATCTGATGGTTGGCTGAGATTCTGTGAATCCATATCTCCTTGTAATTCTGCCACTCTCATTTGGAAAAAGATTAGGATAAAAGATTTATGGGCTCATTTACAGAACAAAATTTTTTACGTCCCTCAAATTCAAGCTGGTGTGAGCATTTCATGGACAAAATAGCTCCCCCTTCTGGTCCCAATAAGGAGGATTTAACTTTGCATCTAAATTATTCAGGTGACGAGGAGTGTGCTTTTACTGTTCCATTCACACTCCAGGAGTTAAAGTGGATTCTAACCTCTTGTAAAGATTTTTCCCCGGGGATTGATGGCATACCATATTCTTTCTTTAAAAATGCACTACCAGAAGTACTGGAATACCTCCTTTCTTTAGTTAACGCCATAGTAGATACAGCAGACATTCCCGTTGAGTTGAGAACACAAATTATTGTACCAGTGTTAAAGTCTCAACAAAACCCAGATCATCCGGAAAATTACAGACCAGACCAGATATGTCGACTGTAATTGCTAAATTGGCTGAACACCTTATTATAAACAGGTTTGAATTATTATGTGAGAGTAGAGGTCTACTATCGCAATATGAATTTGGTTTTCGTAAAGGTAGATGTACCATAGACACACACACTAGATATCCACATTTCATTCCGTAAGAAAGAGTCTACGTTGGCTGCATTTTTGGATATAAATTCAGCATATGACAGTGTATCTCTGTCCCTCCTTAGTTATAAGTTGTCTGATATGGGTATTCCAAAAAAATAAGTAGCCTATATTTTTAATAGTTTTCTTGTCGTACAATTTTGTTGCGCATTGATGGTTTATTGAAGTATTCTAGAACTGTCTATAAAGGTCTTCCACAGGGCTCCGTCCTTAGTCCTTTATTATTTAACCTGTATACTTTAGATTTATACAAGTCTGTCCCACAAGATTGCCAAGTTCGACAGAATGCTGATGACGTTGTGTTATATGTCTCACATAGAGATCCTTCATCATGTGTTGGCCTTATATCTCCTGCTTTAGTATCTCTGACAAACTGGCTACATAACAATAATCTTGAGCTGTCTCCTCACAAAAGTTCAGTTGTTTTATTTACGAAAAAAAGACTTCTACCGCGAATTGACGTTGTATACAATAACGTTAGAATTCCAGTTAAGAACAGTATTAAATTCCTAGGAATGATTTTAGATTCTAAGTTAATAGGTATCCCACATGTCGAATTTGTTGTGGCCAAGTGTGAAAACAATCTTAATGTATTGAAGTACTTGTCAGGGATTTGGTGGAGGGCTCATCCTTATTGCCTTAAATTAGTTTATAATGCCATTATACGAAGTATTCTGGATTATGGGTCCTTTTTATTGGAGCTAGTTTATTACGGAGTTCTTAAGAAGCTTGACATAACATTCAACATAAGTCTTTAAGTATAATAACTGGGGCTATGAAGTCAACCCCAATTAATGCATTACAGGTTGAATGTTCTGATCCTCCTTTATATTTAAGAAGGCAGTTTCTAGCAGACAGATACTTATTATACCGTTGGCAAGTCTCATCGCACCTTTTATTTGAAAAACTTGAATACTTGTCCAAAACATGTTTATTCATGTCCTGGTTTGATCACGGTAAACCTTGTCTTGTCACCTTTCATGCTGAGAAGGTACCCTCATTCATGCACGAGTTTGAAGAGGTGTTATTTGTACCCAGGGTCATTCATAATTTTGGTGTTGACTGTAGGCAGCATTTCGCTGCTGTGCAATTTAACCGTATTTTTGAACAGAGTTGGTCTGGCTGGCACTCCATTTATGTTGACGCATCCGAAATGGACAAATTAGGATCAACTGGTGTTGGTATTTTAGTACTCAAATTATAATATAGTCCAAAAAATCAAATGTCCTCCAGAAACATCTGTGTTCACTGGGGAATGTAGAGGTATCCTAGAAGCTGTCAAGTATGTTATCTTGTTCAAATTAAAGAAAACCACAATATTTACCGATTCTCTTAGTGCTTTGTATTCCTTGGAATCAAACCCTTTTAAATTAGAGCATACTAATTTAATATTTCATATCAAAAAACTGACTCTTTTGTGCTCTCAACGTCACTTGTAGGTAATTATAGCTTGGATCCCCAGCCATTGTGGCATAACAGGAAATGAAAGCAAAGCCTCTCCTTGGCAAAGCAGGCTGTAATATGTGGTGACAAAGTTCCATTCCAAAACTACTGTACGGATTTACTTTTCCTCCCCAAAAGAAATCTTTTAAAATCCTGGGTGGAATGTCTAGAAGTCGAGTTCAAAGGTGACTGGGAGTCGTTACTTTGCAATTCAACCTACGATTCTATTTCTAAACCTTGGTTCTATAGATTTATTGCATCCAGATGGATCACAACAACAATTTGTCGTATTCGTAGTTCTTTATGTTTTTGTTTCAGGTCCCGAAGTAATGCACCTCCTGAAAATTCCAATTATTAGGTTTCTTTTCGTGTATATTATATACTTGAAGTTGGCAAAGTAATATATAGCAATAAGAGGGGGGGAAAAAAAACAGAAAATCAAGGCCATCTGGAGGAAGTTTTCGAGAAGTAAGGATTCAGTACACCGCGGCTGAGACCACCAGCCACCTGCTGTGGGCTACGTGGTGAACCGTCGGGATATTACTTACTTATCCAAACCCGTTAATCTCCGGACATCTAATTAATCTAAAATTATAATACCTGCAGCCCGTAGCTGCAGCCCCTGTTGTGGACTACGGCGGCTGACAAAAATACCGCTCGGTGTTGGTCCGTAAGGCGGTCCCCACCATTACCAACAACTTCTACGTCTGGATCTGCGTGCTGGCTAGCTCGTTAACCTGCTGTCTACAGTCGTCGGCCACTATACCCGGCAGCCACTTAGTGCACCCTCCAGTGAAGCAATCAGTGATAATTTGGTTAGACAATTCAAAGATTCGCGAGTCCTTAAAGACCTTATTTAGCCGAACTTATAGTGAACCTTTTTTTTTATATTTATTATATTTTGTAAAATAGCCCTATTAAATTTGTATCACTTTTAATACTCCCTTTGATTCAACTAGTAATATAACAACATTTACACATACTTTTAATATCAAGGGTGGGTGGGATGCTAATTTCTTCGGATGAAGCCTTCATATAATTATGACAGAACTTCACTAACGGGTAAGTTCGTTTAATCACTAACTATACTCGGCTTCGTCCTCGATATTAGCATACATAAACAACTTGTACACTTCTAGACAAATTCTCGTGAATTATTCTGCAGGTTGACTTAAAACCGCTGTTAATTCATACGTATTGTAAGTATTATTTCTTATATAAATAGACATCATTGTAAGACATCCATTATAACTTAACTACCAAAATTAATATTCACTGAAACATAATAGACCTATATAGATTGGGCGAAAACATGAGTCATGTAATTGAGGTCTGTAATTGTTCAACAAAATTGAACATCTCATCATAATATAATATATAGTTTATCATATACTACTTTTTTATTAGATAGTACTCGTAACTATTTAATGTACTTAGTATGTCATAAGTATTTAGTGCAGGGATAGCCTCACGAGCTACCCACAACACTAAATGTACCTCAACGTAGTTTGTAAGTTAGGTACTAGTTTCTTACAAGATATTACGTACGTACTCGATACTGTTAAAGAGTATATTGTGAAGAGATAGCCTCGCGACCTACCCTCAGTACAGTATTAAGGCACGAGACAGCCTCAAAGGCTGCATTACATTATGTAATATCTACCTATAGCAACTATGTTCACGACGATAATCGTGAGTATCATATATAAATTGAATTTTATTATAAAAACACTTATACAAAAGAGGTACAAAAATATAAGTCACCTCTTATTTCCAATAGTTGCGACGCTGCAGTATCATCTGAAAAATTTAATATAGCACGTTTCTTTTTCTACTACGTTGGAAATGCTTTAATCTTCTGCTTAAATATTCATGGTCTTGATGTCCTTAAATTAACCATTAGGTAAAAGACAGACTGAGCAAAGAAACGCGTGCGGAGTGGCGAAGCAGTAGATAGCGAATGAAAAGACGAACTGACTAACGAAGGAGGAAGGGGACAAACAAAAAAAGAGTACTCTCAAATAGTGTTCGAATGGCGATCGTTAAGCGATACTATATAGATAACGTAAGTCATCAGACTGTCAATACGCACTGGTGGAAGACTTTCGTCTAGAGATGTTGAGGTATCTTGGATGAGAAGATTTTTCGAAATTTCCTAAAAGCTGGCTATTCGAGCTGGATTCGAAAGTAACTACTAGGTTATATGCAATTTGGTATAATCTGCTTTGTGTGTATCCGCCACCAATTAGTTCATTAAAAACTAACGCTGGCAGGTAGTAGGTGGCTACTCCCGTTAGTAGATGATTTTGACAAGCTCGGTGGCTCAGTTGTGAAAGACGCGACGTTGACACCGAAGCTCGTGAATTCGATTTCTACACAAAACAAACATTTGTGTGCACTATGGCGGGGCGAGGAGGACAGGTATTACGTGTAGTGGCACAACAAGCACCCGAGGCATGCCGATCTAAATACAGACAATAAAAAAATACAGAATCAAACTAAAATCAAATTGCATCTAAAATTAACAGAGTAAATAAAGATATTACTATTTATACTACCCTGTATACATGTCATTTTCTAAACCACAAAACCATCTGTAATATAAATTGTTCCAGAATGTACTCGACTCTGCAATGTTTTTATAATATGTATATAATGAGGTTACGGTGACACAGGGTGCGGGGGCGTAGATAACAGATGACTCGGGCTGAAATCCAACCCGCTCCGGACCCAAATAACGGCGGTATTGCCGCGTGTGACCTGCCAGCCCACACGCCAGCCTCCGCTATCTTAATCCATGTCGAGGACTCGCGGTGACAGATAATATTTACTTACTGTTTTATATTAATGTGAGGACGGCGAACCATGAAATTTCCCGACCACAATAACTCTTTTCTGTTTACCCCCCCCAGCGGGCGCGCGCCGTTCCACTTGACGGCCGCAACACTCTGATCTGTTGATATGCTCTGGGATTAGATAACGCAGGCCTACACTGCTTATTCGGTGGCGTTACTTACATAAAATCATTATAAATCAATCTCACGTAAATGCTTGGCTTTTCTGTAAAATTTCGTACATTGCAGTAGGCTTTATCAAAAAGAAATAATTTTAGTTTTGTTTTAAAGGAATCACTTTTTTACAGCGTTAGCGGCTTCTCTCGTACGTAGTGTAATTTAGGAGCTACGCTTGATGTACTTTTATGGAGTGTAGCCGACTTTGGTAGCGGCATCTGCAACTCGGCGTTAGCTTTCGAATTTATGTCAGATTAAAGCGTTTTTGGGTTGTAACCTAAGGCACTATACTTAATCGGCCGCGTCGCCACCGTGTATCGATATCGATAAACAACGCGCGAATGTAATTGAACTCCACTGAACAGACGAAGCACGGAGCGTGCCTGGGCCGCCACCTCGTCCGTTTACGATTAATGTATTGTGTGAGCATGTCGTACTCGTAGCAAGAGCTGGTGTGGAGTAAGCTTCATGAATATTAGATCATTGTATTGTGAATGTTGCTCGTCGTTCGCGGCGACATCGGCCGCGTCACATTGTTTCATGTTTTACGCAAATCGTATCTACACAGCCTTACATTCTTTGCTAAAACTTTGTAACCTACTACAAGTATCTAAGAATGTATCTTTGGAAGATATAACTATTATTATTATAATTTATCTCTCTTAAGTCACGACCGGTTACCCTGGTCATTTGAAAATCGTGCGCGAGGATATGAATCCCACGCATAGAGGCCCCTACGGATATATTGTTATAATGTATTATAGTTAATAGATTCAGGCGTTATTTTGCGAAAGTCAAATTTACATGCAATTTGGCCACCAATTAGTTCATACGGCCTAGCGCCGGCCGGCACCCACTCACTACTGTTAGTTGGTGCAACATGCCGACGCTGCCATGGCTGCTTCGGTAGTTTCTGCCTCGGCTGCTGCGGTCGTCCGTTACCATCCACCCTCACCCTCAATTCAATATAAGGGACGGCACTGCGATGGATTTGTCACTTGTAGCATGTTATTCTTACGATTAACGTCTGCAACGCCTGATGATGCCTCGTGGAGAGGCGAAACACGTCTCGCAGCGACGACCAGGCCAGTCGTGGCAGCGACGGTAGTGGGGGCATGCGGATTCTGTTCCAGATGGCGGACGACCGCAGCGACTACCGGAGCAGCCATGGCAGCGTCGGCATGTTGCATCAACTAACAGTAGTGGGTGGGTGCCGGCCAGCGCTAGGCCGCTGAACTAATTGGTGGCGGAAGCACACAAAGCAGGTTAGATCAAATTGCATGTAATGTATTATACTCGCCGTGACCTGCTCCAGGGGATATCATTGGGTCAATATACCCATGAACAGGCCGCGGTAGGTATTAGGACTATTGCGAATATGTAAAAACAATTGGGCTCTTGAGTTTTTTTTAAATATACAACTAGTTTAACAAACAAGCATATGGCCCACATTAGATGGTATGCGGTCACCGCAGCCTATTGAGGCTCGCAACACCACGGGGATGTTACTCGCGCGCTGCCAATCTTGTGACCTAAGGCTGTCTCGTCACAGTACCCGCAATTTCACAGCCATATCTCACCCTTCAAACCGGAGCACAGCTATATAATTGTAGCTGTTTGCCGGTAGAAATAGGTGAGACAGAGGTACCCACGCAGACGACTGTTGCACAAAGTCTCCCCTGGTGTGAGACCTGGAGGAGTTATTAGAACTGAGCTATTACAGAAGAGGGACGGACGCCTGCCATAATTATTATAGTCTGGTGTTACTTTCGGCAGGCGGTGGCTCGCCACTCACTAGATGGGCCCCGCAATAGAAAGTCGACCGGGGGCAACATCGGTGTGAGAGACAGGGGTGTCGAGAGGTGTGCTGCGGTTTTTCCGATTCTGCGATAACTCGCGGTGTTATGCCCTTTAACACTTCCATCTCTGGAGCATATCGTCTGATAGAACAATATGCTCTATCGATTCCTCTCTGGACGGCGATAAAGGCGAGCCAGCCCTGAGAGCCCTGCGGGCCTTCTTACCTCTCCACTCCGACCGACGAAGACACGCCGGAGACGAAGGCCCTGATCGACTCTCTGGAGCACCGCTCGAGTACCCGTGGTGTCGTTATTCATTATTATTATATTATCGTCATGTTTTACGCAGCACCAGTTAATATTTCAGATGTAGTAAGTGACACCACACATCTTGGAGTGTTTAATTTCATGAAATACATAAGGTCACCGTCGCACGATGCGCGCGGGCGGCGGACGGCGGGCGGCGGGCGGCGGGCGGCGGGCAGAGACTCCACTCAGAACAAAGCGTCATTTCTCGCACGCACACACTGACGTTACGTTTGTAGGCGTTCTCCACCAGTCTCAAGCAGTAGATACTCAGTCGCGACTATCGCAAGTGCCAGCGCGCCCGTTCCTCACGTTTTGTCAAAATGAATAAGAATAAGTTATCTAAATATTATCTACTCGAAAATATACATAGTGATTCTGTGTTCGGAACAATGTATTCGATTGATGTAAAAATGGCTTACAGACGAGTGCAGCAATTGCAAAGTTACATTGCCAGTACAAACAGAAACTGTGCCTACATTTGATTAAAACAAAATTTTGTTTTAATCAAAAACGCCTACACGTTCTTCTACTTTCCAAATCATGATTGAAACGTAAGTGTAAGTCTACCGACGCGGAGACTACCGACGGCCGTACACAATATCATTCTAATGCACCAACTGAAGCCTTCTGCTTTCTTATAATAGTCCTCCAAAAAAGAAAGCATAAAAACGATATTCATGAGTGCAGCAAGATATTAAAAACAATAAGTGCTCTGGCAATTGATATATTAACCCGTTTTATAAATGATAATTAACTAAAATTGTGAAACAAGAATTAAAATTCAAACTCTCCTGGAAATAGATTTAGACGTTTCGTACCAATTTGTTTTATATAAGTACACAGACTGAGCCTGAATCTTCACTAAACATGAGTAAGACTCCAAGCGAATGTACCATCATGCCAAATAATACAAAAGCAAATACTTAATTATATGAGTATTTACTTTCTTTCTAATAAAAGTCGAAACGAAAGGTAACTCTGTCATAGACACGGAGAAAAACTGTTCAGTTATTATAGATTCGATGAAACTTATCCCTAATTTATTTTTTAATATGAAGGAAAACAAAATTTATTGTATTATATAATTATTTATTACCTACCTACGATTATTTTTACCTTCTCCTTTTCAAAATTCAACACCAATACTGTATCCCAGTCGGGCAAATTTGGGTAATTTCTTTCGAACCACGGCGGCAGCGGTCCTTCTGTAACGCTTTTTTATCTTATTTCACTGTGCAAAATTACATCAAATCCGTTCAGCAGCTTTCCGCGGGACTCGTGCACGATGACAGACAGAAATACAAACACTTTTAAAATGGTGTTTTAGTTACTGTGCCGATATATCGATAGCGGAGTCGGTTACATCACTATTATAAAACAATCCGTATACAAATTCGAGCCGCCGCGATTTTGCTATGTGTATACATTGAAGGGTAACCTAATACATGGAAATAAGGGAGCACGTTTGGGAGTTGGAGACCTCCGCGCCTGTATCGGCTGACGAGTTTCTTTATTGTTTTAGTTTGTAAGTCGAGAGCCGCTCCGAGAGGCTGGTTTTTGCGGCATAGCAGTGAAACGTATGCGAGATCGATAACCACGAGTGGAGGGTCGGCCTCGGCACTCAGCCTCGCCGGCATACATGATTTATGGCATTTCTAGAGTCGCTGCTAAAATAACTCTCGGATACCAATGGAGGAGCCGGCTTCTTCCACTTTACAAATATATGTTATAATGGGAAGTCAATTTTTCGAAGAACGTTATCGAAATAACTAATTTTACAACCAAGTATGCAAGCATACTTATATTATACCAGAGGGAGGCTTTGTACAAAAGTCGTATGCGTGGGTACCTCTGTCTCACCTATTTCTACCACCAAGCAGATATATTTATAATATCTGTGTTCCCGTTCAAAGGGTGAAATATGGCAGAGAAATTACTGGGTACTGTGACGAAATAGTCTTAGGTCACAAGATTGGCAGCGCGCGAGTAACATCCCCGTGGTGTTGCGAGCGTCAATAAGCTGCGGTGACCGCTTACCATCTGATGCGGGCCGCGTGCTTATTTGCCAATCTAGTTGTGTAAAAAAAAACATCCATAATGCTCACCGACGCGGAGTAGTTGCGATTACTCTACGCTTACCATACGCAGGAGGCAAGCGAGCCGATGATTTGTTACAAAATAAAAATTAGAATAAAAAACTACTGTCCGAGTACAGGTAAGTAGGAAGTTAGACAGGTTTGATTCAAATGTTTCTAGGACGAATTTGTAAGGCCGAAAGAGAGATACGTATTGTTTCGGTTTCACACTGACTTGTCACAGCACTAGGATTACGGTTGATAATGTAGTGTTGGAGCAAGTGGATGAGATTGTATATCTTGGAAGCGCTTTTAGCAGCGATGGAATGTTAACCGCTGACGTGGAGAGACGACTGAGTGCAGGCAACAGCGTGAATGGAGCGTTGGGTAAACTTCTAGGCAGTCAAAATCTGAGCCAGAAGCTCGCTGTACACAATGCGGTGCTAATTCCAATGCTAACTTATGGAAGTGAAAGCTGCACATATTAGAGAGAGCACGAAAGTAGAATAAATGCGGTCGAGACGCGAGCATTGCGCAAAATTTGTGGCATAACGCTTGCAGACCGCGTTCGTAATGATGACGTAAGACAGAGAGTTGGTCTAAAAGAGAATGTTGGTGTTAAGATAAGAAAAGGCATGCTCCGTTGCTTCGGTCATGTAGAAAGAATGCAGGATAAAAGAATGACGAAACAGATATACAATGCGAAAGTGAAAGGATGCAGGAGCCGAGGAAGACCAAGACTATTATACCTATTTACTATATGCTATTACTAACCTATTTAGGAGGTATTTTTTACTAATCGAACTGTTTGCATCATCTACAGGAGAATTTTGGTACCGATCTCAAGATCCATTGCGCAAGAAGATATATCAGATCCTCGGCATCGCTCAATACTTTGACGTTTAATGTATTGATGGGAATAAATACCTACATACAATTACAAACATACCTATAATCGCGCCTGTTTCTCTTTATAGTAGGCAGAGACTATGGAGCGCCAGATAGACCGATTCAAAGATACCTCTTATGCTTCTTCTACATTTACTGACTTCTTCAAGTATGCGCGTCGGATCTGGTTGCTTTTAAATTTGGCCCTTACTCAGCACATCGGCTATTTGACCGATGAGCGTCCATCTAGCACCCTCTGGATACTTGATTAATTTTAAAAATGTTCAAATAAATCCCATTCTATATTGATTTTAGAAGCCCTTTAAAAATTAAATGCTACACAACATTGTAGCAACAAAGTTATTTGGATTTACCGCAGTCGGGTAAACAACAAACTTCATTTAAGACTGAAGCGACCACAGAGTTTCGACTTTGATTTAATACAGAAAATTGCTCAGCTGATCTTAATTTACTAGCCAATTTATAATGAAACAGTGGTTTTGTAGCATATTATTCAACGCCGCGTTTCCTTTACTTTGCAATTAACTATTAAACTGAAAGCATAGAAAGCAAAATAAATACTTGTCGTATTTGTTTTGCTTTTGTGTCCCATCTAACATATCTTATAATGCATTTAATAAGCTTCCCGTACATCCATAGGAACGTAATTGATAAGTACGCCTGGGAGTAGCTTAGTGGTTTCCCGTTGCCCTTGGGCAGTACCAGCAGTCTTCTATCTTTCATTATGGCTCCAAACTTTAACACTCCAATAATTCCATTCCATTCTGGCCGCAGTTTTGGGCGTTGCTTTTACCATGGTCTCGACTTTCCCAAGGGTTGTGTAGGAGGGCATGACTGACAGCAATAGGCGCAGGGTCTAGGTCTAGTAGACAGGTCGTCCTCAAGGCACAGCCCGTACAGGAGACCGCGTTGGGTCCATCCAGGCATCCCGTCCGGTGTTTGTAATCAGCCGCCGTCTGCCGTCTGTGCAGATATTTTTATGGACCAAATTATTGGCACTTTAATCAATCACGAAATAATCAGAAGTATTGAATGTGAAATGGAATATAAGACTATTAAAATTACTTATAATGAATGCGGGTAAGTCTCTCAAATATTTTATCAATACTTTCAGTCTTAATGTTTAGTTATTATACAAAAGGTTTAAGGTATCATACACGTTAAGACCCAATTACTGGCACATTCTATCCACAGTTACAAAATTTTGTTATTTATTTATAAATGTAAAGATGCCAATAATCGAGTGAATGCCAAAGTTAGGATGGATTACGGTATGTGGTTGCAATTATAACAAAGTAGCCTATTTTGCAGTGTAAGAAATTGGCTAGAGTACTGTCGGCCCTTTAGGGCATTATTAAGCTGTCTGTTGAAGGTGTCCAGGTATCTGGCTCAGAGAAAAATAGTAGAGGGGACTTCGATCCAGAACGACAAATTGAACGGCCATTCGCGCGTCGCTGGAGGCATATTTCACAGCGTGGGCTCGATTGCCTTCTCGAGTACCACTTACCGTGACTCAATCATTTCATATTTCATCGCTTACTTTACACCCACACACACACACACACATGGAGCAGTGATAGCTCAGTGGATAAAGAACCGACTCATTATCCAACGGTCCCGGATTCGAATCCTGTGTGTGTACCATTAAATTGGTGTTTTCAGATTTTGTACATATTTGTAATTATCACTTGCTGGGTGGTGAAGGAAAATATCGTAAGGAAGCTCGTATAAGAAGTTGTATTTCCAAATATGTGACCAAACCTAAGAATGGCCTAAGTTTTCCTCTGGGTTGTCTGTCTGTCGGCAGTCGCTCTGTGTAAATATCTGTATCTCCGCCAAATCCTATAGCTTAGGTAGCGTTCCCCACCAATCCTAATGGATTATGGACTAGGAAAAGTACTTTGCACACGTCAATGTTACTGTTATATTAGGTGCGGCGACATACGCCTGGTGTGAAGCGGTTACATCAGCCTATGTACTCTCGTGATGTTTCTTTGAAGAAACTGGCAAAGTAATGGATATATCGGCGCATAATTGCAGGCTAGGTCGACCAAAAAATCGTAAATACGAACACACTGCAATGCGGCGTGGGCGTAGATTTAAATGTATAACTTTTAACGGTTTTTTACGACTTTGCAGCACCGTTATAGGTAATAGCGCGTTTCCTGCAATAGATCATATTCTGATAAAATATTCTGGCGTTTCAACAGCGTTCACAGAAGTTTTAAAGAAGTTTATTTACCGTTTTGCTAGCGCTGGTCACAAGCAATCTTCTAAGAAATTAACATTCTGAAAAGGTGATTTACATTACAAACTGTTTGTTTTATTCTGGAAGATGTTTGTGAAAATATACCTACGAGGAAGAAATTTCGTCTTTTCAAATTGAAATATCTCCTCGCCGGCTACAAAAGACAATGGCGCTTTAAACTTTCGTCTGATTTTCGAAGAGTACATGTATTTACAGCGTTAATTACTTGTCTCATTTATGGCAACAAGGTAGATGTTAGATCACTCGCAGGAAACGTTCAGTCGCAGTGAAATTATAATAGAATACGTGGATTGGCAGTGCACAGTGTGCACCTGCACGACTCAAAGGATGAGCGGTTTACACTTGCAGCTGCAGTTTTAGTAGAATTGGCGTTCTGGTCGAAGTTAAAAATTTACACGCTAAGAAAAGATAGGAGACTGCGAAATATATGCAGATAACATTGTTAAGGTCAGATTTCATGCGAGTATATTTTTATGAAGTAATAATGTTCTATGATATTGCTGAGGTACAGACTGTACAATGGAAGGTATTAATACAGGCTGATCTGTAATAAAATAATAGTTAATAGATGCAGGCGTTGTTTTGCGAAAGTCAAAGTCACATTTGCTAGTGAAGTCAATTCCAAAACTTCCTACTCCTACAAAATGTCTTCTGATTAAATTCGTTATGAGTTCCAAGGCAGCTGTAATCTAACCCCCGGGACAGCAATGGACTTCACTGTTCATTGTCTTTTTGGTGGTCGCCGCTGTTAATTCTGGCTACACAGGAGACACAGTGGTGGGCCTGTCCCGATACATTTGTTAGTGTACTAAGTAGTTTTGACTAAATTGCCTGTAATAGAGTAATATTAGCCAATGGATTGTAATGTTGCATGTATGTAGGATTGCACAAAGCACTTAATTGTAAATTGTGTTCTTCGTGCAGACTACTCTGTGTCGCCAGTATAAACATCGCCCGGACTGCAAACACTAGCCACAATGATGAAATACGTGTTTACCGTACGGAAACGTACAAATGCAGAACTCTCGTGCAAAGTTGTCTGCTGAGAAATTAAGTAAAGAAACATAATGTACTCGTACATTATCATGCCATTATAGATAGATACAGCTCGATATCGTCGTTGCGCGTCTCATTCTAACTGAACACGCAGGTAAAGCAACGACCGCAACCTCTCTATGGATGAGTTCATCTGTCTCAAGTTTCTCCATCGGAGGGCACGTTATGCCGTCGGTCCCGGTTGTTGTCGATAGATGACAGTCGTTAAGCTAAGTCAGAGGCCCTCGGGCGGCTTGAAAACATTGTGTCCGCCAATCCGCATTTGATCAGCGTGGAGTATGTTCTAAACCCCTTCAGTTGAAGGGAGACCCGTATCCCTGCAGTGGGATGAGTAAGGGTTGATGTGGATGTGAGTTACAATGTTCGGTAGTAATGAGAGTGATGCTGGAAATAGTGTTACGCTGACATCGGTCGCGGATGTCCGTCGCGCGTACCAATATCATAGCGATAGTATGAACGTGCCTAGTGTAGCTCTGACGACGAGCGACGTCACGACGCGCGCGCTCACGAGGACCGTCGCGTTGGTCGGACGCGTCCGCAAGAGAGCTTGTTTGAGCGGTTCACCCGAGTCGGGTATTTCTGTGTATACACCTGGAACCATACGTAGGTCGAGGGGGATACCCAGCGCCACCTGTATAGGTTGTAAATCTGTTTACAGTTTTGCAACCTATACACCACTTGATTCGGTGGTCGTTGTACTGACTGGATATCAGTATAGTGCAACAATACTAAGCGGGCTCAGCCCGCCCATCAATCATGGTTGACCGTAAGGCCAGCAAATCGCCACCAGCGAGTCCCACCCCTCCTAGGAGGATTTCTACGGAGGGACTCCTGCCACTTCCACCCCGTAAGTGCAGAAAACCGTCTGCTCCGTTTGGAGGCAGACAGATAGTCCGTAGAGACGTTCTCACAGGTGATATCCAGCCTGTAGCTCCGTCGGAGTTTGGATTGCCGTCTGGTAGTTCGCCCGCCGGAGACAGGAAATTCATTGATGCAGTCTTGCACAAAATTGGGCAGATCGCCAGTCCACCAACGGTAGTTAGCTCTCGCATGCAAAAGCGAGCGGCTCAATCACCATCTTTTCACGAGGCTAGCTTCATTCACGACGATAAGAAGCATAGGCCTAGAACGTATTCAGTCCCTTCTGTCGCCTCTCAGAGGCAGAGTACTCTACAGGAGCGTCCGGGTCACCAAATTTCTCCTCCGGCCGATCAATAGAAGATCTGGCC
Source organism: Pyralis farinalis (assembly GCA_947507595.1). Classification (NCBI taxonomy): domain Eukaryota; kingdom Metazoa; phylum Arthropoda; class Insecta; order Lepidoptera; family Pyralidae; genus Pyralis; species Pyralis farinalis. The sequence continues at coordinate 517,652 of OX382261.1, read as the reverse complement.
GTGTTAGATATAGGCAGAGGCCTACTTGCAACCTCCTCCTCCGAGTCGATTGCCCTCTGTCAAAGAGAGGCACGCTCGTACGACACCCACGGTACCTCTTACAGACGTACAGTAAGTAATGAGGGAAGTGCGATGGACGTAATGCAACAACAGCCATCAACATCGTACGCTGTTGCTGTAGCTAAACCTCCTAGTCCGTCGCAAAATAGATAGCCCTCCGGACCGGCGCACTCGAGACCGCCCGCTGGCCAACTTCCGCAGTTGGTGGAGTGGGCACTCCTACACTATCAAAATGAAAGGTTACCCACCCACAATGGTCGAGTCAATACCAAACTGGACTCACCATTTTGCTATTCTTCGTGACAAACTAGGTCACGCGCCAAACGCACGCTCTACGGCAAGGGAGTGCGATTCATGGCTAGGAGTCCGGAGGAGTTCCGTACAGTGCAGGCGTACTTACTCAACCTGGGCGAGACAGAACCACCTTTGTCATGGTTTTGCTACTCGATGGCTGAAGAGCTGCCCAGTAAGGTTGCAGTACGAGGCCTGCCGATCGACACTCCAACTCAGGATGTAGCCGCAGCGTTTGAGTCGCTGGGTTACTCCGTCAAGCTTATAAGGCCCATCATGCCAAAGTCGGGCTACAGCGGCGGAGTATACCATGTACAGCACCTCTCTCAAGAGGAGCTCGCTCGACTCTACGCTGTGAGCGAACTACTATAAATGCCTGGAGTTACTATCGAGGCGTGGAGACCAAATAAGAGAATATCTCAATGCCACAGATGCCAGGGCTTCGGGCACTCGTGCGCCAACTGCCGCCGTCCCATCAAGTGTATACGGTGCGCACGCGAGCACGCAGCCGACACCTGCGGCGTAGAAGTACAAACAGCGGCCAAGCGCCGTGGAATTCCGATTTCTGGCGGCCCTCTTCCACAGCAGCAGCAAACAACTCGCTACAACCCTCCTGCTCAACTAACTCAAGCTGAGATACAGGAGGGTTGGCAGCGGAGAGACCGTCGCGGCCGCATAGCGCCGCAAACACATTCCCACGCCTCGGCGCAGCAAGCGCTAATGGCCCCACTAATGGGACAGGCGGGACAGGTGGGACAAACGCCCACAACACTAAACCCGCCTGCTAACCCAGGGGGCCAACCTAAGCGCAAACGGCGACCTAGGAAGAAGAAAAATAAAAATAAATCGTCACGGAACTCCCAGCAAACAAATGAGACTCGGGGACGGCCTAACGGAGCGACGTCAAGTCAGGCGTCGCATATACAGTCACGCACTCAGTCGCGCACGCAGTCGACAATGCAATCGGCGACGAGAGGTGCGCAGACAAGAGGAGATGCATCGCCGGCCAGAAGAGTAACAATAGATACTCGCAACTCGCAAACTGGCCGCGGTGCAAACTTACATATCACCACGAGAGGGGGCGACGCCGCCAATACAAGACAAGGCCGTCCCCATGTGAACTATACAAGGTACAGAGGTGAAAGTAGTCGCCCGGCGGCCTCCAACTTCCAAACAAACGCACACGCGTTTTGAAACCCACCAACGTTCGACTAGTGACCCTATCTCACAGATAGTAGGGGTCTTAGTCCAAATGTTGAAAGCCATTTCCGCCGGGGAGGATATACGGACGGCGGCTACACGGGCACTCACGCAGCTTATGAACCGTCATGGATAATGAGCTGCGTGTAATCTATTGGAACCCGGGGGGGTTGACGGCAAAGTGCCTGCGCTTAGACTTCTCGCTCAGGAATGCGGTGTTGGTTCGCCGTGACTGTGTGCATGAGGAGTTGGTGCACCTACCCTTCATCACCCTTGCTAGTCTAGGGGTGCGTGTAAGGGTGGGTGACGAAGAAATGCGAATTTTCGCAGCCTATCGCCTCCCGGTCCCGCCATACACGTGGACGACTTCCAGCACATCTTCGCAGAACGCGGCCCCACGCTGGTGATGGGGGACCTCAATTCAAAGGACCCCTCATGGGGATCACGTGTCACCAACGTAGCGGGCCGGGTCACGCGGCGATAAAGGAGGTTTTATTAAAAATACAAAATTATTTCGAAATTTTGTGTTGAAAGTATATTTTGGTTTTGACGATCCCGGTTGCGCAGTAGCGTAAACAGCGCGTTACGCTTCGTTGCTTTGACACCAACGTTTGTGAGTTCGATTCCCACATAGGTTCGATTCCCACAAACATTTGTGTGCATGAACATGACTGTTTGTCTTGATGAATGTTTTTTAATAGAAGTAGGGCGCATCAAAGCAGCCCGTCTGGGGAAGTACTTCCATCTCACAAAACTGCAACTAAATAACAACTTCCTAGAGGGTTGTTGTGTTTTGTTGTGTTCCTGCGTGTGAGTGAGGTCACCAGTAAGCTCCTAAGGAGTTGCTGTGTTAACAGCAGAGGTGGAATCCTGCGAGTGATATTTAATGTATTACAAGCGTTCATGGACTACGGTAACCGCTTCACATCGTGTGAGCCGTATGCTCGTATGCCTCCCGACGGTGCATAAATAAAAAACACGTAATGATAAAATTGTGTATGGCGTTCAGTGGCGGGCCAATTTGTTCTATCTTACATTATCTACCCACGATGCACCCGGGCGTCCGGACGGCGGGCGTCGGGCGCCGGACGTCGGGCGTCGGGCTTATCAGTGAACTTACCCGAGAATGAACACGGTTGAAAATAACTTTGTGTAAATATTTTTCAAACCAAATAATTACTAGGATTGAGATATACTAGTTTGGAATCAATATAAGAAACTAAATTCACTAATTTGTAAAGGGGGCTGCCCATCGGCCATACAACAAAATGCCTGAGATGAACAGAAGTGAAGGCCGAGTTGTGCATGTAATCGAAGGAAACCCACTACCATTACAATGTCAAGTTACAAAAATAATATTTTCCTAAATTTGAAAGACGCACCTTTCAGGCTCCATAAATCACATGACCCTCGCCTGACTGACATTTGACATCAAGTGACAATTTTAAATTTCATTTATTTCAATGAGGTTTGCGACTATAAGTTACGGATTTTTTATGTACACACAAACATATAAACTATATTATGAAAAGTTACATTATACTGCTATCTATCTATCTATAACTTCACGCTTTAACAGGATTAACAGCCTTTGTAATTCTAACAGCACGCGCCGTCGCCCCGATCTTTTATGGTCTTCAACAGAGGAAGTGTTGGTATATCTGTCGATAGTACGATATACGAACATACGGCTGATACCAAGCTTTTGAAGCGTCTTGAATATGACCGACGGCTCCGTACCCACTTGTAGGCAATCACTGCAATCCTATTTTCTTTAACACCCCATTACTATTGTAATTTGATAATAAACACGAAAAAAATATGAAAAACGGCGAGAAATCGAAAGAAGTTTTTAACACAATAAACGAGTTCCAAATTCAAAATAATTAAAGAGTTAAAAAAAAAAAAAATCTATCTAACAGTGTTTATGGCCAGACTAGTTATGGCCCGAGACGCTGAGAAAAGGCGAACAGGAAATAAACTTGTTATAGCTAAATGAAGAACTAACAAACACGGTCATTGTAGCGGCGTTCACTAACAACTCAAACGAACTTAAACTACCAGAGTTACTGGAAACCGTTTATTAAAGGCAAATTTACGTCACGTACAAACGGCTTCAATGGTTGCATAGTAGTCTTAATTGACGTTTTGTCGAGCTCGGCGGTGCAGTTCTGAATGACGTGATTTTAACACCGACGATCGTAGTTCAATTCCCGCACAAGACAAACATTTGTGTGTGAACGTGTCTCTTTGTCTTGGTCTGGATGTTTTAAGAGAGGTAGGGCGTTTCAAAGCAGCCCGTCCCGAATTACCTCCACCTCACAGAATACCGCAGCCAAATAACCAAAATAACCCTTAAGGGTTGTTGTGTTTCTGCGCGTGGACGTAACCAGTAAGCTCCTAATGAGTTGCTGTGTTAGCAGCAGAGGAGACATCGCGCAAGTGATACTACAGCGTTGATAGTCTACGGTAACCGCTTTACATTAGGTGGCCCGTATGCTTGTATGCTATATATAAAAAAAGGAATTACCTAAAGTATTTGTTTTATCAATGACGTGTATCTTGCAGTAGTCACCTGTGATCACCGCCGTGGTTTTGATATGTTACTAATTGGGCATTGTCTATGCTGAGTGAAATATACTCGTACATACATTTTAACTATTGCAATCGATTATTGTTAGTTTTCCAGAAGATTTCAACTTAATATGACGTAATTTTACGAAGCGACCTATTTCACTCGTGGCAACAAGATGACTGAAGTAGCATTTCGCTGTTTGCTATACCAATAATATGCATCCCGGCCAATTTTTGAGCGAGCGACCAGCGCTACAACGTTGACGCATAGCCGCCAACGCCTGTAAGTCTGTAGGCTTTTCAATTAAGCGATTGCAGAAACACGTCGCGTTGGTGTGCTGAAGATGCTTCATGAAGTTACGTTGGTTTGGTACAAGTGAGGGTGAGCTTTATGAGAGGTACTTCCGATTACCTCGACTTCGTGCCATTACGTCCCGTTGTTTAAAATGTTGTGTTAAATTTTTACAAGTATAGATCAAGTAAATCGTATGAAAAAACAAATAATTCGACATATTATCCGTGCGGTGACGGAGAAAGAATATTAAAAATCACCGCCCCCTCTCTTCCCCTGGGTGTCGTAAGAGGCGACTATGGGATTTCCTGACGTTCCAGCATCTCAGCCGGTGGTAGGGTAAATACCCGCCTGGTTGGCTACCACCGTACACACGGCGAAACACCCGTGAAGTGGCGTACCTATGAGTACGTCGCGTTTCGGGATCAGCTGGTGTATAACCAGTGCTCGGGGGATTGTTGACGCGATATTGCGGGAACAGTGGTGGATTCTGTCTATCCATTGTCAGAAGGACTGAGCTGACCCGTCGGCCAGGGAGACCCGTTGAAACGGTTGTTCCGCTGGCCGCCCGCGGTATAGTACAGGGGCCCAATCAAGACTAACCACCTTGAGAGGCTGCCCTTTCATACCGCGCATAATCTCAGGGTAGATAGTCGTGCCGATTGGTGACCGGATGGTGGGGACCCGGCGACTACTTCCGGGGGGGTTCGGTGGCCCTTCCTTCCGACGGATCAGCACAGCTCCTTTGTCGACAAACTAATGGAGAAACAGTCCACCGCGTTTCTTCCCCAATGTCGTGGCAATTCTCTCCCGCTTCACGCTTCCGTTCTTTACATTACTCATGACAGCGCAAATAGGAAAAGATGGTCTAACAGCGGTGCACTCCCCCACCACCCTGTTCAAGGTTGAGTTCGCTAACATCCGCGGACTCCACTCTAACCTTAATGCCGTCCACCAACACCTAGAGACGGCACGGCCCGCCATGCTCTTCCTGACGGAGACACAGATTCAGCGTCCAGCGGCCACGTCCTACCTCCAGTATCCCGGTTATGTGCTTGAGGAGAATTTCTTCGCGAAAGCCGGGGTCTGTTTGTTTGTCCGCTCGGATGTATGTTGTCGCCGTCTGCGCTGCCTAGAGGATTCCTCCTTTCCTGTCCTCTGGGTGCATGTAAACCTGGGCCTTCAGAGCCGTATTTACATGTGCCTATACCGACCCCATACTAGGGACACGGAGACAACTCGGCTCTTTGAGTACATGAGTCGGGCGGCAGATGAAGCGCAGGGGCGGTACCCTACTGCAGAGATGGTATGTTTGGGGGACTTTAACTCTCACCACGACTCCTGGTTGGAATCCTCCACAACTAACCATGCAGGAAGGACCGCCCACGCGTTCGCTCCTTCGCACAGCCTGACGCAACTGGTGCACCAACCCACCAGAATACCTGATGTTGCTGGTCAGGAGCCCTCTCTGCTAGATCTACTGCTGACCACCCACCCTGCTGGCTACCGGGTTGAGGTCGGGGCGCCTAGTATCCAGCACAGTGCCAAGCGCGATTCCGCTACAACCCACAGAGGTTAGGCGTCGTGTCTGGCACTACTCGTCAGTAGATTCGGACGGTATGCGTGACTACTTTGGCATTTGCATTGGCATGGAATACTACATTCCCCTCTCCGATGTCGTCATCAAAAGCCAGAGACGCCCTTGGTTTAATCGCGAATGCGCTGAAGCTGTTAGTAACAAACAGGCGGCGTATCGCGCTTGGATCAGGGGTCGCGCCCTTAAAGATCCGAATACTAACTCACTGAAATCAGCCTACAACACTGCCACCAAGATCTGCATAAGAGCGGACGCCCAGCGCGTTACACGAGTCGGCACGGAACTAGTGTCGCACCCTACTGGATCACGTAGCTACTGGCGACTGGCCAAAGCCGTGCAGGCCAACTTCTGCCAGCCCTCGCTGCCACCGCTGCGATGCCCTGATGGCTCACTGGCTCATCAGCCGCAGGAGAAAGCCGATCTTATGGCCAGCCTCTTTGCGGCTAACTCCCGGATCGATGACTGTAGCACGCAACCACCAACAATACCCTCCAGTGGATCCGTTATGCCTGATATCCACATCAGGCAGCGTGATGTGCGTTTTGAACTACAGTCACTCGATGTCCGAAAAGCTAGTGGTCCTGACGGTATCCCAGCGATTGTTCTTAAAAAATGTGCAGCGGAGTTGTCTCCGGTGCTGACGCGCCTCTTCCGCCTCTCGTACTCGACTCTGTTCCGGATGCTTGGAGAGAGGCCAATGTGCAGCCGGTCCCCAAAAAGGGAGACCGTTCTGACCCATCGAATTACCGCCCCATTGCCGTAACTTCAGTGTTGTGCAAAGTCATGGAACGGATCCTTAACAATCAATTGATCCGTTACCTAGAAGATCACTCCATAATCAATGATCGTCAGTATGGTTTTAGACCGAAACGATCAACGGGTGATCTTCTAGCGTATGTGACGCACCTCTGGGGGGAGGAAATCGATAAAAATGGCGAATCCATGGCAGTCAGCCTAGATATCGCCAAGGCGTTTGATCGGGTCTGGCACAAAGCACTTCTCTCCAAACTTCCGGCATACGGTCTGCCCCTCCAGCTTTGTGTTTGGATTGCTGGCTTCCTGCATGAGCGTAGAATCCGCGTCCTTGCAGATGGATGCGCTTCGCGGTTCATGTCAGTGAATGCCGGTGTCCCACAGGGCTCCGTTCTATTGCCCACCCTCTTTCTTCTGCATATCAATGACATGCTGCCACTTGGTAATATTCATTGCTAAGCAGATGACAGTACGGTCCATGGGCGATATTTCGGTCGGCCTGGTGTGCTGGTCGGACAGAAATCGGTGAGAGGCATGAGAGTCTTGTCGTTGAACTGAATCGGGTTTTGGATCTCATTAGTAAATGGGGTTCCAATAACCTGGTTGAATTTAATGCTGAGAAAACTCAGGTTTGCCCGTTTACAACAAAAATGTCCCCCTTCCTTCCCACTCCCAGTCTTCAGGGTGCTTCCGTCAGTATGCGTGATAGCCTGAATATGCTGGGTATGGGTATTCATTGCGACCTTAACCAGCGTTATTACATCGAGAGCCTCATCTCAACAGCCGCAAGAAAGCTCGGAGTCCTGAACAGGGTGCGCTGGTTCTTCGCGCCGGACCAACTTTGTTTGCTTTATAAGACACAAGTTCGGGCCTGCGTGGAGTATTGCTCGCATCTCTGGGACGGCTCCGCACAGTATCTTCTTGAGGCTCTCGATAGGTTGCAGCGACGGGCTATCCGCATAATTGACGACGAAGAGGTCACCAAAAACTTAGAACCTCTTCAACTCCGTAGGGACATAGGCTCCCTAAGCGTATTTTACCGCCTTTACCATGGCGAGTACTCTGAAGAACATTTTTCCCTTATCCCACCCTCACCCTTCCGTCATAGAACCCGTGCGGGCTTGCGATGTCATAGTTCCACGGTTGAGAATATCTTTTCGCGTACCAAAAAGTTCGGCAACTCCTATCTTTGTCGTACCATTAAAAAGTGGAACGCCTTGCCTGCACATGTGTTCCCTCCTTCCAACAATACGGGATCCTTCAAACGAAGCGTGAAGAAGCATTTTGCGGGTCAACATGGCAGCGTCAACTGACAGGATACGGGATGTAGTATGTTGTCAGTTGCAGTTGCGATTTGGGCTCCTCTTTCGCGTACCATCAGGCAAAGAGGGGCCACTATGCTGAACTAATATATAAAAAAAAATATTCTTATTGTACTCGCTTCCATATTTTATAGGAAAACTATAGGAGTCGAACAATAAGTTTCCTAATAAATAAATTCAGACGTTATTTTGGGGAAGTCGTATTTGCAGGCAATTTGATCTAAATTCAGAGTAATTCGTAGCTGGTATTCTAACAACTGACATCTACTGCTCCTGAGGATGTCCCGAGGAGAGGCGAAGTACGTTTCGTAGACACAGTTGCTGTTCCAGAGACGACCGCAGCAGCCGAGGGAGAGAAGACCGCAGCAGCCAGCGATGACATGCACGATGCATGCACGATGACGATAGTGCGTTGGTGCCGGATGGCTTAAGTTTACATGCAAGCACATAAAGTAGTTTATATAAAATTGTCAAAGGGTTTCCTGTAAAATATAGATTATTTTCAATAATGGCTATCGTTTAGGACCACCGTTGGGGACAATACATTATAAATTAAAGAAAATAAACAGTCCTCGCCTGATGACTCGCAAGTGATGGGGTTGTGTTCAATGTATTTTTGAATTCTAAACAAACACAAATACCAATATGGTCAAAACTAGATCATTAATTTTATCACCGACAGGAACAAAATAGCGCATTTTTTACCGACTAGCTTTTGCCCGCGGCTTTGCCTGTATACGGGTCCCGTTATCTATACCATACGGTGCCCAGATACTGCTCCGTGTCCCAGAGGACCTCGGTACCTAATTTTATTACCGTTTCTATTCGTTCAGTAGTTAAGCCGTAAAAAGTTTGCAAATAGCCAGACAACGTAACTTGTTTGCATTTCATTAATGTGGCGGCGGTCCGCTCGAAACACACGCGACGAGCCCCGTCACGGAGTGGTTAGCAATGCTACTATAATACCAAGGCTTATGTTGTGGGTTCGATTCCATGTCTGCTCGTCTCGGCCTGGGTGCTTTTAAGAGAGATAAGGCGCATTAAACCAGCCCGACTTGGGAAGCTCACACGAAACCGTAGGCAAATAGCACCCCACTGGAGGGTTGCTGTGTTCCTGCGAGTGAGTGGGGTTATCTATAAGCTCCAAAGACGTAGCTGTAAACACAAATACGTTGTAAAGTAAATTTCAGTAAATAAACGCTATAAATTAGTAAAATCATGCCGTCCACGCGGAGCACGTACGAGACAGGGACAACAAGTAACGAGACGGAGACAGATAGAGACACGTGCCGTAACAATGAATGGAAGTTGTACGTGAGTGCGGGGGCGGGGGCGGGGGCGGGGGTACTGAGTTGGGATCTGTATTCTGTACGAGTGACAGAGTGCGTGACGTCGACGGAACCAGGCTCCGAGGCGGCGAACACCCCGGTACGGTATTACTATAATAAATAAATAAGTAGTAAATATTGTTGGACAAATTACACAGGGCCATCTAGCCCCAAAGTAAGCGAAGCTTGTATTATGGGTACTAGACAACTGATAAACAACATACGTAAATTTTTTTTTTGTAAATACATACTTATTATACATAGAAAATACCCAGACCAATACAAACAGACATGTTCATGCACACAAATGTTTGTACTGTGTGGGAATTGAACCCACGAGCGTTGGTGTCAAAGTAGCGTAACAGCGCGTTTCACCACTGCGCCACCGAGCTCGTCGAATTCAAATATGAATGTGTTAGTGAGTGTACGGCAGTCAGTCCTTGATTGCCGAGGAAGTGAGTGTTGGAAATGATGATTTTCAGCAGCTACATATATATTTTTACATATATATTAATTCGAAAACACGAATATTCATGTCTCGTATACGTTCCCACTCCAGGTTGTGAACCAGAAGGCGCAGCTCGCTGTACACAACGCAGTGCTGGTTCCAACGCTTACTCATGGAAGCGAGAGCTGGGTATGGCAGAGAGAGCATGACAGTAGGATAAACGCGCTCGAAATGAGAGTTTTGCGCAAAATTTGTGGCGTAACGCTCATAGACCGTATTCGCAATGATGATGTTAGAAACAGAGTTGGTCTGAAAGAGAGCGTCGGTGTTAAAATAAGAAGAGGCACGCTCCGTTGGTTCGGACATGTAGAAAGAATGCAGGATGAAAGAATGACGAAGCAGATATACAATGCGAAAGTGGAAGGATGTAGGAGCCGAGGACCAACACTTACCTGCCATGATCAAATTGATCATGTTTTATCTGAAGGTGATGTCATATGCCGACTGCGAGGAGTTCATCCTCAAGGCTGGAACCGTAATGGTTGCGTACTGTGCGGTTTCAGAGAAGTTTTATTCCGAGAATTCTCAAGTTGTGTAATGAGCTTTTGACGAGCTTGATGGCTCGGTCGTGAATGACGCGACTTTGACACCAATGTTCGTGGGTTCAACTCCCACACAAGGCAAACATTTGTGTGCATGAACATGTCTGTTTGTCTTGGTCTGGGTGTTTTAAGAGAGCTAGGGCGCATCAAAGCAGCCCGTCTGAGGAAGTACCTCCACCTCACAGAAAACCGCAGCAAAATAACAACTCCCTAGAGGGTTGTTGCTAGTCCTGCGAGTGAGTGAGGTCACCAGTAAGCTCCCAAGGAGTTGCTGTATAAGCAGCAGAGGAGGCAACGCGCGAGTGATACTTAATATATAACAAGCGTTAATAGGCTACGGTACCCGCTTTACAGGTGGGCCGTGTGCTAGTATGTAACTTCCCGACGTAGTATAAAAAAAATCGAGCACGAATTAATTACTTAAATATTTATTTTATTCTATTTTTTAGTATTTGTTGTTATAGCGGCAACAAAAATACATCATCTGTGAAAATTTCAACTATCTAACTATCATGGTTCATGAGATACAGCCTGGTGACAGACGGACGGACGGACGGACAGCAGAGCCTCAGTAATAGGGTTCCGTTTTACCCTTTGGGTACGGAACCCTAAAAATGGGCTCCCAGTTGAGGTTTTTTCAACAGTATGACAATTATATAGCATGGGTTTCTTCAAGAGTCGGCAACTGAGTTACACTTCTGTTGCAAATGACCATAAGCTACGGTTACAGTTTACCCTCAAGCAGGACATACGTTTGTTTGCCACCTTAGTGGTGTAAAAAATCGGCCAAGTGCGAGTCGGACTCGCGCACGAAGGGTTCCGTACCATTATCTATAAAAACAGCAAAAAAATCACGTTTCTTGTATGGAAGCCCCCTTAAATATTTATTTTATTCTATTTTTTAGTATTTGTTGTTATAGCGGCAATAGAAATACATCATCTGTGAAAATTTCAACTGTCTAACTATCACGGTTCATGAGATACAGCCTGGTGACAGACGGACGGACGGACGGACAGCGGAGCCTCAGTAATAGGGTTCCGTTTTACCCTTTGGGTACGGAACCCTAAAAAGGAGCCTTAGAAACCGGCGAGCGTGTATGAGAAGAGCAATGAATATTAAAGAAGCGAGTGAGGTATGTAAGCATCGATTCATGTGGCGCTCGGTTCTCTCTGCCTACCTCGCAAGGGATTTGGCGTGAAGCTATAGATATATAGTTATTATGTACACTCTTACAGAATTAATGACTTTACGGGGCCACTAAAATTAAGAATATCATTAAAAAAATATTCATTTCCTCGTGTTTAGTATTAAAACATATTTAATTATATAGTGATTATTAAATTAAGCTTTAGTGGGCAGGATGCATCGCAGAGTTTTAATTTACGTCTGTGGAACAAAATGTTAACTTCTTTTCTCAAGTACGCATCCTTTTCATGACAGTTATTAATATGTTTCTTTGTGATGAGCCGTTTAATGAAAGAATCAGAGCCAGTTTCACAAGCGGGCGGAAGCCCACTGCAGGGCTGTTTTATTTAATTAGCCGAGATCATTAATCCCGAGAGTGACGGACAGTGGCTCCGGATTAAACAATGTATGATTAAATAATGCAATTAAAAATAAATCAATATCAAAAATCATTTTTAAACACTAAAATGAAGAAAATGCAATGCAATTATGCAATGAATATGTTGTAAAAACTAACTGAGATTTACCAGTGCGAATTTATTTTATAAAATTCATGCATTTATAAGAACTCGGCAAGTGGTCGAAATTCGAACACAGAAGTTCATGCGGCCTAGCGCCGGCCGGCACCCACCCACTACCGTTAGTAGATGCAACATGCCGACGCTGCCATGGCTGCTCCGGTAGTCGCTGCCTCGTCCGCCATCTGGAACAGAAACCGCACGCCCCCACCACCGTCGCTGTCACGACTGGCCTGGTCGTCTCTGCGACACGTGTTTCGCCTCTCCACGAGGTATCCTCAGGCGCTGTAGACGTTAATCGTTAGAATAACATGCTAAAAGTGACAAATTCATTGCAGTGTCGACCCTTACATTGAATTGAGGGTGGGGGTGGATAGTGTGAGTGAAAATATATTTAATACAGAGGAGTTGCTAAGGTCAGACTGTTTGTTCATGAGAGTAATTTTAGAATATTAGAATTTTTATGTCATTAGAAATTATTAAACATAAAAATTCTAAAATTACTCTCATGAACAAACAGACTGACCTTAGCAAGTCCCTCTATTAAATGTCTTTGTGGGTGGGGTGCCCGCAGCACAAAGCAGGTTAGATCAAATTGCATCTTCTTTATTACTGTGTGGACTACGTCAGTTGGGAAACGAGCTTGCGCCTCGGAACTCAAGGATACCGATATGCATGTTGGTAATATGAGTGAGTGTCCATCATGACGGCCAAAACCAGATCAAACAGACACAGCTCGATTGTTCGAGCGACTGCAAATGGCGACTGGCAAGGTCATTGAGCAGTACCCTTCGCGAGGTTAGTGATTTTGAGAGGCGCACAGAATACGTAGGGAGATCTGCTCATGAATCTGCTGCGGCCTCTTAACAGGTTCATTCTCTCACGAGAATAACGGATAAAGTAGACCATGCAAGCTCTCTACTGGGCCTTCTACTGACCACACGTCCGGGTGATGTGGACCACAGTACGTGCAACTCATAGCGTCATCAGTTTTGCGTTGCACATTATACGAATGATATTAACAGCTGTCGCGTTGTCGCCCGACAACTGAACGCACATAGCCTTACCATAGGTTAGGCAATAATTGGTTTGCCTATTTGTGAAGAACAAAATAAAGTGCTACAAGAACTTTGACGTGATTTATATCTGCATAGCCCTTCCCTGACCAGTTCACATAACACAATGCATAAACCCTATAAATATAACAGTGGATGCACCGCTGGTCTCAACGGACCGCTGTCTCATCTGGACACAAGTAGTCTGCATCAGACGCGACCCATCACGGCCTGCCGGATGGCGTCGCGTCTGACACTATAGGCCAGCAGACTGGAGTGACACGTCAATTCTACGCATCGTACCCGTGGTATCGTACTTTACTTCAAATTAGAGTTTAAAACAATTCACTTCTGCCAATCTTATTCCTCGGGAGGTATTGATGAATATTTATTCCATTGTCGGACTTGCAAGTAGCTTCTCTTAAGATGTTGTATTGCTAAATCTTCTGTCGAAGCTAACGAATAAAGTTGTACGCTTTTAACTATTGTAGCTACACTACTACAATTAATACCACTATTAAACAGCACTTTGATTTTCAATTACAAAAGTTTCAGCTGCTACACGTAACTTATGATCATCATTAAACATTTTAACAAAATGATTTTACCTATGTCACAGCAAGCGGTTGCAGTATCACAGTCTGTAAATGCGTGTATCTGTATATATATATATATATCTTCACATCGAGTCTCGAGACAGAGAACCGAGAGCCACATGACCCAAGTTACTCTCACTCGTTCTGACATTCAAACCTCCTTTCATGCACATTTATAGGCATTCCACATCGAATTATTAATTATTATATATCCCTTATTGCAGTAAACAGCCTCGCCTAGATTGTGTACCGAATAGAACGCGTATGAAACAATAGAGCATGTAAACAAACTTGTATGACAGTTTCCATTTGTAATGTCACAATGTTTACGCAGTAAATGTGGCACTCTATTTGTACGCATCGCGTCACATCCCGCAAAATGCCAATTTGCGCCGCGGTCGCTTCCGCGCCATCGCGTCGTCGGCGGCAGACAAACCGATGTCGACCGACGTCGCCATTAGCGGCAATAAACTGTGTACACCGCGGGCTCGGCACCCGAATTAATTAATGTCACGGTTGTCCCCCCCCCCTCTCCACCAAACACTGCGGGAAACGGTCCCACGTGACACACGTAAATGGTGCATTCTCGGATATAATTGCATTTGTGATACTTACCTACATATTTATTTGGTGAAAACTTCGTTAAGAAGGCAAATTATAATTGACAAACGTAGGAGCCGAGAAGGCCAAGACTCGCCTATCCCTCAAACTGTTTTTCATCAGAAGGTATCGAACCATACTTCACCACGCTTCACTTGTCATTAAATATGCACCTTTTAAGGAGAGGTTCATCTCCATAGCCTTGACCGCTGATCGTCGGGATCGCCTCGCGCTGATGATATTGGCAGTAACTAAAATATCGAAGGCCCCTTACACTGCGTTTTATACAATGTAGGGAGCCAAATAAGTGTACAGACTTTCCGATATACTGTCGTTGGCCTGTGAACGCTGGTATACACTAAGTATCGCTTGCACGATGCCCCTTCTGCTGCTACACACAAACTCTTTACGAGATCACTGGAAACTTAAACAACACGCTAACCCATAAACCCTCCAGATAGTTGTCATTTGGCTGATGTGTCCTGCGAGGTGGAAGTATCTATGGCCCCAGTTGGATTGCTTTAATGAGCAGTACCTCTCTTAAAATACTGAAACCAATACAAACAGACATGTTAATGAGCAAAAATGTTGGTCCTGTGTGGGAACAGAATCCACGAGCGTCGGTGTTAAAGTAGTGCTCGTAACCACTCCACTCCACCGCCGGCCTCTTCAAAGAGTTCCAAAGAAAATGTTCTAACTCGAACCACTGTTGTGCTCTAACTTGTGTGCTATAAACTTTCGTCAACTTATTATACGTTTAATGCGTTTGGATTGAAGATGTTAAAAAATAACTCGCATTTCTCGTTAATAATACAACATGGGAGTGGTCTCAACTCAATATGCTCGACAGGAGTGTGCTAACGACACAAAAGTGCACTCGATGACGGCGACCGACAAGGACAGCACGCGGCCGGGTGTTTGTCTCTTTTTAGAGGAGGACTGACGTTCTCGTACGTTTAACATAAAACCCCTGAAGAGTTTCTGAACTAGTTATTAGGGGCAGTGCATTTTCCTGCCAATTCATAGTTTCATAACTTTTTTTTATACCACTAAGGTGGAAACAAGCATACGGCCCGCCTTATGGTAAGCAGCCACCGTAGCCTATGGAAATTTGCAACACCATTCGTGAGTGTAATAACTTGTTCACACCTCTCTTGAATAACCCCATGCTGTAGTCTCTAGTGAAAACCTCAGCTGGTAGTTAATTTTACAACTTGGGAGTTCTCGGAAAAAAACTACTTTGGAACCGCACAGCTTCCAGTGTTTGTAAATGAACATCCCGAGTGAGCGAGCGGTGCCCGCGTCATCGACTTGGAGAGAAGGGAGGTTGTAGTAATTGGCCCGTAATTCGATGGGTCTGATCTGTCGCCTTTTTTGGGCACCGTGTTGGTGATCTTCCATGAAAACGGAACTTGCCCAGTGGAGTACGAAAGTTCGAAAAGGCGCGTCAGCACAGGACACAAGTGAGGAGCACACAGCATCAGTACCATCAGTATCTTACGCTATCTAAAATTATAATTACAAGATGTTTGAACAAATTGAAAATACAATATAATTTTGCGTGAAGTGTGACGGCGCATCGCCGACGGAGCAGTGGCCGAGCGAGTACAACAATTTGTGATGTTCTTAATGAATGAAATGAAGTAATTCATGTTTCCGACAAAAGCCGGATGTTGTTGGTAAACTTTAATAAATTATGCGTCGCCCGCCGCTCCGACGCGGGGTTTCTAATTGTAGTAAACTCCATTTACGAGATCACTCGGCGACCACGTACTTTCACGTTCCGTTGGTATTCTCGTAGACGAGTGCATCTGATAACGTATTCATAGTGTTCCGGCCACTCGGCCCGCCGCTCGTTCGCTCGCTCGGACTGCCTTCCAATATAATACATACCAGTTCTTCGTTATTCAGCTAAAAGCTGACTACGGTAACTTAGTAACTCACTGTAACTTTCAATGTCTTGTATAATGTCTTAAGTTCTTTTGTCAGGATATTTGACCCGAAACCTTCTATTCGCTCGTTACAGTTACGGTTATTTGGTCATTTTTTATGCTACAATAGTTTGTTGCTGGCTACGATTAACAGGCTAGTTTGGTGGATGTCGAATTTACGAGAAATGTGATTTTGTCCTCACAGCACTATAAGGGCGTGCTAAGCGAACGCTTGTAATACATTACGTATCACTCGCGCGATGCCATGCCACCTCCGCTGCGAACACAGCAACTCATTAGGAGCTCACCGGGACCTCACATACACACAGGAACACAACAACTCTCTAAGCCGTTGTTATTTTGGCTGCTGTTTTCTGTGAGGTGGAGTTACTTACCCAGACGTACAGCTTTGATGAGCCCTACTTGGCTTAAAATTACCCAAGACCAGACCGAGACCGAGACAAACAGACATGTTCATGCACACAAATGTTTGCCTTGTGTGGGAATCGAACCCACGAGCGTTGGTGTTAAAGTAACAATGCGTTTCGCGCACTGCGTTGACCGCAGCCTGTTTATGGATGGATTTATCTATCTCGAGTTTCTCCGTGCTTCGGGGTACGTTAAGCCGTCGGTCCCGGCTGTTGTCGATAGATGACAGTAGTTAGGCTATGTCAGTGGCCCTCGGGCGGCTTCAAAACACTGGCCTCCGCCAATCCGCATTTGAGCAGCGTGGCGGAGTATGCAGTATATATTTTCAGAAGTCGGTGTTTAAGAAATTAGACCTCTCAAGTAGTAAGGGGTTTTTAGAATTCAGTATTCATCGACTAAATCGCTCGGTCGCTTTCTTCTCCAAACGGTTCTGCGCGGTGCAACGTGCAGGTGAGATTGGTTTCGGCCCCATACATGGTGGAAGACTTCACGCCTAATAATATAAACATAAATGAAAATATGATATCGTAAAGTAAGTACACGATTATCGTTACCGTAATGGAGGTCGCGGAGCTTTTTACTAAATTAAAACAATTATAGGATGAAATCCATACCGCAGTCGAAGGCAGCCGGCCGGCGGAAATTAACACTCTCCTGGCTAATTAGCGTCGCCACACTTCATGACACAGTATCTAAGTTCCTTTTTAACATTGAATAAAAAACCCTAATGGCTGACACAATCTTGAAACTGGGCGGCTGGGTTCAATTTGATATAACATTATTTTGTTAAACAAACGTAGTACAGACAGAAGTACTTCAATTTCAGACATACACCAGTAAACCGCCAGCCTTAATTAACAACTCTGGAAGTGACACCACTGAACCCCTAGACAACGCCACATTCCTAAATACTGAAATTGACAAATATTATTGATGGGACCAGTGGGACACGTTGTTGACCGTATAGTATGTAAATTAGACAAATCTGTGTGTGTTGTGAAACGTACTATTACTTGGGTCATAAAAAAACTTTAATCCGAATTTTGTGTATTCACCACAGTTTTATAAGTATATAAGTTTGCATATTTATCGCACTACTCCGTGAAAGAACTGCGTACTGAGGTATGTCTGAGTAATCCCGCAGTATTCTGTTAGTGTCGTTAAGGCTGGCCAGGTCCATTGCTGGCCGCTAGTTTGGATAGTCAGAATAACGACTGACTATCTTCGAACACGGTATCGATTATATCGGCGATATCGATTATACGATGCTAATATATGGATGTAACAGTACGATGTAATATTATAATATTCACGCGTTTAGTGGTTGGCAAGATGTGGCGTATTATCATGAAATTGAAGATATGATCATAGACATAACTTTGTGAATAAACGATTCCGATTCTTGCATCGAACTGGTACCAGCCGGCGCTAGTTTGCACAATCTGTCGAGGAAGCATACCAAGTAATATAATATATTAGTTGGTATATTATGTCAAATTACCTATACGTTTTATAAGTTGCAGAATATCACTTGGCTATTTTATTTTATATAATATCGGGAGACGTATACGCATATGTACAACCTCGCCTGACAAAATATTAAGTATCTCTCACGCGATGCCACCTCTTTTGCTACTACAACAACTCCTTAGAATTATATTGGCAACCTCATTTACGCGCAACAAAAACCCCCCGGAGTTGTTATTTGGCTGTGGTTTCCTTCGAGGTCTCCACTTCTGTACTCGGTACTGTCCAGACGGGCTGCTTAACACACCACAGATCGAGACAAATAGATATGCACACAAATATCTATCTTGCATGGGAATGGCACGAGCCCTGGTGTTAATTATTTCAGCAGCACGTAACCACGTACCGCTGGTAGACCGCAGTGATGATGTTACGCAAATATGTATGGCGTCGGTGTTAAAATAAGAAGAGGCATGCTCCGTTGGTTCAGACATGTAGAAAGAATGCAGGACGAAATAATGACGAAGCAGATATACAATGCAAAAGTGGAAGGATGTAGGAGCCGAGGAAGGCCAAGACTCACCTTCCATGATCAAATTGGTCGTGTTCTGTCAGAAGCCCTGGAAACCGACGAACGTGCATGAGAAGAGAAATGAATGTTAAAGAGCGAGTGAGATATGTAAGGATCGAGTCACGTGGCGCTCGGTTCTCTCTGCCTACCCCGCAAGGGATTCGGCGTGAAGTTATAGTAATAGTTAGCATGTTATTAACCATTGCGATTAGATCATTAGACGAACTTGGTGGCAAGTTCGTCTAATGATCTAATCGCCGTTCAGTTAGAGCTGAGTCACTGTCAGTGTGTTGCGTATTACGGCGGCCGGTAATATCGTTAAACTGTTATTACTTTCAGCGACACGGCGCTGAGAAACAAGTTTTACATTGCCTCGTAAGTAAGTACGAGCGGGTTATTGCGGCGAGGCGCGCCGGCCACGACGCGCCGCCGCCTCTCGATCAAAGTTACCGAGCGACGGGCGGCTTAACGCGGTAACTGTGCTGAACGCAGACATAATTACCGGGCGAAGTTCTCGACGGGCACATAAACAAACTCGGAAGAGGCAGGTAGGTTTAAGAGACACGCGGTGTAGTTATTTCCGGGACGCATTAGTGTTACTGTAAGTGGAATTTGTTGTAATTTCAGAAGCTACGTAAGGGGATCACTGTACGTAATACTACCATACAAGGAGGAGATCCGGAAGATATTTGATATTAAACAAATTTATTACCAAGACGATTACGGTTAACCCCATTTCGTATAATTTATCTATAAACAATTTAAGATAACAAACTTTTCAATAAAAAAGAGAACTTCCATTTTCACGCAGTATACTTGTTTCGTAATTCTTTCGTCTTGCATTCTTTATATGTATTTAAACCAACAGACCATGTTTTTATCTTAACCTCCGACCGATCGCGAACTTGGTTTATAAACTATAAAAACAATAATATATAATTCAGCTTCCGCTTCAGTAAAACGGCAGGTAGCACGGCCCTGTGTATAGCGAGACCTTATAGCTTAAACTTTTACTGCCAAGAAGTTTTCCCAACGCTCCATTCTCACTATATGTGAAGTTGTTTGAGCTCTATTTAAAATTGGCTGTTTAGTTTGCTGGCGTGTTCCGCTGTGGTATTGAATGAAGGGCGAACCCAACTATTGCACTTCTATTCATCTCTAGCGAGCTTCCATTGTGACTGCAATTCGTTGGATGGGATAGAAATAAAATAAACAATGTCTACAACACACAACTCTCTCTCTCTCTCTTGTTCTCGGCCCCATCAGCCTGTGAGACGCGACCCTTCTCACTCTGCTACCGGACAATTTCAGCGTTTACAGGGCTCGCTCCACTCGGAGGGATCCGTTGACAAACTCTTCATGTAATGAACCTTAGAAAGAGTGGTTTTAATGCCTCCGTTTTAAAAAAAAATAATACATAATATAGCATAATTTCTCAAAACACGTTCTGCTCCAACTTATTACTGACATAATACTTAATTTCTTTGCCTTTTAAGGGGGTAAAGAAGCTTACGGCAAACAAGCAAAAATGTTTGCCTATATAGACACTTCAAGTCCTCGGGTGGCGTGTGCTTGTTCCACAAAATTAGTGTTTTCTGATTTATGTACATATAATAATAATATTTATTTTTATTAATGATCACTCGCTCGGCGGTGAAGGAAAACATCGTGACGAAACCCAGGACTAAGAAATTTCGAAAGACGTGTACCCTAATCCAAGAAAGGTTTGGTTTTCCTCTGAGTTGTGGGGGTCCACGGTTGACGGCCGTCGCTCCATGTAATAATCAGTATCTTTGCTAAATCCTTAGTATTGAGTAGCGGACGCCGCCAATCCTAGGAAAAGAAACAATGCTAGGAAAAAGAGACAGTCTGGTGTTCCAAGCGTTTATAGGGAGCGGTAATAGCGTGCATTCATGCACGCCGATGTAAGGTTACAGCGTAATCTCATATGGAGGCCGGCGCGTCGCGGTGCAGATGCTGCAAACAGGCGGCCGAGTTCGTGGGTACTTCGGCACGTACTTGCTTGCTTGCTACTTACTTAGTGTTACCGCGGACAACTTTAGTTTTAAACATTAAGTCTAGCGAGCAGCTCCGCTTGCACATTATGTCTAGTTATTATTGCAAGGATCAAACTCACGAGTTTGATCCTTGCAGAGTCTGGTCAGAGTGAATAGTTTTATCTTTTTTTATATATATATATAACGGCGGGAGGGATACAAGCATACGGTTCACTTGATGGAAAGTTGTTACCGTATAGCCTAATAACACTCGTAATATATTAAATATCACTCACAAGAGGTCACCACAACACAACTCCAGAATGTTTGTTTTTTTGGCTGCGGTTTTCTGTGAGGTGGAGGTACCTCCCTAGTCGGGCTGCTTTGATGCGCCTTACATCTCTTGAATATTATAATTATATACAAAAAAGTTGAAGGATGTAAGAGCCGAGGAAGGCCAAGACTTACCTACCATGACCAAATTGGTCGTGTTCTATCAGAAGGTGATGTCAGGAGCCTTGGAAAAATTCTTAAGCCGAGCGCACAACCGAGCGCCACGTGACTCGCTCCTTACATACCTGACTCGCTTCTTTAACATTCATTGCTCTTCTCATGCACGCTCGCCGGTTTCTAGGGCTCCTGACATCACCTTCTGATAGAACACGACCAATTTGGTCATGGTAGGTAAAGTCTTGGCTTTCCTCGGCTCCTAAATCCTTTCACTTTTGCATTGTATATCTGTTTCGTCATTCTTTTGTATTATATCAATCAAGTTAATACATAATCATACAGTTTGTTAACGAGTGCCGACGGAGACTGTAGCTGGTCGAAGTGGAGGCGAACGACGGCATTCAGAACAAGCGCTCCTCATCCGCGTATGGAGTCGACCATTGACGAGCTCGGTGGCGCAGTCCTGAATACAGCCACTTTAAAAGAGGTAGAGGACATCAAAACAGTCTGTCTGGAGAAGTATCTCTACTTCACAGCAAAACTGCGGCCTAATAAGAACTCATATCATATTGCGTGTGAGTGAGGTTACCAGTACACTCCTAAGGAGTTGCTGGGTTAGCAGCAGAGGAGGCATCGCGTGAGTGATACTAAATGTATAACGAGCGTTCATAGGCTACGGTAACCACTACACATCAGGTGGGCTGTAGGCTTGAATTCCTTCCGACGTTGTTTAAAAAAAAGTCACAAAATTCTCGCTGCGAAGCGTTCGAGTGTTTTTTATCTAACGACGAGCGAGCGGCGCCGAATGTTCGCTCGTTGTCTGTCCGCGCTCGGCCGGCCGACGCGACGCGGACTACAAACAAGAAAGTTTTTAACGAGCGTCTACAAATTTAAATTAACTTTTTATATCATTCGAGTTATCTTTTTTTGTTTATAAATATTTTGTGAACGAATAAATTACCAAGTCGTTGAGGAAATCTGCTGAACGTAATTTAATTTGTTGGAGCGTTCTCGAGGCCAGGTTATTGAGTGTGGAGTGGTGGAGCAGACTCGGGCGGCACGGAGGTGCGGTCGACCACCGGACCGGCGTTAACGATGGTCTCCTGGAGCTAGTCGCTGGGGTTTCAGGGACCCTACCGCCTCAGCTGAACACTATTGAACAGATTCGATTATGAACTTTACGTCATTGTTTATCGATTCACCAGAGGAAGACTTTGTACAAAAGTCTGAATGTAAAAAAACTGCGTGAGTACCTCTATCTCACTTATTTCTACCGCCAAACAGCTATATTTATATAGGCATTGAGATATGGCAGAGAAATTACTGGGTCCTGTGACGAAACATCCTTAGATCACAAGACTGGCAGCGCGCGAATAACATCCCCGTGGTGTTGCGAGCGTCAATAGGCTGCGGTGACAGCTTACCATCTAATGCTGGCCGCATGCTTGCTTGCCAATCTAGTTTCATAAAAAAATACCCTTTGTAAAGACATATTTTACAGTTGATAAATAACAAATTGATGTAGATATCTAGAAAGGACTCAACGAAGTATATAACTGTAGGTATGTACATGGGGCACACTAAATGTTTTGCACTTCTAGCTAATCGGAACTATTTGAAACGTTGCAACCTACTTAGTAATAAAAAAAACAATTGGCGGGAAATCATTTGTCAGTTGTTTTTTATCACACATCAAAGTTCTACGTACGCAACGAAAATGGAATTGAGTCGAAAAGATTTTAGAGCGATGATTTTTTATGATTTTAAAAGTTCTCTCTCTCCGCAAGACTGTGCTGCTCGTCTTCAAAATGCTTTTGGGAGAGAAGCACCTTCTTTGAGCACCGTGAGGCGATGATTTGCTGAATTTGAGAGAGGTAGAGTTTCTTTACATGACGAATTTCGTGAAGGGCAGCCTTCAACTGCCGTCAACGTAAATAATGTGGCTACTGTTAAGCGGCTAATTGAAGAAAACCCGCGGATTACCTATAAGACAATACGAGAACTATTGGGGATTGGTATGAGCCAAATTCAGAAAATTGTACACGAAGAATTGAAAGTTCGGAAACTTTGTTGTCGTTGGATCCCTCATGAACTGACAGCGGAGCAGAAGCGGGCTCGCGTGGAATGATGCTCACAGATGCTACTGAAGTACGACCACGGACATTCTAATGCTGTTTATGACATTGTCACAGGAGACGAAACGTGGATTTATTGTTTTGAACCCGAAAAAAAACAGCAAACTTGTGAATGGGTGTTTGAAAATGAGAACAGGCCAACAAAAGTTAGGCACGCGAGAAACGTTGGTAAAAAAATGATCGCGTTTTTTTTCTCAGCTACGGGTCCCATCTGCACAATTCCACTTGAAGATCAAAAGAGTGTTAATGCCGAGTGGTATTCTACCATTTGTTTACCCAGGGTGTTAGAAAAAGTTCGCGAAAGACGACCAAAAAGCTGCGTTCTCCTACATCATGACAAAGCTTCTTCACACACGGCCAACGAAAACAGTCATTTTTAACTTCCGAAAAAGTACAACTCGTTACCCATCCTGCGCATAGCCCCGACCTAGCACCCTGTGATTTCTGTAATTTCCCCAAAATCAAACATTTGATGAGAGGTTTCACTTTTACCAACTCCGAAGAGGCAGTGATAGCGTTCAATCAGCACGTAGAAAACATGCCTTCAGATCTGTGGTCCTCCTGTTTTAAAAAATGGTTCGATCGCATGAAAAAATGTTTAAAATGTAAAGGAGAGTATTTTGAAAAGCAATAAACATAATATTTTGGTTATAACATGTTGTTTTTTTAAGTTACGCAAAACTTATAGTGTGACCTACGTATCACTGGCCATCAATAATAATGCATTGATATATAGCAGTCATAATTCACTCGTATATTCTAATTAGTTATTTGAAAAAAATACCTTTTATGGTAAGATTTTTTCGAGTTTTCCTCTTCGTCAGTGATCATTTTGGACATGTTAACATATTATAAAAATAACATCAATTCTACGAAAAATGCGTGAGATACAATATCACATTATTTATAATACATAATACGTGTATAAATACCCGCGAGGGCCCGATGGCAAATAATTATTTTTTACACACACCACGCAATACAACAGTCGCCAATGAGTGCGTGATGTGATACATTACGTTTGTTTATATCGAATACAGTCGTTTGATGTATCGTGTTTATTTGGGCTGGCTTCGCGTAAGTGATATTTACATGTACGTACACGCGGAACGAGACAGTTTGATAAAAGCATTTCAATAACATCGACTTCGATTATTTATTTAATTCCATTCGAATAAATCATGCGGCGACAGTCGTTTGTTACAGACGACAGCTCGCGTGCCTTCACTTTACTGAAATACTCGCGAAACGCCGCACCGTAACGAGTAAGATATTGTTAACTCGAATAAATAAATACGAGTACTGTAATAGAATACAAGGTCTCTTGGAAGAAGAGTTCGTAGATGGTGACGACGGCACACACGTGTCGTGTGCGAGTAACCATCATCACTTACAAGATTAACAACTTATTTGTTTTTTATGATACTGACAAGAATTCAGTAAGAGTTCTCCGTCTGACTAAATAGTTCTCTGTTTTTCGTTCATTAGTAAAACTAGCGAACGGAAGGCTTTATTACAATGTGCGTTTATCAACCATTTCATGGAGGTAATAAGTTTCTATTAAAAACGAGTACACGTACGAGTCCGACTCACGCTCTGAGGGTTTTGTAAAAAAATGATTTCGCAAATTATTGCAGCAAAAAAAGTTTTTTTTTAGATGGAATTACAAATTTACGATTTTCGGACTTGTTCCTATACTTGTGTTATATGATATGGCTTCTCACCAAATTTCATGATTTCATCAACGGGATGTACCTTATATGTTTTGATTCCCTAGCGAGTGTCAAATTATGCGCATAAACGAGTCATAAACATGTAAACAGCCGTATATTTTGATTACGTTCATTTAAAAGTTTGAATTTTTTCTCTGCTCGAAGGGATTACAGACCTGAGTATTTGATATTAATTTCAGCTTCATCACTCTTCCCGTTCCTGAGAAAAAGGGTCTAGACATACAGACAGACGGACAACAAAGTAATCCTATAAGGATTCCGTTTTCCCCTTTAACGTAACCCAAGAAAGAAGTGAAACTAAAACAGAAGTCTCCAATATATATGAATATCTTTGTATCACAAGTAAAAGTAATTTGCATTACGTAACATTACAGTAAGTTTAAGCTATTAATTTACATATGAATTATGCTGAGAATACAGTAAACAACGAACGTAGTGTTGGAACTGTGCGCACTAATACAATGTTTGATTATATTAGCTTCTTGAGACCGAACTGTGAGGATCGTGCACTGTCTCTCATATAACAATCTGTACACACAATAACAAACAATTCATGACATAATGATATTATCTGTCCGGAATTAAATTAATATTCCGATTCACTACTCTGATACACGTTTGATTCCATCAAAATCCCTGAAGTCGATTAAATTAGTGTTCAGTAACAAGGTTAACGTTGTAATGATTATATTGTAATTTACCGACAGCCGTTTGTACCGAACATGGCGGGTTTGTGAACGGTATGACTCGACGTTTCGGGGAAATGTAGAAAAGGTCATATTATTGTACACTCTAGCATGAGGTAGCTTTCGTCGTGACGTAATCAATATTGTCTTTTCAAACGAATTTATAGCTTTCGTACACTTCAGCGCGAGGGATTCCATTACGTCGCAGAGCGAGTTCCGGATCGACGAGCACCATAAAGGGTGCGCGGGCTGTCTGCGGCTCACTCGTGAAATATGACTCCCGAACGCACCTTTATGACACGAATGAAACATTGTAACGGCTCTCTGTTAATAGTTTGCGCGACAGAGCCCGCGAGAGTATGCAGTAATAGAGCCGGCGCCCGCGGCGGGCGACCCCTCCGCACGGGCGTCCTCGACAATTAGCGGTAACTCGTCGCCTTATCGAAGCGAATGTCCAGTGAAGCACAGTTCGCGGCGCGCGGCGAGCGACACGAGCGGACTGTCGACGAGCGTGGCAGCTACGTGACTATGTCTTTACAAAACAAGTGTCTGGTCAACACATGGGTTACACATGGGATCCAACTACACGTCATAACACTGAACATGTATTAAGCACTACTATTTTATAATGTCAAATAATAGTCGTGAGCCGTCGCTGGCGAGAGTGACTCCGAGCGCGCTCTGCTGTTAAACCTCCCGGAATGTGTGATCGGACCACTGACTCGGTCGACATTAATCCACAAACTTATCTATCACTTTCCAAACAATTTCATTTGATCGGATTACCGCGAGCTTCGGTTTAAATTGTTGTATTAATTTGGAAGTGTCGAGACAGCGACGTGAAGTGAGTTGTTCTGACTTTTATTAATGTTGAGGATTCGCTCGAGGCGTTCTCTCGGCTTCATCAGATTATCGTGACGTGTCATTTCAGTGGGCGCGTGACCGATACCCCTGCGTACCGATAACACAACTCACACTATGTTGTGTGTGGTTCTCTCGAGACCTCTGTGCTCAGTGATAGTTGAGGCGCGGCTGCCCGCCGACTTGCACCTAACTATCATTACTTATTGTAGTCGCCTGTAAATATTTGGCATACACGAACACATTATATTATAGATAACTTTGCAATACTAACTATCTAGCATGGCGGTGCAAGCGTCCGTCGGCCATGCAGTTTACCATCAACAAAAAATGTTATAATACTAATAGACATGTACGAGTATAACCGACGTCCCTTGAACACCGCCGCTGTGTTTATGCAGCGTCCAGTGTATGTTAAAGGTTCTCTTATATATACTACATGATATTTTTCTATTAAATACGGAACATGTTATTGAAAATTTTCAATAAACTAATGAAATGCCTTATTTTTTATAGATCAAACAAAAAGCCTTTAAAATCAAGACACCGTACAAGAGTCCGCTCCGCGACCTACTAACCGTGTATAAATCTGCAGTTAAACGTCGCTGCTTGAATATTTGATGTAAGCTTACTTGCGCACTCTCCAAAACAGCCTGTTTTGGCAGTCTGCCACTCTCAGTCCGAGTCCATAAAACCAAGAAATGATCGAGGACAGTAATAACACTATAATGTTGCATTGTTCGAGTAAATTCGTTTATCTGCGAGATTTGTCTTTAGCTCTAAGATGTCTACTAACGAACTCTTCAGCTTCGTTTGTTGTAATAGTTCTTAATTAAATTTTGTACATTAATATGTTGTTATGTGAGTCCCTGCTAGACATCAACACTTGCAGGATGCGAGTGTACTTCCAGTAAACGGTTGATACCGTAATTTAAATCAGGAGAGATTTAAGCAATTTCATGTTAATTATGACAGTTTTCAGATAATGGAAAGTTTTTTTATGAGATAGCAGAAAGCAACATAATTAGGCCGTACTTAAATATCATCGTTTCAATCCGTATTCGTCCACTGCCGGACAGGTCATCTCTAGAGAGCGACTGGTCTCGATCCTGAGCCACCCTGGTCCATCGATTCACTGTAAGTTTCCTCATGGTGCCGCTCCATAGTGGACGATCGTCTACACTGCGTGCACCAGGACAGTGACGCCGTTCAAGAGTCTTTTTCCACAGCGCGGTTGTCGGTTCTAAGGACAATGTGGCCGGCCCATCGTCAATTCAACTTGCTCATCCTTTGTACGATGTAAGTTATTTTAGCTCTACCGCGGATATCCACATTTTTAAGTCTATCACGCAGCGAAACAGTGAGCCCTTTCCATACAGAGAGACCTTAAGCCTTTATACGGCCCGTAGACCCTAATTTTTAGCTTATAGTATTCGGATGTACTATATTAGATCTATCTAGATTAGATGCAATTTGATCTAACCTGCTTTGTGTACTTCCGCCACCAACTAGTTCATGTGGCCTAGCGCCGGCCGGCACCCACCCACTACTGTTAGTACGAGCAACATGCCGACGCTGCCATGGCTGCTCCGGTAGTCTCTGCCTCGGCTGCTGCGGTCGTCCGCCATCTGGAACAGAATCCGCATGCCCCCACCACCACCGTCGCTGCCACGACTGGCCTGGTCGTCGCTGCGACAATAGACACCGACATTTACTTGTCTCCAATAATTCGGCTTATGCTAAGAATGAAGACAGCTTCAAATGTATCTCACCGAAAACTAATGTACCTATTTGCTGTAACATACGCGGTTGGTAAAGACCAACACCATGTGTTACATTCCTAGGCTTTGTAACATTGTTTAATGTAAAGGAATGGACTTTACATGAATTGGAACTAAAAACAATTTGAACAGATATCATCTCAAACACGTTACAATGTTACATACATAACTGATTTCATTTTTAACGGTTATACTCGTATTAAGAACTTGTTGTGTAACACAAATGCAAATAAATTATTAAAATACAGTGATATTATGTTATGTATCTAGAATGTTTACAGAACAGACGAAAATGGGCAAATAATCAACAAAAATTTGCAATAAAATTATACTAAATCTTTAAAAGCTTTTACTAAATTCATGAAGTGAGAGAATGGTTTTAAAAGTTTAAATTGAATACGAAGCGTTGTCAAAGCCAAGCAAATGAAGTAAAAAAGTAGAAAGAATAATAAGTAGTTACAATTGAATCGAAACGTGAAAAAATTCTTTGTTGTCTCAGTTGTCTTCTGGCGACAGTTGTTAAAAGTTTATCTAACAGTATTGACAACAATATGAAATCAGAGATCCTTGATTGAAATATTCTTTTCAAGTACAATGACAAGTATCCACACAATATTTTATCTAATAGAAATTTGTAGCATCTCAAGATGAAATTATATTAAAACGATAGGATTACTTAACGTAAATTTAATGACAAATATTCACGTACTTTGCGTCTCCCGGAGAGGTCAGTAGCGAACTACGAGCAGTAAACACTCGCTTTACCATTATATTGCAGTAGTAATACCAACACTCACGTACTTTGCATCTCCCAGAGAGGCCAGTAGCGAGCTACGAGCAGTAAACACTCGCCTTACCATTATATTTCAGTAGTAATACCAACATTCACGTACTTTGCATCTCCCAGAGAGGCCAGTAGCGAGCTACGAGCAGTAAACACTCGCCTTATCATTATATTTCAGTAGTAATACCAACATTCACGTACTTTGCATCTCCCAGAGAGGCCAGTAGCGAGCTACGAGCAGTAAACACTCGCCTTACCATTATATTTCAGTAGTAATACCAACATTCACGTACTTTGCATCTCCCAGAGAGGCCAGTAGCGAGCTACGAGCAGTAAACACTCGCCTTACCATTATATTGCAGTAGTAATACCAGCATTCACGTACTTTGCATCTCCCAGGGAGTAACCAATATTTAAAGCAATTCAACGTAGCAACTCAACCTTTCTCGAAGGGTATACGTTTTCAATATTACAAGAGTTAATAAAAGTGCGGAATTCACAATCATTTAGTTAAGTTTTCTTTTATTTAATTTATTTTTCTCGATAAGAATTGTAAGGAGTGAGATTCGTATCCCGTCTGAGTGTCGCCTGTTCCGTACTGTAAACTTCGGCGGAGCGACCTCTGCAGCCTCCCGGAGAAATGTAAACAATCGCGCCGATGAGGGAGTGGATTTCAGCGAGCATTATGTGTCAATACTGTGTCCACGTCCAGACCAGCTGCTTGCACAACATTTTCACAAATTCATTTAAACATCACCATATCTTGTAAAGGTTATCTTTGGTGTCCAACTTGTACATGTTTAGAATCAAAGCCGATATCAGCAGAAAGTAATGAACTTACAACCAGCAGAGCACAGGGATATAATAACTAGGTAATAAATTTAGTGACTGCGGTAGCTAATTTACCATGGAGGGTCGTCGGGCTTCCCGAGAGTGAGTGACTGTACCAAGTAACAGTGACGAATTTCTACGTTAGCATGGTCTGGTTGTTTGTCAGCGTCAATGGAGTATGATCATTCTGTTTACTCACGAGTGTTATTTCCGGTTACTGTGTGTTCGTGCGGTCTCTATGGCTCCAACACCTGACGGCTCCTTCAAGGAGTTTGCTATAATATAGTAAACTTGCTTCAAGCCGCTCCATGGGAAGTCGATAGAACAATATCAGGTCTCAGCAGATATTAGGACTATCCCGACTTCTTCCTGTTCATTGCGTTTAATAATTTATTACGATCGGGAGCGCCACTACCTAAACCTAACGATTTGGCGAACATACTGATTTTGACATGGAGCGACAGCCGTCAGACTTCCTCAATCCAGAGAGAAATTCTGACATTTCTTAGATGCACGTCAAAATGGTACGTCTTTTAAAATATAATTTCTTGAACGCAGACATTTAGTGAAAAACATGAATTTAGTGGTACACATGCATACACCATGATTCGAACAACCACGAGCGGTGCAGATAATGCAGGATGTACTTCTGTTTGCTGATGATCATTTTTAATCTCGGCGGTGCGAAAATATTGGCAAGTTAAAAAGTGTTCTATCTATCATTCTAAATTGGTCCACATGCAATAACCTTTTGTTGAACTCAACTAAAACCAAATGTATAAAATTTTGTCTTCCAAATGTGACTTCTGCCAATACAGAATATTTCATTGATAATAGTGTACTAAAATTAGTTAATAATACTGTATTTATTGATATGACAATAGACTCCAAATTGTAGTTGGGCCCCACGTAAATAAACTGTCCAGTTAGGTCAGTTCCGCAACAAAATGAAGTTTAGATAATTAGATGATTAACGGATGTGGCTACTTCGCGCTTAGTATATTTTAGCTACATTCACAGCAATATATGGTGTGGTATACTGTTGTGGGGAAAAGCGACTGATATGAAAAACTATTTTTATTTTACAAAGAGGCCATTCGCTCTATTTATAACATGGGCTCCATTTCTGGGGCCCATGTTATACCATGTGTTCACTTAGAGAAATATTCAATGAAATAGTTTACTTTTACTTATAAATATACAGAGAGGATTTACGGTTACCTCTCTGTATATTTATAAGAACATAATGTATGCTCGTAAAAATATAAAGCTGTTTTATAAATTTAGTGATAATCTTTGAAGCAGGAATAGATTGCGTATACAGGTACATCGGTTTGCTAAGATGAGTAGATCTTTTGTTGTAAATTGTACTTGATAATAAATTACTTGAATAAATTCTGTCCTATCCTGTTCAAAAGACATATTGAAAATACTCTGTGTAAGAAGAGTTATTACAAAATCGATAAATATCTAACTGATAGAGTTGTCTGGAAACAAGGAGTGTGGCTGTAATCTAAAACTAACCAGCTGCATTGGCGAGTGCAGGGGACGTAATCTCACCAAAACTGTTCAAAGCGGAAGATGTGTTTAAGACGCTTGTATGAAAAACACCTTTCGTGAATTAACGGCATCGTCATAAGAGCAGTTGAACGACCTTAATCTGATCTATCTCATTCAGCGATCGGTAATTACCAAAAGACAGGCTTTGATGTATCATGTTTGTTTGGACTGGTTTCGCGCAAGTGATATTTACATACACGCAGAACGAGACAGATTAATAAAAGCATTTCAATAACGTCGACTTCGATTATTTATTTAATTCCATTCGAATAAATCATGCGGCGACAGTCGTTTGTTACAGACGACAGCTCGCGTGCCTTCACTTTACTGAAATACTCGCGAAACACCGCGCTGTAAATATACATTGTAATAGAATACAACGCCGCGCGCGACTCTCGGAACACGAACACATTGATATCAGAATCATCTACTTAGATAAGAATGACAAATATTGCTTAAAATATTAATATCATAAATTGTTACTAACAATAATACCCTTCATGTGTGGCGTCGCGGGCAGATGGCGCTTTATGATGAAGATCGGACACCACAATCAGTAAAGTATACGCCGGTCGTACATCGCACTCAATTTGTGATTCGGTTTAAGTAATATATATTATAGACATAATATGTTAATCAGAGTAATCTGCAACTCATTGGTTTCTTTTTCTTTCTACAGTTAAAGTTTCTCTATCTTTTTTCTGATATTTCTTTAATAACGAGTCCATGTTACCTAGAGTCCGTCGCAGATCTCTGTATGGTAAGTTCCTTGGTAAAACCTTACGAAGGTCTTTATTTTATTGTATATTTCCTTAATTTATTTATTAAATAATAATAAAAATAAACAATACATTGATGGAGAGACTACGAACACTTTATAAGTAATATGCATTTCGTCACTTTACATTAAATTAATTTACACATGTCATGTTGGGAATATAGTTGACAAACACGCGTAGTGTTGTTACGGTGCGCGCTGTACAATGTAGCCCCTCGAGAGCACTGCGGGGATCGTGTGCTGTCTCCCAACGTGTGATAACAAACAATTCATAACGTAATGGTATTATCTACCCTGAATTAAATTAATATTCCGATTCACTACTCTGATTCACGTTTGATTCCACCAAGGAGATACATTCTAAA
Source organism: Pyralis farinalis (assembly GCA_947507595.1). NCBI lineage: Eukaryota > Metazoa > Arthropoda > Insecta > Lepidoptera > Pyralidae > Pyralis > Pyralis farinalis. The sequence continues at coordinate 484,871 of OX382261.1, read as the reverse complement.
TCCCCGACATCGATTAAATTAGTGTTCAGTAACAAGGCAAACGCCCTACCTCTCTTAAAACATCCACACCAAGACAAACAGACACGTTCATGCACACAAATGTTTGTATTCTGTGGGAATGGAACACACGAGCGTTGATGTTAAAGTCGCGTCATTCGCGACTGAGCTACCGAGCTCGTCAAAATTAGTATCAGTATTTTTTTCTAGCGACTAACTTCAAGTCTCTCCGGCCCACGATGACAAACGGGTACAAATAAGCAGTTACACGTCGCTGCTTGAATATTTCAATAAGCATCTTCGTTACGCACTTTCCGCAATAGCCTATTTTGGCAGTCTGCCATTTTCATTCAATATCAATAAAACAGAGAAATGATCGAGGACTGTGTAACTCTGTAATGTTGCATTGTTCGAGTAAATCCTCTTCGTTAATAACAGGACATCGCCATCCCGCGGAGTCTCGATCTTTCCCGGACATTTCGCAGACTTCACGAAGCCGGATGACTGTGAGATTTGTCTTTAGCTTAGAGTTCGTTAATTATATATTAACGAACATTCCACTAATCGACTTTTAACTTTGGCTTTATTTGTTGTGATAATTTTCTGAAACAAATTGGTTTGAACTATTTTTGAGCATTTTTTGTTTAATAATCTACAGCTTATTATGTCAGTATGCGGGCTGTACTGTGCTGACAATGAACGTCAATACCAGCAGGACGCAGGATGTGAGAGTGCGTCAATCGATTGATACCTTATATTAAATTTGAAAAGCAATTGAAAGGATTACACATATAATTAATTATGCTCATCTATCTATAACTTCAAGCCAAATTTTTTGCGGGGTAGCCAGAGAGAGCCGAGCGCCACATGACTCGATCCTTACATACCTCACTCGCTTCTTTAACATTCATTGCTTTTCTCATGTATCCTTAGATTGGTTCAGGTTTCTTCTCTTTCAAATATCATTATCTTTGTCTTCTTACCATTTAATAGTAAGCCTTTCTCCATACAATCGTCTTTCATTCTTGTAACTAGTGTTTGCAGTCCAGATGGTGTTTCTGCTAATATCACGGCATTGTCTGCATACAGCAGACAGTTCACCACTAGATCACACATTCGTTGACCTTATTCTCTGTACTTCTCCAGTCAGACTAATGTCGTGCCCTGCCTCTCTTTCGGAAGAGCCTCGTCTATTGATAAGCAGGGTGCACCGTGTGCGGTGAGATACGCTTAGGCTCTAAAGATGGAATGACGAATTTTACACCCAAATTGATCGCCCGAAGCCACCTACAGTTGAACGTCAACCTGCTATCTTACTATACTTAAAGGGAGTCACAGACAAAATTGGCAACATCTTACGGCGAGCTTCAATTAAAACTTATTTCAAGCCCCATAAGAACATCAGTCAATTTCTAAGACCTATCAAGTGTAATGTCCCCTTACAAGATGCAGGAGTATACAAATTAGACTGCGAATGTGGTTTATCATACATAGGGCAAACAGAGCGAAGCATAGGTACTCGTGTGAAAGAACACATTGCTGACATGAAGAATAGGCGCGATAAAAACTCTGCAGTATGTGAACATACACTGGACCAGCCAAACCATTACATACGGTTCGATAAACCACAAATCCTCGCCAAGGAGAACCGCTACATGCCGAGAATGTTGCGCGAGGCTATTGAAATAAGAAAACACCCCAATTTCAATAGAGAAGATGGTTGACAAGTACCACCTGCTTGGGAACCAGTCCTAAAAATAATCAAGTCACAAAGCCAGAGATCTACTAAAAAACATTCGGACACTGTGAGCGATTTTTGTGTGAATCGGAACATATATAATTAATCCATCCATGTCGGTAGATGCAATAATTGAATAACTAATGTAAGACAAATATCACCTTTGTCTTCCTGCAAACATCAGGTTCAACAGAATAAATAAAACACGCGATACTTCCGTTAAAAATTGTTTAATTCAATGTGTAACAATCGCGAAAACCTAAGACAATACTTTCTTTTTTTCTTTATGTTTGTTTGTATTAAAGTTTTTGCATGTCTGTCTATTTGCAACACACCGCCATTGTAATTTGTCGTATGTTCTGGTAAATAATAGATATTCTCATTCGACCACTGACTCTATATAGATAACCAACGCACAACGAAACACCACTTTTCACGAACAGTAAGCTGACGGTACGACGTGACCGCTCGGTTCGAAGGACCAGTCGCAACTCATGCGCGAACTTCCATTAGGATCATATAGAGGCATTCGTGTGTATGAGTATTTTACCATTACTGCTCCATGATAACACAAGACCTCACGCTGCACGAGAAACCGTTGTAACTCTACAGGAGCTGCAATCAGAAACCATATGTCATCCTCCGTACTCGCCAGACCTTGCTCCGACTAACTACCATGGTTTTCGTGATTTAGATAATTTTCTACGTAGTAAAAAGTTTCCTTCCCAGGAGGCAGTACAAAATGCTTTCACACAGTTTATCGAATCTAGATCCCCAGAGGTCTATCGCAAGGCATAAATAAACTTTTGATTAGATGACAGCAACGTATAGCTAATGAGAGTAAATGTTTTGAATATAAATATGTTACATCTTAGAAAAAAAACGAAATTTAATTTTTCAGTACCAATCGGCAATTTCATACTTTAACCCCTATTACTTCCCTCCTAACGCCCCTGCAAGCCTGTAGTGGTCACATGTGTGAGATAGATTTCAATTACTAAAGTTCCTAGTCACGTGCAAGTTGCTCCGCGGTCGGCCGCCGCCCCCTCGGCCGTGAACGCGATCAGCTCGGCCGACTCGCTTCCCGCCGCTAACTGAATTCAAACTTATAAACGACGGCACTCATCGGTTTAATACCACTACATGTCTGTCGACAGTCATCGGCGAGCGGTAGCGGCCGACCGGACTCTATATAATTTGTTCAGGAACTCGGAACGGTTGGAGTAGAGACATTGTGATTATAATGTTGGGACTATACAAATAATTCTTTTGCATGATATGTACGGTCTGTAAACGTTGCTATCAGTAAAAATACACAATTATCACTACTTTTTAATTAATTTATCGGGAAGATATTATAGAAAAGAATATAGAAAAAGGTAGAGTCCCCTTTTGTGATTTTTTGGTACCGGGAAGGTGATAAACAAGCTTATACCCCTGGGAAAACCTCAGTACGGATCTCATTCTATAATTTGTCTCGTCTAACGGTTGGTTTTTATACGCTTTTATGATTCTAGTGACTTTTATGATTCGAGTAAAATACTTTGTTACATTACACGTTTGATACATTATGGCCATCATAAATATACTCAATAACATGACGATGAAAGATAATTATTTGAAGAAAGGCTTAGAACTGAACCAAGATAATGATAGTTGAGAGACAGGAAACCCGAACGAACATAAGGACATAAGAACATAAAAACCATAATTAATGATGAAGGGTTTGTACAAGGGATTGAGATTGTATATCTTGGAAGCGCATTTAGCAGGGATGGAAGGTACCCTACTGATGTGGAGAGACGAGTGAATGCAGAGAACAGCATGAATGGAATTAGAATTGAGTCAATTTCTAGGCAAACACAAATTAGAAGGCACGTTCGTTGTACACAACGCGGAGCTAGCCCCAACATTAACTTATGGAGGTTAAAGTTGAGTATGGCAAAGAGAGCGCAAAAGTAGAATAAATGCGGCCGAGATGAGAGTATTCCGCAAAATCTGTGCATACATTACGCTTTTGCAACGATGATGTAAGTAAAAAAGAAACTGATGGAGAGTGTCGGTGTTAAGATACGTAAAGGTTGCTCTGTTGGTTTCGGTATGCAGAAAGAATACAGGACGAAAGAATGTCGAAACAGATTGACAATGCCAAAGTGGAAGTATGTAGGAGCCGAGGAAGGCTAAGACTTACCTGAAACGACTGAATTGATCATGTTTTAGCAGAAGGCGTCAGCAGCCCTTGGAACTTGCGAGTATGCATGAAAAGAGTTAAAACTGTTAGAGAAGCCAGTGAGGTGCGTAAGTTACGGGAAGTGGAAGTTGTTGGAAGTGTACGTTGTACTTGTGCGCGTTGTTGTGTGCACTTCCAAACGTTTATTTTTATTCCTTCGGAGCTGAATGCAACCAGACTGAAGTAAGCCATATTATATTTTTGAATTGTTATTAAGGGTTTATTCAGAATCATATTTAGTATTGGATATGCATTTAAATCCTAATGAATGAACAAATCCAAGAACATTGGTTGAAATGGGCCTAAAAGTATTAGTATTAATATTTACACTTGTCATACATATGGAAAAATACGTAATTTTATATTATTTTGGGAAATCAGATTATATATATTTTAGGCATGGCCACAATAAAAAGATATTATATTTTTCATATCGATATTTATTTCTAAAGAAATAATGGAAATCTTAGTTCTTGTGCACCAAACTCTGACGAAAGTACGTTTCATTTCATGAAATCAAAGTGAAACCATGAAGATTTTTTCTATGTAATTGTCTGTAAGTATTATTATATTACGCCTTTCACTATTAAAGATAATGTAGAACTTGCACTAGGTAAACTATTATAATTTCCATTTTTTCTATTGATAATTGAAAATCTGAAAGAAAAAATATATAATAGGAAAGGTGGGAATTATAATAGTTGATACAGTTTTGTGAAATGGAACGACATGTCAATGTGGAGCGGGATGATCATAATTTAATTTTTATTTTATCATCTCCCTTTGTGAGTTTTCGTTTCACATAATTGAACAAGTGTAAACATATCGAGCTTACCCAATTGAAGGTCCGCAGATTGCAGACCGTGAGATCTTGCAACGGTAGTTCTCACATGAGCGATGTCTTACCATCTCTCGATACCAGAGCAGTACTTTCTCAGTACGTCTGTCTGGTAACCTTACCATTATGCAACACAAAAATACACTGGGGTATTGTTTTTTAGCTTGATAACAGGAAGGTTATTTGCAATACTTGGATTTGAACAAATCTCAAGTTTATAATGTCGCTTTGAATATTTATTGTTCCTTCTTAATCTCATTTCAAATACGCATTTAGATAAATACGGAGAGCACAGATCATAGATAACAGAAACAATCGTTGTTTCTGTTATCTATGGCACAGATGTACTCAAAGTTATTTCATAGTAGTTCTTGAATGTTTATAGAATTATAACAAGAGTGGAAAAATCGTAATCGGTTGACTCCGCATTATTCCTAACCTCAAAAATATTGCATGCTAACTAATTAATTTGTAGAGGCGATAAATCCAGGTCAGGCCCAACCTAGTAAATGACCTATGTTATTTCTCTAACCACTAATACATTAGTTTCAGAAAGGGGCAGACAAGTGTGATGTTATTTTGATACCGAAGTTCTGAACATTTAACAAACAAGCGCCGCAGTAGCGAGCCCGGAGCAGGTCGCGGCCGGAGTTTAAGAAGTAGATAACAAGCGGGCTCGAACCGAGGACGAGGCGGCGCGGCGGCGGGAGCGGTAGAGAGCTCTCGAGAGTTCCGCCTCTACGCGGAAATATAACGAGATTGCATCTTTCAGTCGCCTGCGACGTCAAATAAACAGTATCGGTAAAGTTTACTTCGCCAACTGCTAGGTCTCATAATACCTACCGCTACGTAGCGAGACACTGCCCACCACTAATGAAGTTCTTTAATTAAGCGCGTTTGTCGATTGTTGTCAACGGATATATGAAAATAGTTGTCACAACTTTTGGTGTTGCAGTTGGGAAACTTGGAATAACGGCGTCAGCCCGCCGACAGTGAACACAGCCGCGGCTCGACATTGTCGCGAACTTTAAATGAACACATGCGACTTTAGAACTTAAAGTTAGCAACACGTTTACGCTTTTATTGCAGACGTTGCCAGGGTCAAGTCAGGGTTGCCTATCCACAAAGATTATTTTAAATATGAAGATATCTTAAACCTTGTATGTCATGAACTCTATTTTTATGGGTACATCAATCAATCAAAACATCAATCAAATTGTTTATTGCATGAAAGCAGATTGAGCATTGGATAATAAAATACATGAATGTTCTAGGCTAAATATTATCGAAAAAAGAATACGTACATTATCACAAGATACAAGTTGTTAACTATTTATTACTCTTCTTTTTATAGATATTTCGAATCGTTCGAAAAATTGGTCCCTCAACATATTACTTAAGATTAAAATAGTAACATTGCGTTTAAATTTACCACACAAATAGACTTTAATTGCATAGTATGATTTATCAGTTAGTACGTCTGTAACTATTTGTTTAAATAGTTAATAGATTCAGGCGTTACTTTGCGAAAGTCAAATTTACAGGCAATTTGATCTAAACTACTTTGTGTGCTTCCGCTCCCGATTAGTTCATGCGAACTACTGCCGGCCGGCACCAACCCACTACCATTAGCGGCAGCGGCGGCATGCATCTACATGCTGCCGCTGCCATGGCTGCTCCGGTCGTCTCTGCGAGTATTCGTCATCTGAAATGTGAACCGCATGCACCCGGGCCGGTAGTAGTTCGCACGAACTAATCGGGAGCGAAGGCACAGAAAGTGGTTTAGATCAAATTGCCTGGCTATTTGCTTAAAGGTGAATAAATTATCAATTTCAAGTTCATTTGTTTGTTATACAGTTTACTCGCCATTAAAATGGCGCTATTATTGGACATTGAGTACGGAACCCCACGTCACCCGACACACTAGTACTCACCCGTACATTGCTCTTCTTATATTTTACCAAATATCACATTGAACAGACTTTTTGTGAAGTATTTGAAAAGCCGCTAACGAACAAATACTATACTATACAAAAAATCCAGATGAACTCAATGTACAAACATGGGAGTTAGTACGAGAAATAATATATATCGGCGGTGTATTTACAAGCCTCCGCGTGTGTTTCCAACGGACGGACACGTCAATCAAAGTCACGTAACAAGGTAACGTATCGGCCGACTCGCCTTCGTCCCGAATTTCATAAAAGTTTTTCTCAAACTTAAATGGAATACCAGAACGTAATGACCGGTGCAGGTGAGGGAGGCGGCCGGCGACCGGCGCTGGCGGCTCGGGGATAAGTTCATAATACTCGTATGGAAGTTCTCGGAACATTCTCCTTGACTCGTTTTAAAAGACATTTATTGAAGACCTCGTTACTGAGTCGTCGTTGAGTTTATCGTTCGTTGAGTTCGCATTGTTGGTAACGAACGGAGTCACCCATCATGTAAAGGCAGAAACCGATGGATTTATGAAGCACAACGGCGTAAACATTTGTTCCTTAATTTTTTATTTATTTAAAAATTGTTACTCATATTTAATAGAAATACGTGTGTTAACTGTTAGGGTTAGCAACTGTAGGTAGAGGCTGAAATTATATGAATGTAAAATGTGACAAAATGTGAAACAAAAACTTTAATGTAAGTGGCAAACAAAATAAAATACTATAGACTGCAACTATAAATACCAAAACATATTAAATTGAATTGAAAATGTTTAAAATGTGTAAGTAAACAATCCGAGTATAAAGCAACTAGCTGAACCCCGCGTCTTCGTCCGCGCGTATCGCAGTATCCCGTGGCTTCTAACGGTCGTGCTGTGAAGTTGAATAGCCTTCCTACCTTCCTCAAGAATTTGTTCTACAAACAAACGAACAAACACATTCTTTACATATGACTTTAGATTACAAGGTTAATGACCTGAGTGAACATTTTAAATAATATTCATTTCGTATTATGAAAACTCAAAGAGAACTAAAATATACAGCAGAATTATATAAAAAAAAAATGACTTCTTGAATCTTACACCAACTTTCAAATAAAGGCAAACGATGACATTCTAGCCCGCGAGATGTTTTATTGTGTACAGCGTCAGGAGGCATGCACGCGGCCGGCCTACGGCCTACGGCCCTACTTGATACGAGATTGTTACCGTAGTCTACGAACGCTTGCAATAGATTAAGCATCTCCATCCCGTCTCTGCGACAGGAGGAATACAACAACCATCCAGGGACTAGTTATTTGGTACTGTTTTCTGAGGTGGAAGTACTTCCCCAGACGGATTGCTATGATGCGCATACTTTAAATCAGAAGGTATTGAATTCTGCGCAACCTCAGTAGTTGCGAAGAGTTCACCCTTTACAGCAGAACTTTTTATGTTAAAATATGAATAACAGCGGATGGCAGAAACTTAATTTCGCAGAAAATCGTTTGACCTGCACTCATTTACCGTACACCCAAAACGCAGAATAGTGTAAATCAGAATCATCTTTAGGCATACATTTCATATACATAATAATTAAAAAGTAGAACAATTATTTCGCAGAAAGTTCACAATCTGAATCGTTTTTGGCATACATTTCATAAATATAATAGACTCCGAATTGCAGTGGGCCCCCACATAAAAAAACTTGCCAGCAAGCTCAGCTCTGCCGCGTATGCAGTTAGGAGAAATAGACAATTGTCAGATGTGGCTACTGTGCGTTTAGTCTATTTCAGCTTTCACAGCTTTATGTCTATGGCATACTGTTGTGGGGAAAAGAGGCTAATATTGAAACTATTTTTGTATTACAAAAGAGAGCCATCCGCTCTATTTATAACATGGGCTCCTGGGAATCACTTAGAGAACTATTCAAAGAAATAAATATCCTCACGGTTACATCTCAGTACATTTATGAGAACATTATGTATGCTCGTAAAAATATACAGTCATTGTCAAAGTTTAGTGAAAATCGTAGAAGCAGGAATAGATTGCGTATGTATCGGCGTACATCGGCTGGCTAAGACTAGTAGATATTTTAATTTGTAAATAGTATTCGATTCTATAATAAATTACCTGAAAAAGTTCTATCCTTACCTGACAATATATTCAAAAGGTACATCAAAAATACTCTGTGCAAGAAGGGTTATTACAGAATCGATGAATATCTAACTGACAGAGATGTCTGGAAATGATTCAGCACATATATAAATTTATCTTTAATTGTACTACGTGATACAACTATATATACTGGATGGTTGTTGTGTACCTCCTGCGGAGTTGCAGTGACGGCATCGCTCGAGTGATGCTTAAACTATTGCAAGCGTTAATGGGCTACGGTAATCACCTTCCATCAAGTGGGCCGTACGCGTGCATGTGTCCCGACGTTGTTCGGAGTACAAAATGCGAGATGGCGTTCGAACTCGAATGAAACGTTTTTCAAATCAAAACACAACTTAGACGATTGCATCAAATCAGTTATAAAATTACTTACGAAATTGTTCTTGTGGTCAGTCAGAACCTATTTAAAAGTAATTGTTTGCCTTTTGTAGTCGCCATAAAAATGGGATAGAAGAGCCAAGTTTTATTATGGATTAATGAACAAAGCAAATCCAAAAGGAATCAACGCGCCGTCGCGTCCTGAGGTACGCCAACGCACCGGCGAACAAACTACTCGTACATCACGATGAAAAAGTATCTTCAGAACGAATATGCTGCCTACGCGGACAGGCAATGTAGAAAGAAATTGCGATTCGATATATGAACATATCTTCAATTGCAAAATAGCAACATAAACTACCTACATAGGAGTATCTCAAGATAGAAATCTTGAGATACTCCTATGTAGGTACATACTACATAGGAGTATCTCAAGATTTCTAGGTAGTTTATGTTGCTATTAGATTTTAGCAATAAGTTTGCCGAATCTGAAATTTATTTATATATCGTACATTCAAAAGGATACGTGGTACATAGTCGACCGGGTTGCAAACGGTGCAATCAGAACAACAATTAGAGAATTTTCTCATTTCCAATTTCCATTCAAGCGTAGGGCCATCGAGCACGCGACACCGCCGGATAGCCCTCACTTGATCGGAGAGGCACTGAGCAGAGACGGTGACTGTTGGCTCACCTGAGCACCTGAAACAGAGGTAATATTCGAACAAGATACGCACTGAGATTAGTCCTTTATCAACGTCAGCGAGACGGCGGAGGGATTACGTCACGCCTTCAATTGACTTACAATGTTCGCGTCACGATGGGTATTTGAAGGAGAGTGGCGGCTACAAGCCACGACTTTTCATAATAATGTGCTTTTTATTAAGAGTTTCAGTTACGTCGCGTACAAACTCAAAAGTGAAACCTTTTTTATAATAAATGATAATGCCTGATTGATGTTAAGAATTCAAATTAAATTGAATTTGTACGGAATTAACGTATTAATAATATAATACCAAACAAATTTTATTCATTACCAAAAATATTTCGCCGTGTTTGCGTCCGTTTAGCTTTTTGTATTCAATGAACAGGCCGAGGCACGAGATACCTCGTCCGAGGTCCGCTATTTATTGAAAGTGTACACGTTTCATGAAGTCTACTCGTGCTGATTGCTGAAGTGCGATTTCATTTTTTTCTCGGACCTTTTTATTTTAGTATCTATGTATCTGTATCTTCAAGCCAAGTCCTCCGCGGGGGAGGCAAAGAAGATCACCACTTTACTCGATTTATTTTACTTACATATCTCACTCGCTTCTCTTCTCATGCACGTTCTTCGCCCTCTCTGAAGGTGATGTCAGGAGCCCGTCACCTACTGATACCACATGACCGATTTGGTCAAAGTAAAGATAAGATAAATTTTGCCCTTCCACATTCACGTTGTTTATGTTTGTTTCGTCATTCTTTCCCCTGCGCTGTTTGTACTTGACCGAATCAACGGAGCACGCCCCTGCGTAATTTGTCACCAATACTATTTTTTGGGACAACATTTGCGTTTATTCTACTTTCATGTTTTTTATGCCATACCCAGGCCTCACCTCGATAAGTTTTTATTGACACCGGCACTGCGTCGCGTATAACAAGTTGTGGCTGAAGCTGTAGTGCCAAGAAGTTTCCTCAACGCACTATGCACACTATACCTAGCACTTACTCGTCTATTCGCGAGCATGTTTTTTCCATCTTGTCCATTCATTCAGTCTCCTGATGCCAAACACTCTCAATGGATGCGGCGCTTGGCTCATCGGACACTCTCCTCCGGAAACACAAGCCCTGCACTAAACGCGACAAACCTCGGCCTGTCTGATGGCGACGCGTCTGACACTGTAGGTCAGCAGACTGGGATGGATTATAGGGATTTGATCTTGTAGTCAGATCAGATCGTAGCTAGTGAGCGGCTTAAGAGCCTTCCTCTCAGAACCGAGCTTGCGGATTGCTTGCAAAGCAACTTCTTAGGAGCTCACTGGTGACCTCACTCACACGCAGGAACACAACAACCTTCTAGAGATTAAACAATTTTTAACGGAAGTATCGCGTGTTTTATTCTCCTGCGACCACGGACGCTGCAAAGCATTCGAAACGTCAGGTTCAACAAAATAAATAAAACACGCGATACTTCCATTAAAAATTGTTTAATTCTATGTATAACAATCGCGAAAACCTAAGACAATACGACCTTCTAGGGAGTTGTTATTTGGCTGCGGTTTTCTGCGAAGTGGAGGTACTTCCCCAGACGGGCTGTTTTGATGCGCCCTACCTCTCTTAAAACTAATCGTTTCATTGTTAAGTTTTAAATAATTTTGTATTAGTATTTATTTTTGCCATACTAAAGTTCACTACTTTATTTTGCCATTAATTAGCGAGCTAGTGTTTAAAAGAAATACATTCGCCTCTTAAAAAGATAATTATTAATGTGATAACTGATAATTATAATATCATTATAGACATTTTTTTTTTAATACGTCGGGAAGCATACAAGCATTCGCCCATCTGATGTAAAGCGGGTACCATAGCCTATTAACGCTTGTGCTTGTGCTGCTTACATAGCAGCTCCTTGGGAGCTTACATGATAGAAATTTCATGTGTATTTTCTGAAAACAGCCGTAGTCAGTGTACAAGGTGTAATCCAGTGTTTTTTATTTTGAACTTCGGAAGGAAAGTTTAGTACGACTGATGTCCGTTTACACAATTTCTATCGTGGCGCAGATTTTAGTTATCTAGATTCATTAGATGATTTTTGAATAAACATTGGTATGGAAATAGCCGTGTTTAATTCCGGCAGAGTTGAAAATCCATTCCGACTTTGACGCGGAACATTAATCAGACCTCTCGGATCTACTGGCCAGAGAGGAGTGCAGGCAAAAATAAAAAATTAAAGGGTCGCGTTCCAGCAGTACTAATCTATACGATACTTAATATTAGAATACTTATACGTTGTTTACAGATTCAACTACTACGAGGAGGTCTTCCATGACGATGCCGACGCCTACCCTCTTAAATCTAGTACCGAGTTCAAAGAAAAACTTTCGATATTAAAGGATGAGATCAAATTGTTAAACTTTGAAAGGGATACTTTACGACACACTTAAACAGAACTGTAATATTTCTAAAGCAATTAATCAAATATGTGTAAACATTAATTTTTTTATACGTTAATTGCTTATGCTATAAACATCCTGCTGCAGGACGAAGGGTACTGTCTATTACGCACCCCTCTTGTCTGAGAAGAGAGATCAACTATTCAGTCTGACACGAAAATCGGCCAAAATAAATAAGCGTACGTGAAAAATAGGAGATTTAGGATCGAGCTCCGGTCGGTAAATTGTATTCTACGTATATTTCATTTGTCTTGGATTTTTTTAAGCGATGAGGTTATAGCATTGTGTTTCCCTTCAGCGGTTTCTTTACGATTATTAGACTATGTAATAGCCAAGGAGATTATAATACCTAGCTACCACGGTAATTACTTCGTTAAAGAACTGATCTTTTATTGTGTATGTAATCACTTCGTTAAAGAACTGATCTTTTATTGGTACAGTCTATATCTTTGAGAGACATTCTATATCGACGGCTAGTTCTAGTTTCAAAACCTGATTACTTCATCTAAATCGGAACTACTACAACGATCAAAATTGGTTAAGCATTGATGCTCATAATCTGTCTCATATTCGCATCAATGCAATTCATCAAGTTTAAGAGAGGTAGGGCGCATCACAGCAGCCGTCTGGGGAACATCACAGAAAACCACAGCCAAATAACGACTCCCTAAAGGGTTGTTGTGTTCCTGCGTGTGAGTCAGGTCACCAGTAAGCTTTCAAGGCGTTGCTGTGTAAGCAGCAAAGGAGGCATCGCGCGAGTGATACTTAATATATTGCAAGCGTTAATAGGCTACGGTACCCGCTTTACATCAGACGGGCCGTATGCTTGTATGCCCCCCGACGTAGTATAATCAAAACCATCATGCAACAGTTTTCTAATGTTATAAACATTTTAATCGTACCGAGGGAGGAAAACTTTACTATTTTGCCGATTGTACATTTTATTTAATTCCACGATCCAATTCGGTCGATTGTTCGCTAACACCCACCTTCCTGATACAACTGCTGCTGTCCAGGGAAAGTTGGTGAAGTCCCAACAGTGGTTTGGACGTTCCAACCAATGAAGTACGGAGCACGATGCTCGTATTTGACAGGCCGAGCTCTATGTTGTAGAGAAAGTTTCGACTGGCCTTGTGACGGAGTGGTTAACAATAGCATTTTAAGCTCTTGAGTCGTGAGTTCGATACCCATATAAGAAAAAACATTTGTGTGTACAAACATGTCTGTCTTGATCTGGACGTTTTTAACAGAGATAGGATACAGCAAAACTGTGCGTCTGGGAAAGTATTTCAACTTCACAGAAAACTGCAGCCAAATAATAAATCCTGAAAGTTTGTTGTGTTTCCGCGAGTGAGTAAAGTTACCAGAAAGCACATAAGGAGTCACTGTGTTAGCAGCAGAGGTGGCAACGCGCGTATGATACTTCCTGTATTACAAGCGTTATAGGCCACGTATCCACTTTTTATCAGGTGGGTCGTATATTAACTACATAGATATAATAATATGCAGTTGTAACATGCAGCATTAATATGTTTTGTCAGCGCAGACCGCGGAGTGGTGTTCGAGGCGCAGGGTGGCCACAAGCGCTCGAACTTGTCTTTTTTATATTACGACGGATAGCAAATAAACATACAGCCCGCCTGATGTAAAGCGGGTACCGTAGCATATGAACACTAGCAAAAGTCGCTAGCGACTGATCTTCTGGTAACCTCACTCAATCGCAGGAACACAACAGGGGTTGTTATTTGGCTGCCGTCTTCTGTGAGGTGGAGGTACTTCGCCAGTCGGGCTAACGTCGTGCACTGCCTCTCTTTCGCTAGATCCTCGTCTGTTGATAAGCAGGGTGCACCTCGTGCAGGTGAGGTTGGTTTTGGCTCTAAAGGTGACATTAAGCCACTTTCATTCCAAAAAATAATTAAAGAACTACATCTAATCTGGATGACATGTTAACCATGTTTACTTTTAACTAGATGGTAAAAAAGTTCAGAAATGCTCCGTTTGTTTGTTTGAGGTTATATGTTCCAGTGAGAAAAAGTGAGTGGCACCATTGCTGATAGATAACACAGCAATTCCTATGGAGCTTACTGGTAACTTCACTCACTTGCAAGAACACAACAACCCTCTAGAGTTGTTACGTCTGCGGATTTTCTGTTAGGTGGTATTTTATGTGTACACGTGTATGTAAACATCGCAGTAGATTTAGTTTCGGATGAACTTTACTATCCAGAACACAAATATATATATATATATATATATATATATATATATATGTATATATATATATAATATTATTTTTGTATTCTGTATCGATAGTAAAGTTCATACACTTACATACACGTGGGGCCGCTATTCGTGACGTCATAATGAAATTATTGAAGTGGGCCTACTACTACTCTAACAGAACTAAAGATGTGGGATGCTGTCGACGGATCAACCGATGATGTCTCATTGCTGACTAAGATGTTTGATAGTTATAGATACGTCGTCCTGACTCGCATTCAGTCGGGCACGCTCGGCTCTCGCGTCGCGTCTATACCTACTTCGTCACAAAGCATAAATGTATTAAGATATATATTCATCTCTTTCTAACGACGGGTATGCTATATCATTTGTCTCTTTGTTAGAGCAAAGTGTCATAATAAATATGTAGTAGTTCCTGCGCCATTTTCAAATACAATAATGTTGGTGTATAACGTGTCTACCTTTAGATACGTCGCTGGTTAGTGATGTTTTAGTTAACAGCTATTGCAATTTGTAGTTGTTGTCGCCTACGTCACTACCGGTTGCAGCGGATGGTGGGGCGGCAATATGGCGGCCCAGAAGCGACGACAGAAAAAGTTGAGGCGGGAATTGCATTCTATTCTCAGCTCTCGACTAGTACAGACGTCCCGGCAGTACTAGGCACTAATTATTTAATTGATCTCGTACTGTGTTAATAATAAATAAAGTATAAAATTAAAGGAGTTATTGTATTGAATTATATTAGCTATTCAAGTAATGGTTCATTAGTAGAGTTATACTGTATCCTTAATATCTAGTTGCTATAGTAAAATATGTTGAGCGTTGTAATTGTAGGCATGAATATCATAAACGTTTTACGTGTATTAACCAGTGTTTTCTTATATAGTTTTCTGGTGGTGGGCGTGGTGGGCTGTTTCGACAGAACGTCAGAATTGTGTCGAAGTTCTGTAAGATACATTTGAAATTGTAAGTTTAGACCGGCCGGTAGTTTAGCGGGCGCACGGCGGGCGCGGCGAATGGCTGCGAGCGCGCTGCTCGTAAATGTAGGCATGCCGCCGAACAATTCTCGACGACGAGCGGTTTTCATAATTACACTCTCGCATTTCGTGACTCACCTCCGCGTCGTAAACAGTTTTATCTCTGAAATACTTCTAAAATTACAATTTTGTGGAGTACGTCAATAAAACGTATCATAAAACGTAGTGCGGGGGCGGCGACGTAGTGCGGGCGCCCGACGACCACTTACGTATCCAATTTGCATGTTTATAAGATTTTAACGTGGTGTGATCACCTCGTGCGCTGACACCGGACACTGCACTCTCTCCTCTCGCTGGAGTGCAGACCGCGTTATCACACGACACGAAACACTAAACATAGTTATACTTATCTAATCCTTGACAGTATTTTGCAGTATCTAACTATCATACCTAGTCCGGACATAAGCTCTGTTACAAATGAATATGCATTTATTTTTTATGAGTAATGTAATCTTCTATCTATCTGTCTATAAGTTCACGCCAAATTCCTTGCAGGGTAGGCTGACCGAGCGCCATGTGACTCGATCCTTATATACCTCCCTCGCTTCTTTAACATTCATTGCTCTTGTCATGCACGCTCGCCAGTTTCTAGGACTACTGGCTTCACCTTCTGACGAACGACGAACACGACCAATTTGGTCACGGTAGGTAAGTCTTGGCCTTCCCCGGCTCCTACATCCTCGCCTTTTGCATTGTATATCTGCTTCGTTATTCTATTATCTTGCACTCTTTCTACAGGTTCGAACCAACGGAGTATGCCTCGTCTTAATTTAACACCGACGTTCTCTTTCTGACCAACTCTGTTTCTAACATCATCATTGCGAATACAGTCTACAAACGTTACGCCAGAAATTTTGCACAACGCTCGCATTTCGACCGCGTTTATCCTACTTTCATAATGTTATCATAATAAAACTTACATGTAAGAGCATATTTATCGAAGCCTCAGCAAAAAATAAAAAAATGATTCTATTCGAAATGGCCACCTTTGGCTTTGATACAAGCCTTTAATCTGTCTGGCCACGAATCTATGGGTTTACGCACTGTTGACATGAGATTTCTAGCCACTGCTTGCTCCAGAGATTTCTTAAGAGAAACAATGTCGGCGTGTCGTTTCTAGCAGGCCATGTCCTCTAAAACTGACCATAATTTGTAGTCTAAGACGTTCAGATTTGGGCTATGGAAATAATATAATAGATAAATTACAGGTAAATATTACAGGACAAATAGTTTGTTGGTAATGACCACAGTTTTTCAAAACATTTGCAAAAATTCTTCACAATCGACGTTAGCCAAGCGATTGGCTTTTTATTTATTACTGTTGACTACGAGTACATTAGCCACATACAACTTTTTTTTTATGCCGGGTATAATAATAAGTGTATAGAGATTGGAATAAAAATATGTTTTCCTGAGCTTCAAGTCATTTTCAGATATCTTTGTCAGATAGATAACGAGGTTTCATAACGAGTACATTGATATACTTTATATATATATTGCTGAATAAAGACAGATCTGTTTCACGTAATTCATTTGTTAACCGAATCTATTCTAAAGCGTGACATTTATGAATATTCCTCGAACTTTAGCAAAGGACATGAGCAACCTATCCCAATGCGATACGTAAAGGGATTAATGATTTTGCAATAAACGATTTCCGCGCTACGAAGCAAATGAATTCCTGAGCCCCACAAGTGACTTCGAGAAATTTGGTATTGAGATACCAGAGGCACGAGCCGTCGCCGGTTGTCTGACTGTTCAAACGAGATGAGTAACGTTTTTTGAACGCCTGGCAGATTTGGCGAGGCAATAACTTTAACCCCGACAAAATAAAATCAAAACCTTTGTTAAAAAAGGAAGTTTACTTTTAAGCAGGTAATTAACAATATTTATTTATAAGAATGAAATAGATAAAATTAAGACAGGATTCGGAGTAGCAATGTGCACAAAGTACTTATTACATTGCTGGCGTTTATAGGCCACGGTAGCCACCAGGCGGGCCGTATGCTTGTTTGACACCCAATTTGTATATAATAAAGAAGTTAATGTAAGTTATATCCAGTGTATATTTAGATGACTAAGCAAGGGGTCGAGAGTGGTTGTCTAGGTTTTGGAGAAATTGGCTTTTCAAACTGAATACTGATTTTCCTCCTGGAATGACGCCCCTTCGTTCTACGTCTGTGTCGTATATTCAGGCAGGCAGTGGCATCAGCTCGCAAAGGATTCGCTCCGAGGGTGTTTTCAGCGGCAGCAGCAAGCAGCTAGGAGGCAATCTTCACACAGAGATAGCTTGCGACCCCCGTGTGGTGTTACAAATATCGGATGATAACACAATGTAGTTTGTGTGCGCGTCGTTCGTTCGTGCGAGAATGGATGACATGTGTTCGCTCCGCCAACCTGCTCGGTTACCTGAACGTAGCTGTAGCTGCAGGTTGAGCTGATTGCTGGCAGCGGGGCCAAGTTAAGATGCAGAGCCATCGAAGAGGCAAGGGGTGAAGGCGGTCCTGCTGCATCGTGTTTGCCGATGATAGAGAAGATTGTCAGGGAAAAGCTCCGAATTACAAACCACGACTGAGGCTTCCGCTGAACCGCCGTCGGCGCTGCGCGTCGGCAGCACTGCCGTGATCGCCAATCGTTAAGACACTACAGCACGAATTAAACTAGCAAAAATAAGCAATCCTCGATCAATATTAGATAATCGAATATTGACGACTTCTAATCAAATTGATACCCATAGCTATCTTTAAAGTTACAATCAATATTTCCACATCCAGACCGAGACAAACAAACATGTTCTTGCACACAAATGTTTGCTTTGTGTGGGAATCGAACCCACGAACGTTGGTGTCAAAGTCGCGTCATTCACGGCTGAGCCACCGAGTTCGTCAATTATGAAAGATTTATTATGAACACGAGCCCCCGCCCCGAGGGCGACGTATAAATATGCACAAACGGCATTAATTTCATGAAAGTTTTTCTTGCTTGCGTTCCTCGTGTGACGTCACAGTGACGCAGATTACGACAAGGACCACCTATTAATATTCATGACTCAACATTATACTTCCTAATGTACTCCTAAGTCACATTATAAAGAAGTGTGTGTATTTATGTACGCACGTACGAAGCTATACTTCTTTCGCGTAACAAAACTGTAATACGAGTAACTTCAATAATTTCAACTCGCAAGTCGGTACTCTACGTGATTAAACAAAACGACAATCCAAGAATTTATCAATCAATATCATTCCCCATCTTTTAAAGTTAAAGAGTCTCGCAGCGCTCGGTTTTCCTCGCCGCCACGTGCACGAGTTACCGAGTACATTCTCGTATAGATAGCATATTAATTTAACAACAGTGTTGTATGTTTCGACGGTATGATAAACGAGTGTTGTGATAAATGAAACCGACCGACAGTATCCTCACGTGGCCGCCGGCCTCGTGCGACATTGTAACAGTATCACGTGTACGGGGGTAGCTACTTATATTTTGTCGTCTACAAACTGTCGGCTAAAATTGTCGGATGTCAATCACTTGTCGTATTAGTATGATGAATTAAAAGGGGTGAAGGCGGTCCTCGGCGGTCCTCGGGCGGGGCGGCCGTCGCCTTCTGTCGCGAGGACTTTACGGTTTCATAAACTATTAATTTTATGACGTTAAAAGGTTCATTTTATATTCACGGATCCAATGAATTTTCGAACTGGGAGGGTGATAAACAAATATATAAGACGAGCTCGGCGGCGGTGCAGTGTTTACTACCGCTACTTTGACACCGATACTCGTGGGTTCGATTCTCACACGGGATAAACATTTGTGTGCATGAACATGTCTTGATCTAAGTATTTTTACGTGAGGTAGGACACATGAAATCTGCCCGTCTGGGGAAGTATTTCCACCTCACAGAAAACCGCAGCCAAATAACAACTCCCTGAAGCCTTGTTGTGTTTTTGCGAGTGAGTGAATTCACCAGTAAGCTATTAAGGAGTAACTGTGTTAGACATGTATCAGTAAATTTGTGTTTCGAATTCATGTACTCATATGTAATAATGATCACTCGCTCGCCGGTGAAGGAAAACATCGCGAGGAAACCCGCGCGGCCAACAAATTATAGTTTCGAAAGACATGTAAGCATTAAACAATGAACTGGAAAAATAGCAGAGTAGTGTAGTGAGGTACTGCAGTGTTCACTCGCAGCGATCAATGTTCAACGTCCCGCCGACTATAATGTCGGACACGCCAATGAAAATGAAATATAATAGGAATGGTCAATTGATACTTTTTGGTTAAATACATACAATTGTTTAAACTTTAAGAGAGGTAGGGCGCATCAAAGCACCCTACCTCTCTTAAAGTTTAAACAATTCGCCTGGGGAAGTACCTCCACCTCACAGAAAACCGCAGCCAAATAACAACTCCCTAGAGGGTTGTTGTGTTCCTGCGTGTGAGTGAGGTCACCAGTAAGCATGCTGTGTAAGCAGCAGAGGAGGCATCGCGCGAGTGATAATTAATATATCGCAAGCGTTAATAGGCTACGGTACCCGCTTTACATTTACGTTTTTCCCGTCATTTTTCTATAGTTTTTCTGTCCGCCAAAATATGTGAATACAAAGAAAAAATTCGATTTCGTACCGATCGATTTATTTTGAAGTGCTATTGGATAACGTAGCTTTTGTTTCTCTAAACAAAACGATTTCTGTTAGGGGAAGGGATATTACTTCAGAACTTTGGTAGTGCCTACCTGAAACTGTCAATGAATGAGACAGATCTGTGCCGGCGACACAGTAATATAGTGAGTAAGTGACTGTGATCATCGAATCTCAATCGACATTAGAGCAAAGTGTAGAACTTACTCGAGCTTGAGATTAGATTATTGCAGAATTACTATAAGACCTCCAGATATTATTACGAGATCACTATCAAACCGCTACGAGACTATTTTGAGACCGCTACGAAATTGCTACGAGACTGGACTTAGTTAAGTTGGCGCCCAGTCTGTGCCCGTTCGCGACATGTGTATAAAATAATCTCTCTCGAGTAAAACCAATACTATTTTAGGAAATGAACAATTAAATAAATTAAATATAATACACAATTGTTTAATAAGCGCCGTAGTTTTTTTTATAACTAATAAACAAACAAAGTGCTACATCTTACCGTTACGTTTTGTGTTATTAAAAAATGACACGACACAACATTGGCAAGTTATTGATATGTTACTTGTGACGTTACACGCCGTCCTATTGTATTATTTTGTACAGACTTACATTATTAAACTACCTAATATATCTAAAGTTATTATTGTAAATAATAACCGAAATGGTTCCCGTGCTGGGCAGTTAAAGAGTGATTTGCTTCCACAGTATGACTTCCTTTGCTAAGGGTTGCTTTTCCCCGAGGAATAACGTGGTTCTGATGTTGTAAGCATTAATATGCTACAGTAACTGTATACTGAGAGTCTGATAGTATGTGTTGCGACGTAAGTTAGGAAAAAACGTAATTCCATTCCAATAACGAAATCTCTCTAAAAATTAAAAACATATTTACATGCCATTTGTTCTAGCCTGCTTTGTGTGCTTCCGCTGCGAATATATTTACTTTCAATTAACTCAAATAAATTGCTTAACTTAAAATTCTTGTTGTACTTATGTAGTGGTTTACTACCGTCAACAAAAAGTGACTACTTGTGCAAAATATACCCGTACATATGGATCGCGTTACAGCGGACCTCTCGTATGTTCATTTGTTACCTTCTTGTAAATTACCGATGCTTATTTAAGATATATTAGTTTTTCAGTTTACATTGTAAACATCGCGCCGCTCCTTGATAAAGTGTGAAACGAGCACCGCAACTGACTGTCGAGGAGCTCGTTGTGTCAATGGCAAACTACGGACTGTTTGTTGAGCGGCTCTCGAAGCTTGTTCTCTAACTCAATCTGTTTGTTTGAATAAGTTTGTGTTCGACGATATAATTATCTCTTGTATCGAGCGAACAAGTACACATAACGATCGGTGCATTCAGTAAGTTTCTCTTTTTATCGGTATTTATCGAGCTGACTGAAACTTCGGACTTTTGCGTAAGTTCGCTGTTCCCTGAGAAATACGATTATTTCACAAATATTCGCTCGCCTAGTCATGAAGTTATGACCGGCTGCAGTTAAAGTTCGTAGAATGTTTCATCTTCACGGTTCCGTACTCAAAGGGCGACAACGGGAACCTATCATTAAGGTTCCTTTCTCTGTACATCCTGACATTTCGTCTATCACAGGCCTGCATTTATTGAAGTGTAATTAGCAGAGAATTGTTATTTTCATGGAGTATACGGAGTGACTCAGTATACTTTGTGTGAAATACAATTTACTGAAAGTTTTTAGAGTTACCCAGTAAGAAAAGCTACATATGAAAAAGTTAATTAAATTTCGAATAAAGAACTTAGTTTTATTTGTTGAGAAGGATTCTAAATTTCCGTGTTTTGATTCTAAAATTCCCTGCTTCTCCCTCTACTAGATTCTGAAGATGTGGCGTTTCTGTATCCTACAGAAGACTTTCTGGACAAACTGGAACGTATTCAAAATATGTGAATTACATAAATTTTTGGCTTAAGAAAATTGAAAGATAATTAATTGCCTCATTCTTTGGATTGACGGATCATTCCAAAACTATTGTGCTGAAAATAAAATGATTATTACAGTAACAGTTATATGTAGGTATGTTAGTATACAAATTGTCTTGGAGAATGTTCGATAGAGCTTCCAAGAATCAGGACAACACACGAATACCATTTATCCATCAACGATTTCATTTCATCAGGAACAATTTACATTGTGTTTGATATATTACTACAGTTATATTTAATATAGATTCCTAAATGAACATGTAGCGTTACCTGCTTTGCGTAAGTAATAACTTAACAAAGTTTTCTCAATTGGATAAACTTATATATTTCAAATATATATTAAAGTACTCGTACAAACAAAAAAACTTAGCTTTTATTTAAAGATTCATATTCCTTTAATTCTTGTATAATTTGATTTTTATTATTGTCTGTCTCACGATCCCGGCGGCAAGCCTCCGACGTATAAAAGTAATGTTAGGGAACATGTGCCCCTTTCTTGTGTGGTTTTTACGTAATCACCTTAATTTGGCGATCTGCTTAAATGACTACTCTAAGTTATGTATTTAGCTACTCGCTAATTGCAAATAATGACGAAGATTACTGCATAGACTATGTTTTTCAATTTCCTCGTTCATTTTCTATTCACAGGGCAATTGTTCCCGCTCCCCAAGTTCCGCACATACTTAATGAAGGTTACAATTACAGCGCAAAAAAATTACATAGATTTTATTTGATCTCAATTTTTATAGAGTATGTAATTTTTATGAGTATGCGGTAGGCAGAGAGAACCGAACGCCATAAGACGCGATCCTTACATACTTCACTCGCTTCTGTAACATTCATAGCTCTTTTTACGTACTTTTATAGAGAAAGTGGCAAAAGGCGAAAATTTTTGTGTTGAGGACAATTTGATGCCTCTATATTAATACAGAAGGACTGAACTGTAGAACAGAGGACGAAGTCACTGCTTATAGAATGTTACATAGTGTACGGATATTATTTAGATAAGATAGTATATTCAACATGCACTTTGAACGAGATGAATGCTGTTACGAAATCTATAATAAAAGATTTAAATTTAAAAGTAGTTTTCATTGAGAGGACAATGTACCATATCATCAAGCAGCAACTCACGGATATACTTAGTTTTACATTCGGACAAAATGTCTGGTAACATAATGTCAACGAAAAAATGTGTGCAAAATTATAAAGATCCTCAATGTAAGGTGTGAGGTAACCAGAGTAAATCCCGGCAACACCTACTGTATATAATCAGTACGATTGCTCCAGCCGCTTCTCACGGAAGCTATCATTTACATATCCATTAACACACACAGAGAACAAGCCATACACACTCACTCCCGACGCGCTCTCGTTCACATGGATTTCCCTAAAATATTAAGTTAATAGTGATATAATATTAAGATTGAAGATTAATTAAGTTATGAATTACGAAGTAGATACTCATTAGAAGCCCGAGGCCTCAGGTTTTAATGACACCAGTGTGAAAGTCTTGTACCGCCCGTGATTCACATAATACGTCTCGACTGTAATGCGAAATAACTTTCTATGAAACTTTTAACTAATAATTTAAATGACCGCTAACGGTTATGCATTTTGTATTTTGTTATATAAGTGATAACAGAACCCTCAAAGCCGGTGAATATAATGAAGATATATAATAAAATTAACAGCGGCACCAAAATAACTCCTAATAAACGAAATTATGGACAACAATAAAATCGGCAATCTTAATTCACAGATTATGTAAATGTTTTTTTTATAATGTGAGGCAACCCACGGAACGATCCGTGTACAGCCACGATTTATATATGTTGATTTATACGTCAAAACAAACAAACTTGTATGTTATGGTGAAACAACGAGTGAAAAAAATATTATTTGCTTATATAGTAAGCAAATAATAATTTTCATGAATTATAGGATATTTTAACGTTCCAAAAAAATAACAGATTACTAATATATTATTTGGGGGTCATGTGCCAGAAGCGTGCTCGTCACGCAGCGCTAATTTCGGCAGGTCGAAGAGAGCCGAATGCTGCATAGGCACGTGGAGTGTGAGATGTGGATTGAGTGATAAGATGAACGAGGTTATGGACATAATGACTGAGAGACGCTAAGATGAGTGTGTGTGATAAAGACTAAGCACAAGGGGAGCGACACCGATTGGTGGTAAGCCGGTTTGTGGGACTTTTCAAGAAATGGAGACATTGGCGAGTGCAAAAAATTGCAAGCTGACAGTGTAAAGAGAACGTATGTACATCTAATAAGCGAAAAAATTGCGAAAGTTTTTCCGACTCAGATGTGGATGATTGTTGGAAAGTTCGAAAAAGAAAGTATGGTGGATAGTGCAAAAGAATCATAAAACAAAGCAAAAAGCGCAAACTGGTATATAACATTGAAAGGAGGTGCCTGGTGGGATGCGGAGGTTCAATCCTCCGTAGTATGAAAAAGGAAACCGTGGCTGGATTAAATATTTTCTTTGCCATTAAATGAAAGTATGAGAGAGAAGAAGAAAGACAAGTACCGTTTATGCAAAAATGAAACCTAGGCTTTCGTGAAAGAGAATCGTGAATGACAAATTATGAATGAGGAAGAGAGGCTGGCGAAAAACTTCGAGACAAATACCAAACTCTTTTGGAAAGAGGTAGAGAAGTCTCGGGGTGGTTCGTCGGCATCCAGAATGGACAAAATACAATCTAAAGCCGGTGTCATTCTTGCTAACAGTCAGGAAGTGTGAGAACAGTGGAGTGAACATTTTGAGAAAATGTATGAATATGTCTCGGACGCTGGCAATGAGAGTGAGTCTGATGCTCACTCCACCTTGAAGGCGTTCGATGAAGGTATAACTATGGGTGAG
This sequence comes from Pyralis farinalis, assembly GCA_947507595.1. Classification (NCBI taxonomy): domain Eukaryota; kingdom Metazoa; phylum Arthropoda; class Insecta; order Lepidoptera; family Pyralidae; genus Pyralis; species Pyralis farinalis. The sequence goes on along the minus strand of OX382261.1, from coordinate 459,733 downwards.
ATTGAATGGTCGATACGAAGCTTGAAAAATAGAAAGTCTCCATGAATTGATATGATCACAGCTGAGATGATCAAACTACACTTACGTTCGGGGGACGCCTTCTGGTACTTAAGCCATTTTTGCTGGAGAACTGGTATGGTTCCCGCGGACTGGAGACGCGCAGTTAATTAAAAGGAGAGTAATTGAAAGGAGAATGAGGGAGAAATCTGACGAAATGCTGTGGGAGGCACAGGGAGTATTCCAAAATAGAAGGGGGTGTTCGAATTCTTTCTCGCTCCGCAATATCATGGAGAAGCATCTGACCACAGACCAGAAGGTTTTCTGAGGTTTTGTGGATCTTGAGAAGGCATTTGATAGGGTTATGCGAAAGGAACTGTGGTGCATATTGCCAAGATATGGGATTGACGGTTCACTACTCCGTGCTGTACAGTCCACGTACAAGGATTGCTCAGCATGTGTGCGAATAGATGGCAACATGTCACCCTGGTTTGATGTTTAAATTAGTGCCAAACAGGGTTGCATGTTGTCTGCTAGGCTGTTTATTCTGTATCTCGATAGTTGTCTGAAGGATGTAGGAGCCGAGGAAGGCCAAGACTACTATGACTAAATGGATCGAATTTAATCAGAAGGTGTTGCCGGAGCATTAGAAACCTTTGAGGGTGCATAAGAAGAACAATGAAATCTAAAGAAGTGAGTGAGGTTTGTAAGGATCGAGTCACGTGGCGCTCGGCTCTCCGGCAAAGTTTTTGGCGTGAAGTTATCGATTTATAGATGGATTGAAGTATATTATGACAGACACTTCATATAATAAATTTTAAGAAATGGGTATTAAAAAAAAGTAAGAGAGAGAGAGAGAGAGAGTTAACCAAATATTATAAATATATATCAGAAAAATAACAAATGCGAGTGAAGGACAATGGTAGCAAATGCAATAAGCGAAATTAAGAACGTATGAAAACATTTCGATTCTGAAAAGGGGTAACTGTGTTTTTTATACACAACGATGGGTTACATGCAAGCATACAGCTCAGCTGATGTAAAGTGATTATAGATTGTGAACTCTTGCAATTTCTGAACACGCATTTAACAACACATGAATCCTGCTGATTACACACCAACTCCTAAGGAGTTCACTGGTGATCTCACTCACTTTGTAACACAACAACCCTCGCGGGAGTTTGGCTGCCATTTTCTGCAGGAAAAGGTACTTCCCCAGACGGTCTGCTTTGATCCATTCTACCACACATGTCATGTTATATTGACTGGACACCGTCCGAAAAAAAAAATCTAAGATCCGAAGTCTTAACGCCCTATTACCCTACTGCCATCGTTGGGTAAACTACTTGAACGTTTAATTGTACCACGTGTGTTGCCCGGTGGCCCTCAATTTCATAAAAATCAACACGGCTTTACAATCAGCAAGTCTACTATTGATGCGGCACTCGCAGTGCATAAAATTATGAAACTCGCGGATAGTAAATACGTTGTAGGTATTTTCTTAGACATTTCAGGTACCTTTGATAATGCTTGGTGGCCAATGTTGTTGCTGAAACTAAAGGCGAGAGGTTGCTACAGCAATATATACTCCCTTATTCGATCGTACTTTTTCAATGGTACAACTAAATTAAAACTTGGTTAAAATTAAATTATGCTGCTTCGAAGGTGCTTACGCAGAGCTGTCCTCAGGGTTCGGTATTGGGACCATATCTTTGGAATATCGGTTTTGATGACTTTCTTAGCCTACCCTTGCCGGAAGGGTGCTCGTTAACTGGCTACGCCGATGACGGCCTCATATTAATAAAAGCTAATTCCGGATCAAGTATAGAAAAACTAACCAGTACTTGCCTTAGGCTCATTTCAGACTGGGGTTATCGTAACAGTCTCGATTTCGCGCTCCACAAAATATATCAGCTGTTACTTAAGGTAAATTTACAGGTTCCGCCGCGATTACATTTCAATGGAGTATCAGTTGCAAATAAAAACTCGATTTGTTGCTTGGGATTACTGTTAGACAAAGGTTTTAATTACATTGAACACATAAAGCATGTTGGAGAAAAAGCCAAAAAGACCTTTTATGCGTTAACTCGAATTTCCACCTCGAAGTCGGGCTTAACTTTAAAAACGTTAAAAAATATTTACGCAGCCACATATTTACGATGTATTACGTACGGTTTACCTGCATGGGCTGATAGGGCTGCCATAGGTGTTGCGCGTCGGAAGTTACTTGTCGTATAGAACTGTGAGCTCCGAGGCACTACCAGTGCAGGCAGGCGTGATACGAGTTGACTTGGAAATACAACGACGCGCTTCAATGTACTACACCTCTAAAAACATGCATCCTGATTTTCTAAAACACGGCGATCCTAACAAAATACTTAGACTGTTCAAACCAATTGACGAGGTACTTGAAACTTTGCTATCTGAATGGCGAGAAAGATGGGAAACTTCTACTAAAGGACGCCACTTGTATCTGTTTTTTCAATCAGTACGAGACAGATTAAGTAAAGAGTGGTTAGAAGTCGACCATCCCGTTGCGCAATTGCGAGTGCGATCACTGGCGTCGGGAGCGGTACGATATGTTAAATTCCTTGCGTGTCACATCTGGGGTAGTATACTATTCTGATTTGGTGGCAACAGGGGAGAATTACCAGGCGTTTAGGCGGTTCTGCAATCTATATTATTGGAATCGATGTGTTAGATTTAGGTTCCAATAGTGTTAGATATTTGATAAACCGTGGTGCACGGCAGTTGAGCTTCACTTGACTAGCCATCTCTTTGAGATTTTTAAATGCCTTATTTGTCATATTTCTGTGTCCCACTTTGCCAAGAGGGGAAGTCAAATCCAAAACTTCCTACTCTTACAAATTTCTTCTGATTAAATTCGTTGTGATTTCCAAGGCAGCTGTAGTTTAACCCCCGGAACAGCAATGAACTTCACTGTTCATTGCCTTTTAGTGGTCGCCGTTGTTAATTCTGGCTACATAGTAGACACAGTGGTGGACACTACCATGACCAAATTGGACGTGTTTTATCAGAAGGTGATGTCAGAAGCCCTACAAACCGGCGAGCTTGCATGAGAAGAGCAATTAATGTTAAAGAAGCCAGTGAGATATGTAAGGATCGAGTCACGTGGCGCTCGGCTCTCTCTGCTTACTCCGCAAGGGATTTGGCGTGAATTTATAGATAGATAGATATTTTGATGCAAAGTGTATTCTATTTTATTCTATTCTAAGTAAAACTCAGACATAACCCGTATAGCTGACCGTAAGGTTACTCATTGAGTGTTCATCACTTCCCTCCCAGTAGAGATTCCGTCTCAGAACAATGACTAAGATACCTTCTAGCAAGAGTTATCCATCTCGCGAGACGGACTTATTCTTCTAGGTAATAGATACTCTGTATTCTTTAGGGTGAATTATAATTACCATCATCCTTGGCTATGATCAAACTTCAAAGCAACAGTGTAAAGCCATTCAAGTTATGGTAGATACATTTAAAATAGCAATGATGGACATGAACATCTCTTGTGTCATCATTGTACTGCCGCAGTAAATTTATAAATGTCATCAAATCGGAAGAATAAATCTATATACGATTTCATTTAATTTTGATGTTTACTTTCCCGCGTATGATCCTGATTCTGAATTTGTCCAGGACTGTGTTGACCTCATTTCACGTGCACAAGCTGATTATGTATTTAGAAATCATGAAGTGAGACTGAACGCTGCTGATGTCCTTCAAGGATGTGCAAAAATGAGATGACAGTGTATTGTTGCTGTATTTCGAAGTTTTAAAGTTATATTCTTAACAATGTAGACAGTATTCAAGAGAATATTTGTAAAGTTTACCGAAGGTTCAAAAGAATCATCGAACTTAATCCTACTGAACATGACGCTGTAGAACTTGTGACGAACAACTTCTAAGGGAACTTCAAAGCAGAAAGTCGAGTTCAATTCCCGAGTTAATCGCCATTGCGACAAAGACTATTTGTTAATAAAAACATACATAATCAAAAGAAAATGTAATTTTCGACACTGTACAGTTACGTGGAATATTTTCATCGACGTTCACTAATATTCATCATATAAATAAATTTTGGTGTCGAGACAACACCCATTTACAAAACATTCCCTCTCGTCTCTCCACACTCGCCCCCTGTGGTTATGACCGAAACTCAGTATTTTTGTGAGTTATCTTGCAAATATAAAATACTTAGTGTTTTTTTATCACTGCAGCACACACATGCATGGACATCGACATGCTGAACTGAACGAGAGCGCTGAAGTAGCGAGTCGGTCAAGTGCGAGTCGAGCCTCGTTCCATTATACTTTAGTATTAGTTACTCTCTGTTTTACATTTAACAAATATTACATTATTTGCAAAAAAATCCATTTTTTAAACATATTTTTATCGGCTTACGAGGTACAAGATTCGTCGTTTACAGTAGTTGTTTGGTAACACTGCGTAAACTTTTTATTGAATTCGTAATAAAACAAAAATTGACAATTGAACAATCTTTCATTTTTAATGAATAAAATATTAATATAAAAGTCTCATCCATTGCCAGTTCCAATAAAAATGCGTTTACGCTGTACACAAAGCTTTACTGTGTTTTTTAATTACGACATTTTAAAAGCCAGGGTAGAACAATTGAATTCTGCTCAAATATATTCATCGATAAAGAAGTGTCGTTTGTGATTTGAATCAACATTGACAAAAATATTGTCAGGTTTGTCACTCACTGCTTTTACGAGCTGGAGGCATGACATTACAAGTGGGTTCCCGTTTCAACCTTTGTACAGGACAGTACCGCCCCAAACTTTGATTTTCTTATTAATTTGAATAAATGATTCAAAAAAGATAAAATGCTGACTTTGTTCTTTAATAATATTATTCTGAAACTTAAGAATATTATGAATTATTAACAAGATGTCGACCCAAAGTCGGGTAAACGTTTATACTCGCTTTGAACTGAGACGAGACCTTAGGATGATTCAGGGCGCTATAGCCACAATGCTAATTGGCAACTTGGAAACATCGGGTGTTTTATAGGCCTTTGTGTCGGCGCCACTATTGTCAAGTCCGAACAGAAGGACCCAGGGTCTGCGGTATTCATATTATAATTGAAATGCTTTCTGAAACACAGCGGAAATTTAATTTCACTTTACTCTTGTTTGCAATTAGATAAATATAGATTGTTAGCAAATGAGATTTCATTCCATATATATGCACGTTTGTGTGTTTGTGTGTTGGTGTTCAACAAGTGTTTGTTGAAAGTCATTTATCGTGTGTGAAGTTTAGCGAGGTAGATATCGTGTGCGGCTCTATTTCAATTACTTTCATGGCATTTGTATGGCAAACTCGTCATTAATAAAATATTGAGAGACAAGTTTAAGTCTAAGTAAGACAAATGTAAGCCGTGTCTAAGTAGCAAATAAAAAAAAATATGTTTTATTTTAAATTTGATACGATCCACAACCGTCCAAGAGTTCTTCTGTTACGTCGCCGTGAGATACCTGAGGAGAGATTGAGAGACTCAGGCAATTGACGGATGTGGCTACTGCGCGCTTAGTCTATTTCATCTACTTTCACAGCATTATGTCGTATGGTATACTGTTGTGCGGAACGGCGGTTGACATTGAGACAATTTTTATCTTACAACTAGCTATCCGCCCCGGCTTCGCACGGGTGATGTTATCGCTACCTAACTTCACAGGATCACCTGCTGGGCTAACCTGAAGATTCACTGAAAATTTAATCAAAATCTGCCCAGCCGTTTTTGAGGCCATAGAGGACATACATACAAACATTCATTTATATATATATATATAAAGAGCCATTCGCTCTATTTATAACATGGGCTCCAGAGAATTCCTCGGGGAACTGTTCAAAGATAGAAATATCCTCACTGTTACTTCTCAATGTATTTATGAAAACATAATGTCCGTAAAAATTTAAAGTCGTTTTCAAACTTCAATGAAAAACTTAGAAGTAGAAATAAGTTGTGTATGCCGTACATCGGCTTGCTAGGACTGGTAGGTCTTTTCTTCTAAATTGTATTTGATTTTATAATTAGTTGCCTGAAACAGCTCTGTCCTTTCCTGACAATTTATTCAAAAAGCACATTAAAAATACTCTGTAGAAGGGCTTATTATGATTGATATATTGATGAATATGAAACTGACAAAGATGTCTGGAAATAATTCATCACAGACTACCTGTCCTTAATCTTTAATTTTACTATTTGATAATATTATTATACCGATATGCTTAAGTAAAAAACATTTTGGAATATCTAATTAACATTTTTAAAAGAGACCTATATTGGCAAGCTTCTTTCGGCATTTCTTCTTCGCCAATGGTCATTTCCGAAATGCTGTGGCAAATAAAGATTTTTTATTGAATTAAACAATTTTAACGGAAGTATCGCGTGTTTTATTTATTTTGTTGAACCTGATGTTTCGAATGCTTTGCAGCATCCGTGGTCGCAGGAAGACTAAGGTGACATTTGTCTTACATTGGTTATTTAATTATTACATCTACCGATATGGATGGATTAATTATATATGTTCCGATTCACACAAAAATCGCTCACAGTGTCCGAACGTTTTTTAGTAGATCTCTGGGTTTGTGACTTACATTGCATGCGGTTCGATAAACCACAAATCCTCGCCAAGGAGAACCGCTACATGCACATACGAGGCCATTGAAATAAGAAAACACCCCAATTTCAATAGAGAAGATGGTTGGCAAGTACCACCTGCTTGGGATCCAGTTCTTAAAATAATCAAGTCACAAACCCAGAGATCTACTCAAAAACGTTCGGACAACGTGAGCGATTTTTGTGTGAATTTTTAAGAGAGGTAGGGCGCATCAAAGCAGCCCATCAGGGGAAGTTCCTCCACCTCACAGAAAACCGCAGCCAAATAATAACTCCCTAGAGGATTGTTGTGTTTCTGCGTGTGAGTGAGGTCACCAGTAAGCTCCCAAGGAGTTGCTGTGTAAGCAGCAGAGGAGGCATCACGCGAATGATAATGCTTGTATACCTCCCGAAGAAGTATAGAAAAAAAACTAAGTCGTATAAAACGAAATGTATACACAAAATACGCGCAGCGGTTAATACGAGTATGTTACTCGCGACATAATGAACATTTCATATCCCGGCATCCTCCATTAGCCCGGGGCGGGGCGCATTTTGCGGATATTGTGTTACGCATTTAGCGATGAATTTCCCAGACTTGTGAAACGTCAGGTCGACTGAACGCATACATTTTATTGGCGGGAAAGCGCGTCGACCGCGCGTAAATGATATTGACCTCTATCGTCATCCCCTGCATGGACACTGCTCGACACAACCCATCCCTGATGCTTACCACACCAACCCTTACTCGTCCCACTGCAGGGGTACGGGTGGGAGACCTCAACCGACGGGGTTTAGAGCATATTCCACCCCGCTGCTCAAATGCGGATTAGCGGAGGCCGGTGTTTTCAAGCCGCCCGAAGGTCACTGACTTAGCTTAACGACTGTCATCTATCGACAACAGCCGGGACCGACGACTTAACGTGCCCTCCGCAACACGGAATGATACTTACGTTGAAGATTTTTTTTTATACAACGACAGATAGCAAACAAGCATACGGTCCGCCTGATGTAAAGCGGTTACTGTAGCCTGCATCCCCCCGCTGTCAACACAGCAACTCCTCATCTTCTTGTGACCTCACACACACGCAGGAACATAAAAACCCTCCAGGGAAGTGTTATTTGGCTGCCGCCTTCTGTGAGGTGGAGGTACTTGCCCTGTCGGGCTAAAGTCGTGCCCTACCTCTCCGTCGCCAGAGCCTCGATTGTTGATAAGTAGGGTGCCCCACGTACAGGTGAGGTTGGCTTTGGCTCTAAAGGTGGCATCGAGCCACTTACACCCCGATACCCGAGAAATAATATTGATACATAATTGAATAATATGGATGTTTCCAAAAGCTATTTACTATTAATATATAGATATTTATTATCTTTACTAGCTATATATATATTATACATGATAACGACGAGATCGGTGGCGCAGTCGTTAATGACGCGACTTTGACCACAACACTCGTGGGTTCGATTCCAACACAGGACAAACATTTGTGTGCATGAACATGTCTGTTGAGAGAGGTAGATATCAAAGCAGCCCGTCTGGGGAAGTATCCACCTCACAGAAAACCGCAGCCATATAACAAGTTCCTAGAGGGTTGTTGTGTTAGCAGCTGAGGTAGCATCGCGCGAGTGATACTTAATAGTATCACTCGCCCATAAATAATTAGGGGTTAAAGAATAAAATTGGAGATTTGTACTGAAAAATAAAAACTCCTTTTATTCTAATATGTAACATACTCGTATTTATTTAATCAAAATATTTGCTCTCATTATCTATTTTGTTTTATACTACTAAGGTGGTCAACAAGCAAATAAAATGTTTGATTTGATTTGATTTATTACTTGCCTGATGGTAAAAACTCACCGTCGCCTATGGACATTTGCAACTCTAGGGGTGTCACTCGTGCGTTGCCGACCCTGTAAAAACCTCTTCACGCCTTTCTTGAAGAGCCCCATGCTGTAGTCCCTTGGGTGATCTCGGCTGGGAGTTTATTCCACAACTTGAGAGTTTTCGGAAGAAAACTTCTCTGGAACCGAACGGTAAAATGTTTTAAAAGAAAAACCTCACAGATATCGTGTGAAAAAGTTTCACTCGAAAATGCCACACCATGAAGGTTTAATGTCAATTCAAATATCGATTACTGTAAAACGGCAATTTCATACTTTAACCTCTATTAATTCTCTAGCGTTCATAGGCTACGGTAACCGCTTTACATCAAGTGGCCCGTATGCTTGTATGCCATCCGTTGTTGTACGAGTATATAAAAAAATATGAAGTTCATCAGAGGAGAGGGTGTACTGAACGGCGGCGGCGATACGTTTGATGTAATGAAATGTCATTAACAATTAATAAGCGTACTTAATGTCATTATGAAAATAAATCACCTGAAATAACAGTCAAGTCGACGGCACCAGTAGACTTCATGACGGACACTTTTAATGAATTCCGGCCAGGCCAGAGCCGACTCGATGAAGGGTCACGAAACCCTAGCTCTGTATACAAAAAGTCAAACGAATGCAAATGCGGCGAAATCATTTTTGATAATAAACATAATTAGTTTGACATTATAAGTACATTCGGTAGAAATTCAATTAATTTAAAAAATAAATATTTATCACATTACGAATCAATCTTAACGTAAATAAATTTATAATTGAAATACTTTCATGGACATACAAAAGTCGTGGCTTGTAGCCGCCACTCTCCTTCAAATACCCATCGTGACGCGAACATTGTAAGTCAATTGAAGGCGTGACGTAATCCCTCCGCCGTCTCGCTGACGTTGATAAAGCGACTGCGAGCTGAAGCGCGCCGTTCCCATTGGTCGGCGGAGACTGCCGCTCGCTGCTTCACCATCGTCATAATTAACGCTAATACAGAGACACGAGAGACACGGCCGAAGTAAACGGGTGTACACACTGGCATATCGAAATCACTATCCGGTAACATTTGCTGTGTGTACAATGAGCTACTGTAATAGCTCAGGCTGCTGGCCAGCTCGTCCGATATCGCTACAACTGTATTCACTCGCACTAGAGATTCGTAGAGAGCTCGATGGCGTCGTTGCGCATGTCAATCTAACCGAACATGCAGGTTGAGCAACGTCGAACGCAACCTGTCTATGGATGGGTTTACATATCTCGAGTTTCTCCGTGCTTCGGAGGGCACGTTAAGCCGTCGTCGGTCCCGGCTGTTGTCGATAGATGACAGTCGTTAAGCTAAGTGAGTGGCCCCCGGGCGGCTTGAAAACACTGTCCTCCGCCAATCCGCATTTGAGCAGCGTGGTGGAGTATGCTCTAAACCCCTTCGGTCGAAGGGAGACCCGTATCCCTGCAGTGGGATGAATAAGGGTCGATGTGGTGATGATGTGAATAGCGCCCACTGATTTTTGCATAACTTACAAATAAAATAATTTGACCAAAATAATGTAATGTACTATTCTTGTTTCAAGATACTCGATCAAACATAAACTCTCTTCACAGTAAAAGTTGTATATGCGACTTAAGCGTTAAAGTTTACAAACTTTATAATTGTTAGAAACTGTAACGGTGTCCTGAGATTAAAATACTTTAAGAAAAATTGCAGACAGCCGAGAGGAGAAAGAGAGAAATGAGTGTGTATGTATATTAGATTTCGAGGATGCAATAGATACGAGTACCTTCTATTTAATATTATAATTTTCATTGAATGTATGACAGTAGTGTATTTTACTACTCAATACTTACAAATTATCGCCGCACAGTTTCTTATACTTTACTTTTTATATTTCAATGACCCAAGATACTGGCTCCTACATATAACAACAATGATCATTTCCTTATTTGGTGAAGTTTATTTGATGAGCATACCCAATGCCTTAAACAAATTCTTGAAGCAATAAAGCAACTTGTATAATTTTGAGTATATAACACACTATATTAACGAGCTATATGATTAAATGAATGAGATGTATGTTTACTTATATAATATATAGTGAATAATATTATTAAAGATAATATTAAGAAAGACCATGTAGTGACAAAAATTGAAAAGGGTATGCTGAGATGGTGTGGTCATTTAGAGAGAACGAATGACAAAAGAGTTGCGACAGGAGTGTATCGAGCAAGAATGAATGGAGATATCGGCAGGCCCGCCCTTTACGCTCACATATAGATCAAATTGGTGATGTACTAAAAAAGCGTCAAATTAAAAGTACCCAAAACCGAAGGGCATGCATGAAGAGGTTGAAGAGTGTGGAAGAAGCGAGGGCGGTATGTTGGGATCGATGCACCCGGCGATATGTCTACATAAAAATATACTATCACTATAATGAAACAATATCGAATAACGTTACATTTCTAACACTCCTGACGAGCTCGGTGGCTCAGTCGTGAATGACACCAATGCTCGTGGGTTCGATTCCCACACGGTACAAACATTAGCGTGCATGAACATGTCTATTGGCCTTTGTCTGGGTGTTGTTAAGAGAAATAGAGAGCATCAAGGCAGCCTGTCTGGAAAAGTGCCTCCACTTCGCAGAGAAACCGCAGCCAAATAACAACTTCCTAGAGAGTTGTTGTGTTCCTGCGTGTGATTGAAGCCTCTAGTAAACTCCTAAGGAGTTGCTGTGTTAGCAGCAGAGGTGGCATCGCGCGAGTAATACTTAACGTATTGCAAGCGTTCATAGATTACAGTAGACGGTTTACATTAGGTGGGTCGTATGCTTGTTTGCCTCCCGACGTTAAATTAAAAAAATAAAAAGAAGAATAACTTTATGATTTTTATCAACAAAATTCAATAAAAATGATACTCAAGAATGCTACATATTTTTTTTGTAAAACCTTCAAATAGCTTAGCACCATATGTTTATGAGAGAAGCCACGGGTTACCTTGATGGGAGAGTACACGGTTAGTATTTGAGTAGATAACTACTTACTAAATTACATTTACAGTTCATATCATGCGAACTAACCACTGGTACGTGAACTGAACCGTAAATTACGTTTAACAGTTTCACCGAATAATTAACGAACACGGTAATGGAGACATACGTTCTCAGCACCCGCTTACGTCAACAACAGGTATACTGGCTTCCAGCTCGACATCGCTTCTCACTTGTAACAAACTGGATATATAATATATATCCAGTATATATATATATCCAGTTTATATAACAGGGACAGGACAATACACTTCATAACTACAATGTACTGAGTAATTTGTACATATTTAATTTCGGAGAAAATGTATTTTCTAATAAATATATTCATAGTAAAATGATTCAGACGGCAGGCATTCGCGGGATGACCGGAGCAGCCATGGCAGCGGCGGCATGATGCATTTACTAACGGTAGGCCCAGGTGCAAGCCTACTAATATAACTAATTGGTAGCGGAGGCACACAAAGCAGGCTAGATAAAATTGCAAGTATTTACTTCATTAAACATGTGCACTTTAATATGAGCTTTTTAACGCATAATTAACACAAACACAGGCTCGTACTTTAAAATTGCAGTACATACAGAATTAGTCGTTAACTATAAATTATATGTACTGTACTGTAATAAAACTAAAACGCATATTTCAGTTGCTCGCTAAAAACATATGGACACGACACGTAGGTTAAACACCGTTGTCCGCAGCCTGTCTATACATGGGTTATGGGTACCACGGGCAGGTTTTTGTTTTAAATCAATCGCAGCTCACGCAATGCCGGGTTTCTGTTTTGATTTTTTTTTCATTCTACTTTAATTTCCTGGATATTTATCGTTTTCCAAATGTTGACTATTAGCGTATACCATATTGTAAGAGGAAGTAATTTCAGCTAGACTTAATTTCGCGTTAGCAGTAACAATAATTCAATAACGTTCTTCTTTTGTTGTCTATCCACACCTAATTGTTTTCTTTTTTGCCAGGTTATAATTTGAATGTGCCTTTTTGTTTTCTATTCAAGGTATTACTTGTATTCGGTGAATCACATTTCGAAATAGTCGAGAGATTCGACACTGGCTGTTTGAATTAAACTATTGATTGGCGTAAGTTGTAAATCGTGTGGTTGATACACGCAGAGTTTGGTAGTGCAAAGTTATCAATTTGTTCAGGTTCTTGTTCAGTTTGCGGTTGTTCATACATAGAACATTAATTAGTTACACCAAGTTTATACTGGAGTTTCGAGAATAAAGATGTATTTTCCGAACTATTTAAAATACTCCCGAGTCTTGGTTACCGGATCATCTAGGCAGCGTATTTGCTAGCAAATTTGTCAACGAAGTAGTGCTTGATGAAAATTCGTCGTCCATTAAAGATAAAACAGATAAAGATAAGCAGACATCGGTGACTTTAAACAATAATAACCAATTAATATACAAAAGCGGCAATGTTACATAAACAAATAAAAATATATGATGTAAAACACCGAAACAATTTTGATTCTTGAATAAATTTTAACACTGTACTAAAAAAATAGAAGTGCCAGTGTCAATATTTTTAATTTGACTTATACACACATCAAAAGTGTCTAGGGATCAAGCATTTTTATGCGGATTTCTTGAGATTGAGATGTGGCTTTGTAATAAATTTATGATTTTATAAATTTATATGGATCCTTTTTGGTGCATTTCATAATTTGAAACAGGAACTGTCAATCAAATTCAAAAAAAAGATGAAAATCAGCTGTCAATATTTTCCCTATAAAAACATACAACGCATTGAAGACATTATTAGTGCTACTGTTTCCCTACTACTGATTAAAACCAACGTTATTATGGAGCGGCGACGTCATTTAAGCAGGGAAGAAATGCTCAGAGCCGTGGGAATGATAGAAGCTGGTTCCCGGCAACGTACTGTGGCTTTAGCTCTGAATACAAGTCAGAGTGTTATCAGTCGACTTTGGACACGTTACCGAAGCACTGGTACCGTGGCTGAGCGCCATGGAGGACGGTATCGCTGCACCACACGGAGACAAGACCGATACATTCAAATCACAACTCGAAGAGCTCCAACAATAACCGCCATGATGTTAGCCGTGACGCTTCATCACTCTTCAGGGAACTTAATTAGCGACCAAACAGTCAGAAACCGCTTGCATGAAGTGAACCTTCATTCCCGAAGACCGCTAAGGGTACCACCTATAGCAATGCACAATCGTAGGATTCGATATCAATGGGCTCTTGAACACAGAAATTGGGCAGAAGAACAATGGCGTTTCGTGTGCTTTTCTGATGAGTCTCGTTTTGGTATGAGACCGGATACAAGACGTATACGACACTGGAGAACCCCTGGACGCCAACAGCGATTAAAATCCTGCCAGGAAGTCCATCCTTATAGTGGTGGAACCATCATGGTATGGGCGGGTATTTGGATCGGCGGAAGAACTGAGTTGATTTGGATCAGAGGCAACCTCAACGCTCAAATTTATGCTGAGACGATTGTATCAGACGTCATCGTTCCTCTACAAGTGCAAATCGGTCCCTTATTTCAGTTAATGCATGATAATGCACGACCGCACACCGCAAGAGTTGTAAGACAGACTCTCGCCGCAGCTAACATCAATGTCATGCCCTGGCCTGCTCAGTCGCCAGACTTGAACCCGATTGAGCATGCATGGGATATGCTACAGAGAAGAGCTCTGCCGAATATGGAGGGTATCCAGTCGCAAGAAGACCTTTTTTTGTTGTTGCAACGAACATGGGCGGCCATTCCACAGCGTGATTTGGATGAACTCATTTTGAGTATGCCAAACCGATGTTCTTGTGTTGTTAGTGTTCGCGGTAGAAACACGGATTATTAATTGTTTAAGTTACCCAATAAAATTTTAAAGAAAACTGTTATTTCAGTCTTTTTTTCGAACTTTAATGTTAGTGGTTCAAATGTCAAAAATCCCTTTATTATGAAAATGGCAAATTTCTTTATTAATGCAAAGGTGACTTGGTTTATCGTTACTGTAGACAAACGAAAACACTTTATTTGATGAATCCTTAAAGAAAATTTTAATTAATATCAATCAGGAGAAAAGTTATTGCAAAAATGTATGTTGATCCCTAGACACTTTTGATGTGTGTATTAACGTAATACCAGTTTCGATACAAAATTAAAGTTGAGTTTCTTATTGCAAGCGCGCGATAGCAAGCGAGCAATATGTGAGGTCGACCTCCAGTTTCTCGGTATTTTGTACGCTCTACTTCTCCAAAACCAAAATAGTTTGAAACCCCCTTTTTTCGTGATCGTGTAGCCTAGATGTCGTAGTTGTGCCAGTTGAAATTTGTTTTTCAAAAAAAGAAGTTTTGTTCCAGAAAAATCGGTCCAAGAAGATTTGTCCCTACTGTGAGCAGTGCTTTTGCAGTGGTAGTACTAAATTTTCCTTTTTCCTCTTTTTTATTTTTTTTTCATCTTTTCCTTTTTGTTTTTTTAGTTTTTTAATAAATTAGTCTTTTATTAAATTATATTAAATTATATTAAATTTTGGGTTTTTAATTCTAATTTCATCAAGATGCCTCGAGGCCGTCGCAGTAATCGAATTTTGAATATTCAACATTTTTTTGGTAATTTTTACTAAGTTATCTTTTTTAACTTATTTTTTTTAATTTTATTTAATTATAAAATGAAATGCCCAAGCATTTTTTAGATTGACGCACTAAGTTTCCAAGCGCGCTTGCTACACAGCTTGCTGTTACCTATTTAAAAGATAAAAAGCGCGCTTGCGTTTGCGCCGCAGGCCCTAACTTCCCTAGTTATAATATCTAATCTGTTGATTTCGATGATTTACGCAGTTGTTATTTTAAAAGTGCATAGGTTACCATTTCTGTGAATAAATAGCGATGTTGTATACTATTTATTCTAACTAATAACTATACACATGTTACTTCCGCAAATACTGCGTTGCACATAGTCAGCTTCACGTAAACTCTCGAGATGGTAGTTTCGTCTTTCACCACTCATACAGTGTGTGTGCAGAGTCGAGTCTCGATTTCTGTTGAAGTACTTCGGAAATGTTCCGTTATTTTTGACGTTTTACGTATCAGTTCTCCGCTAAAGTATTTCTTTCTCTATTTATTATTAGTAGGTGTAAAATTTTGCCTTGATTTAAATCGGTTACGCAAATAAAAAAAAACAGTTTCAATGTTTTACGAGGGGCTGGGCTGTCGATATATGTACTTAATAACAATAAAATATTAGTAGTTTATAAATAGTAAATATGCGCTTTCAGCAGGGATGGATGGTACACCGCAGATGTGGAAAGGCGAGTGAGTGCTGGGAATAGTGCGAATGGAGCGTTGGGAAAACTTCTTGGCAGTATAAACTAGAGCCAGAAGGCACAGCTGGCTATACACAATGCAGTGCTGGTCTCAACGCTTACTTATGGAAGCGAGAGCTGGGTATGGCAGAGAGAGCATGAAATTAGGATAAACGCGGTTGAAATGCGAGCGTTGCGCAAAATTTGTGGCGTAACGCTTGTCGACCGTATTCGCAATGATGAAGTTAGAAGCAGAGTTGGTCTGAAAGAGAGCGTCGGTGTTAAAATAAGAAGAGGCATGCTCCGTTGGTTCGGACATGTAGAAAGAATGCAGGATGAAAGAATGACGAAGCAGATATACAATGCAAAAGTGGAAGGATGTAGGAGCCGAGGAAGGCCAAGACTTACCTATCATGATCAAATTAGTCGTGTTCTATCAGAAGGTGATGTCAGGAGCCCTAGAAACCGGCGAGCGTTCATGAAAAGAGCAATGAATGTTAAAGAAGCGAGTGAGGTGTGTAAGGATCGAGTCGCGTGACGTTCGGTTCTCTCTGCATACCCCGTAAGGGATTTGGCGTGAACTTATAGTAGTAATAGTAGTTTGTAAATATCTCTTGCTCGGCGATGATGGAAAACATCGTGAGGAAACAAACCCGCTCGGCCGAGGAATTATATTTAGATAGACGTGTGACCGAACCTAAGAAAGGTCTGTTTCCCTGTGGACAGTGGACATGTGTCAAAATCAGTATCTTAGCCAAATCTGTACGGGCCCCTTCGATACGACCCGTACACTTTCGTAAACGAATATGTAAAATAATAGAAAGTAGGTACTGGCGGGCTTCGTTCTTCGACCTCCGGTTGTAAGTCGCAGGTCTGTGGGTTGGTGCAGAATGAAACGCCTGATGCTGTCTTCAGAAGTATGGAGCCGTAGGTACTTGCTGCTAGGTCTGGACTGGCTTGGTTTCGGAGTGACTTGGCTGGCTATTTCACTGTAGTGTGAGCGCTGAGTGTAGCGGACGACTGGTGCCGATCAGTGTGTGTGGGTCATCTCACAACCTCCTCACGGTGGCTGGGGAATCAGTTCCGAGATAGAAATCTCTCTACTGAGGTATCGATCGCAGCATGTGAATACATACCGGGCGTTGTGTTGGCCGTATAGGCCGAGATGCGCGCTACGTTTCTAGTTCGTCAGAATCGTCTCATGTGTCGTTGTTCGCGAGTAACTCACGAGCGTAAGGGCGTCCGTCCGGCGGCCGAGTATGTAGAGGCGCCAGATTGCGTATATGACGCAAATCCGACGCGTCCGCACGCTCGAACAGGCTTACAGTGAGTCGGCGTATAAATGCGTCCGTGCTCTCCATACGTAGGTCCCTCTGTATAGTGGCGTTCTTTACAATGCGCGGGGCGCCTGTAATCTGCCTGAGGGAGATGCTCTGTTGCTGTTGGATTCTCTCAGCGTTTCCTTTGCTCAGTAGGGCGAACCAAGCTGGCGCTGCGTATGTTAAACGTGGCCGTAGGTAGGTCTTGTATATGCTGAGTTTCGTGTTCAGCGGAAGCTTCGAGGAGAGCACCGGCCGCAGTAAAGCGCGCGATGCACGGGTCCTAGCGATGATTTTGTTCGCGTGTTTTTTCATAGTGAGCCGCCGGTCGATTTCGACGCCTAGGTAGGTCGCCGATTCGCGCCAAGCTAGCTGCTCACCATGGAGATACAGGGTGGAAGGCTTCTTTACGGAGAGATTCACTAGCATTGCTTGTGTCTTTCGCACGTTAACCGAGAGCCTCCATTTGTCAAGCCACTCGGGGAGCAGGTTTAGTACGCGTTGCATTTTCAACACTGCGAATCTAGCATTTTTGTTGTATGTCAGATACGCTGCGTCGTCGGCGTACAGTGCTAATGTGGATTCGTCTGACTTCGGAATGTCATCGGTGTAACGTGCGTACAATGCTGGGGAGAGGCAACTCCCTTGCGGTACGCCGGCTAAGATTTTTCTGGACGTCGAGGACTCTGTTTCTACGGATACGTGAAAACTTCTATCACTCAGGAAGGAGGCTATTATTCGGACTAGACGTTGGGAAGCGCTGGGCGTCGCTAGTTTGTACAGCAGACCGTCGTGCCAAACTCTGTCGAACGCTTTCTCCATATCAAGAAATACTGCTACTGTGCTTCCCCTCTGGTTCATACCCTGGGTCATCATGTGCAGCACTCTCAATAATTGAAGAGTCGTCGAATGTTCCGCTCTGAAACCATACTGCTCGTCGCGGGGGGCGATGTGCGGGGCGAGGTGTTTCAGTAGGAGGCGTTCGTACACTTTCGACTGCGTAGATAGCAGTGTAATGGGCCGATAACTCTCCGGTTTCAACACGTTCTTACCGGGTTTAGGCAGCAATATTACGCGTCCGTCTCTGTATATAGACGGGATTGTTGTACAGTCGAGTTAGCGCCGCGACGGCGCGCGGCGGTAACCGACGTAGGGCTTCGTTGGTTATTTTATCTGCACCGGGCGCCTTCCGAAGTTTAGCGCGTTGTATTGCACGCTGCACTGCGCCCGGGGTGAAAACAATTGGATCGTCATCGGCCGCTATCGACGTAGAAAAATAGCCTCGTAGGTACTGTTGCACCATTTCGACGTGAGCTGTATTTTCTGTTTCGTTAGGGCGGAATTGGCGTTCTAAGTGGTCGGCGAATATTTCAGCGCGGTCTGCTGCGTGATATCGCAAAGTTCCATCGGCTGCCAGTAGTGGGCGTACTGGAGGCGGAGATCTCGTCAGCTGCCTGCACAGTTTGTGGATGGAATTCCAGTCATCACTGACATCCTCTATGTGCTGCTGCCAACTCTCCTCTCGATGGGTTTCTAGCGCGTCCTTTACTATGGTCGTAAGGCGATGAAGTTCGGCCTTTAACACAGGACCGACGTCGACGTTTGTCTGTTAGCTTACGCTTGATGGCGTCGGGGAGTGGCGAGTATTGTTGTCGCTTCTTAGTCTCGGTGGAGGACTCATTGAAGGCCGTCTGGATAGTCTCCGTAATAAGCACCGCTAGCCGCTCCACATCATCCGGAGTTGAGATGGGAAACGACGCCGCGAGCCTGGAGTCTACTTTTCCGGTGTACTGGGCCCAGTTGATGAGACGCTTGGGAATTGGTGGTGAGACCGAAAGTGGAGTCTCTGGAATCGTCACGAGTACCGGTAGATGGTCCGAGAACATGCTCTCCAATAGAACCTCTTGCGTAGGTTGGCAGTGTAAGTTCTTGTGAACTATAATATCCAGGACATCGGGTGCCGCCGCATCACTATACGGATAATGCGTCGGAACCTCGGGGCCCTGCACGGTATAGCCCCAGCGCTCCGCATCGTCAAACAACCGACGTCCGCTTGGGCAAATGTGCGTGGCGCACCATGCTGTGTGTTTGCAATTGAAATCGCCAGCCAGAAGGACAGGTGTATTAGTCTCCGTATCGACTAGGCGGGTTATCTCCGCCGGGTCCAGCTTCCCAATCGGGGGTCTATAGGCTGCGTACAGGTGCATGGATTGCCTACCCGCGTGGATGTCAACTCCTAAAGCATAAAGCTTGGCCCTCTTGTGGACAGACTCGGTCTCGACTATCTTGATCGGTTGATGGACTAAGCGGCGTCTGACTAGCACTGCCAACCCACGGTAAGCCCTTCCATGGGGAGAACGTTCGTCTTTCCGATAGATATGGTAGTTTGGGATTCTCAGCGTAATGGACTCCTTCAGGTGCGTCTCAGACACCAAACAGACGTCAATATCCTGCTCCTTGAGTAGCGCTTTCAGCAGAGCAACCTTTTTGTATAGGCCGTCTGCATTCCAGTGCAAAACTCTAAGAGCCCCCATGTTGCAGTCTCAATTGGATGAGCTTGGTGCCGATCACCGTTGTATGGCCCATATTTATACCCCCGCTGTGCGAGCGAGAGGTACATGTGTGGGAAAGAGATAGCAATAGCCAAAATCGCCCAGACCTAGAGGCAATACCTGATCGTGCTCGCTTTATTTGTGTCTAAAATGTTTGTAAGTTGTACTATTATTTCATACATTTGACCCCTTTTCATATAAAACCATAAAAACTTTTGCTAAAGTTATTGTCAAAACCTATGGGTCAGTGAAGTTTTACATAAAAATGTTTTCATTATAAACTTAAAATTACGTTAATAGGTACATCTATGCACTATTGAGCTGTTGCAGCCACTAATCAGACGTTTATAACTTTATTATATAGTCTGGCTTGCAACAGCTCGTACCTATATACTAAAAACATGTAAAACTTATCTCTAACAAAGTATGTATGTAAACTGTGTAAACCTATTCTAATCCTTACATAAACAACTAATACAAACTATACATAAACAACTATAACTATATAAAATGTGCATCACTTATACTACGCGCGACGGTTATCTATTTATTTACATAGTTGTCGCGAACAAAATCTATATAGGTTTAGGTAGCGAACCACGCTAGGCCTAATGGATTGGAAAGTGGGATACCACCAAGAAGAAGAAGATCTAATAAAATAGTATTGTCTTAGGTTTTCGCGATTGTTATACATTGATTTAAACAATTTTTAACGGAAGTGTCGCGTGTTTTATTTATTTTGTTGAACCTGGCGTTTCGAATGCTTTGCAGCATCCGTGGTCGCAGGAAGACTAAGGTGGCATTTGTTGCAGTTTTGTTGCAAGATAAAGTATCTATATTCCTACACCATCTTAATTCCATCAACAATAAAATCAAATTCACCATGGAATTAGAGGCAAATAATTCACTAGCATTCCTTAATATATTGATTACCAGGAAACTTGACAACTCACTTACTCATACAGTCTATAGGAAACCCACCCATACAGACAAATATCTCAATGGCAACTCACACCACCACCATCCATGTAACGTCAGTTAGCTACCGTAGGCAAATCTTTGTTTCAGAGAGCACACGGCATCTGCGACGCTGAGCATCTAGAAGAGGAATTCCAACATGTCAAACAAGTACTGCGGAGCAATAGTCACAAACTCCCTCGCATGCGTCGCAGAAGCCGCCCGAAGCCACCTACAGTTGAACGTCAACCTGCTATCTTACCTTAAAGGGAGTCACAGACAAAATTGGCAACATCTTACGGCGAGCTTCAATTAAAACTTATTTCAAGCCCCATAAGAAGATCAGTCAATTTCTAAGACCTATCAAGTGTAATATCCCCTTACAAGATGCAGGAGTATACAAATTAGACTGCGAATGTGGTTTATCATACATAGGGCAAACAAAGAGAAGCATAGGTACTCGAGTGAAAGAACACATTGCTGACATGAAGAATAGGCGTGATAAAAACTCTGCAGTATGTGAACATACACTGGACCAGCCAAACCATTACATGGGGTTCGATAAACCACAAATCCTCGCCAAGGAGAACCGCTACATGCCTAGAATGCTACGCGAGGATATTGAAATAAGAAAACACCCCAATTTCAATAGAGAAGATGGTTGGCAAGTACCACCTGCTTGGGATCCAGTTCACAGTTTCAGTAAAAATAATCAAGTCACAAACCCAGAGATCTACTCAAAAACGTTCGGACACCGTGAGCGATTTTTATGTGAATCGGAACGTATATAAATAATTAATCCATCCATGTCGGTAGATGTAATAATTGAATAACCAATGTAAGACAAATGCCACCTTAGTCTTCCTGCGACCACAGATGCTGCAACGCATTCGAAACGTCAGGTTCAACAAAATAAATAAAACACGCGATACTTCCGTTAAAAATTGTTTAATTCAATATCTAATAAAATATTACTAGAACACTGTTAATAAATAAAAAGTACAATTACCACAACTAAGTAGTAACATTAAATGATATGAGAAATAAAAACATATCAAATAATAACTACTGCGTTTTAAAATTAAAGTAGATAATTTTCAAAATGTTAAATCAGTAATTCAATGTATATTTTGTCGTTCATTACAATTCCCAAACCCCATATATGTTTCACTCACTCAAGTATATTCTCCTCTATATGATAGTATTAGCATAATGGGTGCGCTTCCTAGTGTACGAAATAAATTTGCATTTACTTATGTTCAGAACTCGACGAACTTCGAAGCAATTAATACAAATTAGAGAGAGGTAAAGAAGTCTCGAAGTGGTTCGTCAGCATCCAGAATGGACAAGATAAAATGTAAAGCTGGTGGCATTCTTGCTAACACTCAGTAAGTGTTAGAACGGTGAAGTGCATATTTTAGAGAAATGTATGATTATGTCCAGGACGCTGGCGTTGTGCATAAGTCTGTGACTGAATCGAAAGTGCCAGCGTCGTGCGAAATAATCTCTCGAATATTTTGCCCAGATATGGGGTTGACGGTGACTTACTCCGTGCTGTGCTATCCACTTATGAGGATTGTACAGCATGTGTGCGGGTGGACGGCAGTTTGTCGTCCTGGTTTGATGTCAACATTGGTGTCAGACAGGGATGCGAGCTGTCGGCTCGGCTATTCATCCTGTATCTGGACAGTTGTCTTCAGAAAATAATAAATATGAAAAGGCTTTTGATACAATCAATCATAAACTTCTTCTCCAGAAACATCTCGATGTCTAATAAATATCAACTAGTCGAAATAGGTGATGCTAAAAGTAGTTCAGAATTAATAACTTACGGTGTACCCCAAGGTTCCATTCTCGGGCCTTTACTATTTTTAATTTATATTAACAACATAAAAGATTTGGGTCTCGTTGCAGATGTAACCTTTTATGTCAATGACATATGTCTTTTTATTTTGGAAATGATATAAATGCAATTATCAAAAAGGCACAAAATTTATTCAATACCTTGTACACACTGTTTCTATATACGTATATACGACTATAAACGTAGTTAAGACTAATTATATGATTTTTAGAGCAGAGAATAAGAAAGTCCTCAATACTCAACCATTATATATAAATAATGAACCCCTAAATTTAGTTGGATCTAAAGAAACCCTTGGTCTCATACTAGATAGTCACCTAATTTGGAAACCGCACTTAGATGAATATGATACGCTCAAAATTATTTTCATTGATGGGAATACGTTGCTTTTCTAATACGGTTAGATATATTATATATAACTCACTCATCAAGTCTCACCTGACTTGCTCAGAATCGCTCAGAAAACAATCATAAAACTACTCTTTCATCTGAATTATTTAAAATCAACAAAAACTGTATATTACAAAATTCCATACCCTACCATAGAAAAAAATTGACAAATAAATACACATTCTCAAATAGTTTTTACTAAAAAAGCACAAATACAAACTTGAAAAATGATAAATCCAAAAAATATATAAATATTACGGTAGTAGAAATATTAGATACGAGTGTGGCAAAATATATAATAGCCTCCCCTAAGACATAAAAGAGATACAATCTTCCTCACTATTCAAAAAGAAACTGCAATTCCATATTGTCAGAAGCGACTGTTAATTTTATTGCCATCAATTGCCGTTGGATAGGAACTGTACCTATTGCGTAATATAAGCTTGGTAGTTATTCAATAAGTGCTGTCGTCACTCGTTACCGTTCATTGTAATAAAACAAATACTCTCCTTCCTAAACCAAACAAATTACTCCATATGACATGTAAGTGTTATACAAGCTGTTTTATACATATTTTTGTTTTATATATATTGATATTAAAATTAAATGTGAACAAAATTATTATGTAGTACACCACTATATAATATAATAGCCACTAATAATGTTAACAACTTTGCCCCTTTGTTTCTCGTTCCAAGCGATCGATTGCCTATCTGATATTAATTAATATCTAGTGTTTCTCAATGTGATGAGTATTTGTATTCTGTTTTGAGAAATAAACATCTTAAATTATTACATATTTTTGTGCTGAGAACATATAGGAGAATATACTATATATAGCAGAATAGTGCTATGTTCGATGCTGATACTTATAACGTACGAGTATATATAAAGGGAGAATGCCTGAGACGAGATCTCTAGGGAATAGCAGAGCTGACTAGGATTACGAAGTTTGTTTTGATATTGTTGAATCGTTGCCTCACGCATCTTTGAATTTAAACATTGGTGCTCGAGACTTAGCGTCGGCTCCTCGAGCGGACTCGCCATCTCAAGCCTCGAATGACATTTTATGGTATACATTCTTGTTTTAAAGAGACGTGTAGTTTTGAAATAACAATCACATGTTCCGACATTTGTCCGTCCGATTGGTAATTAAACATAAGCATGGAGTAACCTGGCTTCAAAAAAAGAAGAACAATTTGTGGGTATACGTGTAGTTTCAAGGTTTTTTTGGAATTTGGATATTTTAAACAATTATTTGTCAAAGAGAACGATAACATCCCTTTGAGGAGAATTATTTAATTATTCCCAACTGTGATAAATTATTCCACAACTCAATATAAAATTATAAATTGGCAACACTGCCCAGTAGTAACAACTGTGGATTACCCACAATACCCACTATCACTGATTGCACGGTACTGCCATATGTTGTATAAAATACCTTGATAATGCCGTAAAGGCGAAACCGGTCGGTATAAATAATTATTAATTAAAATTGTGAAGTGGAATCTGTACAAGTGCAAGTGTTAACATTAACGCGAGTAATTATTAAAATTAAATCAAGACCATAGTAAATGTAACAGAAACGAAAGTGTAACGCAGTCGTCGAAACAATTGAATAAAATGCGATAAGTATCGACTGGAAGGTTGGCACAGGGCCGTATTCACTCTTACATTAATATTTTTATACTTTACCAAATATCAAATTCAATAGATTTTTAGCGAAAGTATTCAAATAGTCAAACAAAATGATTCAACATAAAAATCTATATGAAATCAATGTACAGACATGAACGTATGAGATGAATTGTACCTTTTTATTTTTAGGTAAGACTTACGCGTGGTTAGAAACACAAATGTATAACGAGAGATAATAATCACCGCTGATGTATTTCCAAGCCACCGCGTGTGTTTCCAACGGACGGACACGTCAATCAAAGTCACGTAACAAGGCAACGTATCGGCCGACTCGCCTTCGAATTTCATAAAAGTTTTTCTCAAACTTAAATGGAATACCAAAACGTAATGACCGGTGCAGGTGAGGGAGGCGGCCGGCGACCGGCGCTGGCGGCTCGGGGATAAGTCACTTGACGAAGAGTCGGTACTCGGCGGGTTCATAATACTCGTATGGAAGTTCTCGAGCGGAACATTCTCCTTGACTCGTTTTAAAAGACATTTATTGAAGATCTCGTTACTGAGTCGTCGTAGAGTTTATCCTTCGTTGAGCTCGCAGTGCTGACAATGATCGGAGTCACTCCTCATTTTAAGATAGAAACTGATGACGGCTTTATAAAGCACACCACTTTTCTTTGTACCGCAAAAAAATACTTCAGCGCGGGGCAAAGGCTTATGTTATATAAGTCCCAAGTCAGACCGCATTTGGAGTACTGTAGCCACCTTTGGGCGGGAGCACCTGGATACCAGCTCGGACCTTGTGACTCGATACAGAGACGAGCTGTGAGGATTATCGATCGATCGATCCTGGACTCACACACGGCATTGAGCCCTTGAGTTTGAGAAGAGATTTTGCTTCCCTTTGCGTGTTCTACCGGCTGTATAATGGGTTGTGTTCTGAGGAGTTGTTCGACATTATACCAACAGCCTCGTTTTACAATCGCACAGCTCGCCGGCGGCTGGGAGTTCATCCGCACACACTGGAACCGCAATGGTCGCGCACTGTGCGCTTCACGAGAAGTTTTCTACCGAGAACTATTATGTTGTGGAATGAGCTCCCTGCCGAGGTTTTCCCAAGGGACTACAGTATGAGGTTCTTCAAGAAAGGTGTGAAGAGGTTCTTACAGGGTCGGCAACGCAAGAGTGACACCCCTGGTGTTGCAAATGCCCATAGGCTACGGTAACTGCTTACCATCAGTCAGGCCGTACGCTTGTTTTCCACCTTAGTGGTATAAAAAAAAACTAGGCCCCGAAATGCCAGAGTAAGTCGGCCGGGGGTAACACCAGTGTGAGTGACTCAGGGGTGTCGAGAGGTGTACCACGCTTTCTCCGAAGTTACTCGCGGCGCGTTATGGGTCCGGCCGTTACGCACCCATTCCGCGACGCCCCCGGCCGGGACGCCCCCACAGTGAAAATTTTGTTATTCCACTACGCCCCCGGTCGGGACGCACCCGTTTTAAAACAGCGGTTTTAAAACACCCGTTTTTGACAGGAATCTTGAGTAAGGTACTGTTGTGAACATAATTGTTAAAAAAATAGAGTAGTAGTGGGTTTATACCTGTGGGCTATAGTGGTGAGCGATTGCTTACGTCTATTTACATACAGTGTACGAGTAGTAGGTAATTATTTTTTAAAATATTATCTTACTAATAGTTAAAAGCCACTTTCTAATTTGTGTAATTATTTATTATTAATTGGCAGTAATTAGGGCACGGTTACGAATTAAATAACAATAAGCATTCTTATAAATATGTATCTAGGAAGAATTAATCAACAATTGAAACAAATATATGTAGTTATCAAAGTCTTTAAAAAACATTAAAATTAAGTATCACAAAACTATTAAAATTAAGTATATCATTCATAAATATAGGTACATTTGTAACTTGTAAGGAACATGTAAAATATAATATTTATATAATCAACATTAATAAACATATATGAAAAAATCAACAAAAAGTATATTATAAGCATACAGAATCATCCACTATTTAAAATTTCGTTTTGATTTTTTGCTTAAGAAAAACAAATAGACTGATTTTTTCCAAGAACAAAATAATTGTCATTTTTTTATTTTTGTATTCAGCCGTCAGCCTGGCAATAGCTTCGTCATGTTTTTTACTTTTCATATTCCTCTTGGTTACAGATATTTCTTTCTTCTGCAATCTGTAAATAAAATGAAATAAATAAATATGCATAAAACACAATAAAGTAATCATATAATTATACACTGTATATTATAAAAAGATTATTCTATATTTTTTTGTTTTATTATAATATTGTTTTATACACGTAGTGAATATAATATGTAACTACCTCTCTTGTGCTGTTTCGTAGGTGGCTATGTCAAGTTCTATCATTTCTCAAAATGATACTAGTAATAACGAGGGGTTGCTACCCAGGTACACTTGAATTCTTTGATTCCTCCACTAAATTAGTCGTTCTATGACGTTCTTCGAAGCAACACCACTTTGATATCATTCCTTCAGGCTCAAGCCATTGTTCGACGAAATAATCGTTAAATTTGGTCACTTGTTCATCTGGATAGCTGAAACCAAATATATACACATATTTCAGTATATATACATATAGCTATTGTAATAAATCATAAAAAGTGTCATGTTTTTATTATTTAGTTAAAAAGTATTATGCCCTAAAAATAGAACTAGAATTTTAGTTTAAGTACCTTTTTTCCATTACAGCTAACCAGCCATCTTCAATATCTTCTTTAGGAAGGAATGCTAAACTGGCACATAACTTTATATATTCTGCTGTCTCGTCATGTTCCATTAATCCCAAAGATTTTGCTTTCCTGTATACGCTTCTTTGAAAGTGTACAAAACACCCATGCATGTGGAAAAACAACATTTATTGCGTGCATTGCAGACATTTCGAAATCTAACGTAAATTTCATAGGGTTGAAGTCCGGCAAAGCTTCTTTTATATTAGCTAACATTGTTTTATATGTATCTTTCTCTTTATTTATGAGAAGTACGTAAAACATGGGGACTATGTTAGTTTCATCACTTTTGCACCCAACATCTCCATGTATGGTAAATATTTGCTTAAATGGTTTGAGGCAGCAATCAAAGGTACCATCGCAGAAATAGTCAAGCACGTTCATTATTTCAATCAAAGCCTTCTTAGAAGCGAATGCAATTATTCTGTTGTCGTTATGATTGTAATCAAATAGAATATTAGTTCGAAATTTTTCTGGAATGACGACATCAGATGGCTCCTTAAATCTTGTTTTTGGTACTTGCAAAGCTCTATTTCGCTGATTATATAACGTGGTCTTAACATTTGTGTAGGCTGGAATATCTGCATCAAAACCTTTATTCTTTAAACCTGCAGTCCGTGATTCAAAATTTTTTTTTATTGAACCGAAATTTGTTGAAACTTCCTTCTTTATTTTGGCCATGACAACATTTACTTCGTTCTTGAAGAAATCTGGTTGACAGTGGCCGGTATGTCTCATCTGTATTTGCACATTATCACTTATATTCACTAACTTCACTGAACCAGTACATTTTTCACGTCTCTTATTGATACACACCCACACATTTGAACAGTTATTATTTCTTTTAAACGTGTAGCAATGTCCCGCGTGCAACAACGTTTTTCCTCCATTTCTATTAGTGATAAACTCATAATTACGTTTAATTCCTTCAGAGGAAGAAGGTTCATCACTCGACATTGTGAAATGACACACTGACCGATTGACCTATCTTATCACTTGCATACTTGCAATATTCGATCATTAGCGAAAGGGATGCACTTATTGTCGGTCTCAATTTATCTATTGTTATCAAAAACTCATTTAACTTCAGGTATAAGACCTACACAATAGGCGAGCTACCCTTTCATTGTTTCCGTGTAGTGTTATTTTGGTAACCACTTTTATATTTGCAATATTCGATCATGAGCGAAAGGGATGCACTTATTGTCCATATCAATATATCTATTGTTATCAAAAACTCGTCCGAGTTCAGGTAACCTACACAATAGGTGAGTACGGAAACATGAAAAGATTTCACTGTTTCCGGTCGATGTTCATTTTGTTAACCAATATATTTTAATAATATGCGTACAATTTACTTTTTATTTTTTAATTACATTGTTTAAAGGGAGTACTTAAAAACTAATCTTACTAATTCTAAGGCTAATGCATGACAGTATACGCTCACCACAAAATAAAAATATTTAAATAAATAAATAAATAATTTTCTCACTTTGATTCACTTCTATTCAAAAACACTTGTGTTTTCAACAGTATTAGCTCAAGTTTCCTGTCAAAAAACGGGTGTGTTAAAACGGGTGCGTCCCGGCCGGGAGCGTAGCGGAATAACAAAATTTTCACTGTGGGGGCGTCCCGGCCGGGGGCGTCGCGGAATGGGTGCGTAACGGCCGGACCCGAATTGATATGCCTTTAGCACTGCCACCCTGGAGCACATCATCTGATAGAGCAATATGCTCCATTGACTTATATATATTATTTGATATTATTGTTATAATTCGAGAAGCTCAACTCGACGTATTACGACAAGAAATATGAAACGACATAAAGCATTCAAATACGGTGAGTTAAGTTATGTATGACATTAAAGTATTGTTAATTTTACATAGTTTATTCTCCGGAGAAATAACATCTTAATTTATTGGGAGACGAAATGTTAAAAATTATTTGATTTTTAATGTTAATCTTAACTGTGTACAACTTGCAACCATGAATGGGCATTCTCCTTTGGGTTGAATAATGCGAGATGCGGATTATTTATGTTAATATAATGACTTGTAACAATAATATTTTATGTTTATTCTATTTAGTTTCTTTTTTTGTGTTATTTTGCCAACAAATAAATAACACAAAAATAAATAGAGGGGTGGCCTATGTTAAGCAGTGGACGAATACAAGCTGTGATGATGATGATGATGATTTCTATTTTATATGTCTACCTCGGCGTGGTCCCTCTCAGCCTTCTGATCTCAGCATCAATGCCTGATGTGTGTGCTAATTCTGACTTCACATATTCTTACTTCTATATTATATATTTTTGTTGTGGTGTGAGAGACCACGCCTCCCAATGACCGGGAGTGACACGAGTGAGTGAAGATAATGTTAATGTGTTAGCTCGGTATACACATTACGTTGGGTAGCACACGAGCATACTGTCAGACCGGTATGACGTGGTTGCCATAGCCCATCGAAGCAACAAAAAAGAAAACATTTGCATTACCAAACCTATGCTGATGTAGATACTCCTCACTTCCACTCGGTGTCCGCGCTCTCTCTCGGGAACCATAACGACGCCCCACGGTCAATTAGCCGAGGACTTCCATGTTCTAAATATAATTGTGTTCTGCTTCTTTCAACCAGCTTCCCGTTTGTTAAAGACATAAGAAAAGTAGAATGTATCTGGAAACTCTAGAAGTACCTCCACCTCACATATCATAGGCTAGGCCATCACCAGGTTGGCTTATGGCCTTCAGATGTAGATGCCACTATATACGCTAAACTAAGACTACCGAGAGGGGGCCGCATTTTGTAATGGATTTGTCAAAATATTGTGCAAGCAGGTGATGTACGCGCGTACGGACACAGTATTGACACATAAAGCTCGTTGGAATCCACTCCCCCTCGTCGGCATGATTGTTTACATTACTCCGGAAGGCTGTAAGGGTCGCTCCGCCGAAGTTTACAATACGGGACAGACGACACTCGAACGGAATACGAATCTCACTCCTTACAATTCTTATCGAGAAAAATAAATTAAATAAAAGAGAACTTAACAAAAAGATTGTGAATTCCGCACTTTTATTATCTCCGGGAATATTAAAAGCGGAAACCCCCGGAGAAAAGTTGAGTTGTTTTAAATATTGTTTACGGACACCGAGTGGCTTTCGAGATAAACCGGCGCGCTTTGTGCTCCCGCTGCCGCTCCGGATAACGATGACGTCGTCGCTACTTTGAAACGTATAAAAAATAGAAATATCTACATATACGCGGCTGAAATTTAAAAAAGTTGTCCGTAGACGGCGTTGCAGTGAACGGGCCTTCCGACTGCGCTTCAACGAATGTAATTATATCCTGTGTTATTACTTTCACTACGGCGGGTAGCAAACAACTGTCTACGAACGTTTACCGTAGTGTATTGCTCGCTCGCTACCGCCAACACGTGACTGACGCACCAGCCGACCAAATGGCGAGCACCGCGGGCGAGTGGTGGAGATACGGCTACTTTAACATTGTCTCCTACATCAGGTAAACATCTGTGTGCACGAACATGTCTGTTTGTCTTGGTGTGAGTGTTTCCAAGAGAGTTAGCGTGGTGCTGAGGAGCCCGCCTCGTGGAGTAACTCTGTCTCATACAAAACTGTAGTCTAATAACAACTGCCTGAAGAGTTGTTATTCGACTACAGTCAGAGTGTTGCTAAAAAGCTCTTGAGCCGGGATTGCAAGCGATCATATGCTTCAGTAACAACTTTACACCGAGTGGCATACTTGTAAGCCTCCGGACGTAGTAGACACATTTTTGACCTCGGTCCTCCGAGTCGGGCCGTCGTTACCGTCTGCTGGTCGGCAGGATGCACCGAATGTCTTATTTACTTTGTCTGATGGTATGAAAGAAAGAAAGAAAATTTATTTGCTTCAAATATTGGTACATTGACGTTGTTAATAAATACTAGTTCCACAATATTTCGCCTGAAAATTAATTTAAACCTATCAAATTAAATTAGTATATTGCATTTAATTACTTTACTTCCTCCCTCACTCACTTACTTCACTTCAATTTACTATTTGTCGTATCTTTATGCGTTTCGATGTTTGAAATATATACATTAATTATGCACGTAGTTGTGATTGTAATGTCCGTGAACAGTGTCCACGTTGCGTCCGACAGAGACGTGAATACGAAATTAATAGGAATCTGGCCGTCTGTATTACAACTCCAATATAATGGTAGGGCCAGTGTTAACTGACCTCTCTCTTTCTCTATGGTTGATATTGTAACGTCACTATACAGTAAAGATCAACTTATGTTACTGAAAAATGCATATAATGACATTTTGAAAATGTCTGTTGCTGAAATTGCGTTTTGTAATTTATCAGTATTTTATATACTCGTAGGTGAGAAACTTATTTTTTGGGTTTTTTTTTTATACAACGTCGGGAGGTATGCTAGCATACGGCCCACCTGATGTAAAGAGGTTGCCGTAGTTGCTTTGATGCACCCTACCTCTTTTAAAACACCCAGACTGAGACAAACAGACATGTTCATGCACACAAATCTTTGTCCTGCTTGGAAATCGAACCCACGAGCGTTGGTGTCAAAGTAACGTAAGAGCAGATTTCGCCACTGCGTCACTGAGCTCGTCAAAAGTAAATAGGAAATCTGGTATGTAAATTATTTTCTATATAATATTATAGTCTGTATTGAAGAAAAAATGCGTATCATTTCTAAATAAAAAAATGAAACATGTACGTATGTATATCTTCACGCCAGGTCCCTTGCGGGGTAGGCAGAGAACCGAGCGCCGTAAGACGCGGTCCTTACACACCTCACTCGCTTCTCTAATATTTATAACTCTTCTCATGCACGCTCGCCGGTTCCTGGGGCTCCTGACGTCGCCTTCTGATAAAACACGACCAATTTGGTCATGGCAGGTTAGTCTCGGTCTTCCACGGCTCCTACATCCTTCTACATTCGCATTTTTATATCTGTCTCCTGCATTATTTCTACGTGTCCGAACCGACGGAGCATGCCTTTTCTTATCTTAACACTGACACTCTCTTTCAGGTCAACTCTCTCTCTTACGTCGTCATTACGAACGCGAATTTTTAGGGTCGGCACGCATGAGTGACACCCTGGTGTTGCAAATGTCCATAGGCTATGGTGACTGTTTACCATCAGGTAGGCCGTGTTCGTTGGCCACCTTTTGGTATAAAAAAAGACTAAACGAAACATACTAAATAATATAATATAATAGAGAAATTGAATTTCGTAAAATCGCTGTATCATATTTTATATCAATTATTCAGAACTCTGGAACAGATCTCAGCATTCCGAAAGTTGTTCGGATTTAAAATTCAGTTGTTTCTGAACTCCCCTAACAGTGAATTGAGCTCTGTTCTCTCTGTTGGTATTCAAAACAGGTGTTCAACTTACTTGAAGGTGAATATTGTGAGTTTATAACACAACACGGACTAATACATCGACGTTCAGTTGTCTCGAGTAACTTAGTTTATGGTAAGAGAGGACATGTCTGAATGTACGAGTAGATCACCAATTCCAAGTAATGTCCTCGCTGCGTAACACATGACTGGCACAGAACAGACGTGCTTTACTGATGTGGATGATGTCGTCATGAATTTACGTAAACGGACTCCAAAAAGGATATTTTTTTTTAACAAAAATGTATGGACTTTAGTAAACAATTGAACTGTATATATTTTGAACTGATATCATTCAAACCTACTCAATTAGAGTCAACTAAGAGAGGTAGGGCGCATCAAAGTCTGGGAAAATACCTCCACTTCACAGAAAACCGCAGCCAACTAAAAACTCCCTTAGGATATTGTAGTGTTCCTGCGCGTGAGTAGGACACCAGTAAGCTCCTAGGAAGTTGCTGTGAAAGCAGCAGAGGAGGCATCGCGCGAGTGATAATATTAAGCGTTAATAGGCTACGGTAACTGCTTTACATCTGATGAGCTGTAAATTGTATGCTTCTCAACGTTGTATAAAAAAAAAGTCGAATTATGTTATAAATTTACAAATTTCCCTTTAAATTAAACTGCATTCAAGAAAGTTTTCAGAAATTATAAAAAGGAAACCACAAATAAAACTATCCAGACATTGTGATAAAGTTATTCTGAAGTTATGTTGAGGAGATAGAATGGTTTTAAAAGTTAAATTGAATACAAAGTCTTGTCAAAGCCATGCACATGAAGTAAAAAGTAGAAAGCGTAATGAGTAGTTAGAAAAACACAAATTTGTTGTGTTTTGGTGACAGCTTTGACGAATTTATCTATCGTTATTGTATGTAATCAGAGATCCTTATTTGAAACCTAGGTATTCAAGTTCAAAATCAATTAACAATTACGAAATTTTACCTAAGCATTTTCGTACACGTACATGTACTACATACATAGATATAGAATCATTTAACTAAGCCGTTTTTATAATAGTCATTTCAAAAGTATGTTAATTGATACGGGTAATGATTATTGAGCATTGTGAGCTGTGTATTATTTGGCCGTACTATATCGGAAAGGCTAGTATTATACCAACCCATAATGCACGGCCCGATAATCGGAAGCCAAGGGTTGCTCTTCCTTCTTAGCGTTATCCCGTTTCCTAATTCATTATGATTGGCGGGGTCGCAATCTAAGACTAAAGATGTCGAAGATACTGATGATGATGATTAGATATATTGCACGGAGCGACTGCCGTCCGATCTCCACAACCCAGAGGAAAATCAAATCTTTTTTAGGTTAGGTCACGTGTCTTTCGAAATATAATTTTTAGGGCATGCGGGTTTCACGTTGTTTGTCTTCACCGTCCATCAAGTAATAATTACAAATGTATACATACATCCGAAAACACGAGTTCAGTGGTACGTGACGCCGTTCGAACCGGGGACCAATGAGTACGCCGGTTTATCCGCTGAACTATCGCTAAAGCCATGAATAGCTGTTTCGCGGATTATTGACTACCTCTTTATCTATTTCTTATAACATACATGGTCGAAAAAATAAACGATACATGTTATACATAAAAATCCAAAAAAGCTAAGTACAACGAAAAAATGCTTAAAATGAAAGTAAACAAGACAGGATTGTGTAAAATGCTCCACTGTCAACAAATACAATCAAAATATATTTGCTGATAGAACACGCGCTAACTTGTCTTTGGGTCACAACATTGTTAGGAATTATTTCCTGTGGCTCCCTCGAGACTTCTGTCGTCGGCGACCTGACTTGCACCAAACTACTCGCTACTACAAACTACTTGACGGCACACTACACGTAAGATAATGTCCCGACACCAGATGTACACATCAACGTTTATCACGTAGCTATTAAAAATCCGTGTTTTTCAATTGACGGTACATAAAATTCTTTAAAATAAGTTTAACGTCGCTACTTGAATATTGAGTTGTGCTAAAGGGTCTCTGGAACATATTGCCAAGATATGAAATTGATGATGTTCTACTACGCGTTATACAGTACACTTATGTGGATTATACAACACGTGGTGGGCGGTAACTTGTCGCCATGGTTTGATGGCAACATTGGTGTCGATCATGGTTGCGTGCCGTCGGGTAGGCTGGGTAGGCTGTTTATTCTGTATCTTGATAAATGTCTTCAGACAATAAAATCACCCGCACTTAGAGGTGCATTGTCTGCTTTAAGCAGACGATACTGTGCTAATAGCAGACATGCCATCTAGACTGCAAACATTACTCACAATGATGAAAGATGACTGCATGTAGAAAAGATTACAACTGTATGTGAAGAAAACAAAAATGGTATGGCATTCGCAAGAGAAAAAACCAGAAGGAATGTAAGAATTACGCTTGATATCAACGTAGTATTAGAACAAGCGAATGAGTTTGTATTTCGTGGATGCACTTTTAACGGGGATGTAAGGTATACCACTGATGTGGAAAAGCGTAGCACTCAAGTTTTCCTAACGCTCCATTCACACTATTCCTTGCACTAGGACTTCATTCCACAACTTGAGAGTTCTCGGAAGAAAATTTCTCTGGAACCGCACAGCACGCAGCCATTGCGGTTCCAGCGTGTGTCGTCGTCAGTCGGATCATAACGCCGCGAGTAACTGCGCAGGCGTCCGTTCCTCATCTACAATAGCACAGTTCTAATAATACCTCCAGATAGCATTATTTTAGTACCCACTTTTTTCCGACATTTCTTCATTCATCCGACATCCAATAGTCCTAATAGCTGTGGTGACTTGTTTATGAGTATATTGTCCCATTGATATCCCCTGGAGCAGGTCACAGCGGGTATAATATTTTCATTCGTTTCAAAGGGGCCTCTACGCGTTGGATTCATATCCTCGCACACGACTATCAAATGACCGAGGTAAGCGAACGTGACTTTAGAGATAACACATTTCTGACACATTTACAATACCTGCGGAGTTCTGCTCATGGATATATTATTCCATCGATATTCCCAGGAGCGGATCACGGCGGATACATAACATTACATTAATCTTTGTTAAAGGGCCTCTAGGCGATCCACATCCCCGCGCACGTCTGTTAAATGACCGGTATTAATACCCGCTAGTTTACAACTAGTAATAATGAAAGAAGAAAAAATATAATAAATTTATTTGTAGAAATTAGGTACAAAAAGTTGAAATATTTTATTGAATGTTTCATCTCCCTTATTCTGCCCCATTGTGGGCGTGCAAATGTAATAAATTAAGAAAGTTGCAGTTTTTAATATATTACAATTAATATATCGTGCCATTGAAAGGTTTAAATAATAGTTAAATATTTAAAGTAAATTAAAATCAAATGTTACTATAGAAAGTACGCAAATATACTTAAAAAAACATAAAATCAACATTATACTATTCAATGCACACTTTTGGAGTCCTGAATAAAATAATAACATTTGTCTAATAACCAGGAATGTAATTGTTTTTTAAAAGCTTTCAAGGTTTGTTGTTTGAACCGATCAGGTAAATTATTAAAAAATTTAATAGCCATACAAAAGGAAATATTCTTATGTAATGTTAATCGTATGTTTGGTAATAATGTCATGCCTTGTTGTTTTATTTTTGAGATTACGTCTTGTAGTAAAGTATTTGGGGTGTTCTTTGAGCAGGATACATTATGTTTAATATACAAGCAAGTGAAGCGGCCTGCCTCATGCGGTCACGTTGCACATTGTCAGCATTTAAGCAAGCCCGCGCAGTCGGTATCCCTCCTTCATAGGGTACACAAGTGTACGTTTGGGCAATAAATCAAGTATTACAGCAATCGGTTGTGGTGTTAATATATTCCCGTCAACACACAGAACACGCGTATGAACTATTAGACATATAGTACAATATCTAAGTAGTACTAACACATCTAAAGTGGTAACCCCGACGTGATCAAAAAACCCGACGTGATCAAAAAACCCGACGTGATCAAAAAAGCCGGACGTGATAAAAAACCGAAGCGACGCGACATACTGACAACGGGAACCCCATACGGCCACGGAACACAGGTTACTTCGGGAGGAATACCGGCTGACACCAGGCCAATACCACTCCACTCACGACTCCAGCACCGCTGAACTACGATAACGAGATCGCAGCGATCAGCATCATCTCAAGGTTACTATTATTTTGGCCACATAATACGCACCGATTATAGTTCGCTCAATTTGGGCTTACAATGAACCCACAGAAGAAAAGTGAGACACTCGTTTCCAGGTACCCGTATCCAAGCTCACAGGAGACGCGTTGCAACAGATTACATACATTCTTTATAGTGCGAATATTCTAAATAAATACCAAGCCTTAATGGATCGTCTTTTATAAGTTTACGAGGAATCAGACAACGCGAAATTCAAACATCTTCTCATCAGCAAGCGGGCTCGGGCACGCACAGCGTAGCACCGCCACGAGTAGGCGGGCGCATCTTTAGTTAGCATGTCACCGCCGTCAGTGACCGAGCACGAGGGAAATGGAAAATAACAGTGAAACAAAAGTGAATTAGTTATTTATTTGTGAAATGGTGAAAATGCAAAAGCGTAATAGTGATTTTGAAGATAAATAGAATAACCGCGAAACTGGACATTGGTGCAATATCTCCGACTTAGTACATGCGAAATGTCCATGGTAGAATTATGTACTCGTAGCGTTAAGCGGAGTATTCCCAGTGTGCCACTAGATACACTATGTCATTGAATTGTTACTATAGACCTAAGTCGTTAACATTTTTGAAAGATGCTGCATGTGAGATTATAAACGAGGTAGGATACACTCATGTATCCGACGGGGTATCTGCACTCGTTTTGAAAGAAGAGTATGAAGGTTATGGGTACGTAGATACGTTCGTAGGCGACAAAACGTAGTCCATACGAATCATGAATTTTTATCGTCCAAACACGAAGTATTCTATATAGTGCGTCTGTTAGTTATGTTTTCTGTTTATGTTTGATAATGCAACGACTTAGAGATGTAATACTTAGCGGCATAATCAGAACAGCTTATGAGTATGTAGACAAAATTATTTGCAAGCGCGCGATAGCAAGCGAGCAATATGTGAGGTCGACCTCCAGTTTCTCGGTATTTTGTACGCTCTACTTCTCCAAAACCAAAATAGTTTGAAACCCCCTTTTTTCGTGATCGTGTAGCCTAGATGTCGTAGTTGTGCCAGTTGAAATTTGTTTTTCAAAAAAAGAAGTTTTGTTCCAGAAAAATCGGTCCAAGAAGATTTGTCCCTACTGTGAGCAGTGCTTTTGCAGTGGTAGTACTAAATTTTCCTTTTTCCTCTTTTTTATTTTTTTTTCATCTTTTCCTTTTTGTTTTTTTAGTTTTTTAATAAATTAGTCTTTTATTAAATTATATTAAATTATATTAAATTTTGGGTTTTTAATTCTAATTTCATCAAGATGCCTCGAGGCCGTCGCAGTAATCGAATTTTGAATATTCAACATTTTTTTGGTAATTTTTACTAAGTTATCTTTTTTAACTTATTTTTTTTAATTTTATTTAATTATAAAATGAAATGCCCAAGCATTTTTTAGATTGACGCACTAAGTTTCCAAGCGCGCTTGCTACACAGCTTGCTGTTACCTATTTAAAAGATAAAAAGCGCGCTTGCGTTTGCGCCGCAGGCCCTAACTTCCCTAGTGTAAAGCAAAATATTAACAGTAAATATTGATATCATGTATTTCGTAATTGACTCGTAACTCGTGTACGACTTGTGTTTCATTCCATGTATACAAAACGTAATGTGATATGTTTTGAACTGAATTGGTATCGAGAATTACCTACAGTATTGTTTAGACTACGCGCCGTACCGCAAAACGATACTGACTATGAATTGTTGCTACCAAGTTAAAGCTTCAGGTGAATTTTTCAATAACAAGGATTCTAATACATAGGAAACTTATTCTTTCATAAAAAAATTTAGTCAAACAATCAATGATTTAAAACTAGTCTAATAAGATTAGTCAAAAAACGCGATGGCAGTCACAATAATGTTAGCATTGCTATTTTTGTGTATTTGTGTGAGAAAATGTACAATCGCTAGAACTAACTAGATGAAAAATCAGATAAGACGTATCAATTCAGAGATACCCACGGTGACCGTACGACAGGCACAACCACAGCCTCAACCGCAAGTCGTGTATGCTTCACGATAAGTCTTTTCTTCTTTAAATATCATTGGTACTTGCATACTTACATGTTTACATACATTGTAATACATTCATAATTCTATTTCTAACCAGAATATTATTCAATTGTTTATTCAGTAGTTCAGTATAAATCGCATTAGTTGAAATATAAAACTTCATTTGTATAATGCAGGCCCTTAGGACTCTACTCCGCCGTACGCCGTATCCATTTGATCTATATTTTGATCTCCTTGTGTTTATTTTTGTCCCGATTACTTTGGATATTTCTGAACACTGTTTCCTATAAGATAGATAGCTCTTTATCCAATTGTATGTATTGCCTCTAATGCCTATTTTTTCTAGTTTCTTTAAAAGTATAATATGTGAGATAAAAATCAAATGCTTTACTCATATCGATCCACTACGCGGAGGAATGGTGAATTTTTGTTGGATAAAAATGAAAAGCGTCGTTCAAGTCGTAGCAACCATATTTTTTATTAGAATGTATTACAGACGTCAAATGTCAAGTACAAATATTATACATTTTTATTTATCAATACCGTGAGATATTTAAATTCAATAGGCCACTAACATTTGATTTGGTTACAAATTGTGCGCTGGAATGCGGGTTTTGACCAATTCCCGCCAGACCGGATCGAATGCCTTCCCCATATCTAAGCTGACTGACAAAACCTCGCTCTAACTCTCAATCGCCGAAGCCTAGCTGTGTATAAAATCACCAGCAGACCCTGATGGAAGCCATATTAACGGTCGCTGATCAAGTCAATGTTCAGAGCTAACGGGTTTTAGTAAATTACAATATAACTGTTATAACATTAAACTTAGTTAATACATTCAGGCGTTACTTTGCGAAAGTCAAATTTACAGGCAATTTGATCTAACTACTTTGTGTGCTTCCGCTCCCGATCGGGAAAGCACACAAAGTAGTTTAGATGACATTGCCTAACATTAAACTTGTTACCGAAGGCTAATTCAATCGAAGTGAATTGCGAATATTGCTTCTTTATAAAATCGAACGTGGATTAGAGTAGCGAATCTGAGCGTTAGTTTAACTCCGTTGTTATATATACTTGTTGTCACATGGGACGCCCACGACTCGAGGAAAAATATATATACAAAATAGCGCGCACGGTTACTGCACGATAATTCGCCTGTTTACCGCGTTCTCAACAAAAAGTATAGTTATAAGTTAACTTATTATAAGGCAGGTAACGTAATATAGTTATATGTATATTTGTGTGAATGAACATGTCTGCGCAGTCACAGTAAAAGCCTTGTTTTGTTTGATACTAGACGTGCTGTGTTATTTATCTGGAAAAGTATATGAAGTGTTCCGCAGAGTGTGTATTTTAGAGTAAATATAGGATAAAATGCAGCTCGCCGTGCATTCGTTTTATCAACGTATGTAACAAACAAACAATTCACTCATAGAGACATATCAGAGTGAAGATGAAGCAATGATTACATTATAAACATTAAAAAAAAATCGCCCAAGTGCGAGTTGGACTCGCGCACGAAGGGTTCCGTACCATTATCTATAAAAACGGCAAAAAAGACACGTTCGTTGTATGGGAGCCCCCCTTAAATATTTGTTTTATTTTAATTTAATTATTTATTCTTAAAGTGAATATATAACTGAATATTCTGTGAATATTTCAAGCGTCTACCTGTTGCCGTTATCAATATCGAGCAAAAATAAGCCAAAAAATCACGTTTGTTGTATGGGAGCCCCCTTAAATATTTATTTTATTCTATTTTTTAGTATTTGTTGGTACGGAACCCTAAAAACAAAATGATGACTGCACTAACTCTGTGTATTATATACGGTTTAATTGCATGGTTGCATTAACTATAAGCTTACACACGGTGTTAAACCCTTAAGTTTAAGAAGAGATTTTCCCTCCCTTTGTGTGCTCTAC
Source organism: Pyralis farinalis (assembly GCA_947507595.1). Lineage (NCBI taxonomy): Eukaryota > Metazoa > Arthropoda > Insecta > Lepidoptera > Pyralidae > Pyralis > Pyralis farinalis. Next base: position 418,818 of record OX382261.1, on the reverse strand, counting down.
CGATTGAACAACGGGGTGTGTTCTGAACAGTTGTTCCAAATGATGCCGACAGCTACTTTTTATAACCGCACCGCTCGCCGACGGCGGCGGGGAGTTCACCCTTACACCTTGGAACCGCAATGGTCGCGTACTGTGCGGTTCCAGAGAAGTTTTCTTCCGAGAACTCTCAAGCTGTGGAATGAGCTCCCAGCCGCGGTTTTTCCAAGGGTCTACAGCATGGAGTTCTTCAAGAAATGCGTGAAGAGATTTTTAGAGGGACGGTAACGCTTGAGTGACACCCCTAGTGTTGCAAATGTCCATAGGCTACGGTGACTGTTTACCATCAGGCAGGCCGTTTGCTTGATTTCCACCTTAGTGGTATAAAAAAAACTATATAAGTTACATATGGCACTCAAACCGAATCACAAGATTTAAGTGTCTCCGAAACTACGAGACAAGCATCAGAGTAGACATTGTTTGGGATTCGGTTTGATAGTATGACGGCGTCCAGTGTGGTGACGACGTCATACATCGAGAAACCCAGCCTTGAGGGAGGTGTCGCCAAGAAGAGGATTTTTCTTAAAAATATCCTATTTCTTTAGTTTACATTAAACGAGCGATTCTTGCGCTTACGTAAATATATTCCGTATGGGAAATGGCTCTAATAGTTTGGATCTAAATATGTATTTAGATAAACAATTATTTACCGTCTATTGTAATCACCTGTTCGTCTTCTAGCAGTCATCACAGCCTTGTATTCTATTACTAATTTTACTTAAACCGCAGTATTTCGCGAGTATTTCAGTGAAGTGAAGGCACGCAAGCGGTCGTCGGCGAACGACGAAGCCGCATGATTTATTCGTATGGAATTAAATAAATAATCGAAGTCGATGTTATTGAAATGCTTTTATCAAACTGTCTCGTTCCGCGTGTACGTACATGTAAATATCACTTACGCGAAGCCAGCCCAAACAAACACGATACATCAAACGACTGTATTCGACATAAACAAACGTAATGTATCACATGACACACTCATTTTCGTGTAACATTGGCAACTGTTGTATTGTGTGGTACGAGTTCATTGTCACACGAGTATTGTAAATGGCAAATAAAGATAAAAACTGTAGACTCGTCTTACATTTTTAAAATATAATTATTATCTTATTAATTTGTCATAGTTTTCATTTTTATTATTTTAAACTTCACGATTTCCGAAATGGTCATTGATGAAGAGGAAAGCTAGAAAGAACTCGCCAATAGTGTCGAACCCGCTATTTGCCGCCAAGGTTCCCGCACAACATATAAATTACGAAGTATTTATGTCAACATGGCGGTGTACTGTTAATATAATAACATCAAATAGTGAAGGCAGTAGTATATGGCAGACAGTATTGAATAATTTCAATTAGATACTTATGTAACTTGTGACCGCTTGCATTGCTCCAGATAAAGCAGGATTCGAGAACGTATTGAGAGCATACAGCAGTGATATCATAATATACAGTCCTTAATCATAAACTCGCTTAGCTTATTTAATATGAAGCTTTCTAACTGCTTTACGCATTTGGTCGTCAGTGACACAGTCCAGGGACACTGGAGCATGTGTGGCATGACTCTGAGCGATGTCTAGATCCAGCTTCGGCATTGCTTTCAGAAATAATGAATCCTCGGCCTTGCTCAGTAACAGTTCTCTCTTGATATGTATATTTAGTCTTCATGTCTGTCCTATTATGTTTGACTAAAGTCGATGACGTTCGAGGAGTCGAGGAGTTCGGGGACTCGTTGATTGATATTATGTTCAATGTTATATACTCGTCCATACCGTTTAAAATAGTATACCCAATTTGATTTAACCTGCTTTATGTGCTTCCGCCACCGGTTAGTTCATTTGAACCAGTGCCGGCCGGCATCCACCCACTAGTTCAACTACCGTTAATATATGCAACATGCCGTCGCTGCCATGGCTGCTCTGATAGTCTCTGCCTCGGCTGCTGCGGTCGTTCTCGCGATTCCCCGCTATCTGCAACAGAAATCACATGCACCCGCCACCGTTGCTGCCATGGCTGCCCTGGTCGTCTCCGCGACGGGTGTTTCGTCTCTCCACGGGGCATCCTCAGGCGCTGTACATGTTAGTCGTTAGAGTAACATGCTACAAGTGACAAATCCATCGCAGTGTCGTCCTTTAATTGAACTGAGGGCGGAGCCGTACGGCGCTATTGTTTCAAAATTAAATAAAATCCACTCTAAAACTAAATTAACTTTAGAAATAGAACTAAATAGTTCAGTTAACTTTTTAGATTTAACCATAACTAAAAAGCAATCTGTCCATTAATTTTTAACATATCTCAAACCAACTCCGACCGATACCACGATTTCCGCGTCATCCAGCCGACCTTGTTAACACAAGCTCGTAGCGTCATCCACTGTGAGCTTGTGAAGGAAGTGGTCTATACCACTCAAAGCTGACGTTTGTGCCGTATATTGACTTCGTCTCTAAAAAAGCACCCAAAATGATTCCTATTGAGGAATGCTAAAGTCCTTCAAAACCCAAAAACAAAAATTCTGCCGTACAACTGCTTAGTTCGGAACATCTTGGAATACTGTAGTGTAGTCTGGAGATAACATTATGCCACACATTGCCTAAGGCTGGAGAAAGAGAATACACAAAAACGATTCTTCTGGCATTTGGCTTTTTTGACAAGTATGGCTGATTCCCCGCAATCATATAGATATAGACTCCAGCATTTTAAAATGCATTCTTTAGCAACCAGACGAGAGTTATTGGATAGTACGTTTATCGCTAAATTAAAAAAAAAAACAAAATTAAATGCCCGCAACTTTTGTCGAAAGTTTATTTTAAAGCGCCTAATCGAATTCCACGAGCCTCAATTACACCTTAAGTCTCTCCGCCAAACCGTACTAGACTAGGACCCACTCGCCTGTACCTCGTGTCGTACGTGCAAAATAATAAATAAATCCTGTACCGAAATAGATATACACGCGGACTCGGTGGTAAGCTTAAAGCACAAAATTTTGTGATACCTTTCATATACACATGTTTAACGTATTTGTGTTCAAAACAGTGTACAAAAAGTATATTACTTTAAAACTTAGTTGCGTAATTAAAAATATATTCATATACAAGCATGTGATATCTACCTATAATTGACTTGTACACTTACATACATTTTTTATGCATATTACGTTGCATAATTTTAATTGTATTAGTTGTTGGTGGATTAATAAATAAATAAAATTAATAGACCACTGTACGCGGTTCAGAATATTTGGACAAATAAATACACTGCGAGTTGGTCATACCTGGGAAAAAACACTGGCAATATAGTTCACATGTTTAGAAAAAATAACATACACTTTGCACTTAAATACCACAATTCACACAAAGCACTCTGTAACAATGAATATAAAATCACTCTTAATAAAAAATCTAGCGTCTATATGCTGTTCTGTGATGAAAGTGTACATGTTTGAATTGGTCAAACTTATCGTAATTCTCAAAAACGATTTTATGAACACCTATCGGCGTACAAAAACAGTTGTCCGCACAGGGCACACTTCTAACAGATAAAGGACATAATTTATACTACTCACTAACACTTATAAAATTTTACAAATAATAGATAAAGGTTTGAAACTAAATATTAGGGAACAATTAGAAATTATTATTATTGCGCCAAGAAATAACGATCACGACGTGTGCACATGGGTTATAGTTAGAATTTTCTTCCACAATTACATGGACTTTCACATTAGACTATTATAATTACACAGTTAGTAGCTGTAGTTATTACAGAACTAATAAAAAAAATCCGTGCGGCGAGCGGCCGCCGACTGTCGGCCTGTCGCCACTCACATGAACTGCGCGTTTTATTTCTCATTTATTGTCACCTCTTACAAACATACTGACACTCTATTGTAAATTAACTAATAATTATAGAATGTTATTTATTCTGGTGTTATTAGTGAGATTGTAATACTACGAAAAGTATTATCAGATTCAATTGTAGGTATTCCGTTATTTAAGTACCGGAAATCGAGCGAATATCTGAAACCAATGCACGAAGCGGTCATTGACATAGTGAGCTCCGTAAACAGCTAATAATAAAAATATAGTTTCTTTGGAAAAAAGTTGTATCGCATATACACAATCTGTCTTTTTTTCGCTTTGTCACTTGTGATTTTCCATGGGGCCCGCCGTTTTTAGGGAGTCAATACCGATTTGTTCGCCACCTGTCGCTGTAAGTTGAACAATACTGAATTTCGTTCAGGTTTCCGTACTGTTACGGAGCGGGTCGCAAGATGGTTTTTAAAAAAACTATTTTTTAAACACTAAAAGACAATGTATTAAAACTCTCGTGAAAATAATGTGTCCGACGGAAGTCCAATCCAAACTGAAGACAAGTATAATCGCGGATAGGAAGCGGCATCGGTTTCTCGTTGCATTGACGCCAATGCAATGAGAAATTCAGCATATTTATTTTACATTTTAGGTAATGCATATGCCGATATAACAGTACCTTAAATAGAAGAGCGGAACCCTTACAGGAATACTTCCGTCCGTATGTCAATATCCTTTTTCTAAAGAATGCCTGGAGTATCAAGTTAAAATTAATATCAAATTCTCAAGTCAGCACTCTTGAGCAGTGAAGATATCAAACTTTTAGTGAACTCAATCAAAGTATACGTCAGTTTCCGCCACATACAGTGACACTTGCGACGGAATCAAAACCTATTTAAGGTATTTCCCGTTGACCTAGAATCATGAAATTTGGTAAGGAACACAATATAATGTAACAAAAGCAAAGAATAAGACTATAAATTTGTAGTTAGATCAAAAACAAATATATTTTTGGCGATTACATGTTTGTAATCGCCAAAAAAAATGTTTGTTTTTGATATTTGCAGTTAGTACACTAACCACCACCTACGTTGATATATGGGGAGAACAATTATTCAACAGCAAAGTTAAGTTTATCCCACAGTGTATCGAACATTGTCTTAAAAAAAACGTAAATTAAATTGTTAAATCTTTCATAGTTCTTGATGGTCGATTCCCGTGATGGATGAACTATTTACATACCCATAAGTTTGTTCTGCCTACTCGAGAGCTCTCTCGGTGCGCGCGTCCGACTCGCGCTTGGCCGCTTTTATTAAACCGGTCTATCTGTTCGAGGTTCTGACGTCACAGTGTACGCGGTATTTTTAGGTTCCGATCGAAACTTTAAAATTACCAATCCGAAGTCAAACTCGCTGAATAACGAGCACAGATTTAACATTATGCCTAAGTTTTTATTTAGTTAGATATAGACAAACACGCGAGTAAATTACAAGGATTATAAACATTTTCCTTTCGAACCCGTGAATTTAAAGTGTGCCGTGAACACACAGACAGACAGATCTACGAATTACACGACCAAACATTATGTTTCTTCGTATGTATGTAACAAGCATTACATTTGAATGCTACGACATCCACTTTAGTATTACGAAAGTGTGTTCACGCCGTTGTTACTATTTTTTTATTTATATTGGCTCAGCATAGTGGCTCTACTTCACCTGTTGAAGAAAAGAGGAGCCCAAATTGCAGCGGCAACTGACAAAGGACTACATTATCCTGTCAGTGTATACAATAAAATGTTGTAATCACCTTACTGATAGAAAATCCCCTTCAAGGAGCACAACAGCTAGATTGGCAAACAAGCATGCGGCTCGCATTAGATGGTAGGCGGTCACCGCAGTATTGACGCCCGCAACACCACGGGGAATTTTCTCACGCGCTGCCAATCTTGTGACCTAAGGCTGTTTCGTCACAGTACCCAGTAATTTTTCCGTCATATCTCACCCTTCAAGCCGGAAGACAGTTATATAAAGTTATATAAATACAGCTGTTTGGCGATAGAAATAGGTGAGACAGAGATACTCACGCAGACGACGTTTATCAGTCCATGTCTAGTCTTGTATGTACTCGTATACAATCTGAATGAATCGGAATATTCTGATAGAGGTCGCGAGCGCGATGGCGGTGCGCCGAGTCGAGAGTAAAGTTGTTTCGATAACGAACAGAAGTTCAGTAAGTTTGTTAATTTGAATGTGGGGGCGGCGGAGGGCGCGCTCACTCAGGGACCTGTTGTTTGTAACTGTCGGCGGCCGCGGCGTCGGCAGACACTCTCCATCAAGATTAACGGGACTCCTCGCTTTTATTGCTTTTATTGAGTTTTATTGAGTTCGGGTGTCGGCGGAGTCGTTTCAGAACTGAACCGGACCTCACCTGCGGCTGCGAGTGTCGCCGGCTGAAGGAAATGACGACCTTGGCCTCGCTGCCAGTGACGCAATCACGTACTGATCTTATTGAGTCTGATTAACAACGTTTACGTACTAATTAGGACGTGAAAATGTGTGCTTTTAAGGTTACAGGTCATGAAATATTCCCTCGAAATGTACCAGGATGATTATACAGTAATTTTACCTTATAGAAGATAGCAAACAAGCGTGCGGTCCGCCAGATGTAAAGCGGTTACCGTAGCCTATGAACACTAGCAACAAAAAGAATGTCGCTAGCGCGTTGCCACCCCCGCCGTCAATCTTCCCATCCTCCCTCACTCGCGAGAACACAACAACCCGCCAGGAAGGTGTTATTCGGCCGCCGTCTTCGGTAAGGTAGAGGTACTTCCCCAGTCAGGCGAACGTCGTGCCCTACCTCTCTTTCGCACAGAGCTTCGTTCGTCTGTTGATAAGCAAGGTGCACCGTGCAGATGAGGTTGGCTTTGGCTCTAAAGGTGACATTGAGCAAAAAATATTAATTACATCTACTTGATCGCAGCTATAAAAATTGCTCCTTTCGTTCGGGGTTATCTAAGCAAACATACGTACTCTATATAGCAGTGTATAGCATATAAAGTCTTAGGTAAATAACACGATTTTTTCACAATACTTTGAAAGCAGCAATAGATTTCCATGTTCTGATAGCAACAGACAAGATAGCTATAGACTAATAGCTGGAACAGTAAAGGATTGGTCGATGATTTTAGAGTAATGGGACGGAACGGAAGGAGTAAGATTTTCACGGTAGTGAGTGTGAGTGAGTTATGTAAGGAAGAACAAAATTTATGCACAGTTTGAGGTAAGAAAGGGCTCTGGGATTGAATAGTATCAAGTAGAGAAAGGCAAGAATATGTATATTTCTGCATTAATTGATGCAAATCTATTTCGATTGTTCATGATATTCAGACTCGTAATGATATTTACAGAGCCCTGAAATGAACCTAAAGTAGAGATAGTGGTTGTAATTAATTTATTAGATCTACTTTAAGGCCTGGATAACAAATATCTGCGTAATCAGGGATAGGAAGCAGAAAAGATTGATGTAAACATGTTCACATTCATCGCAGAACAGCTTATAGACGCCGGATTTGTATTAGGCGGCATTTTATCTTTAGTGACAAAGTGATTTGAGTGAATTATGGGATTTGAGAGCAATGTGTATGTTAGTATTGTCTTAGGTTTTCGCGATTGTTACACATTGAAATTAAACTATTTTTAACGGAAGTATCGCGTGTTTTATTTATTTTGTTGAAACCTGACGTTTCGAACGCTTTGCAGCGTCCGTGGTCGCAGGAAAGACTAAGGTGGTATTTGTCTTACATTAGTTATTCAATTATTACATCTACCGACATGGATGGATTAATTATATATGTTCCGATTCACACAAAAATTGCGCAAATTTTTACAAGAATAACTAATGTAAGACAAATACCACCTTAGTCTTTCCTGCGACCACGGACGCTGCAAAGCGTTCGAAACGTCAGGTTTCAACAAAATAAATAAAACACGCGATACTTCCGTTAAAAATAGTTTAATTTCAATGTGTATGTTATTTTTTCTAAACATGTGAACTATTTTGTCAGTGATATTTCCCAGGTGTAACAAACTCGCAGTGTATTTATTTGGCGAAATATTCGGAACCGCGTACAGAAGTCTATTAACGACACTACTCTACGACGACTACTACAACCGTTTGACTTCGCAATCTGATATATTACATCAAGTTCTTTATTGTACTCGTAATTATCCTTATTTAATGGAACGCTCATCAAACGGTGTATCATAGTTTAATACGCTGCGAGTTTGTGTTACCAAGGATGGCTGGATGACGCGGGAATTGTGGTATCGGTATGAGTGGGTTTACGATATATCGAAAATTGATGGAAGGATTGATTTTAAGTTATTGATAAATCGAATTTAATTTTGCGGTGGATTTTATTTAACTTGGAAACAAAGAGATCGACTTGACGATTGGTACCTGTCCAGCATATGGAATATCGTCGACATATCTATAGTAATAGAATATGTGTGGTTTACCGATTATGTGCCCGCCTTCGTAATTATCCGTAAATAAGTCAGCCGTCAATAGACCAGATGATATGAGATTGTTGACCCATTGTTAACTCTTCTTATTGAAATTAATATTTGTATTATCAAATTGGAAATAATTTTGAGACGTGCAAAGTCTTGTCAGTCTTGATATGTCATCTGTCTCGCCAGGATGGATGGATTTATTTTCTAAAGAGGACTTTTAGACAATCCCCGTAAGGTATGTTAGTAAATAAACTTTCAACATCGCCTGAAATTAATTTGGAAGGATGTATACTATTTTAAAACTGTGTTTTGGCTCAAAAGATATCTTTTTACGGATATTTTTTTCTTGTAGAGAGAGAGCTCTAATGTACGACACAACTGGCCTTATTGGAATATTAACTTTATGTAATTTTGGTAAACCATAAAGGAGAATGGGGATTATTGAGAAAAAGTTTTCAATTTTGAATATGAATTATTCGGAAAGGTATATTTTGAGCCGTTAATAGTTAATTTTAATTGGGCCAAATATTTGTTGGTGAGATCTTGACTTACCGTCAAAAAGCTGACTGTCTGTAAAACGTCACTGACTTTGAAGTTATACTCATTACGGTCCACGATGACTAACGTATTTTTCCTTTATCCGCTTTAGATAAAACAATATTAACAGTCAAAATGATCTGTCTGACAGATATCAATGCCTTGGCCTCACTATTAACGGTATTTTGATTTGGAAGACTATTAAGTTGTTGGGCTATGGAGTGTTTTAAGAAATTATCTTTTTTGTTTCTAATAACCGCGACCTCCGCGTCAACCGCCAGGTTTTCATGGGATGTTTGTGTTATTTTTGGGGGGATACTGTCTGGTTAGTAAACTGTGTATTTGATATTATTACGCGGGGGTAGAAGGTGTGACATGCAGAATTAGTGTAATTTGAGGTTAAAGGAGATTGGCGTTGTTGTGAATTGAGTCTGTCAAGTTTGTCTGTTTGAGAGGTGTACTTTTCGTGTATAAAATTAGACGCGAGTCCTCGGGCTTTTTGATCTACTAAATCGAATTATACGGGATGTAATTTGTGGGCGAGTTCGGTATGTAATATTCGTAAATGTGATTTGAGGTTGTCCCTAACCGCAAACCAACGACGCGATTCCTGATTTAACCAGATGAATTGGGCTTTTTTGATGGCTTTATTAGCCAAGCCAAATTGAATGTGAATGTGATTTTATAGAAATGTAGTTGGAGTCACGTGGTTGTGTTTGCACTGTTGATTAAACCACAAATTGTGAACGGCAGTGCGGTGGACATTTGCCTGTTTAATATACACCTTCACCTGGTCAGCCATACTTGCTGCCATTAAATAATTAATAGATTCAGGCGTTATTTTGCGAAAGTCAAATTTACATGCAATTTGATCTAACCTGCTCTGTGTGCTTCCGCCACCAATTAGTTCATGCGAACTAGCGCCGGCCGGCATGCGCCCACTACCGTTAGTAGATGCAACATGCCGACGCTGCCATGGCTGCTCCGGTAGTCTTTGCCTCGGCCGCAGGCAGAGACGACGGCGGATGACCGCCATCTGGAACAGAAACCGCATGCCTCCACCATCGTCGCTGCCAAATCTGGCCTGTCGTCGCTGCGACACGTGTTTTGCCTCTCCTCGAGGCATTCTCAGTCGTTGTAGACGTTACTTATTAGAATAACTTGCTACAAGTGACAAATCCATCGTAGTGCCGTCCCTTATATTGAATTGAGGCGGAGGTGGATGGGGTAGGTCTTTGTATGGTCTGTATAATGTCTACTGTAACATCTGGGCAGAAGGGTTTCGTACCGAGTCGCCAGCCCGCTACAGGGTAAGTGAAAAGATATTTAATAGAGGAGAGTTTGTTATGTCAGTCTGTTTTGTTCATGAGAGTAATTTTAGAATTTTTGTATTTAATAATTTCTAATTGCTCCCTAATATTTAGTTTTAAACCTATATCTTTGGTGTGTAAAATGTGATGTGTTAGTGGGGGACCTTTCTGGACGCGGCTGAATCATTCAATAAAAAAAAGCAATCGCTGCAATCCTATTTTCTTTAACATCCCATTTCGTATTATAATTTGACAAAAAAAAATATGTAAAACGGCGGGAAATCGAATGAAGATTTTCACATGATAAACGCGTTCCAAATTCAAAATAATTAAAGAGTTGAAAAAAAAAACAAATGTTTCTATGTAACAGTATTTATGGCCAGACTAGTAGTTACGTATACAATCTTGAGGGACTACGTATCGGACTATTACAAGACTGGACAGGACTACAGAATGCCTGCCATAGCTACAATGTCTGATTAATATTTTCGGCAGGCAGTGTTCTCCTTCCACTTAAATTATGGGCATCGAAAAGTTTACAAAGCAAGAGTTTACGAGTGAGCCAGAAGAATCGAGTGCTATAGTTAGAACTTACTCAGTTTTTTTTGAGAAGGTTACGTGCTTCAAAATGATCATCCCGTAGCACATGTCCCCGGCACTCCTTACCGGGGATGGGCAATAATGACAAACCAGAGGTGATAGTTCCGCCGGACCTTCTTGTGTCTCCACTCCGACCGACGAAGACCGGCCGGAGATGAAGGCCCTGACCGACCCTCGGCATACTCGGCACTCGTGGTCTCACTCACCACAACACCACTCGACGCAAGTTGCTCTGTGGACTTATTATTGCTTAATAAGGTGGTTCTTTTCTATTTACTGAATGGTCTGACTGAGAGTAGAACTTTCACTACGACTATTATAAACGTTTGAATAAAATTTTGTAAATATAATGTGGATTAAAATTAATGATCGGTTTGTTAGATTCAGCGAATTAAACTTAGAAAGAGTTTTTAATCAACTTCACAGGTTGTAAGAAAATTAACACTTCATTATTTTGTATTAAAAAATTGAAACTTGGAAAAGTTTTCAATGTACTTCAAAAGAACAGCATTTATATAAGTGAAAACATATTACAACAGAGTTGTATGATTAAATTGGGGTAGGATTAGGTTAAGTAGTTATTAGATTTGATAAATTGGGGCTTCATTTGAGTTAAATTTGGGCTACGTGGACTACGTTTGTTGAAACGTTTGAGAATTGAATTAAATTATACACGTTTATATTTTGACTCCACATGCCACATTGAAAAAGCATTTGAATGAAAATTTGAAACTTACTTCTTTGATGTCTACTCTTCGTTTACAATTTAATGAAGTTGATTTCTATTAGAAAGATGGACGTCATAGACGTAATAAAAAAGTCAGACAGAATCTCGCTGGAAACAACTGAAGCACCACAATGGCGGCATGTAACTATGTTTCCGATTTCTTTAACTAAAAAGAAATAAAAAATTATATGATTCGTTACTGTCTTCGAAACTCGAATATTATGAACCGGTGATTTGTAACTTGTGTTGTTTAAAATAGGTATTGATGAAATTAAATTAAACACATGAAATATAACATTACCTATTCCTTTTATTATGTAGGACAAACAGATGCATACTTATTCGAAATAAAAAATGCCCAAACAAGTACACCAATTTTAATGACCAGACGAGGCTCTGGCAAAAGAGAAGTAGGGCACGTTAGGCTGACTGGGTAAGTACCTCCACCTCACAGAAGACGACAGCCATTCCTCAAAATGTATACTGCATATTACACTGGATCTAGATGGAATCAAGCCGCTTTCTTTTCTGGACTCTCTTATGATTTGTACCCAATCATTCTTCCATGCATCGTTTGACGATGGAAATCTAAAAAATATTAAAGATATGAACAATAGTTATTCAGTAAAAGAATCATAGGATGTAAGTTTATATGTCTGTTTAAACAAACACATTTACGCCAATTTGGAAATGTGAATTATGGCAACACCGGTCGATTTATTGTTTTCAAAAATAAATTTTAAGTAAAAACGATTAGTTAATCAGAAAAAATACTTGCTTACCTATGAAAAGTAATCCCTTGGCTTTTTTTAATTGTACCACTATGGTTTCGACAGCTCTTCAGTACGCACGACGGCATTATTATTATTTTTCGACAAGGTTATCACGCGGCGAGGTGTCGGCGCGTAATGGCGGGCGGTAGACTTACCATGGTGTGAATGTGTGCGTGTCGGCTCGTACGTATAGCGACTGACTTACTAAGGCGGTGCTTCAGTGTTTAGTTCGGGAGACGGTGTCTGCTTTTTTTATTACGTCTATGGTGGACGTTATATTTTTTATTAATTATCAAATCTATGTCACATAATTGTTTTCTCATCGCCATAAAATGTTTATCAAAGATATACTCGTCCACCGAATCATTATATCATCACAGGAGTCGATACATAGTATACAGTAATATGAAGTAATGTTCTCTCTTTAATTTAAAGAGGCATTAATATTAATAAAAAACTGACGTGGCGAACTTAGACCTCTCTTTTGTGAAGTTGGTTGAAATGAGAGTTTTAAATCGTTTGGCCGCGTTCTTGTTTCGTGTGCATGACCATCTGTAATATCGAGTCCCGAACGCGCTGTGTCGCGGGAACAGCCGCTTTCAAATATTCACCGCGCGAATATTTGTATGTCGACAGGCAGGGAAGGTATCAAAAGAAGAATGAATGTTCACATACTACAAAATGCACACCTTGTAGGCCCTGGGTACTTGAGAGTAAATTGCCGTTTCAAGTTAAAACTTAGGCACGAAATATAAATGCCATGGTCTATCGTATTTATCAATATGATATGTACTCATTCTGAGCAAGAGTTTGTGGGGCGGTGGTCTTTACTTGCTCAATGATGCTGTGTTATTGAGTATCCGCTCAACTCAATAGTACTTATACTCAATATTAAAGATATGAAAGTAGAAGTAATAAGTATCTTTTAGAATTCCGTAAGGAAAGGGTGTAAAAAGAACCCTCATAGTGCCATTGTTTACTCTCGTCGATCGTCACATCAATCACAGACACCATCCCCTCCTCCCCCTTTATCTCCGAAGTTTATAAAACGAAAAATGTGAAGCGACCACAGACAAGGAACAGGTAAGTAAATGTTAAAGATAAAATAGAATGAAAAATATAGACCCAACTCTACGTCACCACAAAGCGACAATTTTGAAGTATTGACCATCGATAAAGGTAAATACTACAGAAAAATGAAAAACATCTATCCTGTTTACATTGGCATGGACATTTTTTTTAATGATACGCAACTCTGCCGCACGCTACGGTATCTCCAAGTTTATATGGTAAGTATATTTAAAAAATATTTACTATTGATCAAGGTTTGCCTACACTGATACACTACACTGTAATGATGTTACTAAAACAGTTTTTAAGAAATAACCAAAAATCCTGCATAACTAAACTTAGTTCGATGAGTTGTGAATAATTTTGCTTAACAAATAACTCAGTTATACCGTTGAACCGAAGTGCGGTTGGAGTCAACGGTCACTTGACTTTCAGATTTGGGATAAGTTTGGGTCAGGGTTCAGCTCAGCAGCAGTAGCCTTCTTTCGTTAAAACTTCTTACGTACATACATAATTTTCAACTTTCCAGGTTGTTTATATCATGAATTATATTTGCCAATTTCACTTATTCATCGCATAATTATTAAATCGCCTATTTATTATTTTAAATTATCTTATATTGTATTTGTAACAAGTCAAGCAGATACGCACTCGTGGCCTCTACTGGCTGCAGCTGAAAATCAGTGTTTTGCTCTTGAGCAATCTCTCCACTGAGCCGTGGCCCATTCGTGTTGCTGCAGCACGCGCATACCTTTGTGCATCATAATTATTATATTATTGTTTTTAGACTTGTTGTGTATTACATTTGTTTGTGTGAGTTAGTCAGCTATCGAATAAACGTTTTATCTGTCTATCTATCTATTCTAGGGACGGGACTTAGCGTGATTTGTTTTTATATGCTCCCATAAATACAAATATTTAAAAACAAATCGCGTCCGGTCCGTACCTTCAATAGTAATTGGTACTCCGCTCGCTGCGCGCTGAGTTCGTGTGTCGAGTATTGTGTCTTTCGGCGGTTCGGGAATTGGCTCAAGTTTTCGTTCCGCCGAGTCGCGGCAAGTTGCGACATCCTCGGGGAGCACGCGAGCGTGTGACTTGCGAACTTTGCGCGGCTATCTTTCAGCGTCGATATTGCTTTTAATTGAATTGTGTCCTTTTGTGCGTCCGCCCGCCGCCCGCCGCCCGCCGCCCGCTCCACCTCACATGTATTTCTTATAGCGGCATTTTTCAGAACGTTTTCTGTTTTGTACAGATTCCGATTAATTTATTTGCTCATTCGTAAATAAGCGAAGAGTCGCTACCACTAACCCCTAAAATAAATTGATCGAATTTTATCCGAATATGCTTAAGGATATATATTTAAATAAATTTTAAATGTACACGATGTTCTATTGTTTCTTCTAGTGTATGGTGTGTGGTTTGTGCACCTACAAGAACAAGACCTACTCGTACATATTTTCTAACAAAACTTGTCTTCCTGCAAATTATTTTTGTTTACATTTTTAATACTTCGTTATTCATAAATGCGTACAATGATAAATAGTGAACTGATTATTTTAGAGATAATAATCAGACTGACGTCAGTTTACTTATTTATACTTCTTCACAGAAATATTTTGATTTCATTAATTAGGCGACTCCCACGTTATCTCAATTTTGAACCTTTAATCTGTTTCGATTCTATCTATCTATCTATAACTTCGCGCCAAATCCCTTACGGGGTAGGCAGAGAGAACCGAGCGCCACGCGACTCGATCCTTACATACCTCACTCGCTTCTTTCACATTCATTGCTCTTTTCATGCACGCTCGCCGGTTTCTAGGGCTCCTGACAACACCTTCTGATAGAACACGACCAATTTGATCACGGTAGGTAAATCTATTTCGACAAAACGCTAATTTTACCATTTCCAATCGCAAAGTATGCCTCGATGGAAAATCATTGGTGGACAAATCGGTGGCGAAAATTACAATAGCTTTTAAAAAGTTTGAACAGTTCGAAATGGTTTAAATGAGATAAAAAATAAGATTTATTTTACATTGTCTGCAAACAATCACACTATGTAATACATTTTCTTTTCTATTATTTACGTTTCCATCACAAGAAGGTGACGAACAAACTAGTGAACTACGACGACAGAGTTGTAAGAAGACGACAATATATTTAGTTTCGTGTAAAACTACTCGTAAACGTTAAAGTTTTGCGGGTGCATAATTCATGAATATGTCTAAAAATATGAACCATTTGTCCAGCGCTCAGGTACAGGCGGCTGTAGTTAAACACTGATATCTTCCTTCGTCAGGGGCCATCGTGTACTTGATAATTTATGAAATGACCCACGTACCTCACGATCAGTTCATATCATTTCAGAAAGATTATTTATTTAAAATTGTATATGGGTTGTCGGCTCACAAGACAAACATTGAAGTGCCTGCCTGTCTCGGCCTGCCTGGACTTACTGAACATACATTTACAAAAAAGGTATTTACGTATGTTTATCTATTGTGTAGTACCCATTGCACAAGCTTCGCTTAGTTTGGGACTAGATGGCGCTCTGTCACCGTCCGGCAAAAGTCATATTTATACCTATATGAATTTCATAAATTTAAGTGTATCGGTTGTTCGGGAGATACGATAAAAACAGTTGTATCATTTAAACGTAAAACTTTCTCCTTCAGGGTGAACTTTATCAAGGTCCGATTAAATTAACTTTGATTGGGCCCCGCGGGCCGAGCGTATAAATAACTAGCCCCACGTGCGGCGGCGGCCGGCGCGGGCCGGCGGGCCGTATCTTATCTCCGCCGCGACCTCCGTTCACTCCGAACGACATTCAATATCTATTTGTGTGTAAATGCTGTTTCCATATTATTACTAAGGTTCGCCACGCCGCGCCCTTTTATTACTATTCCCCCATAAACCTCTTTGTGCGGCTGCCAGGCGGCGGCGGCGGCCGGGATTGTACAATGTCATCATTAAAGAGGCTAAAAATATACACAAAATAGTGAGTTAAATATAACATGTCTGCCGTGCTTGCAAATATAGAAATGATTTGCACATTTTATAAGGGTGAAGGCTCTATAATTCGAGCTCTCTCCGAGCCTCGCGCTGTTAAGCTTGCTATAGTGTAACAATTACTTTTAATTAGTATTTATTGTTACTAATAATTACTACCTTTATTCGACATTGATGCTATTTGGGAAATAAAAAAATCGTTAGCTCAGTTGCAACATATCTGAGATGTAGCCAGTGATAGTATTGTAAGTCAAACAAGATCTCAAGAAGGATTTCAACTCTCTAGCAACGTCGCTGACGGTGATGGTACAAACCAATTAATACCTGCAAATGAAGTATGTATCGATGATGTTATTAGTGACGCTGATTTAAGCCATAGTGTGATAACTCAAAGTACAACGACGAGTCAAACTTCCGCAGCCAACTTATTGACGTCTTAAAGCTACCAACTCTATAACCTAATCGTACCAAACTGTTAGTTTAAAACTTTCCGTTATTTTAAATAGCACACTGGAAAAGGTCAACCTAGAATTAACTTAAGAAATAATAGAAGGAAAAAGGAAGAATCTGACGCAAGATGTAAAAATTAAATTAAAGAAATTTTAACGGAAATATCGCGTATTTTATTTATTTTGTTGAACCTGACGTTTCGAACGCTTTGCAGCGTACGTGGTCGCAGGAAGACTAAGGTGATATTTGTCTTACATTGGTTATTCAATTATTACATCTACCGACATGGATGGATTAATTATATACGTTCCGATTCACACAAAAATCGCTCACGGTGTCCGAATGTTTTTTAGTAGATCTCTGGGTTTGTGACTTGATTATTTTTAGAACTGGATCCCAAGCAGGTGGTACTTGCCAACCATCTTCTCTATTGAAATTAGGGTGTTTTCTTATTTCAATAGCGTCGCGTAGCATTCCCGGCATGTAGCGATTCTCCTTGGCGAGGATTTGTGATTTATCGAACCGTATGTAATGGTTTTGGTCCAGTGTATGTTCACATACTGCAGAGTTTTTATCGCGCCTATTCTTCATGTCAGCAATGTGTTTTTTCACACGAGTACCTATGCTTCGCTATGTTTGCCCTATGTGTGATAAACCACATTCGCAGTCTAATTTGTATACTCCTGCATCTTGTAAGGGGACATTATACCTGATAGGTCTTAGAAATTGACTGATCTTCTTATGGGGCTTGAAATAAGTTTTAATTGAAGCTCGCCGTAAGATGTTGCCAATTTTGTCTGTGACTCCCTTTAAGTATGGTAAGATGCAGGTTGACGTTCAACTGTAGGTGGCTTCGGGCGGCTTCTGTGACGCATGCGAGGGAGTTTGTGACTATTGCTCCGCAGTACTTGTTTGACATGTTGGAGTTCCTCTTCTTGATGCTCAGCGTCGCAGATGCCGTGTGCTCTCTGAAACAAAGATTTGCCTACGGTAGCTAACTGACATGGATGGTGGTGTGAGTTACCATTGAGATATTTGTCTGTATGGGTGGGTTTCCTATACACTGTGTGAGTAAGTGAGTTGTCAATTTTCCTGGTAATTAATACATCAAGGAATTCAATGGCGAATTTGATTTTATTGTTGATGGATTTTTCTTTTGTTTAATACTTGCACCCCTGCCATGGGCAAGGCCCTTTTTATTTCATAAATATTTATTACTTATTATTTTTTTAATTTTACAATTATAAATAAACACATTCATTCATCATACTCTCTTCCATTCCGCAATTCATTCTTCCATTCATCATCTTTCAGTTGTATTTTCTAAAAATTTTGATTTGGCCCATTTTAGAACGCCGGTGAAACGATTATACTCGTAGATATTCCAAATATCCTTACCTATACTGCGTCCGTCCAGCCACGGGCGGCAGCGAGCTTTACAGCTCCACCTAGCCACCGCGACCCCGTCGGCTATACACAGTATAGCTGAGGTGTTCTGCATTGGTCCTAGGTGGAGCTGCTCTGCTTATTACGATCTATGACGGCCGTGGCTAGACCGACGCAGTATTTTAAAAATTTCTATCTACTTCTCCCCATTACCACTTCGGAGGCTGTAGTTTCGGTGACCCGCATTCCCAACTCCTGCTCCAATTCATACCTCTGTTTGGAGAATACGGGACACCGAAACAATATGTGTTGCACTATCTGGTCCATGCCGGGCTCGCAGAAGCACGATGGGTCATCCGTGTACTTGAATCTGTGCAAGTACGCGGAGAACCCACCATGCCCCGAGAGGACCTGCGTGGTGATGCTCGACGGCACCATTTTGCCCACGATGCCGTACGCCTCCGCCGCACTCAGGAAGAACAGTTTCGTTGTCGAAGCTGTTGTTCCCGATTTGTATCTCCTTGTCCCATTCGTCAATGGTCCCCTTTCACGAATGAGACAGGGCAGCGGTCGTAGTCTGGCCGCCTCCGCAACCCCAGTGCGGCGCTCCGGGCGAGTTCATCGGCACGTTCGTACTACTTCAGGGTTGAGTCCCCAACTGACGCGGGCCGTACGCGCAAGGCGCCCGTACCGAACATACCGAAGTTTGCGCGCGATCAGCATAGCGCTGGTCTTTTGCGGCGCAAACTTCAAACGGTTTTTGACACCCCACGCCCTCACATGCTCGAGACCGGCATTGGCCTGTCTCTCTATATCCAGCGCAGTGTTGCCGTCGAACATCAGCATGACGTCATCGGCGAAGGCCTGACAGTGCACCCCCGCAAGGTCGAGTTGCTGCAGAAGAGGGTCCAATAGGAGGTTCCACAAAATCGGTCCTCCTATGGACCCTTGGACGCACCCTTTGGTGGTGGACCGCAAGGTTTCCCTCCCGGCGTACCTTACTCTGACCGTCCTATCGCTGAGATAGCTGTCGATCACTCTCCTCAAGCCCAGAGGACAATTTTCCTCAGCCAGTCGCAGTTTGATGGCGGGCCACCAGGCGTTGTCGAAGGCTCCCTCTATATCCAGTGAGACGAGAGTGAGCATTCTCCTCTCGTCAAGCTCGGCGCGGACGTGCCGCACCAGATTATAGAGCCCATAGCTACGCCATCGATTTGGGTGTAAAATTCGTCATTCCAAAGAATTAGCCAGATGTTAGGGAAAGTTCTAGAAGTTCTCCATATTCCTCAGGCATGTCATTTTCACGAAGCTTCCTTTTAACAATTTATATGTAGTCTTGTATAGGTAGGCAGGTGAATAGTGACTGTATATCAAAACTGACTATAGTTTCATCACTAGTCAATTTTAGGTTTTTTATTTGGCTAATGAAATGGTAGGAATCCTTAACATATGCACTTGTATATCCACGATGTTGTGAGAATACCTTCGATAGATGTCGAGCCAGTTTGTAGGTTGGTGTGTCAATCTGGCTAACTATGGGTCGTAAAGGAATGCTACTTTTTACTATATATAGTCGTGAACAAAACTTGAGAGACAACCGCAGCCAAATAATAAATTCCTAGAGGGTTGTTGTATTCCTGCGTGTGAGTGAGGTCACCAGTAAGCGCCTTAGGAGTTGCTGTGCTAGCTGCGGAGGTGGTATCGTGCGGGTGACCCTTAATGTATTGCAAGCGTTAATAGGTTACGGTAACCGCTTTCATCAGGTAACCCGTATGCTTGTTTGCCTTCCGACATTGTATAAACAAAAGAAACTAAATAACTTCGTGGTGTATTAACAGTTGACTCTTATAATTGTTACTTAACGCGCTAAAAGAAGTATAACTTTTTTTTGAGTACAGTATTTCTCTGAAATACATAAAGTAGAAATTAATTTATAGTTTCTTTATGACCACTTAAAGAAGCCGTTGATTAAAAGTTAATTATAAGCACTGAAATTCTTAAATCGAAAAACTACATAAACATGTCGCTGCTGTAAAATTTACAAATTACTTCACAGTTTTAATCAATTTTAATTACTAAATAATGTCTCGACAGTTCAAATACACTACATAATACTAAAAGACTATCTAAGTTAAATTGTCTAAGTTGCGACTGACTTCGTATTTATTTTCGAATACGGAATAATTCTATATGAGAAGAACAACATTGTAAAATCACGGAAAATGAAAAAACGGCTGACTAGTCATCTACTGAAATTGATGTACAGTAATCTCCTCGCGCGATCCTGTAATTTCTATTGAAACGGTTGAAGTCACATTTTTGATATTACCTTTATGGCGCGTCGCGCGTCGGCGTCGGTGTCGGCGTCGCCCCTAATAAGGAAATTATTTATTGGAAACGATTACGATACATTTTGATTTAGTAATACATTCAGTCATTATTTGTTTTCTTCTATCGACAATTTTAAATATTAAAGGTTTACTGCTTTCTATCCTAACCGGTTTCAAAATGTTTTAGCATTTTACTACTTTATAATAGCGGTTAAAGTATGAAATTGCCATTTTACAGTAATAGATCCTGTGAATTGACATTAAACCTTCATGCCGTGAGATTTTCGAGTGAAACTTTTTTCACATGATACCTATGAGGTTTTTCTTAAAAATGTGCAACATTTGATTTTCGAAATTCAATAGCTTTTTCTTTGACCCGCCTTCAACCCGCCGCTTTTTTAGTGAACGCAATGAGTTAAATATCTTGCAATGTATAATATAATGGCATAAAATAAAAATAAGTCATTGGGATTGCCGAGTGCTAACTTTAAGCTACAAATATTCTGCTTAACATATTTACATACGATTTTCCTACTAAAAATAGCTCAACGTATTTAGCGATACGTACACGTCAAAAATATGATTTATTGGATATATATAAATCCTATCATATCCTAGTGTGTCATGGATTACTTTCTTTTTGCAAAGGTTAATAATATTTGTGCGTTGTGATGCAGCACGCAAAATAAATGAATGGGAAAGATTAATTTTGCACAGTGTGATCTGATATCCCGGGGAAAAGTCTGCATCACTTTTTGTTTGCAAAATATCTGTTGTCGCATAAAACTTTACAAACTGACTGGTGAAGCTGCAGGTAGATGCGAGCGTGTTGTAAATTTAGAGCCTTAGTTCCGATCGTTGTCGATATGGCACACTGTGTAATAAATAATACGTTATGAAGCAGATTCCCGAATATCGGCGAGGCCGCGACACGTGCCTCCGGTATTTCATGATCCGCCCGCTTCCGCCGTCGCCGTAAAATGTAGAGTTTGTTACGAGCCGTTCTCGCCCTACTCGATATTATATTTCGTTTATATGGTGGTGTACCGCGCTTCGGAGGGCACGTTATGCCGTCGGTCCCGGCTGTTGTCGATAGTTTGAAAACACTGGTTTTCGACAATCTGCAGTTGAGCAGCGTGGCGGAGTATGCTCTGAACCCCTTCGGTCGAAGGGTTACTCATCCCACTACTATCCCTGTAGTGGGGTGAGTAAGGGTTGATGTGGCGGTGGTGGTGACGAAATAGTCTACCGTGGGAGGATGCTGATGAATAAACTATAATTTTATTAATAAATTCAAAATGTTATCAATCAATGTACTCGTAAAAATATAATACTATTAAAAAAAATAGTCACTTCTTAATGCTACCTTGCTCGTGTGACGTTTCATATCTTACATCGTACTTAGAATTGCAAATTTCAATTTATTTTATAATATGGCTATAACATTTCTTTTAAAAAGTCAGTATACTAATTATTTTTCTGTCGTTCGGTTTCTAGATGTCGCTGTTTCTACGACCCAGGGAAAATCATATCCTGTGGTCTACGTAGCGCTGTCTACGCAATGCTCTCTATGCATGTCTATATATGTGATACTGTCGCATATGTGATCCGTAGTGAGGTCTATATAGGGCGATCTACACAAGACAGTCTATACAGAGCAATCTGCGTCGAGCGATCTACGAAGGCAAACTTGGTTTGCTTAACAGAGCCAAACAGTATTTCAACGTGGGGCAAACTCTTATACTCGTATTATGTAAATCCCAAGTCAGACCACATATGGAGTACTGTAGTTATCTCTGGGCGGTATCTGGTTACCAGCAAGGACCTTGGGACTCGGTGCAAAGACGAGCTGTGAGAATCGTCGATGATCCTAAACGCACACACGTTATTGAGCCCTTGAGTTTAAGGAGAGATTTCGCCAAGGGATTGCGTGTTCTACCGGTTGTACAATGGGTTCTGAGGAGTTGTTCGATATGATGCCAGCAGCGCCGTTTTACAATCGCACAGCTCGCCGACGACTGGGAGTTCATACTCATACACTGGAACCGCAATGGTCGCGTACTGTGCGGTTCCTGAGAAGTTTTCTACCGAGAACGATTAAGTTGCGGAATGAGCTCCCTGCCGAGGTTTTCACAAGGGACTACAGTATGGGGTTCTTCAAGAAAGGAGTGAAGAGGTTCTTACAGGGTCGGCAACGCTAGAGTGAAACCCCTGGTGTTGCAAATGCCCATAGGCTACGGTAACTGCCATCAGGCAGGCTGTACGCTTGTTTGCCACCTTAGTGGTATAAAAAAATCTATAGAGCGTGATCTACGAGGATAGTATATGTAGCACGATCTACGCAAGATAGTCTATATGTAGCAGTCTGCGTAGAGCGATCTACAATGGCGGTCTATGGAGTGCGATCTATACAAGACTGTTTACGTAAGGTGGTCTAAGCAAGACAGTCTATACAATGCGATCTGCGTAGATCCATCTACGAAGGCAGTCTATAAGTTTGCAATTTATGCATAACGGTCTGTGTAGAACATTCTACGCAAGACCACCTATATATAGCAGTCTGCGTAGAGCCATCTACGAAGACGGTCTATAGAGTGCGATCTATGCAGGACGATCGATGTAAGGTGATCTATGCAAGAGAGTCTATACAAAGCGACCTGCGTAGAGCCATCTTCGAAGGCGGTTTATAGAGAGCAATATATGCAGGAAGGTCTATATGCAGGATGTTCTACGCAAAACAGTCTATAGTGTAAAGCGGTCTGCGAAGAGAGATCTACTAAGACAGTACGTAGAGCGCTATCTACGAAGGACGATCTACGTAAGGTGATCTTCGCAATCCATAGAACTATCTTCGAAGGCGATCTATAGAGTGCAATCAATGCAGGACAATCTATGTAGGATATCATAGGTCATCCCGCAACGCAATATATGCATGACGGTCTATATAGGGCGATCTACACAAGACAGTCTGTACAATGTAGTCTACGTAGAACGATCTACGAAAGTAGTCTATAGAGCGTAATCTATACATGACGGTCTATGTAGGACGATCTACGTAAACAGTCTATATATAGCAGTCTGCGTAGAGCCATCTACGAAGGCGGTCTACAGGGTTGCAATCTATGCAGGATGGTCTATCTGTGTAGGATGGTGTACGTCAGACTGTCTATACATAGCGATCTACGTAGATGGTCTTTAGCGTGCGACCTATGGAGGGCGGTCTACGTAAGACAGTCTATACTGTGAGACCGTATAGAGTGATCTACGAAGGCGGTCTATAGAGTGCCATCTATGCAAGACGTTCTGTGTAGAGCGTTTTACACAAGACAGACTATATAAAGCAGACAATGTACGAAGGTGGTCTATGCAGAGCTATCTATGCAGGGCGGTCTATGAAGGGCAGTTTATGTAAAGCAAGTTTAAACTGAGCGGTCTGGGTAGAGCGACCATGCAGTGCGATCTACGAGTATGCAGAGCTGTTTATATAATTCGGTCTACGCAGCACAGTCTATAGTCAGCGATCTACGTGGAGCGATGTCCGTAGACGGTCTGCGCAGTGTGGTCTATGCACGACAGTCTATACAAAGCGTCGATGAGTTCGATGATGGAGTGGTAAGGAATGCGACTTTAATGATTCTGTGTTCGATTCCCACAGTGGACAGACATGAACATTATTTGTCTAATGTTGTGTGATCTAGGTGTTTTAAGAGAGGTAATGCGCATCATAGCAGCATGACTAGACCTCCACCTCACAAAAAACTAAAACAGCCAAATAACTACTCCTTTCTGAGCTCCCAAGGAGTTGCTGTGTCAGCAGCAGGGATGTTAATGTGGGATACTTTTTGCATTGCAAGTATTCATGGGCTACGGTAACCAATTTATATTAGGTGGCCGTGTGCTTGCAGGCCTGCCGAGATTTTCGCTATCCTAATATTAAAATCGAATGTTGACCTGCTGCTAACAGATACCGTCATTGGCCTGCTAAGAATAAATACATGTGACCAAGGGTTCGTATTTTTTATACAATGTTGGGAGGCAATCAAACATACGGTCTGCTAGATGGTAAACAGTCATCGTAGCCTATGGACATTTGCGACACCAGGAGGGTCGCTCATGCGTTGCCAACCCTGTATTGAGATTGCTTATAATCACAAATCAGCACACCTAGTCAACAAGTGGAATGTATCGCAAGTGACTGTGCTTATCATCGACAAAATGGCCTTGTGAGTGTACTATAGTCTAGCTTTAGAATCACTTGTAGGACCACTGTCGGTCTGTTGCTGCTGTTCTCCCTAGAACAAAGAACACACACAAAATATAGCACGGCACAAAGGCTGTACTGGACAAACAACTTACAGTCCGATATTATTAGAGTTAATAAAATTATATAAAATATAGACATAACGAGAGGAGGTGATAATTGACAGAAGGGATGTATAATTGATAGAACGGGGGATGAAAGTGGGGAGGAGCGACGAATGTCTTCTGTAATCGATGGGTATTTGTGAGACGTACATTTGTACTAGTTCCGACACGCCGGGCGGGCGACCATTTTTAGGGTTCCGTACCCAAAGGGTAAAATGGAACCCTATTACTGAGGCTCCGCTGTCCGTCCGTCCGTCCTTCCGTCTGTCACCAGGCTGTATCTCATGAACCGTGATAGTTAGATAGTTGAAATTTTCACAAATGATGTATTTCTATTGCCGCTATAACAACAAATACTAAAATATAGAATATAATACATACTTAAAGGGGCTCCCATACAACTAACGTGATTTTTTTTTGCTCATTTTTGCTCGATATTGATAACGGCAACAGGTAGACGCTTGAAATATGCACAAAATATTTAGTTATATATTCACTTTAAGAATAAATAATTAAATTAAAATAAAACAAATATTTAAGGGGGGCTCCCATACAACAAACGTGTATTTTTTTGCCGCTTTTATAGATAATGGTACGGAACTCTTAGTGCGCGAGTCCGACTCGCACTTGGCCGATTTTTTTTTTTATACACCGTCCGAAGGCATACAAGCATACGGACCACCTGATGTAAATCAGTTTCATAGCCTATTAACGCTTGTAATTTTAATTGAGTATCACTCGCGCAATGCCTCCTCTGCTGCTAACACAGCGACTCCTTAAGAGCTTACTGGTCACTCACACGCGGTAATACAACAACCCTCTAGAGAGTTATTATTTGGCTGCGGTTTACTGTGAGGTGGAGGCAATTCCCCAATAGGGCTGCGTTGATGCGCCCTACGTCTCTTAAAACATTCAGACCAAGACAGTCATGTTCACGCACACACACACGCACACTGTTGTCGTGTGTGGGAGTCGAACTCACGAACGTGGATGTCAAAGTCGCGTCGTTCACGACTCACTCATTTCACGCGGGCCGCACTGTCTGGCCAGACTTGTGCTTTTGACAACGTTGGCAGATTACCAATCATTCGTATTCGCAGTACATCGCGCGCGGTATTGTACCTTAACATTTATTACATTTTATAAAGGCAGCAAAGGACTCGTGATTACTTCATAGTGATTGTCAAGAGCGATATTCACAACTCTCGTTCTCATTCAAATATTTGTAATATATAAAATAAGTGTAGTGGAAACTTGAATATCATCGTGCAGGCCTGCGTGGCGGCGACACCGACGGTAGGCGAGCGCGGCCTATACTCCTTGTCTTATAAGGTTGCATAAGCTACGGTAATCACTATCCATGAGGCGGGCCACGTAATTTAGTACCATTCCGCGTATATATTACAATTGATTAGTGATCATCGTGGACTGAGTAGAAGCCCAATATACACAGTCGAATGTTCCGCTGGTGCTATCCAATTTATCTCCTTCGTTCATTACACTCACAGGTTTCTCATTGTGTGGGTGCTCCGCCGTTCGCCGCTCAATATAATAATGAAGGAAGCTGAAAGAACAGGCATCCGTCATGGGTATCTGTGACGCAGGCCGCCGGTCAATGGATGGCTGAGAGCACTCATACAGTGTGCAATGAGCCGGGCCACGTCAACATTACACAGATGTATAAGCTATAAATTTTTTAATCACTTTTAGAATTTTAATTTATCATTAATATTTAGTAAACATAATATTTGTATTTGCTAATATTAAATGCCGTTAAGCGGGTGTTTCATTTCAATATGAATATCAAATAAAATATTTTTGCTTACTTATTAATCTGCCGCAGCTATTTATACAGTATAAACACCCCCAAATACCCCGCGGGCTCGATATCGAGCCTAGCGGCCGGCGCCCGCGAGCTCATCTTATCGCCCCTCGAGAATGATTGATGTGGAGACAGGCCGCGGGAGTCAGCCCGCGAGCGCGCTCTCCGCCAGAGAGAGCGGGTCTCGCCGATATACAGATGGTTTCGCGAAGTGATTTTCTGAAGAAGGTATAATACATTTTCGTTCTTAGCTATATATCGTTTTAAAGTGTTGTAGTTACTAAATGTAAAATAAATTATTTTATTAATGACCGCTGCCGGCAGGTCCGCCCGCGTGCAGATCGCTTTTTACTCTGAAACCTTAAATATTTTCGGCATAGAAAAAACCTTATGATTTTATTTATTTATTTAATAGATAAATAGTATATACCTATACCTGTAATAACACGGTTCAACCCCTTAAAAATCTACAATTTCAAGTTATGTCATCTCAATAAATATTTTGATAATAGATGTATTTCACTTAGATGTGTTTTCTATAAAGTGGGGCCGAGATTGGGGGTCATGTCAGAAGCGTGCTCGTTCGCGACCCCTGCCAATCAATTAGATTGCAATTCTGGCCCGAAAAGGCGTCGATGTGCGGGTTAGGGCGTCCCCCAGAGGCGATGCGCCTCGATCCGCCCCCTCGGTGCGAAAATAGGTGCATGCGCCACGCAGCGCTAATTCCGGCGGGTCGAGGAGAGCCGAGTGCTGCATAGGCACGTGGAATGTGAGAGGTGGATTGAGTGATAAGATGAACGAGCTGATGGACGTAATGAATGAGAGACGCTTAGATGCTTTGTGTGTGACAGACTAAGCGCAAGGGGAGCGACGCCGATGATTTGCCCGGTGGGGTGATGGCCTATGGTCTAGGGTAGACCTTGACAATCATGCCAGTGCTGGTGTAGGTGTCGTACTCTCCTCTCGCTTAGCCTCTGGTGTGAAAGATTACTGTTTGGTAGGGCCTAGACTTCTCTAGGTTCGTATAAAACTAGGCATCACGCAAGTATTTCTGGTTGCAGCATACGCTCCTGTAATTGTAACTGTTTAACATTTGAATTAATTAAAAAAATAAGTCACATCGTCAACATGATGCACGTCTGTAATAATGGTCTGTACATAACTACAGTGCAGCTAACCGCCGCTCGCGGCGTCACGTGTGAGGCTTTTCGCTTTTAAACTTCTCGCTACCGGATACTTTCCGTGTTAAAATTAACAGAAACACGGATCTAGGAAATAAGCCATCACTATGTATAATTTTATCAAAGTTTATTCAGTTCTTTTCTGTCCGACACAACATACATATATAGCTACAAAATATGTCTATTTTGACTCGTGTAATACAGTAGAGTCGACGGCATCACTATTTTAAATAAATATTCCAAGTACGAACTGGCCTTTACAATATGAGTAGATAATTGGGCTGCCGTAAATCATACGTCGAGATGTTTGTGAGTATGCGGTCAATTACAGTTATGACATCCGCCATTACGTTTGAAGGTTGATTTTGGCCACAAGAGCGTGCGAGCGGCCGTCGCCGTCCCCGAGATAGCCGTGTTCCGAGATGGATCGCCGGCGCGGGTGATTAATACGTCCATCAGCGGGCATTACGAGCGCGGGGATGCGTGCAAAGAATGTCCGTAATCCGCGGTGGATTGACGCGCGTCCGGGCGGTGGCGCGGGCGGCGGGCGGCGGGCGTTCCGTCCGCGATATCACCCTGAATAAATAATAGGCTCGCAGGACATCCAATATTATGGAAATTTTCAGGTAGAGGTCGTTTCCCGACTCCACAGTCAGATGACATGCTCAGATTTACATACCGATCTTTTTTACTAAGATATTTTTTTTTACTTTATTAATATTTCGTCACCAATTTTTATTTTATATTATTCTAGCCGACGCTAAAGCTATTAAGTATTCATTTTGACGGGTCCTTAATATGCAAAGCTTGAAGCTTAGGCAATGTTTTTAAGCATTTTTATTAATTCGTTTGTGTGCGTTCGCTAAAATATTGTTCATGGGAACTAGCGCCGGTCGGTGCCCACGCGCCGCTGTTAATAGAAGCAAACCGTCGCTGCCGTGGTTACTCTGGTCGTCTCTGGATATAGAACCCTAAACGAACTAGTGTAGGAGTGGAGTCCCTCCGCGACCGGACCAGCTCGATGGTAATGTGTTATTGTCTTACCACCTGAACATACATATTGCTGTCCTCTCGCAGTCACCAAGTACATGATGATTCAACTACAATCTATTGAAATTCGAAATTCAGTAGAATGTGGTTTAATTTTGGTTGAATAAATACTAATACATTGCACGTAACTTGCAGCTCGCCGTCATGTTTCAGGACAAAGCTGACTTCGCCAGCGCGTCCTTCAGTCTTCTGAACAGCAAGCGAGGGTCTGCCGAAGGATAGACCGGTCACGAACCCAACTGCAGAGGTACCCGAACCTCAGAACAGATCTCAGCCAAATTTCATCTCTCCGGAGTTTGTGTGATTCGATTTGGTAAGCGAGCCGCCGCACGATGAAAATCTCTCCGTATAAATACCCTTAACATTCAAACGTGCATTGTTTCTGCGGCAACCAATCAATGACGACGGTACAGCACCCTTCGCAGGAGTCGCTTCATAGACAACCAACGTGCGAACCCATTTACATTAGTAGTCTATCTATCTATATCTTTACGCCAAATCCGTTGCGGGGAAGCAGAACAAAAAAGAGTCGATCGAACTAAATACGTGCTCATATTTAATTTCACTCATGTCTCAATTCAATTATCCGACTTGAGTTGAACGTCGTGGCACCGCAGCAGCCCCGCGGGGCTGTCGGCGACAGCTGACGTCACGGCGAGCTCCCGCGGGCCCACGTTCGTAAGGCCGCTGTCATTAAAGTGTGTTAGGGAGGCGCCATAAACAATTAGCCCGCTGTAAGCCCGGCACGTCGCTCGCCCGCGCTTCAAAGCAACATTACGACGCCGGCGACGACGCTGCACTCACCGAGCATTTTTAATTGTTAAAGACAAACGTCCTGTTCGCCATCAGCGCCCACCTGCTCTATGTGATTGTTCAGCAGAGTGTGTGCCGCGGCACACTGATGTACCGTCGTCATTGACTGGTATGCAAGAAACAATGCAAGTTTGAATGTTAAGGGTTATTTACACGGATTAATTTTCGCCGTGCGGCTGCTCGCTTACCAAATCGCCTCAGTCAGCAGCACCGCTACTCCATTCACACAGTTGACTGACATCGCAAGTGACGGTCTTTTTGTTTGAAAATGTTGAATAGAGCAGGTGTTTAATGTGCCGGCATCGAAATAATTTGTAAATCAACTATTGAAGAATTGCCTTTAAAGAACAAGGAGGGAAGATAAAAAGAACAAAATGTAGATTTTAGGGTACCCACGCGGATGAATTTCTCGACTCGTGCTTCCGATATATCATTTCGGATGCGCTATGTAAGATCCTAATTACGAGTACTTTAGAAAATAGTTAAGAATGACCATATATTTACTGTAGATTTTAGTCACTACTCGCATGCAGGTGATCGCCGCACTACTAAAAGTCGGATGCAAGTCTATTTTGGAACTTGCGACTTTAATTAATTGCGGCCGAGCCGAAACCCCATTTAAATGGTAGATTTTCATCGTGCGGCGATAATAGAGCGGCAACATTCACTCGTGTAAATCACCCATTATGGAGATGCCTGATGTCTATATAGCTGAAGGTTAGGCGAGGATGATCGATGAAGAGATGAGATCAGTCTTATGCCTCATACCAACGAATGCTGTAAATTCGTATATAAATCATTATATATGTAATTCAGCTGTACGCGTATGTGTCACTGGGTGACTCCTAAATGACTGGACCGATTTTACTGATATTTTTGTGTGTGTTTTAGTGGATCCCTGGACTGTTTACATTCGCAGCTGAACCCGGCAGGCGGCGCGGCGACCGAGCTGTGTCAATTGTCATGTCATAAATACTACGAGTAATACTCTATTGTCAATATAGTTTACAAAACTGACAACACTAAAGGCCAGCAATATACATTGTCAGAAAAATGTACACTAATATTAAGCCATCACTACGTAACTGCTACGAACGACTGGGAGGTCCGTAGCTACTACGTGGGCCGGTGCTGGCAGGGAGCCGTCCTAATTCCTTGCCATCAGATATGTTGAAGCGTAAGCAATCATATATGGTAAAATAATAATGGTGGACTCTCGAAGCCGCGGATGAAGTTTACTATTTGTGTCGGTCGGTATCACCTTGTCTGTAAATTTGTAAATTATCATAAATAAAGAACTAAAAGAAATAAGTACATGCGTTGCACCCTCTTTTTAAGTTATTGTTACTTGTGTGTCAGGGCTCTTCAGTTCAATCAACATGGATTATTTGTGCATACGCAATGTTCATGGCAGAAATTGTTCGCAGTATGGCTCTGGATCTGGACCACATTAGTTGTAATAATAGGGTTATGGCGCATGATAAATGTCCATATTTTTGTGTTGTATGCAAAAATATAAACATTTATTATGCGTCATACCGCTGACAACACAAAAATATTTTGTACTGAGAATTTGTAATGTTGTTTTTAGAGCATTAAGTCGATGTTATTTTCGAAGTACGTGGAATGTGTGAGTTTATATAGAAATACGCTCATTTATCAGATACGAGGTATCCAAACGTAACGTTTATTATATAGGGCATAACAAAATGTACCCGACAAAAGTTGGCAATTACACCTTCATGAGAAATAGATTAATTTAAAATATACTTTTCTAAAAATGTTTCTTTTAGAAAAACCATTAAATGCGTGCGAGAATTAAATTCGAAAATAATAGACTTACTTCGTTTTGTTCGTATATTGTTTATTCAACGACAACTTTGCATTTATTCATCGCATACGCTATCTCTTTCCCACAGTATCTATTTCCTAATGTGACAGAGAGAAATAGAGCTTTTTGACCTTTGGTTTCTGCCAGCTGATTGGCTCTCCATCCGCGGTGGCCATTACATAGTAATAACAAGTCTATTCATAGTAAAAGGGATGTGTATAATGGTACAATTCGCTAATTTTAATTTCTTAATTATGATACAAGTCGTCGCTGCGCCACCAGGCCAGACCAGGCTAGTCGTGGCAGCGACGGTAGTGGCGACATGCCGTTTCTGTCCCAGCTGGCGGACGACCGCAGCAGCCGAGGCAGGGACTACTGGAGCAGCCCTGCCATGGCTGCTCCAGTAGTCCCTGCCTCGGCTGCTGCGTGGGCATCTTGCATCTACTAACGGTAGTGGGTGGGTACCGGCCGGCGCTAGCCCGGATGAACTAATTGGTGGTGGAAGCACACAGAGCAGGTTAGATCAAATTGCATGTAAATTTGACTTTCGCAAAATAACGCCTGAATCTATTAACTATTAATTATCAGTTTTAAAAAAAATGTAATATGTTTATTTATTTATATTATAATCGTAATAGGTACAACATACATTTGTCATGTTGGATATGTTAGACCTCATATATAACATGTAGATATGCTTGACGGACAGATGTGAGGTATGCATGTTGCATAGGGATACGCTCGTTTGGCAGATACGAAGTATGTCAGCGGAGCGGAAACACAATTTAAGACGCGATGAAACGCGCCTCCCTGTCACATACGAGTACCAACGACTTAACGATAATAAGGGCGGTATACGATATATGTTTATTATTCCGAAATAGCGGCTCGTGCCTCACAGCAATGTAATGGAATATCTTTTATCAATATGTAATCAGATTTCCTTCCTTAGTGTACACTTATAATGTTTTTGTGTCCACATTCTCCGGCAGAGAAGCGGTGGGAGGTAACATGTATATATGTACAAAAGTGTGTTCACAAGGGAGAATACCGACTGCGTCGCGAGGACCATTCCTAGAAATGTAACCGACACCCGCCGATTATTGTTGTTGAGTTATTTTCGTAGACTTAGCAGAACGTAACTTGATCGCTTTGTTACGAATATTAGGGTTCTGTCATCCAGTTGTGGAAGCGAATATCGTAGTATATTATCCATTTAGTATGTTTGGAAATTTTTTGTCCTTTGCTGTCAAAGCAGCGTTATTAGCCACCGCGCCAACGAGCTCGTCAATAGGAATAATGTGTACCGTGATGAACTTTGCCCTAAAGCTTATGATCGCTTGATACTGTTGCTATTGAACAATTGGTACATAACAATTTCAAATGAGAATATATTTTCTCGTTTTATACTTCTTCGGGCGTAATCTTTCAATGGCCGGGATTTAGATTATTTCCTAAAAGAATAGCACATACGTTATACTCAATGGTCGCCGTAGAAGAACGTCCTACGCGCAAATCATCAGTGAGCTTGCTCTAACCGCATTTGAACTCAATAAACCAGTCATAAAGAGTGGCACAGGATGGGACTGCGTTATAAAATGCAAATTGAAATCTGTCATAATACTTTTGTAATTACGGCCGCAACGAAAGTCGTAATAAATCACTTCGACGCACGACGGACACTTTAAAATGGCACCAATTGTTATAATATAATGACATGAATTCATTGTTATATAGTTCTTTATTCTAAACTTAAAGAATTTTTTCATTGGTAACTTTATTTACGTATATAAATAAATAGTATATTAAACTTCAACGGGTTTCCGTCTAAGGCTATTCGTAAATTGTTAAAAACATTCACCAACAATCAACAACTTACAAATAATTATAACACTACTCCACTTAATGTACAGTAATTATCACTCGTCGTCAATTATTATGTACACTTATATTCCCGCAATATGCACGATTATTTATATTAGTTACCGGAGACTTTGTACAATAGTTGCCTGCGTGGGTGACCTCTGTCTCACCTACTTGTACCAGAAGCTATATTTATATAGCTGTCATCCGGTTTGAAGGGTGAGATATGACAGAGAAATTACTGGGTACTGTGACGAAACAGCCTTAGGTCACAAGATTGGCAGCGCGCGATCCCCGTGGTATTGCGAGCGTCAATGGGCTGCGGTGACCGCTTACCATCTAATGCGGGCCGCATGCTTGTTTCCCAATTTACATGTTTAAAAAAAATCGTTTTTCGCCTTAATACAATGGAAATTCGACTATAATTATTATCGAAAATATAACGAAACCATATTCAGACACGTCTTCAAATGTTTTCCACTGTCCTCATTTTTATAAACGCCTCTAAAACTCGTTGTTATCAAACAGTGAAAAAGGTGCTGGACTATTTCGTCTCCGCCTAATTAAGGATAGATAACAATATCTTGCAATAACTGAGGACCTAGCTATCAGCTTGCCGGCCGGAAGACACTCTACGGGCTATATCCTTAACACAGAAGCCCCGATGCGACACAATTAGTGATAAGGACGTGGGAGTAAATCTCAAATAAATTCCACAATAGAGGGAGAGAGGCGCCGTTTGAAAAAAAATAACAAGCTCTCTGGAATACGGGGAGATAAGTAAGCCGATCGAGGATCAGACATTATTTAATTATTGAATCATTAATTAAATTGATAAATTAATTTAAAGCTTCACAATAATATGTCATTAGCGAGGTTAAATTTAAAAAAAATGGCGGGCATGCGTTTGACTTATTTTCATTTTCATACGACGTCGGGAGGCTTGAGAGCATACATCCCACATGATATAAAGCAGTACTTGTAGTCTGTGAACGCTTCCGGTCATTAAGTGTGCCACATGAAGTATCACTCGCGCGATGCCACCTCTGCTGCGAACACTGCATAGGAATCTTTAATTTTACTTTTCCAAATGAATGATATCATGAAAACATAAAGGTGAAGAACGTTTGTAACCTTCGAGGTAATTGGTGTCACCGACAAAAGAGTTGGATCTAATGATTACAAAGTCCCACGGCAGATCAATTCATTTAAAACCAATTTGTTACTTTCCCTGATATCGGATTTCCAATAAACTCCAATTAGGATTTTCTAATAAGAGGTTAGTTAATGAAATCGTGCGGCATACGTAGTCAATTGCCAGCTGGAGGAGTCAAATTGTTTTGAACGTAGTTTATTGACTACTAGCGCCACGCCGCGGCTTTGCTCGAATATGATCTACTAATGAAGAACATGAGAAGGACACGTGGCAACAAGCAACCATATTTATCTTATAATTTGTCATCAGTTAGTTAGAATTATTTCAACAGAATCTTTATTTTTAATGAATGAATGAATGTGTTTATTTGCCAGAGTAAGGTAAGTATTACACAGTTGTATGTTCAAGATAGTTAGTTCCATTTTACTCTGCCATTAAAATGGCGTGCAAATTATTCTATTTGTGAATGACAATAACTAGTTAATTATATATATATATATATATTCAAATAAGCAATTAGGTAAGCAAAATAATAGTCATACAATATTTTTGTCATTTAAGAATTCATCAACTAAATAAATAAGCCTCGAATTGACTTTCTATTCAGCAACCTTACACCGCAACGAAAGTCGTTACAATTCATGAAGCGGAAACTTCCTATAATTAAATTCATTTCGACGTGCGACAGGCACTTTTTAAATTTCCGACAATTTGTAAAATCAAATGACACAGGAATTCAATCATCAACAGCTTCCAAAAGAGATTTTTATTCGAAATTTAAATATATTTTAATCGCCTACATTTCTTAATGGCTTTTTCTAAAATTTCAATGTGACTGTATGTTAGAGAATGTAGTTATTTAACTATACGTTTATTACTTATTCAAACATAGTTTCATGCAAATAGTTAATTATATAGCAGCCTGAACAATCGGACGTGATATGCTTAAGGAAATATTAGCAATATTCATCAATATTTATTGTGTTAAAAAAGAATGCTAACTCTCTGATCAAATGGAACGTTACCACAGAACGAGCTTTTCAACAAGTTAAATAGGACTTGCGCAACGCCACATGGTTTTTACTGATTCCAAAGCACAGATTCTAATACAGGTAGGGCGCATCAAAGCAGACCGTCTGGGAAAGTGCCTCCACCTCACAGAAAACCGCAGCCAAATAACAACTCCCTAGAAGGCTATTGTGTTCCTGCGTGTGAGTGAGGTCATCAGTAAGCTCCCAAGGAGTTGCTGTGTAAACAGCAGAGGAGTCATCGCGCAAGTGATACTTAATATATCGCAAGCGTTAATAGGCTACGGTACCCACTTTACATCAGGTGGACCGTATGCTTGTATGCCCCCCGACGTAGTATAAAAAAAGATAGCATTGATGACTGCCGTTAGCCTCAAATGTGCAGGCAACTTTTTGTTGAAGGACTGCTTCAACAAAAAGTTGGACCTGATTGGAAATCTCCGAGTTATTGGGAACATTCTCGTATATGGCAGTAATCATTTTTGAAACTTGAATTAAGGCTATATATTTACAATTTATACCGATCATAAGCCATTAATTTATGTTTTCGACAAGTAACTAGGCATTGACGACACTATAAGACGAATAAGATTACATATCCCAATTTTGCACTGATTTGCGTCAAGCGGACACAATAACATCGTTGCGGTCGAACACAACATACAAACAACGAAGTGTATCGCGATATTTCGACTAGTGTCGCACGCTCGCATCTACGAGTACCACAAAGAATTAGGAAGAAGATTTTTGACAGTTACCACAATCTAAGTCATTGTGTCAACTCTGAAAAAAAGGCCACGAGAAAATTTATTGGAAAAAATTATATACAACCGGAGTGAATCATGTCTACAATGTCAGCGTTCTAAAGTGCACACGTAGGTATATAGTCTCGTCACTTGAAAAATATTTGCCTTCAACGCATTTTTCCCACATGCATATCGACATAGTTGGCAAATTACCTATGTCACAAAATAAACAATATTTAATTATTTAATGATCAAGCGATGTACGTCATGGCCAGAAGCTTTTTCGGTTTCTGATATCACGGCAAAGACCGCGGCAGGGATTGTATCCGAAGGATGGATAATACGTTTCGGATGTCTAGATTACATTACTTCTGACCAGGGAAGACAATTGAAGTCCGAAATTTTTCAAGAACTTGCGAAGTGGAGAGACTACGCTGTACCATGAAGACTGCATTGGTAGCCAGAACAAACACCAATAATTGGACAAAGGAATTGCCGTCAGTTCTACGCGGACTCCGCTGCAGTTATCAATAAGATACAAGATAAGATAAGTGCATGAAAAGAGCAATGAATGTTAAAGAAGCGAGTGAGGTATGTAAGGATCGAGTCGCGTGGCGCTCGGTTCTCTCTGCCTACCCCGTAAGGGATTTGGCGTGAAGTTGTAGTAGTATAGGTTCTCATGGGTCTACCTGGTATTAGCTACTCGCCGTAATACTACCTCGCAACCTATAACCTGCGACCTCATAAATTGTTACAATATATTTTAATTACTACAAAAATTATGCCTTTAAATTCGAATACGTTAAGAATTATTGTGCAATACTCAACGTGGATTATTTCACTTACTTATGTTTAATTTTAAAAAGGGGCATGTTTACTGCACGTTCGCCAAAGTGTCGTTAATGTCGCTGTATAAATTATCCTAAGATAAGATCGCTGGCTACCCTTCATACACTGAGCACGTAAACAATGTCTTATCGCAACCTATTACTTGAGCAAGCAGTTTTGGTCGTGAAGTCTCAAAGGAACCACAACCTGATGACAGGGTTGTTGGCCTTTTCGAGGAGTAGAAGTACTCGGATGCGTATTCCTATTGGAGAACATGAAAATTAAAATGCGAAAATGTAAATAATGCATTATGTATGTTGTTAGTGAAGGAGATGAAAAGTTATAATATAAATAAGAAATAGAAATAGATAGAGAAGAAATAGATATGTATGAATAAATGAACAATAGTACAAAAGCACAATGCTCATATAAATAAAGTTCATTTTGATTTGTCGTAACTTCGTAGAAAATATAGAAGACTAAGTGACGGTCTTGCAAGACACACTCAGGAAGTATTACAACGGTGGATTGGATATTTTGGAGATATGTATGGTGATAATGTCCAAGATGCTGACGTTTTTAACTGAGTTTACGATACCTGTGTCCATCGAAGACAAACCTATGGACTAGATTGAATGGTCGTGTTGAGGTTGACTGCGTCTTTATAGATTTCAATCAATCGGTTATCACAACTGTTCTGCCTTTATTGGACGGTCATCTACAGAGAAGATTAACAAATGTAAGATTGATTATGAATGGGCGATCTAGTTGTAAATTATTCGCTTTATGCAGACGGCACTACTTGAACCACTTTTTTTAATGTAATGTATATATATATAAAAATTGGTAGATATTTTGTTACATGTGGTTGGTCATTAATGTACCTATATTAAGAATAATAGAGGGCCCAGGATGCTTGGATGGATTGTACTGATAATTGTGAGTTGTTATTTCCAAACATTCTATCGCATAAATAACTTTTAGTCCACCGTAGCGTTCACTGTACATTGCTGCCATCTAATCGGAAGTTTATTTATGCCTTTGCGATAGAACTCTAGGGATCTAGATTCGACAAACTGTGTGAAAGCATTTTGTTCTGCCTCCTGGGAAGAAAAATTTTTACCACGTAGAAAATTGTCCAAACCATGAAAAAAATGGTAGTCAGTTGGAGCAAGGTCTGGTGAGTATGGAGAGAAAGAATATTCCTTCAATTCTGTACCGATTCAACAAGGCAACACAAATTTATTTCTGCATATCAGTCAAAATCATGAGGCATCCATTTTCATATTTTGCCTGCATCCATCGACTCTCTACAGATATTTTGAGGTCATCGGTCCATCTAGAGGGACGTCGTCCCATACTGAATGGGAACATTTATTCACCAGCGGTTGTCGGTTCTACGAGCAATGTGGCCGGGCCACTCTCACTTCAACTTGCTTATCCTTTGGGCTATGACAGTTACTTTAGTTCTACTATGGATATCCTCATTTCTGATTATATCATTCAGCTAAACCTCGAGCATAGCTCTTTCCAAAGCACGCTGAGTGATTTTAAGCTTCTCCATGTCGCAGGGGTTAGTGTCCCTGGAGCAAGAAGGGCCGGTTTTACTAGAGGAAAAAAATAAAAAGGTAAATACCGATAAAGATTTACTACTAGAAAACGCGATTAGGGATCGTGGGTAAGGTCGTGGTCTCCGCTACGGTTGTTTGACACTTATATTTCCAAAGAATTGCAGGTTGCGCCCCGTAGATGAGGGTAGGCGAGACGCAGCGGAAGGCTAGGTGCGACGGCGTGACGCAGCGGAGCAGGCAGCTCCAGTGAATGCCAGGTGTTCCGATAGCACAGATCCGGCAGCACAGGGCATACCCACGTAGAATACCCACCTGTACGAACCCTGTCCAATGCGTTAGCAATGAACACCGCCTTATCCGATTACCGATTGCCTTCCCGCCTTCGATGCTAGCCGCGGAAAATAAATTTTTATCTATGATTTTGTGTGTGCTTGTGTAATTTGTTATTGTCAAACAACATTTCGAAGGAGCATTGAACATAACAAAAAAATATTGATGTGACTTATCATTAAATAAAAATATAAAAGTTATTAACTTAAAATATTGAACAGTTTTATAACATTGCAAGTGCAATTTTCTTATTGGGTACACAAGAATCTAAAATTATACTAAGATTACAAAAAAATACTGATCCATTTCCTCTAGTAGTAGTGAATGTAGACATTCTTAGTAACATGCACCGTGGTCGAACGGTTAAGCTTTTTGCCTTCAATCGATGCAGACGTAAGAAACCTCCAGTTCGATCGGCAACTCAAACAATCCTGGCCAAATGAATTAATTGATAAATGTAATTATATACGTTTCAGGTGTTTTGTGCTTAGCCCTTTCAACAAAAGGACGCGCCGTACGCGTGATTCTATTAGTAAATAATTCAGCCATTTTTGACAGGGACGAGGTAAATACCACATACAAACGATTACTACACGCGCAAAAACATTTTGTGTAGTCATGAACAATGTTCAACACTAGGTCATTTTACGCACACTACTTTAAATGTATGTCAATTAAGCTGTACTATAATGATCTATTTATAACTTCGCACCTAAGGTACATCCTATTTATGGTATTATTATTTATTATCATCACACATATTACACACGAGTACCTGCATTGCAGGAGTTATTGGGAGATATTAAACACACTTCTATCTGTGTTTAAGTCTATGGGAATAAAAAGTAAAAATATTATTTTCAATACAAATATGCTCACGTATTAGTAGAGCTAAGACTAGGTCAAGTGTTACATTTTTATGTCTTTAGTGGTATAAGACCACTAAAAAAATAAAAAATTGTTCTATGACACTAAATTCTAACAACTAATCACAGACCCCAGAGGAAAGTTAAATTGTACATAGTTTTTCTTCATGTTAGTAAGTAATTATGTAGACTAGATATACACTACGAGAATATAATATTATAAATAAAATAAAATATATGTACTTATATCAGATTCTTTCATCAGAGACTACAATAACTACTGATAAATATTGACATCAAACCTTTTTAAGAAATAAAGATATGAAAATTCATGATAACCGGAGCGATAACGATTACAAGACTGTTAGAGAATCGATTACGCAAGTAGTTTTTATACGCGCAATGGATCACATTATATTGTACCATGACAGAGGGGAATGATCCTACGAGGCTGGTCCTTTTGTTGAAAGGTCTAAGGCTTTGTGTGCACTAAGCGGCAGAGGAGTGACATCTTGTGATGGACGAGATTGCCGATGACATGAACGATGATCTCTGGTCAGGGGTGGACAAGGACGACGTAACCGCTTTACATCAGTAGGTTTATATGTACATACAATAGATTGCTTAAATAAAAAAAAATATTTAAATAGAATATGTCCAGACATAGCTCAAACAGATCTAAGTAGAATACAACAGATCTAAGTAGAACAATTTTGAAAATGAAATCAATCATTAAGAATAAAATTGGCGTCCGCGGAAAATAAGTAACATGGTGCAGTAAAATTTTGCTCTAAAAAGTACTGTTGCCGATTTAGAATTGAAAATAAAAAACTAAGCCATGGTTTAAAATGTAACACAGAATCTGTAAAGAAATAAATGTTAGATTTATGCGGTAAGCTCAGGAGTAGATACACTGAGATGGCACTCGCAGCGTTTATTAGTTAGATTCTTAGTATTGTAAAATTAGTATAATATATTTTACTGCTTACATAATTATTGCAGACAGCCGGTAGTGGCCAGAGTTAGCTAAATCCGAGAAAGAAATGGATTCTTTCCTCGTTTTGAACGATTGATTCGAACGAAATCGACTGGATTTGAGTAACAGACCGAATGAGAGATTATTCGAGATTTCGATTTGAAAACAAACCGTCCCACCAGCAGACTTCCCAGCAGTAAAATATAAATTGAGATTTTTAATTAACAAAATATTAGAATTATACATTTCTTTAAGCAATTTGATGGATTCTAATTATTAAAAAGTAGTAGATGTAACTTGTCATACAACGACCTCTGTTGTAGTTAGCACCGATTCATATTACAAAGTATGCATTTTATCTACTAGATGGCGATAGCTGCAGCGTTTCAAGACAAGATTTGAATGAATTTGGTTTGATTAAGTTTGTTTATTAATTATTTTGATTAGATTTTTTTTTAATTTAGCGAACGAGGATTTCTATGAAGGTTTTAACGGATAAACTGTTACATCCATACGACCCAAAGTGTAATGAGTATCAGATAAATGATAAATATAGGCATACTTCGTTGATAAAATGCAATTTGGGAACTCGGCACAGCAATATCCCAACCGTCACGTCTCGATTCGATATATCAATATACTAAATACAATATACATATACAATATACCACATCTAAATTACAATTTTCTGGACTCCTGGAGTCTCTGGACTGCTTGCACGTGTACCAAGAGGAATTACTTTAGTAGCGGAGATGGTCAATCTTAATACAATTGTTTGATCGCTTGCTGGTGGTAAATAGATAAACACAAGGGATTTAGAAAGACCGTGCTGAGTGTTGCTCTAAGAACTAAATTAAGTTTTAAGAAAGTTTACTTTTTTAATTTGACACCAACCCTCGTGGGTTCGATTTCCACACATGACAAACATTTCTGTGCATAAACATGTTTGTATTGGTCTGGATGCTTTTAAGAGAGGTGGGGCGCATCAAAACAGATCGACTGGCGAAGTATCTCCACCTCACACAATACCGGAGCTAAATAACAATTCTCTGGAGGATTATTATTCTTCTGCGCGTGAGTGAGGTCACCCTTACCACCAATAATGCTTGCATTGCAAGCGTTCACAGGTTACGGTAACCGTTTAACATCAGGTGGACCGTAAGCTTGTGCGTGTATTTTTCTCCTGTTTACCTTTGATTAGGTACCTGTCCAAGTAGAGCAATGGGCATAAGAAAACGAATCAAAATATACAGACCCATATCGGTCTGTTTCGTTTACCGTCCATTCGCCGTCGCGTCTTCCGCCACTGTCTCGGCCGCAGGCTCGCTGCGAGACCGCTGGGTCAACAGTAACAATAGCTGGGTGCTCCGGAAAATTCTGTAGACACAGAAAACATCATCGAAACAAAGAAAATCACATATCACTTGTCAGGTCCAACATTTATTTAGGATTTATTGAAAGAAATACGTTGGTTATAATATTTACACTCGGGGGACGGACGAGCTCGGTGGTGGAAGGGTAACGATGGCTACTTTATTACCGAGGCTCGTGGGTTCGACTCCTGCACGAGGCAAATATTTTTGTGTATGAATATGTCTGTTTGTCTTGATCTGGGTGATTTCTATATATTGTAAAAACGAATTTACAAAAAAAGTGTTTACGAATGTTTATCAGCTGAAGCTTTGATTAGTTTGGGACTAGATGGCGCGGTGTAGTTTGACCACTAATATTTGTATAATATATTCTTGCATCGACCGTTGCAGTCAGTGTTGCCTACACAGCCATTTCCAATTTACCTCTTTCGCAGTTTTTGAAGAATATCATACTATAGTTGCTAGGAAAAATGTCATGCTATAGTTTCTAAGGACAACCTCAGCATAGAACTTATTTCACAACTGAAAGGTTCGCGGTGAAAACTTCTTTGTAACCGCACAGCACGCGACCATTGCGGTTCCAGTGTACGAGTATGAACTCCCTGCCGTCAGTGACCGGTGCGATTACAAAATGAGGCCACTGGCGTCACATCGACAAACTTCTAGGAACACAATCCATTATACAATCGGTAAAACAAACACAGACGGAGGCGCAATCTCACCTTGAACTCAGGGGCTCAACACCGTGTGTGAGACCAGGGTCTTCGATAATTCTCACAGCTCGTCTTCGCACTGAATCACTAGATCGCGGCTGGTATTCAGGCGCTCCCACGTCCGTCGCTACGCTGGAGTAGCTGCGGGGCCTGACTTGGGACTTGGTTAAATAAAAGTCTTTGTCTCGAGTTCAAGTACTGTTTCGCTTGTTCAACACACCGAGTTTCCTGGATGCCAGCTTGACGTTCTCCTCCAGGTGACTTCGGAACTGAACTTCACTGGAGATGTCGATACCATGAATCGCTGTGCTCCAGTGCACCAGAAGTGAGGAGCTACAGCGCGCAGACTGGTGTTTTGGTTAAAACGCGGAGTCTACCACATTGTAGTGCAGGCTGTGCTGTTCGACGAGCTCAAAAGTGCAGTGGTTAATAACGCTAATTTGACACGTTCGTAGGTTCGATTCCTATAATACGCAAGGCAAACATTTGTGTGCGTGAACATGTCTGTTTGTCTTGGTCTGGATATTTTAAGAGAGGTAGGGCGCATCAAAACAGCCCGTCTGGGGAAGTACTTCCGCCTTACAGAAAACCGCAGCCAAATAACAACTCCCTAGAAGGTTGTTGCGTTTCTGTGTGCGTGTGTAGTCACCAGTAAGCTCCTAAGGAGTTGCTGTGTAAGCAGCAGAGGAGCCATCGCGCGAGTGATACTGAATATATTACAAGCGTTAGTAGGCTACGGTAGCTGCTTTACATCAGGTGGTCCGTATGCTTGTA
Source organism: Pyralis farinalis (assembly GCA_947507595.1). NCBI lineage: Eukaryota > Metazoa > Arthropoda > Insecta > Lepidoptera > Pyralidae > Pyralis > Pyralis farinalis. The sequence continues at coordinate 374,978 of OX382261.1, read as the reverse complement.
TGCACCCGACGTTGTATAAATTGTTGTTGTTTTCACCGGATCTCCCGCCGCGCCAGCCTGCTCCCTCCACACTGCCAGTGGTGATACGACTTCCGTCAGTCACAACGGCCTTACATTCAGCAGACGGCCGTACTCACCTACAGAAACACAACAATCCTGCGCAGTTGTTATTGAGGAAATGCTTCCCCAGAAGGATATTTATAACAAGGTGGCCCGCTATGTTCCACCATTACTAACTATTGAAGGGGCGGAGATAAAGATAAAAATCATTTATTTGTCATTAGATTTACGGACACTTAGACGCGTCTTACATTCTTTTTTAGATCATATTTTATCTTAATAATTTTTCATAGTTTTAATCTCTCTTTTTTAATCTACCAGCATTTCGAAAGTGGCCATTGGTGAAGAAGAAAAGTAAGAAGAGAAACTTGCCAATATGGGTCTTTGTTTTCATCGTCAATAATTATACATATATATATTACAATACATATATGTGAGTGTATATATAGTGACATCAAGTGGTACAATTAAAGATATATTAATACATGTGCTGAATCATTTCCAGACATATCTGTCAGTTCGATATTCTTACTTCTTATACAGATTATGTTTGATGTACCATTTGAACATATTGTCAGGCAAGGACAGAACTATTTCAAGTAATTTATTATAGAATCGAACACAATTTACAATAAAATATGTACTAGCAAGCCGATGTACCGGCATACGCAATCTATTCTTACTTCTAAGATTTTCACTAAATTTTGAAAATGACTATATTTTTACGAGCATACATTATGTTCTCATAAATGTACTACAGTTAATCGTGAGGACATTTATTTCTTTGAATAGTTCTCTAAGTGATTCCCAGGAGCCCATGTTATAAATAGAGCAGATGGCTCTCTTTTGATTCAATATAAAAATATATCTATCTATATATATCTATATATATAACTTCACGCCAATTCCTTACGGTGTAGGCAGAGAGAACAGAGTGCCACGCGACTCGATCCTTACATACCTCACTCGCTACACACTCGATTCACTCTCGCTTCCATAAGTAAGCGTTGGGACCAGCGCTGCATTGTGTATAGCCAATATAAAAATACTTTCAATATTAGCCGCCTTTCCCCACAACAGTATACCATACGACATAATACTGTGAAAGTACCTGAAATAAACTAAGCGAGCAGTAGCCTCCTAACGGCATACGCGGCGGAGCTGAGCTTACTGGCCAGTTTATTTATGTGGGGGCCTGACTGTAATTTGGAGCCTTTTGTAAAGAGCACAGCGCGACCTCCTGCTAGATCCCATCTATCTACAACTTCACGCCAAATCCCTTGCGGTGTAGGCAGAGGGAACCGAGCCCCACGTAACTCAATCCATACACACCTCATTAGCTTCTTTAACATTCATTGCCCTTTTCATGCACGCTCGTCGGTTTCTAAAGCTCCTGACATCACCTTCTGATAGAATACGATCAATTTGGTCATGGCAGGTAAGTCTTGGCCTTCCTCGGCTCCTACATACTTCCACTTTTGCTAGATCCTACCTCTCTTGATATGTGTATGTCTATGATTGTTCAGCAGAGAATAAGATTTACGAATGTAGGATAGCGTATGGATGATGCTTTATTTAGATGTGAATTGTGTGCTTAATACAGACGATGCCATGTTTATGGCGAGTATTCAGGATCAAATTGATCATGTTTTATCAGAGAGTGGTGGCAGGAGCCTCAGGAATCGTCGAGTGTGCATGAAAATCGCTATGCATGTTACCTTTTGTTTAACATGCATAGAGAGGTGTGCAAGGATCAAGTCATGCCAAGCTCGGTCACCTCTGTCTACCCCGCAAGGGACGTTGGCGTAAAGATTTAGTAGTACAAAAAAACTAAATAAGTCAGGACATCATTTCATTTTACCGTGAGATACGCAGTCCTTTATCCACTATAACTAATTCAGATTTTTCGCTTTGCAATTTACTGAGACGGGACCAAGGCGGCGCGGGGAACCTCCCCGCGCCGCCTTGGTCCCGTCTCAGTAAAAGGTATCCTTAAGTGAATATTTTTTTCATGAATATGAATATAGTGGGTAATTATAAATACAATTTACTTTGAATCTAAAACAAGGAATAATATAAAATAATACTTATGAAAATAAAATAAAAATGCGAGAGTCATAAAACATGCAAAATAAGTGATATCAACATAAGCCGGTAATACTAAAAGTGTAAACCTTAATAACTGTATATTATTCAGGACGGAGCATTAGTGCCGCAATTCCTCGGCGGGGCTTCACAGAATAATGTAACAGTGTGACAGCGCAGTCCTCGGCGGAGCGCCGGGCGCCGGCGGCCCGGCGGCGGCAGGTGGTGCTCTCTGATAAAGCCGGCTGCCACCGACCGCTCTCTGCCCGGCGACTTAGCACATTTTGATCAAAATTAACGGCAAAGCCGGAATCTTCGGGAACACATAATCCCCCAATAACGTGGTTACAGATTAATGCCGTCGTAAATCGTGTCCGTGTATATCTCCATTATCTTGTTAATAATATTAACTACCTACTACTAAATCCGCGGCTTTACCAAACGGACGTTAGTGTTCGCGATCCGGCGCTCCATAAACTGCGGGCGCAATGTTTTACGACCTCCCTGAGGCCCCGCTTGTTTAGTAAGTGTGCTGGAGCTCAACCGGTGTAGCTATTTGTCATCACAGCACGGATATGGCGAGCTGATGGTGGAAAACTCTTTTTGACGTTTCTTTTTATGTTTTGTGATCGTTCAGCTCGGCTCAACTAGACTGCACGAGGCCGGTCGCGGCGCCCGGCGAGGGCCGAGCCCTCGATGCGCACGTTTCCTGAACTCGTTTTACTTCGTTTCCTTATTTATGTGTCTTCAATAAAGATAAAAGATAAAAATTCTTTATTTACCTTTAGACCCTCACGGGCACTTAGACACGTCTTACATATTCAATATTATATCTTATCATTATTTTTTTTTTTAATTTTTTCTCTTTTTTAATCTACCAGCATTTCAAATGACCATTGGCGAAGAAGAAATGCCGAAAGAAACTTGCCAATATAGGTCTTTTTTTTCCAAATCATCTTATACATATTACAATAAATATAATGAGTGTACATATAGTGATATCAAGTGGTACAATTAAAGTTATATTAATTCATGTGCTGAATCATTTCCATACATCTCTGTCAGTTAGATATTCATCGATTCTATAATAACCCTTCTTACATAGAGTATTTTTGATGTGTCTTTTGAACATATAGTCAGGCAAGGACAGAACTGTTTCAGGTAATTTATTATAGAATCGAATACAATTTACCACAAAAGATCTATTAGTCTTAGCAAGTCGATGTACTGGCATACGCAATCTATTTCTGCCCCTAAGATTTTCAGTACATTTTGAAAACGAATTTATATTTTTACGAGCATACATTATGTTCTCATAAATATATTGAGAGGTAACCGTGAGGATATTTATTTCTTTAAATAGTTCTCTAAGTGATTCCCTGGAGCCCATGTTATAAATAGAGCGGATGGCTCTTTTTTGTAATATGAAAATAGTTTCTATATCAGCCGCTCTTCCCCACAACAGTATACCATATGACATAATGCTGTGAAAGTAGCTGAAATAGACTAAGCGAGCGGTAGCCACATCCGTCAATTGTCTAATTCTCCTAACGGCATATGCGGCAGAGCTGAGCTTACTGGACAGTTTATTTATGTGAGGGCCCCACTGCAATTTTGAGTCTATCGTAATTCCAACAAATACAGTATCATTAATAAATACTAGTATATTATTGTCAACGAAAACTTGTGTATTGGAAGACGCCATATTTGGAAGACTAAATTTTATACATTTGGTTTTAGTTGAATTTAATAAAAGATTATTGCATGTGAACCAATTTAGAATGGCAGATAGAACACTATTTACCTTGTCAATATTTTCGCACCGGCGAGCAACATTAAAAATTAAAGCAGTGTCATCGGCAAACAGTAGTATATCCGCCGTTTTCTGCATTATGTATGGCAGATCATTTATATATACTAAAAATAAAAAAGGTCCCAATATAGAGCCCTGAGGCACCCCAATATTAACATTACTTCCTTTAGATTTGACCCCATTAATGTCAACTGTTTGTATTCTATTGTTTAAATAAGTTGCGATCAAATGATGGGCTTTACCTCTAACTCCATAATGGCACAGCTTGAGCAATAATGTCCGATGGTCGACACAATCAAAAGCTTTGGAGAGATCATAGAATACCCCAATAGCATCCTGGGATCTCTCCCATGCGCTAAGAACATGCTTGACCAATGCCACCCCCGCATCTGTAGTTGATTTACCTGCTGTAAAGCCGTATTGTGCACTATGAAAAATTTCATTGGTCTTAAAATAGAGTTGTAATTGATCAAGGATTATCTTTTCGAATATTTTACTCAATACTGGCAAAAGAGATATGGGTCTATAATTCCCCAGTTCACTTTTTTCACCAGACTTGAATAATGGAATTAATTTACTATATTTCATTAAGTCTGGGAACACACCCATATCTATACATTGATTAAAAATAAATGCCAAGTGTGGAGCTATTGACTCAATAATATAATAGAATACTTTTATGGTCATTCCCCAATGATCTTCTGAGTTTTTAATGTTTAGTTGTTTAAAGATATATTGTTTTCAACCATACCTACACAGATAACAAAATGTAGGGGAGACAGATTTATAAATTTTAATTGATAAGCGATTTTAAAATACTTTTGACACTATTTCAATCATATCCTATTTATTTTTTTACTATAAAGTGTTACTGGGAATTCGACGTAATAAGTATAAGCCAGGAGCTGATAGGATAAGCTCCCGTAAGTTCGACGTGTGCTCAAGAACTGGAAAAGTATTGGGAGTTGTGAGGGATATTTGGAATTATGCTTAAGAGAATGAAAAAAATATGTGTGAAGATTTGAATGGATGGGTGGAGAACAAACTAGACAGCTGCGAAGATGTTCTTGGTCCCTATGGAAATGAAAGGAAACGAAGCTATTCTAGTCTCAATTCTAGAGTTATGTATGGAATGAAACCTCCTCGTGTCGAATACTTTATTTCATCATAAGGATATTCACACGTATACATGGAGACAGAATGACCAAAAAAGTGTGATTGATTTGATTATAATAGATAGACGTCTCCGAAATACTATAATGGAGATAAGAGCCTTTGGAGGTCCGACTCTTGAAACGGACCACTACCTGGTGGTAAGCCAGTTTCTTGGCCTTTTCAAGAAGTGGAGGTACTGACGAGTGCGTATCCCTTTCAAACATCATGAAAGCATAAGGAGCCAGAAATTGCCAGATGAAAGTGTAAACTATACGTGTTTATATCTAGTCACCTAAAGTCTTGCAGATGCAAGCCTCTCCGACTCAGGTGTGGATGATTGCAGTAAGTATGTGTTGGATAGCGCAAAAGAAGCATGTGGATGCACTAAGAGATATAAAACGTTGAAAGGAGATGCCTGGTGGGACGCGGAGTTTGAAACCTCCATAGCCAAAGGAGCTATGGATGAGATGGAATGATCGACACGGAAGTTGAGAAATGGAAAGTCAGTGGGAATTGATATGATCACAGCTGAGATAATCACACTAGGTGGCACTTACGTCCGGGACGCCTTCTGGTACTTAAACAATATATGCTGGAGAACAGGAAGGGTGCCAATGGACTGGGGGCGCGCAGTCATCATACCCATCATGTCCATAAAGGTAAACTCTTATATAAAGGCAAGGGATCATGATTGGACTGCGCCGGCTATAGGACTTTAGTTTTATCAGATTAGCATCAATTAATATAAAAAGAGAATGAAATCCGATGGAATGCTGTGGGAGACCCGGTGAGGATTTTAAAATGGAAGGGGATGTACGGATCAATTTTTCTTACAATATCGTGGTCATAGACCAGATGGTATCCTGCGGTTTCTTGGATCTTGAGAAAGCATTTGGCAGGGTTGTATGAAAAGAACTGTGGGATATATTGCCGAGATATGGGATCAACAGGGCACTGCTCTGTTATGTACAGTCCTTGCTTGCGCGAAATTAGGAGGATGTATGAGCCGAGGAAGGCCAAGAATTACCTACTATGACTCAATTGATTAAGTTTTATATTGGTAGTTGAGCTTGGTGGGGCCAAAGTCTCACCAGACCGCACTTGAACTACTGCAGTCACTTTTGGGCGGGAGCACCTGGATACCAGCTTGGACCATGTGATTCGATTCAGAGACGAGCTGTGGGAATTGACGACGATTCTAAGCTTACTCGCGATATTGAACCCTTAAGTTAAGAGATTATCTCCCTTTGTGTGTTCTACCGGTTGTACAACGGATAGTGTTCTGAAAAATTGTTCGATATGATGCCGACAGCATATTTTTATAACTGAGCCGCTCCCCGACGGCGGGGAGTTCACTCTCACAAGCTAGAAGATCCAGAGAAGTTTTCTTTCGAGAAATCTTAAGTTGTCAAGTTTTTAGAGGGTCGGTAACGCATGAATGACACCCTTGGTGTTGCAAATGTCCGTAGGCTACCGTGACTGTTTACTATCAGGCAGGCCGTGTGCTTGTTTGCTACCATAGAGGTATAAATATATATGTATATATTTCACGGTGGACGGCAGCGTCAATATTGGTGTCAGACGGGGCTCCGTGCTGTCGGCTCGCCTGTTCATCCTGAACCTGGACAGTTGTCAGATGATTATTCAGGTGTTGCCCTACTAGTAGCATAATACAAGTCGCATTATACTTCCACGGACACGGGTTAACAACATAAATATGAACTTATAATCTACGCATGTACAACCCGCCTGCACACGGTACGTTTATCTCAATTATTCTATTTATTTAGTGATTATACGGCCATAGAGATAAATACAATACGTAATAAAGCGATCCCACGACATAAACACGCGTTACGACGCTCGGAATGGCCGCAATTAAAGGACGGCATAGGCACCGCGCCGCGCCGCGCCCGCACCGCGCCGCGCGGGGTGATTCACGCGCCGCGCGCCCGACGCCCGACGGCCTCGCAGACACGCAGTACTTCGAATTTAATTGTTATTAGATTCGGTTGTTATTTTGCGAAAGTATAATTTACAAACAATCTGTACTACTTTGCATGCTTAATGTGCAGTCGAGAACACCATCATTTCTTCACTTTCAGATGGCAGACTACCGCCGCTGGAAGTGGATTAGCAGCGATGACGTGGTATATATTTATAATATAGTGCGCTCACGGCGATATGATTTTACTGCCATTGGTGGCATTTTTTTAAAGCTCAATTATAAAAGTGAAATATATTTCACGAACATTATGTGGTACAAAATAGAATAATTACATTTGTCGAACCATGTTGCGGTTAAAGTACAAACAGAGCCGTCGAATGAGGGCCAATTTAGTTACACGAGACACTTTCTGCTGGAACCGGCGCGACCTCCGGGATTCACTCGCGAACAGTCAGTTGGAGCGCGACACTAGTCTGGAGCGGCCGACGTCGCCTCCCTTCACCAAAGATTCCCAAGGGACGTGTGTGAGTAACATCGAGGCGGAAACCTTGTGTCCCGCACTTTCTAAAGTTAAAGATAAAGATAAAAATCATTTATTTGATATTAGGCCCTTACTTAGACTCGTCTTACATTCTTTAAATTAAATCATATTGTATCTTAATAATTTTCCAGTTTTTTTTTACTTTTAATCTCTCTTATTTAATCTACCAGCATTTCGGAAATTGCCATTGGCGAAGAAGAAATGTCGAAAGAAACTTGCCAATATGGGTCTTTTTTTTTCACCGTTAATATATACTCGTATTACAATAAATATATGTAAGTGTAGTGAAATCAAGTGGTACAATTAAAGATATATTAATACATGTGCTGAATCATCTCTATCAGTTAGATAGAGATTCAGATCAATTCATCGATTCTATAATAACCTTTCTTACACAGAGTATTTTTGATGTAACTTTTGAACATATTCTCAGGCAAGGACAGAACTGTTTCAGGTAATTTATTATAGAATCGAATACAATTTACAATAAAAGATCTACTAGTCTTAGCAAGCCGATGTACAGACATAGGCAATCTATTTTTACTTCTACGATTTTCACAAAATTTTGAAAATGACTTATTTTTACGAGCATACATTATGTTCTTATAAATATACTGAGAGATAACAGTGAGGATATTTATTTCTTTAAATAGTTCTCTAAGAGATTCCCTGGCGCCCATGTTCTAAATAGAGCGGATGGCTCTCTTTTGTAATATAAAAATAGTTTCAATGTCAGCCGCTTTTCTTTACAATAGTATACCATACGACATAATGCTATGAAAGTAGCTGAAATAGACTAAGCGCGTAGTAGCCACATCCGTCAATTGTCTAATTCTGCTAACCGCATATGCGGCGGAGCTGAGCTTACTGGTCAGTTTTTTTTGTGTGGGGGCCCCACTGCAATGTGGAGTCTATTGTAATTCCAAGAAATACAGTATCATTAATAAATTCTAGTGCATTATTCTCAATGACAACTTTTGTATTGGCAGAAGGCACATTTGGGAGACCAAATGTATAAGATTTGGTTTTGGTTGAATTTAATAAAAGATTATTACATGTGAAGCGATTTAGAATGGCAGATAGAACACTATTTACATTGTCAATATTTTCGTACCGGCGAGTAACATTTAAAATTAAAGAAGTATCATCAGCAAACAGGAGTATATCCGCCATTTTCTGCACTATGTAGGGCTGATCATTTACATATGCTAAAAATAAAAAGGGGCCCAACATAGAGCCCTGGGGCACCCTAATATTAACATTGCTGCCTTTAGATATGACCCCATTTATATCAACAGTCTGTATTCTGTTACTTAAATAAGTTGCAATCAAATTGTAGGCTTTACCTCTAACTCCATAATGGTACAGCTTGAGCAATAATGTCCGATGGTCGACACAATCAAAGGCTTTGGAGAGATCACAGAAGACTCCAATAGCGTCCTGGAATCTCTCCCATGCGCTAAGAACATGCTTGACCAATGCTACTCCTGCATCTGTAGTGGATTTACCTGATGTAAATCCGTGTTGTGAATTATGAAAAAAATCATTGGTCTTAAAATAGAGTTGCAATTGGTAAAGTATTATCTTTTTAAATACTTTACTCAATACTGGCAAAATACATATCGGTCTATAATTCGCCAGTTCACTTTTTTCACCAGACTTGAACATGGAATAAATTTACTAAATTTCATCAAGTCTGCGAATACACCCATATCTATACATTGATTAAAAATAAGTACCAAGTGTGGAGCTGTTGACTCAATAATACAATAAAATACTTTTATAGACATTCCCCCATGATCCTCTGAGTTTTTAATGTTTAATTGTTTAAAAGTTTTAATAATGTTGCTTGACTGAATATGTGTAAATTTAAACAGCTCCACCCTTTTTTGTACATTCTCCTTTACTAACTCATCCGCAGCATGTGGAGATGAGTTAAGGGAGTCACTGGTACTGTAAGGGATATTAATAAAGTAGTCATCAAATAGATTTGCCACTTGTTTAGCAACTGTTAAGTTTAATTACTACGTATGTTTAATAGAATACTCATTATCCCGTGGTTTGTCTCTACCTGTTTCTTTTTTAATAATATCCCATACTGCCTTTATTTTACTTGTATACCGTTTAATTTTGTTTTTAATATACATAGATTTTGCAACTTTCTTTTGCAATACATTTAACAAAGTCTTGGTCAAATCTATAAGGCTTTTCTCTATATAATTCAAACATTTTGTTTCTACTTATTAATATACCTGTTGTTGCCCAGTCATTAAACTTAAATTTATTTGTGGCTTTAATCTGTTTACTTTTGAATATTTTTTGGTATTCACTGGATATAATATGAAACAATTTTGTGTATAACAAATCATTGATTGTCTACAGAGTAATTCAATGAAGGCAACCTATCCCCCAGTACATTGTTGTACTTAATAAGCTTGTTGGTAGTCAGTAGTCTATACAATACATGACTTTTTAAATCTGTGTTCTTCGAACATTGATGTACTACCAACTGATCACAATGATCTGAGGGCAAGTTGCCAATTATTGATTTATTTCTATGCTCACAAATACAAAAGATATTATCTAGACAAGTTGCAGATGTGGCTGTTATACGTGTAGGCTCCAGGAAGACATTTTATAAATTAAATGATTTAAATAAATTTAAAAATCTAAGGGTTATCTGTGTATTTACTAGAATATCTACATTAAAATCACCACTGACTATAATGTCTTTTTTACCTATGAAAACTGCTCCATTACCTGCTCAAATTGTGTAAAGTCACCGCTAAGAGGTCTGTATACACAAATAATTATGTAATTATCTAATTCAGCACATGACATCTCAATAGCACATTCAATAGAGCCTTACAATGTCCTTACGTTCTTTAGCTTTATGGCAATTTTTTGTTATAAGCATTGAAGCGCATCTAATCGATGACTCTCTATTAAAGCAACTAACTGTTTTATAATTGTTAATCCCAAATACCATTTCACTGTTGTTTAACCAATGTTCAGTTAAACATAAAATATCAATATTACATTTTTCTAAAAATAATTGAACTATTTGTTCACAGCCAGGAAAACCTTGGATATATTGGTGTACTCAATTAAGGTTTTGCTTTCCTTTTGTCTTTCTATGCAGTTTAAATCTGCAGTCAAATCTATACAATTATTTTGTCGTTTACGTTGTAAACTGTTTATGTTATTAATGTTATAGGCCACTAAAGTGGCTATCTTATTTCTACATTTCTTTGAAAGATAAGTTATATTTGTTGTCAAATAAAAATTACTAATAAAATTATTAGTATCAAAAAATATAAATTTGTCATTGTGACAACATGTCAAATGATATAAATTGTTAATATTGTACTCGTATATGTTAGTATTTATTTTTTGTTAACTGGCAACTAACATATGGAAGTGCGCGTAATAATATTGTATTAACCTTTAACTGGTACAATTTATCTAATAAATAATAACGGTAAGCAGTTACGTTGCCTATGGACCTTACAACACTACGGGCGACAGCGTCAGTAGGGAGTTCATTTCGCAACTAAAGAGTTCTTAGAAAAAACTTTTGTAAAGTACTCAGTGCGACCATTACAATTCTAGTGTATGAGAATGAATTACAATGATACAGGACTACTTTTCAAAACACAACCTATTGCACAATAGAAAGAAGTAAAGCGAGGCAAAATATCGCCTTGAACTTAAAGGTCCAGTACCGTGTGTAAACTCAGTAATAGGACAGCACAACTCGTCTCTTAACCGAATCATAGGGTACCAGCTGGTCATTGAGTTATTATTTACTAGTACAGCTATCCTAAGTAAAAGTCTGGCTCCATTATTGTAATAAATAAACCTAATGTCCGCTGCAGCGCTGAAAAAAATTTGATGTCTGTTTAGGCCCTAACGGGTGATAATTGATACTTCGATATAGTGGACTGTAATTTGGTATATTTACGAGTAAAATGAGGTATTAAACCGACAAGTACAACGACCGGTGCCTAGCGCGTCGTTCGGCTGAGTGTGGCGGCGACGCGGACCAAGTGCCGAGGAATCCGCACGACGCCACCCCGCAGGCTGCGTCATGCAATAGTGATGCACCGACATGTCTATCCCAAAGATTCAAAGATACAGCACTAAATCGATTCTAAGGGGTATTTTTCTCGCGACCAAAAGGTCAAAAGCGCCGTGATTTCATGAAGCTACGCGTTTCATTCAACGTAGTGCAGCAATGAGTGTTGCCTATCGGCGACAAAGCACGGTGTCGGTTCTAGTACACTAGAACATAATAATCCAATGCAGCTGGTGTACAGCTCATCTGAAGGCGACTGCAGTACTCCACGTGCTTTTTGACTTGTTATCGTCATCAGTCTTTGCGCCGAATTGAATGAAGTATCTACGGCTTTGCTCTGTTGAGTGCACCAAGTTTCTTGGCGACCAGCTTGACTTTGTCGTCCAAGTGGCTTCTGAACTGAATTTTGCTGGAGAACACGATGTCAAGAAATGCGTTTGCTCTTTGGACAAGGCATAGTTGCACTCGGGAGCGTCAACTGCAGAGATACGCCGTTTAGGACCGGCTTGGCTTCTGTAATCGCGGTCTCGCGGCCTTGACTTGATATAGTTCCTCTCGCTGGACTGTCTCAGAGTAGACACTCACAAAAGGACAACTCCATACCAACGTGTACAACAATGGGATATCAAAAATAATAATTGTGTTACGTTATGTTAAAACGTGTGCTAACATTAGTATGTAGGGAGTGTTGTCGCCAGGCGCACGAACTCGCGTCCGACACAAGTGAATACTGATGGATCGATTGATTACTTAGAACTACACTACAATGTTTACACAATTGTAAAATTGCAATTTGTCACCACTGTGTGAGGGGGGGGGGGGGGGGGGGAGGCAGAGAGACCGAGCGCCATAAACCGCTTATTATCACGTATGAATATGAAAGAAGCGAGTGAAGTATGTAAGGACCGCGTCTTATGGCGCTCGGATCTCTCTGCCTACCCCGTCAGGGACCTGGCGCGAAGATATACATACGTATTAATTCTGGTCATTTGATAAAGCGTTCGGAGGGGATATAGATCCAACGCGTAGAGGCCCTCTTAAAAAAGATTAATGTAATGTTATGTAGCCGCCGTGATCCGCCCCAGGGAATATCAATGGAACAATATATCCCTGAGCAGGTCTCCGCAGGTATTTGGGCTATTGTAAATGTGTCAGAAATTATTGGATTATTGAAATAAGATCTGGAGGTATTATTAGATTAAATTTTAAAAAGTCTCCTATGGACCGCCTAACTCGTACTTATATCGCAACTAGGCTATTGCAGAAGAGGGAGGGACATCTGCCATAACTATTATATCTGATGCTACTCCCGGCAGCCGGTGGCTCGCCACTCACTGGACCCCCGAAATGCCAAAGGAATTCGGCCGGGGGCAACACCGATGTGAGTGACTCGTGGGTGTCAAGAGGTGTGCTGCGCTTTCTCCGAAGTTACTCGCGGCGTTATGCCCTTTTAACATTTCCACCCCTGGAGCATTGTAATCTCTGCCTCGGCTGCTGAGACTATGGGTGGGTGGGTGCCGGCCGGCGCTAGGCCCCATGAACTAATTGGTAGCGGAAGCACACAAAGCAGGTTAGACCAAATTACACCTACCAAGGTACTTATAAGTTTTTACTTCAGACGGACCTGAAGGACACCGCTTCTGAGACTTGCAAACTACCAGAGTTTACAACTCTACCCCGCTCTACATGCATGATCGCACATTTGCCAACACCAAACTCTAAAATTAAAGCATTAGGGCTTTGTTAAAACGGTCAGTTATATTTAGCATCTCCATTCATATACAACAGATGAGAAATGACTTCATCTCCCCTGCGAAGTCGTACACCTAGCCATGAATCCCTTAACAGAATGCTAAAAGGATTTAGGGCCTGGAAGATACCGCGCTGTACCCTTATAGGTTCTTTTTTAAATTAGAGCAAACGAGCATGTGGGTCACCTTTCTTTATACTACATCGGGAGGCATACAAGCATATGGCCCACCTGATGTAAAGCGGTGACGTAGCCTATTAACGCTTGCGATATATTAATTATCACTCGCGTGATGCCTCCTCCGCTGCTTACACAGCAACTCCTTGGGAGCTTACTGGTGACCTCACTTACACGCAGGAACACAACAGCCCTCTAGGGAGTTGTTATTTGGCTGCGGTTGCTGTGAAGCACAGCTGCTTTGATGCGCCCTACTTCTCTTAAAACATCCAGACCAAGACAAACAGACATGTTCATGCACACAAATGTTTGCCTTGTGTAGGAATCGAAACCACGGTCGTTGGTGTCAAAATCGCGTCATTCACGACTGAGCCACCGAACTCGTCCACCTGAATGTAAGTGGCCACCACCGCCCATAGATATCAGCAATACCAAAAGGTCACTGATTCGGCATGGGCTCCGCATCTCTCACTCAACATACGAAACGCAATAACATGCTGTATCAGCAACTTCAGCATGCCAATACTTCACGCCGGTGAGAGAGTGGTACTACCGCGGACGAGCCGGCCCAATTACGAGCTATTGTCGTCTACCGAAACACGAGGATTGACACAAGAACTGTGACCCACTGTCCCATACATCTACTTTATACAGCTCCAGCACCCGTCTCAGCTACGTATGCGGCATCGAATCATAGGCCTTTTTGTTGTCAATTCCGGCAACGGGAAGGTTCCTCCTGTTTCTACGAGCCCATTGGCAAACGGTCATGTATATGAGGAGAAGCTCTTTAGCACCACGGGTCCTACCCTCATATCCATTCTGAGCAGTGGCCAAAACATTGCAAGTAGTTATGTGTTTTGTAATTTTTGTTGTCAGAATGGATGTAAGGAGCTTGTATAATGTTGGTAAGCACGTGATGGGAATAGCATGTCATAAAACTCGACAAAGGCCCAGCTACGAACTACGAGTATATTGCCAAAAGCGCACGTGAGCGTGGTGCCATTTAAGCCAAAAGTTATGCAATCCGTCCGGACCTGGAGCTTTCCAACTATGTGCCGAATGAATTACACAACTAACGTCATTCGTAGTAATGTTTACAGTCCCCATGGTTCCTATCGATTCACACGCCGTTTTGATCACATCCATTCATTCTTACATCGGTATGATTGACAGGCACTCTGATTATTGATTTTAGTTTTATTGCTTGAGTTTGAACATTGTGATTTTTTTCTGGAGCTATATTTATATTGTTTTGGAAATGGATTCGTTGATTAAAGTTCAGATTAGTTGCTATAAAACAATTAACAATACTAGATTAAATTTTAAAAACTCTCCTATGGAACGCCTAACTCGTATTTATATCAAAACTAGGCTTGAATCTTTAGAATTTCTGCGGCCAAGTTTTATGAGCAATCATAATCAACTTTCGTTAATTGTGATGAGGAGTATTTACAGAAGTCTCAGTGTGGTAAAAATGCAATTTATCAAATAGCCGAAGAACTTTATTTCGATTACAAAACTGAACTTAAGAAGTTAAATTTAGTTAAGGGTGATTTGTTAAGCGCAACCAATAGTTCAAGAGAGCAGGCACAAAGTAGCATCCGCTTGCCAAAAATGATTATACCTACCTTCTCATCAAGTTATGCAGAATGGAGTAGTTTTCGCGAGTTATTTATATCGCTTGTTTTTAACAATGGTTCGCTTGATAACGTACAAAAGTTACACTATTTAGAAACTCACTTGTCGGAGAAGCAGAACAATTATTACGGCACGTTCCTGTAACCGATGACAATTATTTAGAAAAAATATTGGAATATAATAATAAAAGGTATATTTCTAATTCAGTATTGGAACGATTCATGTGTCAAAAATTTTTCTATTAAATGTAACTTGTTCATATTGTTGATGAGCTTCAGTAAATAAATACCAATAAAATAGTACCTACAACAGATGAAAGTGCCGTTTGTTCGAAATCATCCAGTCATTTGATATATACCAAGAACTGTCAGCTTGTTCTTTACACGTCAATACCCTCAACATTTTGACGTGTGATCAGGTCATATAATGAGGAGATACACGCACAAACTGAGAACAGACAGAAGCACCCATTTCCCAGTCTGATTCTCTGATCTATATTTACGTGCGACTCAACGAACACTCAAACTGAAATAATATGATTTTATTTATTTTGTTAATTAACTTATTAGCAGTTTTCTGGACGTGCATGTGTGGATATCGAATCATGTACTAGGAAATCTGTCGATAGAAGTTAGCTGAGAGAGTTATATAGCATGAGTTAGCTTTAGGTTAGACGCCGCGATGGAGGGCTCGTTTTGACACCGGAGTGTAGCTTCTGTGGGTATTGTTTAGTTCCTTTGTATCCGCCGATAACACGCCTGACGCGACATTCAACAGCGGCGATAATATTCGCTCGTCCTTCCGTTCCCATGGCCGCTGACCTTCGCGCGGTAATCCTCGCCGGCCACGTCGCCCGAAATAAACCAAACGAGCCTCTACCAAAAATATACGTGATTTGATTTCCCCTTATTCACATTCTCTGAGTATTTTATCGCCGTGTTGTGGTCGGGCGCGGACGTCTATATGACCAATAATATTTCGCAGTGAGAACGTTGTAAAATTGTCTCACAACAATAGCCCCGTCTCACTGGGCCGGTCTTTATACATTTCCAGACGATCAAATAAAAACGACTCATATATCACTGAAGTACGCGCGCTGTGCCTCGGCTACAAACCGTTACACAACTATTTTCCCATATATCTTCAGTCGGAAAAAATATTAAATTAATTAACTCAGTCGATTAGCACGTAGTTGGTTTATTTGTTGTTGTTGTTGTTATAGTCTCTTTTTTACCCAAATATACATAACGGATACAGTAATAAACTTTAGTATGTACAAAAACGGACTTATTTCTGTAAGAGATCTCTTCCAGCCAACCTTTATAGGCTTAGTAGGAATATGTAGTACACATATGGGCAGAGAAACTATCGGTACCTTATTTACCTAAATTATTATGAACTAACACAATGTTTAATAAATTTGCAATGAGTCATTGCAACAGTAAAAACAGATACATAAATACCTAGTCTTGCCATAAATACTGAAACAAAGAAAAAAAATTCTATTGCAAATAAAATTTATTACTTTTACAGTGTGTTAGTTTAATACATAAATATAAAACAATTTAAAATATAAAAGCTTATTCGAAGTGGTCTCCATTGGCTGCCATACAGTCCTATAAACGTTGAAGCCAGTTACCAATAGAAGCACACACTCTTTCCATGGAAAAATTCTTCACTGCAAATCGTACGGATTGTTTTAGGGACTCCAAATTATCATGGCGTTTAGAGCAAGCCGTACTCTCTAAAACTGACCATAAATCATAATCCAACGGATTAAGATCGGGACTAGACGACGGCCAGTCTTCAGCTCTGATGAAGTCTGAAACGTTCGTTTCCAACCATGACTGCGTAGACCGAGCTTTATGACCCGGCGCCGAGTCTTGCTGGAAGGACCATTCTTGGTTATTGAACATGGTGTTGTTAAGGGGCTTCACTACCTTCTCAAGAATGGTATATTGATACACTTGTGCCGATGTTTTGATACCTTTTTCACAAAAGTATGGCTCAGTCACTCCTGCATAGCTAATACCCCACCAAACCATCACTGAAGTCGGATAGTGCCCACGTTGCACTCTGTCGACTAATTAGGAAGCTTCCTTAGAGCTTTGAGCATGAATACAGTCTTTTTGTTTGTTAAAATGTTGCTCAATTGTAAAAATTATCTCATCCGTAAACAAAATTTTTCTGTGACCTCCCTTTGCGTACCGCTACAGTAGTTGTTTCGATTTTGCCACCCTATTCTTTTTTAAATTATCAATTAAGAAATGACCAGTACGTCTGTTATAGGCTGCAAGTCCTAAGCCATCTTTTAAAATACGCAACATGGTTCTAGGTGCTATCTTTATCTCCCGAGATAAAATCTTTTGCTTTCGGACAGGATTTCTTCGAATTCTTTCCCTTACTGCTTTGACCACCTTTTTCGTATAAACACTACGTGGACGGCCAGATCTTTTTAATATCGCACTCCACTCCATTTTAATATCGCAAAATATTATACAATGTAATGGCGCCAAAATGAGAAAACTCATTGAACAATCATATAAAAATGACAGATTTCAAATTCAAATGTAATATTTTATTTATTTTTAATTGTAACAGTATTCATGGCCAGACTAAGTATACTGCACAAGCATATTACTAACACTAAAATAATAAAAGTAAAAAGAAAAATCATACGTATGTAAATAAGTACCTAAGCTAAAGAACATTCAAACTAGGGGAGAATGTAACCCAGAACATTGTTCAAGATCAACATTATTCTTTGCCTTCCGTGTCTATACAGAAGGATCCAAGGCAACGAGATTTGAATAGCTCAAAATGGAGCGCCAATCGTTTTCAATCTACAATTTGACTGTAAAGGTGTTGGCGTAAGTTTTCGAAATACGAGTTTGTATGTTTAGAATTGGAATACTGTTCCAACGTAGTCGGTCGCCATGTCGAAATTACATTCGAACGCAGGTAACTTGGAGCATATTTACTGAACAAGATGTAAATTAGCAGTGAGAGTAAGTGAACGTGCCTGCGAACTGTAATCGGTGGCCACTCAAGACGCTGGCGATACTCTGAAATATGGTCTAACATACGGAGCCAAATTTGACACATTGGTTCTGCAGACGTTTCATCTTAACCAGTAACTCCTCAGTGAGATCGAGGTATGCAACATCTGCATAATCCAGCCAGCCAGCACTATCTTAGTTGATAAAGGAAGGAACTATTGCAGACGCATCAGAGAATGGAGTGAAGCGAAAATCTTTCGACTAACTGCATTAAAAACAGTAAAATAAACGAAAGTGTCTGATCGATGATGCCCAAATCCTTAAAGATATTGGGTTGCACATAGACCCGAAGTTTAAAAATGAAAAGGGGGCCTTTAAACAATAATAGATTGAAATTTAGCTTTTTTATACCACTAAGGTGGCAAAAAAGTATACGACCCGCCTGATGGTAAGCAGTTACCGCAATCTATGGACATTTGCAACACCAGGTATATCACTCTTGCATTGCCGATCCTAAAAGCTGCATTAATTTTTAGCCCGAAATTATGCGATCATTTTGCGATAGCTATATTTATATAGCTGTGTTGCGGTTTAAAGGGTGAGATATAGCAGAGAGATTACTGGGTACTGTGACGAAACAGCATTAGCTCACAAGATTGGCAGCGTGCGAGTTACGTCCCCGTGGTGTTGCGAGCGTCAATAGTCTGTGGTGTCCGCTTACCATCTGATGTGGGCCGAATACTTGTTTGCCAATCTACTTGTATTTAAAAAAAAGTTGAGTCATAGTTGCGCAATGACACTATAGAATGTCTATTTTATTTATTATTATTTATCTAACGTAACGGGTTAAAACCCCGGTCGCTTGATAGGCGTGCGTGGATCAAACACGTAGACGCCCCTTTGAAAAGATTGATGTAATGTTGTATAACCGCCGTGATCTGCTCCTGGGGATGTTAATGAGACAATGTACCCATGAACAGGTCACGGCAGGTATTGGAACTATTGCGAATATGTTGGAAAAAAATGCGCTATTGAGATCTGAAGGGATTATTAGAACTAGGCTATTACGGAAGAGGGACGAACGCATTCCATAATATAACGGTTTATCCGTTATAACCTTCATAGAAATCCTAGTTTCCTAAATTGAAATTGAATATCTTCACGTCAAGTCCCTTGCGGGATAGGCAGAGAGAACCGAGCGCCATAAGACGCGGTCCTTACATACTTCACTCGCTTCTGTGGCATTCATAGCTCTTTTCATACACGTTCGCCGGTTCCTCTGGCTCCTGACATCACCTTCTGATAAAACACGACCAATTTGGTCATGGTAGGTTAGTCTCGGTCTTCCTTGGCTCCTACAGCCTTCCACCTATGCATTGTATATCTGTTTCGTCATTCTTTCGTCCCGCATTATTTCTACATGTTCGAACCAACAGAGCATGCCCTTTCTTATCTTAACACCGACACTCTCTTTCAGACCAACTCTTTCTCTCACGTCTTCATTACGAACACGGCCAGCAAGCGTTATGCCACAAATTTTGCGCAATGCTCTCATCTCGACCGCATTTATTCTACTTTCATGCTCTCTCTGCCATACCCAGCTCTCACTTCCATAAGTTAGCGTTGGAATTAGCACCGCGTTGTGTACAGCGAGCTGTGCCCAACCCAGCGCTCCGTTCACCCTATTCCCGGCAATCACTCGTTTTTCCACATCAGCGGTGTACCTTCCATTGCTGTTAAAAACACTTCCAAGATATACTATCTCATTCACTTGCTCCAACACTACATCATCCACCATAATCCTAGTGTTCGTTCTGGTTGTCTCTCTTTCAAATACCATTATCTTGGTTTTCTTCGCATCCAATTGTAAGCCTTTCTTCATACAATCATCTTTCATTGTTGTAACTGTATGTGATTCTGCTATTAATGCCGCATCGTCTGCATAAAGCAGGCAGTTGACCACTATGTCACCCATTCGCATAACCACATTCATATTTCTTATTCTCTGAAGACAACTGTCCAGATACAGGATGAACAGCCGAGCCGACATCACGCATCCCTTTTTTTTTGTGACGCGGGGAAAATGCGTTACGCACACCACCGGTGCCTGGGTGGCCTCCGGTGGTAGTGTGGGACTCCCCGTCGGCTGTTCGACGGTATACCCACTAAACAACCCCGCGAAATGCCATCGGCCGCGTTAGTGTGGTGCCCCGGATCTGTCAGCAACAGGGCACCACTGCGACTGGCCAGCCCCTCAGAAGAGGCTGGACTTCTTCAATCTAGGGGCCGTCCCGGCAAATTGGGACAGCCCCTCCGGCGGCGGGACCATTGTGGGGCCAGGTTCCCATCCTGACCCCTAGTCCCACAGGTTAGAGATGCGGCAATAGATGCACGTAGCGCCTACGCCGCACTCCCGTCCACCGTCTCCGGAGCGGAACAGCCTCGGGATCATCCTCCCTGTCCCGCTCCGAGGCCTCCTTCTGGGACATGACCGTCTCACAGAATGAGGCCATCGCCTGCCAGGCACTGTCACTCCCGAGCATGGAGCGGACGACGCTCGGTTCGCTTCCGCGGACAACAGATCATGGCGCTGCCGAGGCCATCTGGGACACTTCAGCGACAGCACGCATCCCTGTCTGACACCAATGTTGACATCAAACCAGGATGACAAGCTGCCGTCCACCCGCACACATGCTGTACAATCCTCATAAGTGGATTGCACAGCACTGCGTAGGTCACCGTCAATCCCATATCTGGGCAAAATGTTCCAGAGATTCTTTCGCACGGCCCTATCAAATGCTTTCTCAAATTTAAATTCAAATTCAAATAATTTATTTGCATAAAAATAGGGTACAACACAATAATGCAGATGGAATATACAGGGGTAAATCTCCTATAAAAAAAATATATAGAGACAGGGGAATGGCAATATATTTAGACTTCGGAAATAAGGCCTACATGAAGTACGTGGTGTAATGCTGCAAATGGCTCGTACACATCTCTTTTGTGCGAGAAATACTCTTTGAGTGTCGACGCCGTTTCCCCAGATCAAAAGTCCATATCTAATTATGGATTCTACATAAGCAAAGTAGGCTGTAATAGCAGTTTTTTTGCTAGCTATTTTATTTAACTTATAGAGTGCATAAGGGAACCTATTTATTTTTGAACACACTTTCTCCGAGTGCTCTTTCCAATTTAGTTTTGGGTCAATAGTTAGCTCTAGGAATTCAACACTCGTAGCATTCTGTAGAACTTGTCCTTTTAAATTTATATTGATTAATTTATTTTGAAAATTGTTAAAATTCATTAATTTAGTTTTGTCCAAGTTTATCTGTAAATTATTTTCATTTAGCCATTCAATAATAAATGTCAATGTATTTGTGATGTCAGTTTTATGTTGTTGTAATGTAATTTTTTGTCAGTAGTTACTATAAGTGAAATGTCATCTGTAAATAATACTGTTTTAGTATTTGGTATATCAGGTATGTCATTTATGTATAAGAGGAATAATAATGGTCCAAGGATACTTCCTTGTGGAACTCCACATTTTTTCTGCTCAAGATTAGATCTATACACCTGAACAGTAGATTTTGAGTTTATGTGATTTATTTCTACACATTGTGGTCTATTTATGAGATACGAGTTTATCCAATCCTTAGCTGTACCTCTTATCCCGTTACGTTCTAGCTTTGACAGTAATAAATCATGTGAAACCAAGTCGAAAGCTTTGGACATGTCAAGAAACAAAACAGTTGTATAATTCAACAGTTTTCATCACTTCTCTCATTAAATTGAATGCAGCAATGGTCGTGGAATTGTCCTTTCGAAAACCATGTTGATTGTCGGGTAAATTTGTCAAAAAATAAAGTTAGTTGCTCGTGCATAACCTTTTCAAGTATCTTTGAAAATATCGGAACTAATGTGATGGGTCTATAGTTCCCAATTTGAGAACTGTCTCCTTTTTTATGTGCACGCTTTACAACTGAGACTTTTAATTTCTCTGGAAACGACCCGCATTGCTGTGAGAGATTCATTAAATGTGTTAAGACTGGAGTTATTTCCTCTTTACAACTTTTTATTACTTTGGTGAAAATTGAATCATAGCCTTCTGACTGAGTGTTTTTTAATGTCATGATTATTTTACTAATATATTTTTCACTCACGGGATGTAGGAAAATAGTATTGGGTAGATTACTATTTTTCTTGCATGTGTTTCCATTTTGCGTATTATTTTTATTACATTGATTAGATTGAATTGAATTGATAAAAAAATTATTAAATATTGAAGCTATTTCCATTGGTTTTGTTATTAGGTTACCATTACATACAACTTTATTAATACACCTCTTAACTTGAATACAATTTGTTTCCTTATTTATTATAGTCCATGTCGCTTTACACGTATTATTACTATTTGCAATATATTTTACATTGCTTATTCTTTTGGCCCTGTTTGTGCATTTTATAAATAATTTGTCGTAATTTAAGTATATATTACGATCAGTTATGTTTTTACTTTTATAGTATTTAAACCGAAGTGTTCGTTTTGTAACACTGCTTTTTTTCAGGCCCTTAGAAATCCAGGTGAGTTTATTTGATGACCAACGTTTTATTCTAATCTTTGGAAAACAAAGCTTATAAATAAGGCAGAATAGATCATGGAATTCATCGAAGGCAGAATTTGTGTCATTACTTTTGAATACATCGCAAAACGACAGACTCGCAAGACATTGTTTAAATTTTGCAATATTTTCTTGTAAGTAACATCTTTTGTATGAATAGATAAATTTGGGAATTACTTTTTTATCGTCAATTTTGAATTTAAGTATTTGAGCAGTATCGTGATCTGACAGCCATAGTGGGTAGGTAGATCCCAATGCCTGGTTTATGTTACTAATTATCAAGTCAAGGCAAGAGTTTTGTCTGGTGGGGTCCTTAATGTGTTGCTGCATATTATATTGTTTAAGAATGTCATTTAGTTTACTGGTATTTTTACTATTTTCCATCATGTTTATGTTAAAGTCACCAGCAATAATAACATTCTTTTTAGGATATTTTACAACACATCGGTGTATTAATAAGTCAATTTTTTCTAGGAAATAATCAATATGTCGTTGAGTTTTTGAAGGAATTCGATATATACAAATGATTATAATGCTATTTGAAACTAGGTTAACCGCACAACATTCAAAATGAAATATTGTTGTAAGGTCATCAAAGCAATTGATTTTCCTATATTCCAATCCCTGTTTGACTAGTATACATGAGCCTCCTCTTTTGTTTGGTCTTGAATAACTTGCACTTCGTTCGTAGTTATTAATATTAATGTTAGCTTCCTCGCCACATTTCACAAAAGTTTCTGTGAAGCATAGAACATCTGGCTTAACTTCAAAACTGATATCTGATAGTGTCATTTCTATCAGTTCTTTTTTTGACTGCAGCCATGTATGTTTTGGTGCAGGAATGTAAAAAAGTTTTTAGCTTTATGGTCGAAAAAATGTCAAATGGTTGTCCCTTGTACGTGTATTTCGGGAGTTATTTAATGTCATTGGTTCATTATTACACTGAGGCGTCTGGGCACATGCAGATTTTTTGGGTGATATTTTAAAGAAGTAAAACGGTATTGTTCCTTTTTTTGGTAAGCTGAGATTTTTAGGAGTACATGTCTTTTTTGATGATATATCGGAATGTGTATTTAAATGTTTTTTAATACTAGTTATAGACAAGAATTTTGCTTCATATTCTAAAAAATCGATGCTTGTATTAATTCTATTACAAACATAGTTAATGTAATTAAAATACTTTGAATTATATTTTTTCATGTCAATAAATGTACAATTACTAAAGTGTTCTGTCCACAATTGTAAGTTATAATTTAATTTTTTTTCATTTAAATTAGAATTGTAATATATAGAAGCTATGTAAACAGAGGATTTACTCAATTTATCAATAGCGATACATAAAGGAGAATGACCAAACTTGTATGGGAGTTCGGCCCACTTGCGTCAGTCATGCGTCTTGACCAAACCATCGGCAAAACAAAGGAAATATATTGTAGATGACTCAAAAGAAATATTATTTCAATACGAACAGGGGTTATCGAGTATTTTTAAATCAAATTAGGCATTTTGAGGTTATGTTTTGCGAGTGTAAAACTACAAGGTACCTTACAGAGGGCATGTTATATTTTATGGCTATTTTTTTTTAAATATCACGCCTTTTTAACCAGACTTACAACAAATGAAGGAATAACCAGACATTAGATCTGAAAGATAGTCCCATAGAATAGTATCTACTAGCAAGTACTAGCGCACCCAAAAGGCTTGGTAAGGTAATTAGTAAGAATTATATGGATTTGTGAATACGATGCTATGTGCATAGATCAAGCGCACTATACACCTACGTTAAATGCATCTTCAAATAATTAAACCACAGATAAGTAGTAGATATTTATTTTCAACTTTTTATGTTCATATATGTATTATTCATTTCATTTGGGGCAAAGTAGCTCAACATCACCTTAAACATCACTTTTGACTGAAACAAACCTTACCTGGACGTTGTGCACCCCACGATACTGATGGAACAACAGTTTAACTGGGGAAGAACGCAGCAAAAGTTGATTTGGAGAATTGTTGTTCCCTCGGGTGAGTGTGGTAACCATATAGCAACATTTGCAGTCAAGGTGGCAATGTGCAACTTGCATGACTTGGTTGTAAGCATTGGCAGGCTATGGTAACTATTTAACATCAGGCGGATTGTATGCTTATTACTTACTTACATTGTTTTTAATGACAGAATATTCATTGGAGATAAATAAGAATAACACCTAGTATATTGACACTTATTTATATTCATTAGGCTCTTATATATAAAAAAAAATATTACTTTAAATTGTTTATTACAATTTTTATCGTCAATAAATACATTAAATAAAAATAGAGTAGGAGCCTGTACATCATTAAATCTACCCTAACTTAAATACCTAATTACCAACATTATGTGCGCACTGTATTGTTCATTTTCCTACAAAGCAATTGCAGCAGTAGCCGACCAATACCTCTCTAGACATTTAAACAAATGTGTTGTTGAACTGATGTGCCTCCACTTTATATGTGCTCTGATAATTATTTTTCCTAATATGAGGGGAGCATTTTCTACTTTTTAATTAATCTCCACAGCATACAGTTCATTAGGAATATGTTCTCCAAAGTAAAACTGCTATCCCAAGGGCACATAATACATATGTTTAATGTAAATTCATGCTAATTTCCATTGCATAACTGATGACAGCATATTCTAGCACAGCTAGGTACATTATAATATGTTGTACATTAATAATATATCTCTAATGATTTTTGGGACCATTAAACCATTCAGTTTCTCGTCACGCCAAAAACATGTGCATCATGTTGATACATGTATTTAAGATCCATGCAGTTATAGATCTTGTGGGTTGACAAAAAAATGATGAAGGCACTGGAACTTTAGGTGCAGCCTCGATGAATTTCCGGTTAATTTCCTCTAGCAGTGATCAATTATCATCATGGTACTGTTGTCTTTGTATTACTCAGCTGCTCGTCAACAGACCTTACAAACTCTTTCCATTCTTGATACCTAGAATTATAGAATAGAATATATGTTAAGTGGAGAAAATTAAATATGTGTATACCGTAGGAGTATCAGAATGATTAAAATGATTTGAATGGAAGTATAAAGATCCTAGCTAGTAAAAGATAAAGTAACAATGTACAAATTATAAAAAAATATATATAATTATAGGGAAACATCATAAAAAAATATGTTTAAGAAATTAAGTACCATATGAACTGGAATCTATCTAACTATAACATTCCATTTCTGATATTCTGGTGATAACTCTGTATAATTGTGATCTTATTATCATTATGTCAACATCCCACATTCAAGGCATACTTGTTGATGTCCAAATTCATTTGAAGGTTTGACTTCAATTATTACTTAAGCTCATATTAATGTGTATATAATTCCCGGCATAAGATGCTACCGTCTTGTGATCTGTAACAATTAAAAATTGTTGTTTAATTGATAAACACAATAATCTAAAAACATAAGTCATGTATTAAGTCTTACTATACCAGATAATAATACCGCTGTATTTTATAAACAATCAATGGTGCAGCTTCTAACATGGGCGAGTGTTGTGTTCACAATTCTTATCTAGGCGCGGTCTATACTTTTATTCATACTTAACAAAAGGTTACCAATATATATGTGAACTTAATAATAACGTAACACTTACCGGACTGAGCACCATTCAAGGAATGTACGAGTTGTTCATCCAAGGAATGTACTAGTTGTTGGTATGATCAATGGATGGATACTTATAATATTTACACACTTTGATTTCATAAGTACAGAAAATAAACAAAATAATATTTATTACGAAAAATGAAATAGAATAGATTAAAGATTTGACTCTGGTCTATGGACATGTCGCTGTATAGGGATGCGATTGGAGATCGATTTCAATGGGTTAAGAAAATCGATTCAATCGGCATTGAAATATACAATTATTTGTACGCATCAAAAAACATAATAATAGTACAGTTTTTCATTATATCTGGCATTGATCTCAATATGTACCTACTGTGTTATTGTTTCTATACAGTGCTACCACGAAATAAAATGGAATGTACTGTTATCCCTTTACCTTTTAATTCTGATCTCACGTAAATACAATAATGTTGCAAGTTATTTGTTTGTGATGACATGGCATAATGTACCTTTTGAGAACTACGTAATACTTACGTCTTATTAATAAATTGAAAGTAAAAAAACGATCGATTAAATAATTACGAATAATCTAACACTTTGACATAGTATGAACGGGGCTTAAACATAGGCCTGTATCTTACTACTAATGGGACTAACAGAACTCCTCTGTCTATCTATAACTTCACACCAAATCCTTTGCGGGGTAGACAGAGAGAACCGAGCGCCACATGACTCGATCCTTACAGTCCTGACACACCTCACTCGCTTCTTTGACCGAATAATATATGTGAAATCGATTATGTTATGATTAACAACTTTTGTTAAAGAAATATTTCGAGTAGTGGTGTTATTCATGCATCATGATAGTTTATAAACATTTTTATATGAAGGCTAACTATTAAAATTAATAGATAATTAATTAAGCTTTTCATATTCACTTTATAAGCAATGAATTATTAAGGTTCTTAATTACAAACGATTATTTAGTATATTTTATAATCGATGATCGATTACATAATCATCGCAACCCTAAACTCATTCATGATTTACCTGTCATTCTCCATTTGTAGTCATAAGCGGAAATGCAAATAACTTTTAATACTCAACTTTTAAACCCCTGTTCCAATAGGACTGAAAAAAATACGTGAACATTTTCAATTTGGAAAAGGTTTTTTAGAGTATAAATGGTGAAGACGCAAGGTGGGCCCACATTTGGTCATTCTCCTTTGCGTGCAATCTATGTATATCAATATCATTGTTACCAATACCCAATATTACGACATCGTCACTTGTTAGTTCTTTAGAAATATGACTACAGTGTTTTAATAATTCAGTACTGGTCGCATCGGGCATTACAAACGAACATGGTGTATAGACGTCATTCCATTTCCCATGTCTATATCTTATAATTGCAGCTGATAGCCCTCTAAGATATTCGTCACCAATAATATATATACGTTTATTTTTAATCTCATTTTTATTTAACTTGTGACTGATTACGGCATCTGTCGTCGAGTTAGGCGAACTAATTATCTGCATGGTGTGTAAGGGTACTGCTGTGGACGTGTCGTGCTGATTTCTTTAATATATGCTCTGTTCTGGTTCAGGCTCCTTTACAGATTGGTTTAACTTGGGAATCGAGATGTTTGAGCGATTTTTCTTTTTCTGGTTATTTGTTTTAGTAGTTGATCTGCATATATGCGACAACTGATTTATTCGTAATTCGTAATCAGAAATGCGCTTTGTTAGGGTATGATTTTCAATTACTAAATTTTCAATTTCATTTTCCACGACTTCAAGTTTTTCTTCTAATTTGCAAATCTTATGTTGCAGTTCTTCTAGATGCGCCGCATTCGGTCAAAGTTCTGAGAAACTTCTGTTCATGATGACATTTGGTGTTGATGTTAATGAGGAGTATTCTTCAATTTCATCAGATGATAATCCTTCAAAGGAGTTTTCCGTAGAAACGTTAATCTTGTGTCTGTGTTGGATATTAACGTAATCTCGATTCGAGCTGTTCGCGGGCGTCGGCGGTAGTGAGCTATTTGCGCTTGTGTTTGGGGTTTCAGATTTAGATAGGCATTTCTGACATTTATAAGTTATATATATAATTATAAGTTGTATATATAATTATTAGCTGCTGACATTATTCGAAAGCATTGGAATGATATGTCTGTACAATCCAGATGGCAATGTTTGTTACATAGACTGCACAAGAGAAATTGTTTATTTGTTATAGTTTTTTTACATTTTATACACTTGAACGTCATCTTGTGGCCAGTTTCCGTACTAGGTAACACTTTGTTCAAATCACAAAGAAATCAATTTTGTAGCAACCTTTATATTGTCCGTGCAATTGCATCTAAAACACGAACGAAAGTAAATATATGTGAATTGAGCCACAAAAAGTTGCGCATACACTGGGACTCGAACCACCATGGATTAGGTAAATGAGTTTGTAATTACCACTACGCCACGGAGTAGATATTTAATATGGCGAAATTGATGATTTGAATAGTTAGTGGATGGTATCTTCATTCATTGTTATTGAATGACGGTTGACGGAGCAAAAGTTCAAAGTCCAATATTTGAAATGTTGTTGACTCGCTCACACTGGATACCGTGTTTTTAAAATTATGCACTTTTATTTGTATTCACTTTTCTTTTTTAATATTTTTAATGCACTCTGTTTAATATTACCGAGGAGATATCTACTTTTTGGTATCTTCACTCCAAGTTTCACAGTCAATAATTAGTTTTGACCCGGATATTCACTGATCAGTTTATTTACAAATAGGTATATTTTTTGATGTCGGATAGTTTTGATAACATTTGTGCCCTATCACTGGGAGAAATACTACTGTTGTTTATACTTTTTGCAGCAAATAATTGAAAATAAATATTTATAGTAAAATTATAGCCGTCGAGCCAGTGTTTACTAGACAGCGCCACCTGTCGGTTCAAAGTCCACAAAACTGCAGAAAACCTTCTGGTCTAAAGCCAGATGCTTCTCTACGATGTTGAGGAGTGAAAAAACTTGATCCGTACCGTACCGTCCTCTGCCGCTTCGAAATCCACCCTGTACTTCCCAAAGCATTCCATCGGATTTCACCCTCATTCTCCTTTCAATGATTTTCCATACACTTTAACTGCTAAGCTGATCAAACTGATGGCCCTATAGTTGGCGCAGTCCATACGTGAGCCCTTGCCTTTATACAAGGGCACGATGACTGCGCGTCTCCAATCGCTCGGGACCCTTCCGGTTCTCCAGCAT
This sequence comes from Pyralis farinalis, assembly GCA_947507595.1. Taxonomy (NCBI): domain Eukaryota; kingdom Metazoa; phylum Arthropoda; class Insecta; order Lepidoptera; family Pyralidae; genus Pyralis; species Pyralis farinalis. The sequence continues at coordinate 345,204 of OX382261.1, read as the reverse complement.
AATTTGCTCAAAAACCAGAAGGCGTCCCTAACGTAGGTATCACCTAGCTTGATCATCTCAGCTGTTACCATATCGATTCCCGCTGACTTTTCATCTTTCAAACTTCGTATCGACCATTCAATCTCATCCATAGTAATGTCTTCATTGTACGCTGGCATTGCAAAGTCAATCACAGACTCATTCACAATGCCAGCGTCATGGACATAATCATATATTTCTCTAAAGTATTCACTCCACCGTTCTAACACTTCCTGAGTGTTAGCAAGAATGCCACCAGCTTTACATCTTATCTTGTCCATTCTGGGTGCTGACGAACCACTCCGAGACTTCTTTACCTCTCTCCAGAAGAGTTTGGTATTTGCCTCGAAGTTCTTCGTCAGCTTCTCTTCCTCACTCATATGTAGTCTTTCACGCTCTTTCACTAAAGCTTTGGAGTCATTCTTGCATCGACGGTATATTTTTTTCTTCATTTCTCTCATACCATCACTCTGGTGCAAAGATGATATGTAATCCAGCCACGCTTTCCTCTTTTTTTCCACGGAGTATTCCGCATCCCACCAGGCATCTCCTCTCAGTGTTCTACGTCTCTTTGCGCATCCACATGCTTTTTCCGCACTGTCCTCCATACTTTCTTTCAGAACTTTCCAACATTCGTCTACATCTGAGTCGGAAAGACTCGCGTTCACAAGTCTTTCACTGACTAGACGTACGTACGTACTCCTCACACTTTCATCTTCCAATTTTTCACTTCTTATTCTTCCATGATCTCCGAAAGGAATACGCACTCGCCAGTGCCTCCACTTCTTGAAAAGGCCCACAAATCGGCTTATCACCAGATAGTAATCTTGTATCCATTAACGACTTTCGGAGACGTCCATCTATCAAAA